>CAJGYO010000003.1:96777171-97520016 GCA_904845875.1 Miscanthus lutarioriparius | reverse complement strand
TGTTCAATCAAGAAAATAACACAAGGTAGGGAAGAAAAAAATTATATGCGGTAATTTCCTTGGTAAGATAATAAGAAATATATGACATGCCGCCTAGGGAAAGTGGAAGAGAAACAGACATGGAAAGCATGCAGCTTGGGAAGGGGAACAATAAACCCAATGACTACTTAGAATCTTAGTCTCTACCAAAAAAATATGTTTCAAATTGAAGCATTTGTAGAGCTATATAGACCTCATAACAAAGCCTTGTCAACTCAAATTGGATAGTGTAGCATGTTGCCTCAATCGGTCGACCAACTAAAGAGATTATTGTAATAACATAACAACACAAGATAGAGGAGAAAACTATATGCCTCTAATTTCCTTGGTAATAAGAGAAAATATAAGAAATACGTTGTATCACCTAGGAAAAGCTGAAGAGAAACGGAAACGGAAAGCGCGTGACAGCTTATGAAAGGGCAGTAAGACCAAAAAATCAGTATCATCACGCGTTTGTAGCACTGTAAAAGATTATTTTAATGAGATAAGAACACAAGATAGGGAAGAAAACACTATATGCCTGTAATTTCCTTGGAAATAGAATAAGGAATATGTCGGGCCACAAAGGTAAAGTGGAAGAGAAACGGCAGCGGAAAGCGCGTGAAAGCTTGGGATAGGGAAGAGTTAATCAAGTGACTACTTATATATTTCTCCCAAAATGCGAAAGGGAAGAGTTAACCAAGTGACTACTTAATTTCTCCCAAAACACATCTGTAGCGTTGTAAACAACTCATAACTCAGCCACTTCAACGTGAACTGTTTGGTGCGGCGTGAAGGCTCAATAATTACATACTCTAAAAAGATTACTACAATGAGAGAAGAACTAAATATAGAGATGAAACAACAATATGACCCGTAATTTCCATTGCAACATGTACTACAAGAATGGCATTTGATTTAATAATGATGTCTACTAGCTGCACCTCTTATATATTCATCACTGTTGGTGTGTGGAATGTGATATATCTTGATATTCCAGAAAAAATTGTCAACTTTTATTATAACCTATTTGTGCTTGATTAGATCCTCCCATGTCTACTTGCAGTCACCAATATAATACATCTTCTTGAGTAATGTTTTTTTGTGTTGCAATCCTGATTTTATGTATGCTTGTTTTACATTTCTATGTCAAAAATACTGAAGTTGCTATTTTGATGAATTAATGAATTAGTTGAATTGCACTCCATCAAGATGTTCAACAAAGATCTTAATGAATTAGTTGAATTGCCTGCCAATAAATTGTTAGTATTGCAACTACTGTTTTGGAACTGCTTTTGCATAGATGCATTTAGACCTGTTCTTTGCAAGACTATCTGTAAGGATAATGCAAAATTAATCCATGCAACTAGCCTTACACTTAGATCTGCACTCTTGCACGAATACTGCACGGCCATATTTACTAACCTCTGATCTGATTTCTCACTCATGTGTGCAAGAAGAACACCACAAAGGCTGTCGGAATTGGTAAGTTAAACTCGATCTTTTAGTAATATTTGAATAGCAATTATCCTGAGATGTGAGAGACTTTGGTCTGTATTTAAGATGTGGACCCATATGTTTGTCGCTTCTATTCAAGATTTAAATCTGGTTGGCCAGATTGGCATTGAATGTTGATAATTGATGTGTATTTTATCAAAAAAAATTGATGTGTAAGACCTATGTATTGATTATCCTACTATAATTCATATGTTGTTGGGCTTTTCTGATTTTGTAATAGGATTGTTTTTGTTTGGGCTGGTCTAAGACAAATGTGGCAAGGAAAAAATGCAATATGGGCTGGCCTAGAAAATATGTGGTGTGCGTGCTGGTCTAATAAAAATGCTACGTGGGCTAGCCCAAAAAGTGTTATGTGGATTGAGCAAAAGAGTCTCGTTAGGCTGAATAAAATAAAAATGGGCTAAAAACCTTGAAATAAATAACAAGCCAGCAAAAGAAGAGCCTCAGTAATGGGCTTGGTCCATTATAAGCCTACCAACTACGTGGGATTAAATAGGCTAAATTCACTTTTATGACATTTCTGGAGTCCACCACCCTAGCGCCATGTCAACGAGGCATCCTACATGGCATCTGTTTACATGGCAAGGTCCAAGAACCTGTGATATAAAAGTAAATGTCATAAAAGTTTGTGTAGCACCTGGTTTTAAGGACAAAACCAGATATACACCATATGTGTGCTAGGAATTCAATTCACACATATAGTTACAAAGGAAGGGGTAATATCAAAGACAATGCCTTTATTACATAGCGCATAAACATTTGTTACAAAAGAGTAGTCTTACTTTACAGTATATACTATAATTTTGTTCTTCTGGCGAGGCCTCCAACACCACAGGAATCGTCAACTAGTTGATCACAAGCCTAACACCTCTTGGATAACTCCACTGAAGAACCTCCATCTGATACCCATCCAGGATTTTGCCAAAGTATTGAAATGAAACAAGCGTAAGCTACTACCGTTTAGCAAGCATAACATGAGGGGATGCAGGCTCAAAAGGCTTGACACGGCTGAACTGCGGTAAGCACTTTTAGTTGGTCATATTTTATTATTAATCATAAGTTGCTAAGTTATGCTTAGGCTCCCAAATATGAATAATTAGAGATATCAGTAATTTTAATCATAACCCAAACCATCCAAGTAACCAACTATTCAGTAAGGATCTAGGCCGCTCGTGACCGTGAGCACGGCTGATATATCAGTTTTACACTCTGCAGAGGTTGTACACTTTCACCATGAGTCGTGTTACCCATATGCCCGGGTTAATTACTCCCAAAACACTTCCAAGGTGAGCAGGCAGGGTACACTACGAAGCTTTTCCCCAGTCGTTCTAATAAGGAGCAGCCGCTAAGGATTCCATCTCCCAAGTGTTATGGAGTCATCTCCAAAAGTGGCACTGATACACGCAGCATAGTACACACCCTGGGGATGAGGCCCATACCCAGCCTGGTATGCCCCTCTTGCCCTTTCGGTAAACTGCTATAAACTAGAAAGACCAAGGTATCGGACCAAGACCAGAGCCATGTGGTCTTCATGGTTGTACTGTAAGTCCTGGGTTGTCACTTAAAGATGAGTCCTTATGGAGAGAAACTAGAGCACCATAAGAAAAGGCCTAATGCTCTAGCCCCCATGGTTCCATGTTGCTAAAAATATCTTTTGATACCATGTTGCATATATCTTTAATTATATTCCTTAATCAATATTAGTTGGAGCAAACTGAGCATACTACCCACATGCAAAACCCATAGGTAAATTAAGGATAGGATAATCAATATCAAGGTAGGTAGACTCCAAGCTGTTCATTAACATATGCATATGAATTGAGATTGCATTAAAGTGAATAGGTAACAAGGAGCCTCATATTATACTTGCCTTAATCCAAAGTATCGTTGCTGGTCTTGATCTTCAAAGAGTTGCTCCAGATCACTAACACAAAACTCACTGTCTACTCGAGATCAAACAGCACCACACAGGCATCCATACAATCATGCATAGCAAACAAAAACTATAGATTAGAATAGTACACCAATCAATATAAAATCAATACGAAAAGTTTGTAAAACGAATCTACGTCTCGCTACGATCACACAGACTCGAAGATCACAAAATTCAAAGCTAAAACGAAGAAGTTATGAATTAAACAAGATTTCCTTTAGTAAAATAACAGATTAAATCTAACCTTGAATTTTAAAAATTGAAAACCTACTTAGCAGTAGTATGAACATGTAGATTATGAAATTATGAACCTAACGCAAGTTGAACGGATCAAATCGGAGTTAAAATAGAGATTTTATGGCTAAAACAAATCTAGTGGCAAAAGTGTAAATAGCTGAAAACGTATTTTAGATCTAAACCGACGAAACTACGCATTCCAAAGAAGAAAACGCAATCTGGAAAGGCACTATGGACTACAGGTTAAGACTCAAATACTTGTAAGGGCTCTTTTGCAAAATTCCAAGACGATGGGGTATCCTTAATCTTGGACCGTTGGATCTAAAATCAATGCAGAAGATACGATGGGAGCGGGGAAAACAATGGTGGCTGGCCGGAACAGGGCCGACGGCGATCCTGGCGGTGGCGGCGCCATTGCCGGAGCGGCGGCGCTCATGGTTTTTGGACTACAGAGCACGGTTTGACTCACCGGTGACACGGGGAGAGAGAGGAGGGGATGGGGATCTCACCGGAAAGCTTTTCGCGGGTGGAGAAGGTGTGACGACGACGGCCAACACGGGATGATGCACGGCGGCGCTTAGGCTACAGTGGTGGCTCAGCGAACTCTAAGCGAGGCGGCAGCTGCGGCGCTGGAGTTGGGATTGGAGGCGGTGGGTACGGGGCATCCGATATTTAGGAGGCGCGGATGCTTGGGCGGCATGGCACACGAGGCGTAGCGGGAGCGGACACGGATGGCGGCGATGGTGTCTGAGCTAGTCACGAGACGAAGGAAGAAGAGGTGCCTGACGGGTGGGCCCAGTTCATCAGTGGGGCGGAGAGAGGACGCGCGGCGCGGGCGTCTGGCTGGGTCGGGCGCGCGCTGTTGGGCCGTGCGGAAGGAGCGGGGCACGGGAGGGAGTGAGGCGACCAGCGCTAGAAACAGGTCGAAGGAGATGGGCTGGCATGGAGGAGAAGCAGGCCAGCAGGCCGAAGAAAGCAGGCCAACTAGCTACGGCGGGCCAAATTCAGGGAAAGAAGAAAAAATACTTTTCCATTTTCTAAACTAATTTCCAAACAAGTTTTGAATGCAAATCCAAATCAATTTGAAATTTGATTTCAATCACACAATTCAAAAATACTATGCAGCAGCATGAATGCACATGCATAGAGGTAACCTTATATTTGATTTTATTTTTAACATAATTATTATTTTCCTAAATTCAAATGTCCACAAAAATGTATAATAAATCAAATTCTCCAATTTTAAAATATTGCAAATTTTAGGGTGTTACAATTCTACCCCCTTAAAATAAATCTTGTCCTCGAGATTCGGACGATGCTTACTCAAAAAGATGTGGATATGTTTTTCTCAGATCCTCTTCTCTTTCCCAAGTAGCCTCATCTTCTGTATACCGATTCCACTGAACCTTACACATCTTTATAACTCAGCTCCTTGTAACTCTTTCTATCATCTCCAAAATCTTTATCGAAAATTCCTCATATGTAAGATCTTTCTTAACTGTAAGCTCTTCCAATAGTATCTACTCCTCTAGTACACACAAAGACTTCTTTAATTGAGACACATGAAACACATCATTTACACCTGACAAACTATCAGTCAATTCCAACTGATAAGCTACTTCTCCATGTCTCTCTAAAATCTTGAAAGGTCCAATATACCTTGGTGCTAACTTTCCTTTCATGTTAAACCTTCTCACACTTCTCATTGGTGACACCTTTAGATAAACATAATCCCCTATTTCAAAAACCAATTCTCTTCTCCGAGTGTCAGCATAACTCTTCTGTCTAGATTGTGCCACTCTCAAGTTTTTCCTGATAGTCTGTACTTGCCTTTCAGCATCCTTGAGGATCTCAGATCCAAACACTTGACTTTCTCCTGTCTTATTCAAGAATAATGGAGTTCTGCACTTTCTAGCATATAGTGCCTCGAATGGTGACATCTTGAGACTCTTCTAGTAACTATTGTTGTAGGAGAACTTAGCGTAACATAAACTCTTATCCCAACTGGTACCATATTGCAAACCATAAGCTCTCAACATATCCTCTAAGATCTGATTGGTTCTCTCTGTTTGTCTATTAGTTTGTGGATGATAAGCCGAGCTGAAATTCAACTTGGTGTCCATAGACTCATGCAATTTCTTCCAAAAGTGGGATATAAACTGAGTACCTCTATCTGACACATTCTTCTTAGGAACTCCATGCAAACATACTATCTGTTGCATGTATAATTCTGCCAACTTTGCACCTGTATATGTAGTCTTGACCGGTATAAAGTGAGCAACCTTAGTCAACTGATCTACTATTACCCAAATTGAGTCATAACTACTTTGAGTGTGTGGTAATCCAACAATAAAATCCATACCAACTTATTCACACTTCCACTCAGGTATCTTCATAGGTTGAAGTAAACCTACTGGTCGTTGATGTTCTGCCTTAACTCGATGACATGTGTCACATATTGCCACATACTCGGCCACATCTCTTTTCAAACCATACCACTAGTACTTCTCCTTCAGATCTAGATGCATCTTAGTACTACCTGGATGGATAGAGTATGCTGAGTCATGGGCTTCTCTTAGAATCATCTCTCAAATGGACTTTATCTCTAGCACACATATTCTCTTTCCGAACCACACTGTTCCCTGATCATCCAATCGAAAACCCGGTGCTTTGCCAATTGTGATAAGCTCTGCTATCTCCTTGATTTTCTCATCTTCTAACTGACCCTTGTGGATCTCTTGTTCAAGTATAGGTTCCACTTCCAATTCCATCGTATTAGCAACTATTCCTAAATTAAGATGCTCGAATTTAGCACATAACTCCTTAGGTAACTATGTCACTAGAGCTGCATTAACATAGCTCCTTCGGCTCAAAGCATTAGCTACAACATTTGCCTTGCCAGGGTGATAATGTACCTCCAAATCGTAGTCCTTGATTAGCTCTAACCAATGATGTTGCCTCAAGTTCAAATCTGACTGAGTGAAAATGTACTTTAAACTCTTGTGGTCTGTCTAGATGTCACACTTATGCCCAATGAGATAATGTCTTCAAATCTTCAATGCATCAACCACAGCTGCTAACTCCAAATCATGGGTAGGATAATTTAGTTCATGCTTCTTTAGTTGCCTAGATGCATAAGCCACTACTCGTCCTTCTTGCATAAGAACATAACCCAGACCAAGTCGAGATGCATCACAGTAGATGGACAAACTCTTGTTTAGATCTGGTAGTACCAGCACCGGAGCTGTAGTCAACCTTTTCTTCAACTCTTCAAAACTAGCTTGGCATTGCTCAGTCCATACAAACTTAGCATTCTTCTCAAGTAGAGATGTCATAGGCTTGGCAATCTTAGAAAAACCTTTAATGAACCTCCGATAATATCTGACCATTCCTAGGAAACTCCGGACTTCACTTACATCTTGAGGTGGATTCCAACTCAACACACCACTAACCTTCTTGGGATCCATAGCTACTCCACCATTAGAGATAACATGCCCTAGGAAAGAAACTTCCTTCAACCAGAACTCGCACTTACTTAGTTTAGCATACAGTTGATGTTCTCTAAGTTTCTACAGAACTAATCTCAAATGCTCTTCATGTTCTGCCTCTGTTTTGGAGAAGACTAGAATATCATCAATGAAGACCACAACAAACTTGTCGAGATATTCCATAAACACCTTATTCATCATATACATGAAGTATCCAGGGGCATTAGTCAATCCAAAAGACATAACCGTGTACTCATATAATCCATACCGAGTAGTAAAGGCAGTCTTGGGAATGTTCGATGAACGAATCCTTAACTGATGATAACCAGAGCGAAGATCAATCTTGGAGAACACACAAGCACCTCTCAACTGATCAAATAAGTCATCAATTCTAGGCAAAGGATACTTGTTCTTGATGGTTACCTCATTGAGAGAGCAATAATCCACACACATCCTCTACGTACCATCTTTCTTCTCAACAAATATAACTAGGGCTCCCACGGTAAAGAACTAGGGCGTATGAAACCTTTTTCCTATAGCTCCTTTAACTGTTTCTTAAGTTCTTCTACCTCATTGACTCCCATCCGATATGGTCTCTTGGCTATAGGTGCAGTTCCAGGTAAAAGCTCAATAATAAACTTAATATCACGATCTGGCGGCATACCCGGCAAATCATCAGGAAAAACATCTAGAAACTCATTAACAACCTTGGTCTTATCTATGGTTGCACCTTCCATCTAATTGACACTGCACACCTCTCTTGTTGTTGTAGTTGCCTTACATACAACTTCTTCTCCTAACTTGGATGTCAAGTGTACTATACCATTCTCACATTAGATAATAACCTTTCGTGGATTTAGCCAATCCATTCCAAGAATTACATCTATGCCTGAAGACTTCAGCACAATCGGATTTGCCAAAAACTCTACCCCCTTATTTCAACTCTTACACTAGGACACATTAGAGTAGCTTGCATATCCCCACAAGGTGAGTCAACTAACATCTGTTTCTTCAAAGGACACTTTGGTATATTGTGCTCCTTAACAAAACGATGTGCAATGAAGGAATGTGAAGCTCCAGAATCAAACAAAACCGATGCAGGGCTAGAGTTGACTAGACACATGCCAAACACAACATCTGGGGCTTCTTATGTAGATTCTATCATCACATAATTGACTCTGCCTTGCACATGAGTCCGTTGTTTATGGTTTCCGTTGCGGGATTGTGGCCTGTTCGGCTTCTTTGGGCACTAACTTGCATAATGACCGGGCTCACCACAACGGTAGCACTTCTTACCTGAAGAGGGGATGTTGGGCACACTATCCTCCATTGGAGAGTTGATGAGGGGTTCTTGGGGTGGACTCTGGTTCACATACTGTTGCTCTTGCTGGTGTTGAGGGAATTGTTGAGGAGGGTTAAAATCCCACTGACTAGTTGGTTCCTGGTATCTTTGTGGAAATTCTTGCTGGGGAGTGTAGCGGGGGCGTGTGCTGCTACCTACAGATTGGCTTTGAATTCTCCTTTTCTTCTCTTCTATTTCCCGACGCTTGTTCTCAATCAAAATGGCCCTATTCACCAAAGTTTGAAAATCAGGATACTCAACAGTCATTAACTGCAGTTGAAGTCCATCATTTAATCCTTGCAAGAAGCATTTCTGTTTCTTGGCATCATTAACCACCTCTCCTAGAGCATAACATGACAGCTGAGTGAACTTGTTACGATACTCACACACTGTCATGGAACCTTGTTTCAAGTTGAGGTACTCCTCCATGATCTCCACCAAAGCTTCTAGAACATGGTAAGATGTAAAGGCAGTCTTGAAATCTTCCCAACAAATCTGATTTACATCCTTCCCAACCTGAAATAATTCCCACCAGTCTGAAGCTGTTCCTTGAAGTTGATCGGATGCATAAAGCACTTTCTGATGGTCATTACAATGAGCTATGTTAAGTTGCCGCTCCACAGCTCTAAGCCAGTCAGCAGCTTCTAGTGGGTCGCTTGCATGAGAGACTGTCGGCGGATGTCCCTTCATAAATTCACCACGCTTGTCCCTTGGTGGTGCTTGATGTGGGTTGATGCATACATTCTGAACATAGATCTATAACAATTGAGTCTGTGTCATCATAGATTGCTCTATAGTTGGAGGATTCGGTGGTGGTGGATTAGCATTAGGGGCATTTCTTCTGGCATCACGTGAAGCACTTCTCCTGGTAGAAACCATCTGTTTACAACATTTAGCACAATTATTGGTTGTAATCCATGATCCGAAAGTAGCTCACACGGTAAAACAATCAATCTAAAATTTTCTGGACGAGAACTACCAGTTGCTATATCTCAAGTTCTAGAAATCATATGAAGGCGTTCCTTATTTGGCTAGAAAGCTTATGAAATTCTCTACATCTTTCGTATAAACCACCTTGCTAGATTCTACGGTTAAGTTACTCAGAAACAGGGCACAACCGAAACTGTTCTGACTCCTAGATAGTGCAGCAACTTCAACTTGTAGAGGTCCTAGCCCCCAATCCATAAAACTTTCATGACTTTTGGGCATCTACCTTTGGAGATATAACCCAATGAACACTGGTTGCTCAGAAAACAGCACGCGCAGAGACGAGAAAACCAACCCAACTATCTAACCATTGGTCCTTATACCTTATCATGTAAACTAAATGAAATTGTGAGCATAACCCACAAAATCATTGCAATCATTACAAAGATCCAAATCAAGCATGAACATCAAGACAACCATTCAAACATTAAAGGTTCACAATTCAAACATTTGGACTCAATGACTCTACTCACGTTACTAGCATTCTTGTTGTATCAAGGGCTCAAAACTCTATAGCTTCACCTTTATGTTACGCAAGAACGTGGTAAGTGATAGCTCTAAAAGTAATTCAAAGCAAGGATGGAGATAGGGACAAGAGTTTTTTTTAGCAGCAAGGAGGAGATGAACAGCAAAGACAAGAATATAGCATAGAAGAAAATAGCAAGGTTTATAGACCAAGGATTTTATAGCAAATTCTGAACCTTAAAATGACCATTTTCTAACTAGGCTTGCGTCCTACAGTTGACATAGCTCTGATACAACTTTGTAGCACCTGGTTTTAAGGACAAAACCAGATACACACCATATGCGTGCCCAGGAATTCAATTCACACATATAGTTACAAAGGAAGGGGTAATATCAAAGACAATGCCTTTATTTCATAGCGCATAAACATTTATTACAAAAGACGTAGTCTTAATTTACAGTATATACTATAACTCTGTTCTTCTAGCGAGGCCTCCAACACCATAGGAATCATCAACTGGTTGATCACAAGCCTAACACCTCTTGGATAACTCCACTGAAGAACCTCCATTTGGTACCCATCCGGGTTTTTGCCAAAGTATTGAAATGAAACAACCGTAAGCTACTACCGCTTAGCAAGCATAACATGAGGGGATGCAGGCTCAAAAGGCTTGACACAGCTGAACTACGGTAAGCACTTTTAGTTGGTCACATTTTATTATTAACCATAAGTTGCTAAGTTATGCTTAGGCTCCCAAATATGAATAATTAGAGATATCAGCAATTTTAATCATAACCTAAACCATCCAAGTAATCAACTATTCAGTAAGGATCCAGGCCGCTCTGACCGTGAGCACGGCTGATATATTAGTTTTACACTCTGCAGAGGTTGTACACTTTGACCACGAGTCGTGTTACCCATATACCCGGGTAAATTACTCCCAAAACACTTCCAAGGTGAGTAGGCAGGGTACACTACAAAGCTTTTCCCCAGTCGTTCTAATAAGGAGCAGCCGCTAAGGATTCCATCTCCCAAGTGTTATGGAGTCATCTCTAAAAGTGGCACTGATACACGCAGCATAGTACACACCCTAGGGATGAGGCCCATACCTAGCCTGGTATGCCCCTCTTGCCCTTTCGGTAAACTACTACAAACTAGAAAGAGCAAGGTACTGGACCAAGATCAGAGTCATGTGGTCCTCATGGTTGTACTATAAGTCCTGGGTTGTCACTTAAAGATGAGTCCTTATGGAGAGAAACTAGAGCACCATAAGAAAAGGCCCAATGCTCTAGCCCCCTTGGTTCCATGTTGCTAAAAAGCATCTTTTAATACCATGTTGCATATATCTTTAATTGTATTCCTTAATCAATATTAGTTGGAGCAAACTGAGCATACTACCCACATGCAAAACCCATAGGTAAATCATGGATAGGATAATCAATATCAAGGTAGGTAGACTCCAAGCTGTTCATTAACATATGCATATGAATTGAGATTGCATTAAAGTGAATAGGTAACAAGGAGACACATATTATACTTGCCTTAATCCAAAGTATCACTGCTGGTCTTGGACCGTTGGATCTAAAATCAACACAGCAGATAAGATGGGAGCAGGGAAAACAATGGCGGTCGGCCGGAACAGGGACGATGGTGATCCTGATGACGGCGACGCCATTGCCGGAGCAGCGGCGCTCATGGTTTTTGGATTACAGAGCACGGTTTGACTCACCGGTGACACAGGGAGAGAGAGGAGGGGATGGCGATCTCACCGAAAAGCTTTTCGTGGGTGGAGAAGGCGTGACGACGACGAACGACGTGGGATGATGCACGGCGGCACTTTGGCTACAGCGGCGGCTCGGCGAACTCTAAGCGAGGCAGAAGCTGCGGCGCTGGAGCTAGGATTGGAGGCGGCGGGTACGGGGCATCCATTATTTAAGAGGCGTGGATGCTTGGGTGGCACGACGCACGAGGCATAGCGGGAGCGGACACGGACGGCGGCGATGGTGTCCAAGCCGGTCACGAGACGAAGGAAGAAGAGGCGCCTGATGGGTGGGCCCGACGCATCAGCGGGGCGGAGAGAGGACGCACGGTGCGGGCGTCTGGCTGGGCCGGGCGCGCGTTTTTGGGCCGTGCGAAAGGAGCGGGGCGCGGGAGGGAGTGAGGCGACCAACGCTGGAAACAGGCCGAAGGAGATGAGCTAGCGCGGAGGAGAAGCAGGCCAGCAGGCCAACCAGCTACGGCGGGCTGAATTCAGGGAAAGAAAAGAAAAAAAATACTTTTCCATTTTCTAAACTAATTTTCAAACAAGTTTTGAATGCAAATCCAAATCAATTTAAAATTTGATTTCAATCATACAATTCAAAAATACTATGCGGAAGCATGAATGCACATGCATATATGTAACCTTATATTTGATTTTATTTTTAACATAATTATTATTTTTCTAAATTCAAATGCCCACAAAATGTATAATAAATCAAATTCTCCTATTTTAAAATATTGCAAATTTTAGGATGTTATAGTTTGTGACATCCAAAATCAATGTCATAATGTTATGACATGAACACCAAAAGGTCATAAGTTGTCATTGAAGACGCTCATTTTTTGACATTTTTTGCCAACTTGTGTCACAAATGGTGACTTGTGACATATTTTGCAGGTATTATGGCATATATCAAATGTCAAAATATGGAACATTTCTTGTAGTGGTAAGGAAGTAGACATAGAACCACCTTGAGAAACTAGACGAGAAATGGAAGTGGAAAGCATATGACAACTTTGGAAGTGGAAGAGTGCCGACTACTACTTAATTCTCTCAAAACTAAATTAATAATTACAACAGGCAGTAATGCATTAAGTAGGAGTGAGACACCGTTGGCAGTCCTTAACTCCTAAAATCAATCGCCATTTCTCACATAAAACCCACTCATATGAACACCAAACTTAGCATTAGGGATTATAACTAATGAATTCCACAAGTTTTTATGATTTCTCATTTATAGGAGGACATGTGTGCAAATATATAAAAAAAGGGCCAAGAAAGGATATAGAAATGGAAAAGGCCCACTTACCAAACAAACCTGGGCCTAAGCACGAGAAGACCAGGCCTAGGCCCAGCACACATCCCGCTAGCCAAAAGCGGTTGGGGGACAGTGCTATCTGGGGTTGGCGGACCCCAAGGGTTGCCCGACCCCCTAAGCCCGCACCTCGCTCCGATCCTCCACGTGGCAGCCCATAGTAACTCCTTAAGGTGGTAAGGGGTGGATTCTCGTAATATTCCCCCAAAACCGACCATGGAGTACTATATAAGGAGAGGAGAGGCTCCCCACACAACACAACACACAAGACCCCAAGGGGAAGAGAAAGAGCACCACTCTAAGGCATATGCCCTAGCTAGCTAGAGCTTAGTAATAGGGAGAGATGTGAGGGAGAGTTCGGAGAAATGTTGGGTTTGTCAGTAGACTCCCCAAGGTTGTACCTCGACGGATACTTTCTTCTCTAAGTAAGTGTTCGTGATTTATATGGTGGTATCTCTTGGTTATTTAAGATTTATTCTTATTTGCTTGCAGGTTTGTCGTCTATTCTCGTAGCGGATGCTCTAGTAGAGGACTCCTAATAAAGACGGATAATCCTATACGACGATAGAGTATTGATCGATAGCACACTACAAGAGGAACACCTCTCTAGCAACGCATATATGTGTTGCTAAAAGCCCAAATAAGTGTTGTTATGGTCTATACCAACGCATGTTATATGCGTTGCTAAAAGTGGCGTTGCAAGGTTCATTGCAACACATATATATGTGTTGGTAAGGGATGTATATAAGTGTTGCAAGCTAGCAACAAATGTGCCTATGTTTCAGCAACACATATATGTGTTGCTATGAAAATATGCCATATGCTTTCAGGATTTATTATTATAATTCTATATATGCTGCAAAATATCAATTCTTTTCGACCAAATTGCTTGGCCAATTAAATATACTCCGTACAACAATCAACCACAACTATAAATGATCCAGTACATACAACAAAACCAGATAATATTGAATTTTTTTATTAGATAGAAGATTCTGTACATAGAAGAGAATAGCACAAAGTGTTATTGTATACAATGGTTGACGGCCTAGGCAAAGTTCACTGAAAATAAAATACACACTATATCTAAAAAAATTGGTCCCTCGAGAAAAATGTTGTTCTTCGTCCTTCAATCATCCGAACATCGCAAAATATTATGTACATGTCCTCTGTCAAAATATAGATTGCTTTTGTAAGAACATATATATTTAGAAATACATGCTATCTTTTCCAATGAATGTATATATCTCACTGGAGGAAAATACAGAGTCAATGCGTATATATACCTGTTCCTAGGCAGCTGTCACAAAACTGATTCATCCGTATCCTTCATCTACAACCCTGCAATAAAAGCAATTGAACTGAATTAGCACTTAAGCCACCCAAAAATAAATTGAATCTTACTGAGGTGCTCTAATTCACTACCACCAAGTAATCTCTCTTTTCTAAATACAATAAAGCTTTCTGCCAGATCTGAGACTCCAGGCTATTCCGATATGAAAAAAAAACAAACACAAGTATTCCTTTGGGTATGTATACTATTATATATCAAGAGCATCAAAGAACTTTAGCATCGTACTGTGATGTTATTAAGTAAACTAGCCCTAGAACAAAAGTTTGATGTATAAAGCTGATGACAAAAACGTACAATGCAAAGAGTGTTCCTTTATCTACACTATATACATCAAAGTATCGCATATCTTTTTTAGTGTGCTACAGTACTTCTACTAGCTAGTTATGTCTAACATTTAGCATAGAGAGTGCATCAGCCGTCATTGTTACATAAATGTGTATATTAAAATTACAGAGGAACAAAATCCACGTGCTTGTGTCATGCCTAATTTCCAAACAAATCAGAAATTTTTTTGATACCTAGAGAGATTTTGTATTTGGAATTAAAGCAATATTAAAGTAGACATCAGGTCTGCAAAAATATAATAAGTGAATATTAGAATCAAACAATGCTAAAAATATAGGCAGCAAACCGTATATAATTGAAGAGGTAGCATTACCTTGCCAGACCTTAGTTTCTTAATTAGTAATTATTTGTTCTTTGATCTCTTCTTAGCTCGTACCTGTATATCATAGATTCACACAACAAAATTCAGAAGATTTCCCTTTGCTTTCACAAGTTTGAAAAATAAAAACTCACAGTAATCACAAAGAAGTATCAGAAATTTAATAAAAAAAATCATGTACAAAAAGAATATGGGAGAAGCACCTACCAAACCATCGGCCCTATCTCCACAGAGTACCACTGTCGCAGGCAGTGCTTCTCTAATCTGCTGCTCAAGCATACGACACCAACTATGATTATATGAGGCTGCTGCAATAATTACCAGTTTACCACAATGCATGAACTGGGCAAGGTTTGAAACAGTGATTAGTGATTTGAGGAAGTACTCTGTGATGGGAAGATGATCGCACCGAAGGCATATAATCACCAGATCATTCTGATCCAACCAGAAGGGGGCCACACAATGGATCTAGTATATAGGACACAAAGGTTTGAGGAGATCAGATCAGGACCTGTCTATTTGCAGATACGGTGGATGCAGAGTAGATTGCCCTGCGGATGGCCTCGGCAAGTTGTCGCCGACGCATCTCCCAATCACGGCCTGCAGTGCAGATTGGGTCCGCTGCTGCTCGTATGTCCCGTGAAGCCGTGACGCTGGCCGCTCTCGGTCGGCGCAGGCGGTGGCTGTGTGCCCGTGCGGCGACAGCTCCGCGACTCGAACTGCGGCACCTGCAAGGGAGGGGTGAACAAAGCTGTGACCTAATAATTTTGGGAATAGGAAATACGAACTGCCGTGGTGAGGAGCCGAGGACAGATTGGCACAATATAATGACCGCATATTGCTCGCGGGGCGGCGTGGGAAGTGGAGGAGGTTGGGAACACCTGCAACGCATTTTGCTATCGTTGGAAGACATATGCTGCAATACGGGTGTTAGTGTTGTAGTGGCATAGACGTAGTGTTTAGTCTAGAGGTTACCTTCGTTTGCCTCATTCCCCATGGCTCAAAGGTAGGCCGCAGGTGGTGATAGCCCTGTCCGTACCTTGTAGTCTACCACATTCGGGTTCGACGTAGAACTATAGGTCGGCATCACTTGGTAGACCAGGTGCGATCCGGTGCCCGAAGTAAGCAAGTAAAGGAGGAGTTTATGTTTCACATAGACCGTAAAGCCATAGGAATCCATCTCTATCCTTGCCAACATTATCCTTGTGTTGTCCTTGGATGAACTAGCTAGAAGAGTACACACGTTCCCTGTGGATTCGATACCCCTGAATACTCTCGAGTGAAAGCTACAGTGGTATACGTACGCTTGCAGATTTATTCGTGATGTAAGAAATACCAACAGACACCTAACTTTAGGGGATCAATGTAATTGCCCTTGCTGAACTTGCTAACACCATGCGATAACAACTAAATAGTGATGGACGTTAACACACTAAAGTCACCTGCATAATGCCCATCATCTAAGAGGCGTCAGTAAGATAATAATGACTAGTCAAAGGTGATGGGCATTTGCTCAACATTTTTTAGAGTAAAAAGTGATAGGCATTCAAATGGGAATGGATGCAATTGGAACCCATCACTTTTGAGTGAGTGAAAAGTGACAGGCAGCAGTGACACCCAACACTTTTGGCATGTTAAAAGTGACATCTATATTTCTTTGCTCGTCGCTATTGTCCTAAGCCCATATAGGTAGATCCTGCCTCACTTCTTCCTCAAACCTTAGAACTGCCCAACAAATAATTAATGTCTCATGGTTCCCCAGTTCTGCTTTACAACGCGTCTACTACTCAAGATATATAAGTAATTTTTGATAAATACGTCAAAGCCCTAACTTTAGCTTTGGGGGTTTTGGTGACTAATGAACATAACTACCTATGACTAACATGTGTTTTCAGTAGTTATATTCACAGTGGTTAACACACTTGTCGTCCATATGGTTCTCTTGGACCCAAGGATGATTTGGCTTGATGACATGTATGGAGCAAAGGATATTCACGAAGATTAAGGACTCTATCTGATCAAGTGCAAGCTTGGTGCTCAGAGGAAGTTGACATAGAGTGCATAGGGCTCTATTTTTCCTTTAGCCATACTATTAAGGGGTGTACAAGACATGAAACTTCATTGGACTTCAGGTTGGGTGCATATGAATATGCACTTGAGGTATACTCTCACCAAGTCAAAGCCAAATTTGCCTCATTGGATAGGGTTTAAGTCAAGGATCTCAATAAAGTTGTATTGGACAAGATCAAACTTAAGAAAACCTCAAAATATGCACTGGAGAGTGCACTGGGTGATTGGAATCCTATTGGTAGATTATCTGGTGACACTTTGCATAGTTTTTTTTGCCCTAGTAGTGATTGGTCATTGTATGATCTGGTGATGACTTCATGACACCTAATGGATTATCTAGTGAGGCATAGTCTTGTCTTAATGACAAGTGGCCAACCCATTAATGTTCATCGTATGATCTACTGGTAACTTTGTGACATGCAGTGGATCATCTAGTGATGGGCCTGACTTATAACTGTGTGACAAGCAGCCCAATTACTGGGGTGCAGCGTATGATCCAGCGGAGACTTCATGGCGCACGGACTAATAAACCATGTGTTGAGTTGATCAAGTCACTAGACTACTTAATATGATATAGTGGTAACTTTGTTATACCTAGTGGATCATCAAGTGATGCATATTCTGACATATTCCCTTTTGACTATTGGAAAATTGGCCTATATAAGATTACAATATGAACTAGTGCACCTATGTGGTACCCAGTGGATCATCCGTTGATGTCTGCATCTATTTACCTTTACACCCAATATATGTGCATCCATTAGCTCATTTGGAGCTTCTATGTCACTTCAACTAACTAACACATATTGAGACTTAGAGATATCCAAGCCTAGATTGCATCTTGTGAGAGTGTGCTTTGAGTGCATCCGGTGTTGTTGGCTTAATTTTCATCAATACTAGAAGCATATCCCCACGTTGCAACGGGATTTTCTTAAAAAATAATTCTATTATATACATAACATTAATATATGGTATTCCGTATACTGTGTATATATATGAATTTGACTTGCATCTTATTTTATTGAATCATATCCGGCCGGTAAAAAATCGGTAACCCAATAGAAGAAAAGCTAATAGAATATTTTATTACATTATAGATGAATAGGTGATGAAAGCGTATGTAAATGACTTGTATGTTAATAGATTAAAGATTAAAAGTGTTGCACATGATAGAGATGACGTGGATATTTTTTTTATAATTAATAAGGGGTGACATGGACTTAGTGGGGAATGATGTGGACATCTTGCATGAAGAGATAGAACATCTAGTGGGATCATTTAGTGGGAAATGATGTGGATACCTTGCATGAAGAGAAAAACCATCTAGTGGGGTTTAATTTTATAAGAGTATATTGATATGTTGTTGAAGATTTGTTACTCTTTCTGTTTCCAACACCTAAATGGCCTAGTGGAGAACTAGGTAACCTTCCTAGTGGAGTTTCTTATTGTACTCCTATTGGTATTCACTAGTGGAGCCTTGAGACATGACTCAAGGGAGGAAAACAGGGTCTTTATGACTAATGTTTGGTTCTCCATTGTGATTTATGGGGTCTTGGTAACAACCTGACATCATGAGAAGAAATCAAGTTGTCTCTTTTCCTTTCTTTACTTCCTTACATTACTTTCATGTGAAGCTTAGAGCTTTGTTTGTTTTGTGCAAGCTCTTTTATGTGACAACTATAATTGCTTGTAGAGTGTGCTTACCAATAGGTTTAAATTTTGCACCTAAGGACCTTGGTCTTACTGTGAATCTTGTTGAGGACTTCTTAGTATGATGGCCCCAATCGCTCATTACTGTGCCCTTTTTAGTCTTAGCTGCCTCAGTGCAAGTTGGTGAAGTAGTATATATTTGCATAGGCCAAGTGTAAGAAACATATAGAGCCTAGAAGGGTTAAGTGATTTTTGTGGCACTAGGATTGTCCTAACTATATGGAAACTAGCAACCAGTTTTGGGGTTGGGACTGTCCAAAGAATCATTTGAGCTTGTGCCTTTTGGTACGATGGCCACCGTCTGCATAGCTCACGTCTCATCTAATATTTAATTCCATAGCAACTAAGCCGTGTTTGGAGTCTGACTTTGATTTCTGACACCACGGTTTGCATGCTGCAGTGTGCTGTTCGGTGCGTCGATTTCACTCTACATCGTAGCTGCTCTATTGTTTGTACCACTACAAGAAAAATGATTTTAGGAGATAGGACCAAATCATTTTTGAGGCGGGCACACCTAGGGACCTCCTCTGTAAATGGTGAGGAGGGCTACAGGAAAATGCCCGTCTCCAAAAATCATTTACGGAGGCAGGTGTCCTACGACGACCGCCTCTGAAAATCATCTTTTAACAGAAGCGATCGTCTTAAGACGTCTGTCTCCATAAATCGATTTTCAGATGAGAACATCTTGAGACGACCGCGTCCATTAATCGATGATTTTCGGAGACGGTCGTTCTAAGCATCTGTCTCCTAAAATTAATTCACAGATCCGTCTCTATAAATAGTTGCATCAAAAAATAATTCATAGTTTTTTCATATGAGCTCGATGAAGAAAAACTTTATATCAAAAAATGTTGTTGAAAGTTCATAGATTTTGAAATTTGAAATTTAATATTATCAAACAATCTCGGATGTTGACATGGTCTATATGAAAGTTATAGTTCTCAATACGATCTATAGCTTTATTGATGAGAAGTTTTTTATTTGAAGTTGTTTAGTGTTCCTAATTTGTGTTATAAGTTTACAGATGTTGAAATTCAAAATTTAGAATTCTTAAACGATCTCGAATGTTCACATAGTTAATACCAAAGTTGTAGTGGCTGACCTGAGCTACGTGTTTACTATTGTCAAGTTTTTTATTTGGAATTATTTAGAATCTCAAATATTTATTTTAAATTCACATATTTTGAGATTCAGTTTTTTTATTATTTTCAAATAATCTCGGACGGAGATCCATCGTATACTAAAGTTGTAGTGCTTGATAAGATTTAAAACTTTATAGTTAAAAGTTTTTTTTATTTGAGTTCATTTAGTAGCCAAAATATCTAATATAAGATTACGAATATAATATTACAAAATGTTGATATAAAACAATAACATATATTATATATAAACACAAATGATAGTGCGGACAGACATCTTATGACACCGGCATCCGTTAATGGATTAACGGAGACGGGTATGGCGTCTGCCTCCAGAAACCTTGATTAACAGAGGCTGACGTCGTGCCGCCTCCGTTAATAAAAAACAACCGCCTCCTAAAATGAATACTATAGTAGTGTTCGCTTGATATATATATATATATATCTTCCCCATGCAACTGATACTTCGTGTCAAGTCGGAGCCTATAGCTAGAGGTAGGACTTAGATAGGGCTGTGCCGGCTTGGCATCGTCCTCATGCCGCCCTGGATAGTGACTTCTTGACACGCGAGGCATGTTGGGCCCTACCAATATGAGACAGGTCTTTAGTTTGGCCAAGCACGGCCGATAACATGCCGTCATGGTTTCATACCATGCCGATCCAAACACAATCCTCAAAATATCTTTGTCTGTTTCCAAAACACTTAAGTGTGCTTAACTGTCACTTTCGTGTCATGCCGCCCTGACCCAACCATGGTCCAATTGTGCCACTTTTGTAGTGTGGCAGCCAAAAAAAAATATGAGTCAGACCATGTAGCCAATCCTGGCATTCATGTTGTACCAGCATGACACAAAATATTGTGTCGTGTCGTGCTTTTGTGTCGTGCAAAAAGACTATGTCACGGCCTGCCCCCGGCCAACTCCCAGCTCTACACATAGCAACATTGCAGACAGATTTCTCTCAAAAAAAAAAAACTATAGCAGGCAGATTATATAGTCGCAAGCCATGACCAACGGTTGGGTCAAAACGGTCAAACATGCACCCCCCACTCCACCCCCCAATGCATCCGTCGCCGCTCAGTAGTCAGTAGGCAATACTCCCGCGCCGCGCGCCATGCGCCATGCGCCATGCCATCTCTCTCCTCAAGAATAGCCTCGCCGCGCGCGGAACGCCCGGAGCGCGCACCGCCCAATCCCACTCCCGTGTTCGGCCGCCCCTGAGGGATCGCCCACCGCAACAAGGACCACGCCGCGGCGCACCGCCGCCGCGCCGGCAGAGCAACGACGACGACGACGCATCGTCATCGATCCGAGATGGAGCTGTTCGAGCGCGCGAGGACTGTGCGGCTGCGGAGCCACCACGACAAGTACCTGTACGCGGACGAGGACGAGGCGCACGTGATCCAGGACCGGAACGCGGCGTCCCCGAACGCGCGGTGGGTGGTGGAGCCCGTGCCGCACGCCCCCGGTGTGCTCCGCCTCCGCGGCCGCTACGGCCGCTACCTCTCCTCCGCCTCCAACGAGCCCTTCCTCCTGGGCTTCACGGGCCGGAAGGTGCTGCAGACGCTGCCGCACCGCCTCGACTCCTCCGTCGAGTGGGTGCCCGTGCGCGACGACGCCGGCGCCAACGCGCACGCCCGCGCCGCGCGCCTCCGGACCCGGTACGGCAACTTCCTCCGCGCCAACGCGGGGCTCCCGCCGTGGCGGAACTCCGTCACCCACGACGCCCCGCACCGGCACAGCGGGTGGGTGGTCTGGGATGTCGAGATCGTCCAGGCGCTCCCGCCGCCGACGGGACCGGACTCCTCGTCGTCGTCCGCCGCCGCAGAGACCGACGCCGACCCCTTCGCCTCGTCCCCGACTCCGTCATCGTACAGAAACAACCCGCCCTCCCGCCCGCAGTCTCCGGCTCCCTTGCCAACGTCGGCGCTGAGGCCGCCGCCCCGCCGGCGCACCACCGTGAAGATAACTTGGCTCCGTTCAGAGCGCAGCCCCGCCGCCGCCGCCGGGCTACATCGCGCCACCGGCTCCTGGTCTGTACAGGCTCGAGGTCCGTCCTCCAATCACCTGACCAACCAAAGGCATGCAGATTGCTTGCACGAGATTTCCATGGTGACTTACCATTTCGCCGGGATCGATCGGTTGCGTGTGCCCGCGTGCAGTCGACGGACTCCTTCACGGTGCCGCTGCACAAGGTGGAGGGGCGAGCGGTGCACTACCACATCGGGGACAGCAATGGGGAGGTGAGGCCGGACGAGGAGCCGCACTACTTGACGTTCAACGGGACGAGCCTGGAGGAACTGCTGGAGAGGCTCAAGGAGGAGACGGGGCTCGATGACGTCATCATGTGCTCGCGCAGCCCCATCAACGGGAAGCTCCTGCCGCTCCGCCTGCAGCTGCCGCCCAACAACGCGGCCGTGCATATCGTGCTTGTGCAGGAGTCGTCGAAAGGTGCGCTTTCTTCGTCAACAATATTATGTTAATTGGTGTCAACGTACCATTGCATCGAATCGACATAACACACCAGTTTTTTCGTCTATGGTTATATATCCTAACGCCCGGACGTCCGGCGAGCGAGATGTATCCCGACGCCGCTCCTCTTTCCAAACCCGCCCGTCCCCTCAACGCGAATAGAAATTGGATCGGAATAGAACGGAATGAAATTGTGTCCACCGCGCCCCTGTCCTCCGTTCCCCACCGCGCCTCTGTTCCTGTTCCCCAACGCACCACATTCCCCCACCGCGTCCCTTGTCCCAAGAGCACGAAATACTTCAAGTACAACATATGGAAAACTATGTAGTGCAACATTGGAATATAAATACTGCAACATCACAAAATTACGTAGTGCAACGTCGAAAAACATGTACTGCAACACCGAAAAATATATACTCAACATCAAAAATTATCTACTGTAACATTGAAACTTATGTACTGCAACATCGCAAAATTATGTAGTGCAACACGAAAAACATGTACTGCAACATCGAAAAATATGTACTGTAACATCGAAAAATTATGTGCTGCAAAATCAAAAATTATGTATTACAACATTTCAAACTGTAGTACTGCAACATCGCAAAAATCAACCATGAAACATGGAAATGGAAACATTTGAAAATCATCTGTTGCAATAACCCACAAATACCATTGCAACATTCAAAAATCATCTGTTGCAACATTCCAAAAAACCCATTGCAACACGGAGAAACAGATAGGACGTACAAACAGCAAGGGGATGGGTTCGAGGTGCAGGCTGCTCCAGCCCTGGCCCATCACCTTCGAGCTCGTCGGAGGAAGGAGAGAATAGGACCTCAGATCTCGCCGGAACCCTAGCCACCGCCGCGACCCTCAGATCCAGAGGTGGAGGAAGAGGAGGAGGAAGAGGGCTCAGATCCAGAGGAGGAGGAGGAGGAGGGCTCAGATCTAGAGAAGTATCAACCTACCTCGTCGAAGCAGCAGCCACCGTCGTCCTCGTCTCCGGTGGGGGAGAGGGAGCCCGGGTTGCTAGAGAGCGTGGGGTCGCATGAAGGTCATGGAGGGGGGAAGGAGGGAGGGAGCACGGGGGGGCTGGCGCGGCAGCAAGGTGCCTGCTGGGCTGGGCGTTCGTCCGGGGTGGCCCGGAGAGCGGGCGGGTGGAGCGGCAGCGAGTGTGTGCTTGGGGGCGGGCGGGCGGGCGGCGGCGCCGCGAGTGGGCACGGGGAGCGGAGGGGTCACGAGATGGATAAGAAGTGGACGTGCGGGATTGGTGCGTCCAGCCGTCCGGATGCCCGGTTCATATCATTGTCGTTTCTTTTATTTACGAACCGAAACACCATATTTGCTTTTCATGCACTAAACCGAACTGAACTGTTACGGATACCACATATTGAGCAAACTTCATGATGTGGTGTAGGCATTAGTAGTATTGATTTATCCCCTTTCAAATTTTTTTTTGAGAAAAACAGTAGGGGTGTGCCCCTTACTAGGATTTATTAAACAAAATATAAACAAAAGGCTACCAGTACAGAAGTTCCCGAAACAAG
Source organism: Miscanthus lutarioriparius (assembly GCA_904845875.1). Classification (NCBI taxonomy): domain Eukaryota; kingdom Viridiplantae; phylum Streptophyta; class Magnoliopsida; order Poales; family Poaceae; genus Miscanthus; species Miscanthus lutarioriparius. Next base: position 97,495,992 of record CAJGYO010000003.1, on the reverse strand, counting down.
GAAAGACAAAAAGAAAATGAGCAGAATTACACATAATTGTCTAGTCGATCACGAACTAAGTAATGGCCGAAGTGCTTGCTTTGTCCGGAGAATAACTCCTGCAAACTCGTCCTTGAAAATTTGCTTGCGTCTCCGAAGAGAAACATGTCTATTCCTGAAGATATGGGCATTGCCATGCGCACGGACCAAATTGCCTAGGACATGCAGGTTAACATTTCCAGGAAAAAATGAACTGCAAGCTACCTCTTGAAACTGTCCAGAATATCAAAAGGATCTATGAAACCTCCAGTTTGCAGACGTAGTGTGTGTTATAAAATATGTTGCCAGCGGTTAGGACATTCCCCTCTCCGTCTCTGATGATCAACGTACTGGAAGAAAATAAAACACATAGACACAAGAGATACGGAGATTATTCTTTATTTCTCTCAATATTGGCCATTACAACGTAGAGCTCCCACATATATATAGTCCTGCCAAGGCTTAAGAGTTTTGGTAAGAGCTCACATACAAAAGGACTAGGATCAACATTCCTTATTCTCCTTTCCTACTAGATAGAGTCCGTATGTTTTACAACAGTGTGTTCCAATATTGGCCAGCGAGAGGGCAGGCTAGGAACAGATGGAGACTTTCCTCAATGTTATGACTGCAAAGGACATAATTCTTCCTTTGTAAAAGCCCTATGGTGTTTAATCTATCCTTGAGAAGTAACAAAAAAAAGGACTTCCCTTTTTTCTGGCAGGAAGATTTCCAAAGCCACCTAAAAACTGGATGAATTCGTTTATGGCCTATTAGATGCTTATATGCATTGCGGGAACAGAGAAGAGATGAACCCCAGACATAAGTCCAGATATCCGCATCCTGTGTGTCTCGAACTGTCTTAACAATAGAAGTGAAAGCTTGGTATTGATCAAAAGCCTCCACTGAAAGGGGTAGGTGGAAGAGAGATTGGAGCAGTACTGCTAGTCTTGCACTTTGAACCGAGATGTTTGGATTCCTGGCAAAGGATAACAACTCAGGGAAGATCTGTTGAAGAGAAGGTCGATGCCAGTGATCCAACCATAAGAAGCAGGATGAACACTGTAGGGGGTAACACTGGCTATGCTCTTATAAATTGGCAGGAGCTTAAGAAGGTCTCTGCACCAGAAAGAACCTCATTTTTCTTGGATAGGTAGACGACCATTGGAGTAATGCTTCTCCCAAATCAAAAGCACCCAAGGGATATCAAGTTTATTAAAAGGTTTATGAAGTCTCCTGAGTAGCAGGCTGTCATTTTGAGTCTTCAAATCAAGAACCAGGAGAAGACACTTTTTTTTTTGTTTGGCTCTGGCTCTTCTAAAAATGACTCTGGCTCCTCTGGACTCCTTGCAAGGAGCTGTTTTTGAATTTCCATTTAGCATGGCTCCTAGCGAGGAGCCGCAAGAAGCCAGAGCCGGTGCCCTGCCAAGCGGGGCCAAAAAATCTTAGCTTCACATGCTTCACTCATTTTATAGTTTATTTGGTGCCTCAGGATCCGGAATATCTATACGCTATAGTGCAAAACGGTGAAGCTACAGTAACTTGTTAGAGGGTTAATTTTAGAATTCCAGTTGCGGATGTACATAAGAATAGGGCCCAACCAGGTTCAAAACAGTGACCTGTTGATGTGCAGTCGAACGCTCTATCAGTGAGCTATGGACCCTGGCAGGATTTAATTTGTTAGGTATGCTATATTTACAAGATGTTTGCGCGAAGTTCTGCCACCTACTACGAATGCTACTCCATCTATTCTAAATTATAAGATATTTTGGCTTTTTTAATACACTATGTATCTAGAAGTTTTGTATCTAGACATTAATTATAGTATATCTAAAAGCCACTATAATTATAAGACGTATCTAGACATAATTATAGTGTAAGACGTTACTGTAATTATGGAGGGAGTACAGTTACTGCTATAATTATAGTGTAAGACATAGTGTATCTAAAAAAGGCCAAAACTTCTAGATCCACTATAATTATAAGATGTTACAATGTATCTAGACGTTTTGGCTATTCCAAATTTTTGCTATCTATGCACTTAAACATACACTATGTCTAGATACATGGTAAAATCACTGTATCTCTATCAGAACGTCTTATAATTAGGAACAGAGGGAGTACAATTACTACTAGCTCCACTAGGTAATAATTAGATGACGTTTTGGATAGCATATTTTACTTATAATTAGTTAATTTTGATTTCCAAAGCATTTCTAATTATTGAACATCAGCATATAGTAGGTAGCAATCGATATATTCCTTCTGTCTTAATTTTTTTTGGGCGCTGAAGAAGATAATTAGCAGTAATCAATTTGATAGCAATAATATTCCTCCCAAAAATAACCTAACTTTATCATAGTATCAAATCAAACTATCTCAAGTTTGTTCACATTTATTTAAAAATCTACAAATCTTTATGGTATTAAATAAATATAATTAGATTCATCATGAAATATATTTTAATTTATTTTAGAGTCATAAATGTTATTTTCTATAAATTTCATCAAATTTAAAATAGTTTTGACTAAATACAAACTTAAAGTTGCATTCTTTTTGGACATAGGTTACATTATTATATTAAAGTTCTTTCCATGTTTAACGGTGTGTATATGTGGATTAGGGATAGGGACTTCTAGTTAGTCTCGGCTGTGACTGTTTGTGCATGTGCACGCAGCATGGTAATGTTGTATGCATGTGAATTTCCCTGACATTTAATTTATTTCACTAGGATCTTGGTCTTGCTTCTTACCCGGCCTCTAATACAGTTTTTTAACCATTCTGACTTTCAGTGGCAAAAACTTTGCTTGATCAATTGACCATCCTGTTCACAAAATCATCTGATCGAAGATGGTGGAAGCTACGGCCTGTGTATCAAATGAAGAATTGTTCACCTATTGTGTATATATTAACTTTCTGATTAAAACAGTTCCAGTGGCTAACATAAGCAAGTGTACTTCTTCTGCCTCTGGCCAGCGGTTCTTATTCATCATCTCGGATTTGCTATGTATGTGTAGATATGTGCCATCTAATTCTCAAGATTCACAGTGATCTTTGTAGTTAATGAAGACCCTTGAAATTTTCGATGCAATTTATTTTCTCAGTTCTTGAAAGGATTCTTGAAAGTTTCTATACATATTGTTACCCTGAAGGCATTATTGCTGCTGAGAACTCAGATCAGGACAGTATGTTAAGTGAGGGCTTCATGTAAATGATATATTGGGAATGAGTACGGACAGCAAAGAGGGCATGTGAAGAGAAATATATATTGTCAAATCATCAATAAATCGATTTGATTCGACAAAATTGAGGCAATTGTGTGGTATTTCAATAATAGTATTTACGTTATGCCGAATTGACTTTATTCATCGTAGTTAGTCCATAGTTACATATAGAACCTTTGTTCTACATATAAAATTAAAGGCTAATATAACATGACAAAAGATAATTTAATCCTCGAATATAAAACATAAACATCAAATTTTGTGCAACATATTCAGAACAGTGAGCATATATATTGGAAGAAAGTGAACAATAATCTGTTCATTTCAAATTATAATTTCTTTTTGTTTTGTCCTAAGTCAAAATTAACTAAATGTGACCCAAAATTATAGAAAACAAAAAAATAATAAAATCTATGATGTAGAATAAACGTAGTACGAAATATATTTCAATGTTATCTAATGAATCTTGCTTGATTTCGTAGATATTTGTGCATTTTTTCCATTAACTTGACTTAGAACAAAACCAAATGATTTTGCTATGTCGTGCCTGACTGCCTGGGTGAAATTCCACTTCCACACCTGATTTTATTTTATTTTATTTTTTCCTTTCATCTTCTAAAACAATAGGAATAAAACAAAATTTGGATGAAATAACTCTCTCACACACCCTAATTTTAGTTATTATCAATTTATACCGGATTTACACTCAAGTTGTACTAGAGTTATGGTGATTTTTTTGGTGTACATTCTAGGTGATTGGTGTAGCTAAAAATTCAGGTGAGGACAAGCAATATTTCACGTGATTCTTACAACACCATCACTCTGGGTGTGGAACTACTTTAAAATACATGAATTTTTCCATATGTTTAGCTACAAAATTCAGGTGTAGATGAGAAGTTTCTCATCCGGGTTCTGATTGGACAATCTAAAACTAAAATGATTCATAGTATGGCCGTCATCGGGACCGGATCTAGGGAGGCGCCACCACCGGGATCGGATTTGGGGAGGCGCCGGACCGGGGTAGGAGGCCCCATCCGCTGCTCGAGGACGTGGCCACCGGAGAAGGCCGTGGCGCCCCTGCTCGAGGGCGTGGCCACCGGAGAAGGGTGACTGACTCGCCGAGGGCGTGGCTGCCGGATCACAAGACTCGCCGCCCGGATCTGGATGCGAACACCACTGCCGAGAGAGAGAGAGAGAGAGAGAGAGAGAGAGAGAGAGAGAGAGAGAGAGAGAGAGAGAGAGACCGGGCTCAGGGAGGGGAGGGGAGGGGAGGGGTGTGGAGAGGAGCGGCTAGGAGTCGGGAGGCGAGGGGCGCGGAGAGGGGCGGCGGGATGGTGAGGGGTGTGGTTTGGAGTGGGGAGGGGCGTGTCTAGGAACCCTAACTCCTGCTTATATATGAACCCGGTAGAAAGATAGATATGGGCCTGTGAGCTGGGCTACTATTTTTGGAGGTGGGCCTTATAGAGTGTCCGCCTCCGAAAATGTATTTATCGAGGCGGACTCAGTAAAACGCCTATCTCGGTTAAGTTTGATTAACCGAGACGGTTATTTTAGGCCGATCGCCTCGGTTAGTAGGCATTAACCGAGGCGGTTAATTTACATTGCCCGCCTCGGTTAAGCATTAATCGAGGCTATTGCTGGGCCGGCTGCCCTGCCATGAATAATCGAGGCGAGCAGCCGGCTGCCCTGCCATGGATAAGTTTTTGTGTAGTAGTGTGGAATGGAGTGAGTTCTACAATACTATTAGTACTCAAGAGCTTGTACCATTGGTTTTGAAACCAACCGTAACAAAGTGTATACATAAACCGGTTTGGGTAGAAAACACAACCTTTTTGCCTCCTTCAGCTATCGTCAGAGTCCGACATTCCTCCATGAACTGCAAAACCAGGTATTCTCACTCCTTTAACTAACAAAACATGGTTGTGTTGATGTGGACGTAACATGAAAAAACACTTGAAAATAAAGAGAAGAGAAGAGAAACTCACTGGTCTCATCTCCCCCTTCCTCGACTTATCTTCTTCCTCCAGCCCCCCTGTCAACCATGGCTGACGGACATGGGCTAATTGGGCTATTGGGCTACTGGTCAGTGTCGGACGCTTGTTTCCTTTTGAGCACAGGGGCCGATTGGCCGTAGCGATTGACGACGGTGGGTTACTGGGCTCATGCATGTCAATGCGTGTGTTCTTGGACTGGGCCAGACCAGACTAGTCGCCTCGCCGTGAGCGGTTCGAGCTCTGCTGGCAGGACGTACGCCTACGCGTGGGACTCGCGCGGCCTACAAAAGTTTGCGCGTGGTGGGCACACGAAAGGCCCACAAGAAATCTTTGGCTACCTGCGGCCCGCCCCACTTGCATGCACCCTTTCTGGGCTGTAGCCCGCCGATCCGCCTACAATCTACATCGCGGATCTTTACTCCTCGCACTACGAGATTCCCCTTTTTTTATTTTTGGAAAGAAAACTACGGAGGGGCGAGATTTTTTCTTTTTCTTTCCAAACGTCGCTAATGTTGCATGCATGCACGCGACGCCTGCTGATTTTCTTCCAACGTCTCGAAGCAATGATGCATTCATTCATGGTAATTATGGTTATAAATAAGTCAATCAGTGCTGAACCGGTTATGGTCTAGCATGCACATTTTATTATATATATAAATGGAGGGTAGCTCCTCTCTCATTATATTGCTCACGCCCAACGCAAATTTCCTCTACATTATTTTGCTCGTATCCACACCGCTACGCATACAGTTTACAGTCGCAAATTGAAGATCCAACATGAAGCAGGAGGCCAGCAACGTAGCGATGATGATGACCAACAGCTTGTTCGGGAGGCCGTATCGTATCGTGTATTATTTACTGCTGGCTGGTTTGGTGTGAGAGAAAAACACTGTTTCTGGCTGAAAATTTACGATCGTTTACGAGCAAGCGAACAGGCTGCAAGTTGTCCTCGCTGCTGCTCGCTAGTACAATGCTTTTATTTAGATCTTGTGTGGTGGATGCTAGCAGGAGTTCTATCGCCGCCGCCGTCGCTCCTTCCGACGACTCCAGGGCGGCATCGCCGCCGCCATCAGAAGACACCAGCAAGTTTGTCGTTATTTTCTGCGCCCAGTCGAGGTGCGGTTACTTCGATCATACCGGCGATCCTTACTGCTACTGCTGCCCGGACCAGAGTCGGGTCGAGTATTGCCACACAACGATGGATGACTGTAGGGCCCACTGTGCCGCCTGCAGGCCCAAATGCTAGCTTGTCGCCCGGCCTAGCAAGCATCATCTCTCTCTCTCCCCCTCTTTTTCTCTCTTATTCGGTGATGCGTCGTTGCAGGTTGCAGCAATGATCCAACTGCCATGTATGCATGCGTCGTTGGTTGTTTCAATCGATCAATTCCCCTTGGAGACAATAATAATTTGATTTCTTCGATCGTGCTCCATTGCGCCTTTTTCTTTATTTCATTCACCTGCGCCGCCTGGTTCGTTCTGTCGATCTTACTTAGTTCTCTTTTGTTTTGGTTTCGATTAATTATTATCTCCATTTGCCATCCGAGAATCTCGCGTTCATTCACAACACATATATCATATATGTGGTCAGTCGGTCAGCAGCATTTAATTTCTATTTGTTTTTGCATTGAGGGCCGGGCGACGCCGACGCTAGCTGTTCAAACAAGTTCAAAGCAAATCGATCATTCACAATTGCAAAAATGCTCCACAGTAGTCGACTTAGTTCAGCGCAATCATCCACAGTTTTCCGCGGCGTGATCTTGACTTTCGCTTTTATTTATTTGAGTGGAGAGTGACCACCACTTGTTTTTCGATAATAATGTGTACGGGTCGTCTAGGCGGCCGCACGCACTGAACCCGCGCGCTCTTATCCTATCGCAAACGCACCCGACCGAGCGCTGAACCAACCCACCCGTGCCGCATGTCGCTCCCGCACTCATTCCTTATCCTCTCGACTGCTCATTCCCGGAGCACCTGCCCGCTCACCGGAACGGACGCCGCGGGCACCTCGCTGTTGCCCCGCCCGCTCCCTCCCTCCCTCCCCTCTGCACGACCTCCATATGACCCCACGCTCCCAGCGACCCTGCTCCCGCTTCCCCCACCGGAGACGAGGACGACGGCAGCGGCTCCGACGAGGTAGGTCGGTTCTTCTCTAGATCTGAGCCCTCCTCCTCCTCTGGATCTGAGCACTCCTCCTCCTCCTCCTCCTCTGTATCTGAGGGACGCGGCAGTGGCTAGGGTTTTGGCGAGCTCTAGAATCCTATTCTCTCCTCCCTCCGGCGAGCTCGAAGGTGATGGGCCAGGGGCTGTTTTGTATGCTTTTTTTTTTGTTGTTTCTCCCGTGTTGCAATGGGTGTTTTGGGATGTTGCAACAGATGATTTTCGAATGTTGTAATGGAATTTTTGGGTCGTTGCAACAGATGTTTTTACAATGTCGCAGTATTAGTGCTTGAGATGTTGCAGTACATAATTTTCGATACTGCAGCACATATATTTTGACGTTGTAGTACATATTTTTTCGATGTTGCAGTACATGTTTTTTGATGCTATAGTACATATTTTTCGATGTTGCAGTACATATTTTTTCGATGTTGCAGTACATATTTTTTGTTGTTGCAGTACATATTTTTCGATGTTGCAGTGCATGTTTTTAAATGTTGCACTGCATATTTTATCGATGTTGCAGTATTTACAACCGGATGTTGCACTACATAGTTTTCCATATGTTTTGCAATGTTGCAGTTGAGTGTTTCATGCTCTTTTGGGATAGGGGTGCGGTGGACGAATGGGGTGCACTGGGGAACGGGGGGCAGGGGCACGGTGGGTAGCGGAGGACACGGGCGGGTCCCGCTCTATTCCGTTCCATGCGTGGGGGGAGGGCGGGGTTCTGTGCGCGCGGGGGGGGGGGGTTCTGTAAGGGACCAACATCCGGACGCACTCGCGTGCCGGACGTCCAGGCGCTAGAATCACCGCTTGTTTTTTTATGGATTGCGCAACACACAAACACGCACGTGCCTTCGCCCCTACGAAACACCTCCTATCATTGCGAGCACCTCTAGAGACTGAGCCGATATATCTTGAGATTGACAAAATCGTCGCTCGAGATTGTTGAGTCATCACTCCTCATTGCGAACGTTGCTTACCACTTAGGGCTCCTTTGGAATGGAGGTGAAACAAAGGAAAAATATAGGATTGAGATTCCATAGGATTGAAATACCATAGCAGCCTTTGGTTTGTAGGAATTCCTCATAGGAATACCAAAGGAAACTTTCCTATAGGAAAGCTATAAGAAAAAACAATCCATTTAGACCTCATGAAAAAATTCCTCAGCACAAGTAACAATGCAAACAATGGATTTATGGGACCAGCTTGTGTCTAATCATGAGAGTGGAATAGAATAAATTAGGTTGATTAAGAAGACAATCACTATTTGCTCTCCTGAAAATCCTTTAAGATTCATGCGTTTCTCCTTTGCCTATCCAAACACCTGGGTATGAAAAATTCCTATGTTTTCGATTGCTCTGTTTTGCACTTGCATTCCTATTATATTCCTACGTTTTTTTTTCTTTTCTGTGTTTTATCAATCCTACAATCCAAAGGAGGCATTAAAGAAAACGTTGTTATATCCTATAATAATAATAGCAGCACACATACCAAATCAAGAAAAAATGTGGTGGCCATGTTCCGGTACAAAGGACAGGACTTAAGAAGCTTACACTTCGTTTGCAACTAGTACTTGTTCATCTCAACGGCTGGGGACCCTGGCGTGCCATGCTAAAGTCCTAAAATCCAGATCACCTAGCCGGAGCGTATCTTTTTATCATTTTTCTTAGAGCAACTCCACTACTAGGCAGTAGCTTTGTAAATTAGAGGCTTGGGACCTAGGGCTTCACCTACTTTCTAGGCCTCAAATCATTCTCCCAACTCCGGCAACATCACTTGCTCCTTTTGCTCCCATATTTCAACATATTATCTCTCTCTTCCCAGTTTTGTTGTGGGCCTATTGTGCCGTCGGGCTGGCCCGGCACGGCCTAATTACCCTTGTAGGGCCATGCTTGGCCGTAGGCACAGCCTATGGGCTGGCATGGCATAGCACGAAGAGGTCGACGGGCGAGCACTTACCTGACCCCTGTCGGGCCATGCCACTTGCCACCATCGCGCCTAGGCCGAGCGACCCGTTTGGCCATCTAGAGCTGTGCCTGATTTCTTTATGCCTGCACTTTGAATCGGGTTCTATTCTCTACGCATGCACGCGCATTCGGAAGGGTATATAAAAAAAATACAGTTTGTATGAGTTGTTGCCGATCCGTACTTTTATCTCTTTGCACAAAGCAATCTCCGTGACTTGAACTTGAAGGTCAAGTGCTCAACACTTCACGACACCCATGGACCCAGAGATGAAGGGTGGTGGCTTCTTCGTTTCTTCCGCTATCGGCGAGTGGTTTAGGTAGCCGTTGTGCGTCACTTGCCCCAAGGCGCCCAACTGCTTCACCATCGATGATAGATCCCTGTCAATCTGAAGATAACCAAGAATGTCTACTAGCTAGCTTTGTTCAATTGTCCCGCCGATTCCCGGACGCAGCACGTAGTTTTACCGAGACGAGCACGCACGCGCGCACTAGCTAGCTCATGCCCATTGGCAACTGTGTGTGTGAGTCTGCACCACACCATGCAGCAGCCGAGCCGGGAATAATCCGTCCGTCGTCCGCGCCGGCGCTGACGCGGCCGGGCGATTCGGCCTCATCGTCCTCGATGACCTTGCCCGCGCTTTTGCACTTTCGCCTCTCCGTGTCCTTATAAACGCGCGCATTGCGAGCATAACTGCATAAGCCATATACTGTCACAAGTTTCGTCGTCGCACACGTCGCCGTCGCAGCTTCCCTCCTCTCCGACTCCGGCCGCGTGAGCACGTGGGAGCGAGGATGAGTGATCCGAGGTACGCCGGCTACCCATATCCGGCGCAGCGAGGTACGTGGCGCTTGGCTTACTTCCAGTTCTAGGCTTCTATAGCTACCGCTCTCCTCGATCAGCTCTGCGCCTCTGCCTGCAACAGAAGCTGGTGATGACGATATTCTGTCTCTTCTTGCCAAATTAAAGGTTACTACAACCAGGGGCCGTACCCGTACCAGGGGCCGCCGGTGATGGCGCCGCCGCAGTACCAGTACGCACAGCCGCCGCCTCGGTCGCCTGGATTCCTCGAGGGCTGGTACGTACTACTGCCGGCCATTTTGATTCCTACTTTCACCTCTCTGGGCTTGGTCTAGCTAGTTTCCGCGACGGCCGGCGAATCATTTCAGCCGTTTTTACCCATCCTTCTTGGTGTCGGCTCTGGTGATTTTGCAGCCTGGCGGCGCTGTGCTGCTGCTGCCTCCTCGACGAGTGCTGCTGCGACCCCTCCGTCGTCTTCGTCTCCTGAATCCTGAGACCTCGCCAGAGGCCAGACACCCAGCGCCAAAGGGTGCCCGCGATTTGCTTTAGTTTACTTTCTTCTGTTTTCCACGACCATGAGTATGTACCAAACAGTGTGAATGTGTGAGATCTGATTTGTACCAAACAGTGTTCTTACTGCTATTATATTTCTGCCTGTATGGAAATCAAGTTTGATGAGTTTGTGTACCCGGCTTTTTTCAGGGAACTTTTGATTCTGGCTAGGAAATCGATCTCTGAGTTGTATTCTATCTTTGGAACTTATTCTGTTGTTATTTTTTTTATGAGAGGACTAATTATTTGCTATGATTTAGAGAATGCCGCTTTAATTTTTTTTTTTTTTTTTTTTTTTTTGTGACTACCAGAGCACCAGTGGTATTGCACTGACGACGGTGACGGCTTCGACTATTATCGCTTTCCTTTTTCTTTCTTTATTACAAAGTATGGAGTACGAACTAACCATAGCTAGTGTATGCACTGCAATGAGCTACCCCTTCTCAAGCTGTGAACGAGCCAAGATGAGGAATCTGCGACAGAGGATCAAAAGACAGGAATAAAGCGACTACTAGTGTATGCATTTTCCATCCTCACCCTTGCCGAGCACTCTCAGAATCAGATTCCCGGATTCAATGATCAGCATAAACTGTTTTGTCCCAGTACTTTCAGATCGAATCAGATTCCCGAATTCAATGGTCACCATAACTTGATTTAAGCATTCCAAGACAATATCTAGTAAGGATCCTTGAAAATAATCCTCATATGTACTAGTGTATGCATTTTCCAGCCTCCAGGTTTCAATGATCAGCATTTATAAACTCAATTTCGACGAAGAAATCAAGCAGGAACTTGATAGGAATTAGTTCAATTTCATAAAAAAAAAATCAGAGATAGGGAAAATTTCTCGTGTTCCAAATGGGACCATTTTGGTCAGTAAGATTGTAATATATACTTTACTCCCCATGAGGGATCGAATATGGGGCCTGTTCGGCAGGACTGAAAAATACTGTTCCGACTGATTGTTGTGAAAGAAAAATACTGTTCTGACAGGACGTGATCAGTGATTCTGTGAGGTGGCTGGCCAGCCGGCAACCAGCCAGCCAGCCAGCTGAACACAGCCATGGCTTCTTTAGTACAGAAGTACTAGTGCTTTACAGGGTGTTTGGTTTTAGGAATGTGTTAGTCATCATTTTCTCATTCGTCACTTTTTTTTGTTTGATTTGCGGAATGTAATAGGTTGATCCACCATAACCTTATTCCTCACAAATTAATAATTAGTACTAGTTTGAGAAAGGGGGTCGCTTCACCAAAATTGAGGAACACTAGTACAGAAAACTTAATGGAGGCAGATCTTTTTTTTTGTTAATGGAGACGGGCAACGCAACCGCTTCCCATCAAAGGCCACGGTTAATCGGGACCTACGGAGACGGTTGCTTTGCCCGCCTCAGTTAATCGGATTAACAGAGACGGTTGCCTTAATGCGACCGCCTCCCTTAGTAGTGGATTAACGGAGGCGGGCGCCTTATGTTGCCCACCTCCGTTAACTTTTAACCGAGGCGGTCGCCCAGCCCGCCCGGCTCCAGTAACTAAAGGGTAATGCCTCCTAAAATCAATCATCAGCCTGTTCGGTTGGCTGGTTCGTATCGTTGCTGGTTCGTGAAGAAGTACTGCTGGCTGGTTTGTGTGAGAGAAAATACTGTTCCGGCTGGAAATTTACAATCGTTTACGACAAGCCACAGCCAAACAAACAGGCTATGTAGTAGTGGAATGGACTCATGATCAGGCATCACCTCATCTAGAATGGAGTAATTCCTCAAACCAAACACCCTATTAGTTTTTGATAAGACCATATTAAAACGCTGCGATCCCAAATGTAACTCCAATCTAGGGGGCGTTTAGTTTCCACCAAAATCCAAACTTTGGCACTGTGCAAAAAGAAGATTTCCCGTCACATCAAACTTACGGTACATGCATGGAGTACTAAATGTTGACGAAATCAAAAACTAATTGCACAGTTTGGTAGTACTTTGCGAGACGAACGTTTTGAGCCTAATTAGTCAACGATTGGACAATAATTCACAAATTCAAACGAAACGCTATAATGTGCTACAGTGCTGGCACAGTGATTTTGGTTGTCCAAAATCGGACAACTAAACAAGGGCCTAATAGTTGGTTTTTCTTGTGGCTTGAAAGTTTCCTGTTAGGTGCCTCCCTGCCATCTTTGTAAGCTACTCATCAGAAACTTAAGGCCAGCACAACTCTCAATGTAACAATTTATCCCAACATTTATGAGCTTCCTTCCGGGTGCTGACGAGTCCACATACCCTGAAAATTGTCCACGAACATCTTCTAGGGCCCAGTCCATGAGTAAGACAGTTTCTGGCCGAAGGCACTCGAACCAGTTGTTCCCTCAAAAAAGAAAAAGTTAATGGAACAGTTTCGAGTGCCATTGGAAAAATAGATGCATTTGATGTCGTTGTTGCCTCCAGCGAGTTCAACAGTTGTCGAGTAGATTCGGAGCCATTGCCATGGTTCCTTCTTGCGATCATACTTCTCAAGGTTGGAGGGTTTAAACTTGGGAGGGAAAGGGACAACACATAGTCATTTGGATAAGAAGGGGAATCGATCCGGCATGTCGGGTGCTCTGGGGGCCGACTCCGTGACCTGTTTGTGATTGCTGAGTTGATTGCGCAGATCACCTCCGAGTGGGTTAGCCGGATGATTGTCCCTGCCTCTCCTATTCGTTTGGACTTGTTTGGCTGGCTAAAAATACTATTGACTGATTTGGTGTGAGAGAAAAATATTGTTCATTAGCTGATAAGTCATGGCTTAAGCCAAACACGACCAAACAAACAGGCTGCTGACTGGCATGGTTGTAACGTTCACCTCCTCTGTTCTGACTTTGACCTCCAATCCTGCTGTGAACGTACGGATCTCCTCGGGGGCTGCCCCGAGGAACCCACTTGGGATGGGTGAGCAAGGGAAGCTAAGTTTCGTCCGTTCAGCTGTAGTGTAGCGGACTGCAGCATAACCTTGATGCGTTCCTGCTCGAGAAGAAGATTGGGTGAATTTGCAAGTTCTTCCGCTGCAAAGAGGACGACTTTGGCATATGGGTTGTTGAAGACCCTGTGACTGGCAGCTTCTTCCAACTTGGGCTCAAGATTGCATGAGGCAGAGGCATATCTTCCCTCACGCTCCCTGCGGTCTTGCTTTCTTTCCCACTCTTGACGCCTGCGCTTTTGCTCGGCTTCATCCTCAAGGGCCTTGCGCCTGCACTCGGCTTCATAACGCTCGAGCTCTTCCTTGTAGTGATTAGCCCAGTTCCACCGGGCTTCATAACGCTTGTTCTTCTTGAGTCGTGCAGCTTTCACTACGTAGAAAACCATTTCTAGGGGCGGCAGGTAAATATATGTAGGAGCGGTTTTGTCAGCCGCCCCTATGAAAGGGTGGCTATAAATCGATGATTTGTAGGGGTGGTTTCCAGATCGTCCCTACAAATCGATTTGTAGGGGCGGCTACAGTACCAGCCGCCCCTATAAATCGATTTGTAGGGACGGTCTGGTAATACCAGCCGCCCCTACAAATCAATTTGTAGGGGCGGCTACAGTACCAACCGCTCCTACAAATCATTTTTTCGCCAAAAAAAATTTAAATTTATAATTCAAATTCGACTAGAACATATATTTTTCAATTAGCATTAAAAATAAACAAGTAAACTAACCAACCTTGTTCTGCCTCAGAACCATATGAACTTTAACTATGTCAGATATATTTACATATGGAGCAAACCATTTTTATATGGAAAGGGAATTTTTATAATTTCGTCAAACATACCATAGCCGCACACAAAGAACTCAGACTAAGAAAAAAATAGAAATACAAAGTAAGGCGGATTGCATCATCTTTGCCTTAAACCACTATAGGAATATATAGAAATTACTGAGTACACCAAGTTCTGACCACTGGTTTATGTAGACATTAAGAACAGCATCACCTGGACCAGCTGTGTTTCCTCCAATAGCAGCCATAACTCCATTGAAGAATATGGCAACGGTCTGTATGAAATAATGAACTGGTAAGGATATAGAAGATCAAATAGGAACAAGTGAAAAAATTAAGCTATCCAAGTTATTACCTGCTCATTAGCAGTTGGAGGAAGTCCACCCACATAGACACGCCGAGCATGTCGCGTAGCCTGTTGTGTCATGGCTTGTGGCTGAATAACAAGGGGGTTGAACTGATGCAAGGCAAGCAAAATTAGAAAGCAACAAACATGATCAAATGATACAAGATACAAGTGTGTCCAAGAAACAAGGACAGTTGATTATCAAATTTGGATGCCAGATCATGACAGAATGACCATTCATGGTTGAAACTCAAATTAAAAAACCCAAAAAGGAAACACATGGATTACCTGTCCAGCAGCCAAATTATACAAGTTTGGAAGCACCCCAACCCCGGTAATTGGAGCAGTGACACCAGGAAGCTGACCTGCAATTCATCAATGAAGAATTTATGAAAATCATATTTTCCCTCAAAACTCCAATCAGCTGTAGCATATTGTTTCAAGAAAATCAAACTATGAAACTACCAAAATGTAAACACATGCTGATATGAAGGCGAACAAGATATCAAACCAAGAGAGTGTCCTCCACAAAATGAAATTAGTTCTTCTATACAGAAGAAATATGATTCCTAACGAGGATAACTCTTTGTGGAGACAGTTCAGATTAGAGCGGAGTTGCCAAATGCCAAACTCGCTAAAGAATCTTAGGCATAATAAAGTTCAGTACCTTATCAGAACCACTAGTTTAAATATTAACATTGATATATAAAGCTTAAAGAACAATTTAAATATCATTTTTATTAATTTGTACGCATATTAACTAATCATAGATGAGTAATTCCAATTATGGATAAATATATGTAAAGAAGAATCATACCAGGGATAGCACCAGCAGCAACAATAGGAAGTGCCTGTTGTGGAGGTGTTTTGTCAAAATATTGCACCAATTTCCAGAATCTCTTGAAACTAGCAGAAGTAAACTACCAAGACAGAATCAGAATATAATTCATGTTTTGGTATGCTCAGATGAGAGCCAACAAATACAACACAAAGTCACTAATAAACACCTCAAGTGGTGCATGACTATGGAACTGCAAAGAGTTCTAGTTACTAAGTTTTTCAAAAAATTAGGCAGCTTAGGAATATCAAGGAATACCACTAACAGACTGACTATGGAACTCCAAGATTCAGGTTGGATGTGTTAGTTTGCTGACTAAATTAAGTTGTAGAAATATTATAAATGCCTAATAAACTAGTATATATAAGCAAAATGGTTCACCTAAATGATCTCGGCATGTGATTGTGTCTCGTGCTAGAGAAAAAGAAATAATTCAAAAAGTCAGGTGGCTGTAATTATGAACACAAACAGCAAAAACTGTAATAACTGTAAACCATGGTACTAAGCAGGTACAAAGGTTGGCAAAGATTGACACAGCTCCATCAGTCCACAAGCAGCAAAAACTAATCCAACTATAGGTCAAAAGAAAATGCACCTAGCACTTAGTCAAAAGAAGCCTTAACAGGCCAGCAATCAAATGCCAACATGCGGCTTACTTCATATGCTAATCTGCACAACACGAACTATGAAACATAAACATAGATTGCAGAATAAGATGATATATTATAATAAGTAGAGGTAAGTTGTACAGGTAGATTTCCTATCATAATTGATAAGCATTGGGCATCTAACTTCACTAACCCACATGAATTCGTACAGAACCATCACTTCACCAACCAGTTTTTACTTTTATTTGCATTAATTATTGGTGGGGAATCAAATCGCCACACAACCACCAGTTGAAATCACAGGCTAGCAATAATAACCGCTACACCCACTAGACATCGAACCCATAACGCCCCAACAGAACAAATACATCCGACATATCGGATCTATCCCTCTAGAGCCCACATCGAACTCGAACTCCCACAGATCGCGTCATCGGTCGGCACCTAACTACAGGGCATCGGATCGGGGGCACGCGCACGAACCTGGGGCTGGGAGGAGCGGCCGTCGGCGTGGTCGGAGAACCCGGCGGGCTTGCTGTCGGTGGGCGGCGAACCCCAAGCGGCAGGCGCGGCGGGCTTGCTGTCTGGGCTGGTCCTCACCGGATCGAGCTCATCCTCGCCGGATCTGGTGGTGGCCGCCACCATGTGCTTCATGCGGCCTCCAGCAGCGCGCCGGAGCTCGAAGGGATGGCCCCCCGCGCGACTGCCGGCGCTGGAGGAGGGGGGTTGCGACGCCGTGCGCCTCCGTTGGAGAGGGAGGGTCACAACGTGGGGGAGAGGGAGGGGCGGCGTGGGGGAGAGACGGAGGAGGGGCTTGGAGGACAGGGAGGGTGCGGCGCGGGACAACGAGCGAGGGAGAGAGAGAGAGAGGGAGGGGAAGGAAGAGTCGAGATGGAGAGAGAGAGAGGGGGGAGAGGGCAGATGATATTTTCATTTGGTGTACGTCGGGCATTTGTAGGGGCGGTTGAATCACCAGCCGCCCCTACAAATACTAATACCATGGGCAGCTGGTGAGTGAGCCGCCCCTACAAATCAGACCCATTTGTAGGGGCGGCTCGTATCACCAGCCGCCCCTGCTATTTTATTTGTAGGGGCGGCTGGTCTCTGGGCTCCTCAGCAAGTCACTGTAGGGGCGGCTCCATCACCAGCCGCCCCTATAAAAAATTTGTGCCGTTGCTATAAACCTTTTTTCACGTAGTGTTTGTCAGCTTCTGACTCGCCGTTTACACTTGGTGTGTCATCAGAGATATCCTCGGGCTTCTCATCGCCTGAGTTGACATCCGAGCGTCGGAGCATAAAGACTTCTCGGCTGTAGCCATAGCTGATAGTGCTATTAGTGCCGGAATCACGGTCGTAGCGCTGGAGAGGATCTCGGTAGAGCTCTCCTCTTCGAGAGCTGAAAGTGTAGTGCCGACTTGGAACGTTAACTAGCCCATCATGCCGACTAACCGCGAAGAATCGGATGAATCCCTGAGTAGATGAATTCCCAGCCAGTGCACAATGTTTCCTTCTGACGTAGCGGAGAGAACTAGGCCTTGCTGAGCACCTGTCAGAGGGATCTCTTGATCCGCTATCGTAATTGCAGCGGATTGCATAGTTTTCAAAACCGACTCCTAGTAGACAAAAGTCGTACTCCTGGGTCCGAGTGGGAATCGAACTAGGGGATGAGCGTAGTTGCCCGATGTCTTGGAGGCTGACTCGGACAGGTTGATCGTGTCCGAGAAGACTCAAGCTGCTTCAAGTGGTTCTGAGTCCGAGTAGGATCGGAAATTGAAAATTCATCGATTTTCTCGACGAGATGTTGCGGTGTATCTTGACGATTTGCTAGAAACACGATCCGGCCGAGATCTCGCGCATGAGGCAAATGTGAAGCTTGCGAGTCATCCGCCGTGCGATCCGGGAATAGAAGACGAAGGTTGATCCCGACGCGGAAAATCATGATGATGTCGAGGTCCACCGAGCTCTCGAAAGTGAATTCGCCGAAAGCCCTACCGGGCGCACTAGCCGCCGATGTCGATGACGGCAACATGTCACGGGGTTACTGGGACGATCTTGGGCTTCGACAAACGCAAAACCCGATGGTGACGTAAAGACAATGATTTATACTAGTTTAGGCCGCTAGAATATAGTAATACCCTAGTCCGATTAGGCGTGTTGCCTTGCGTTGGATTGTTGTGTCTCGATTGAATATAGAAGGGGTGCCCCTCGCCTCCTTTTATATTGTCGGAGAGGGCGACGCATTGATCCATCATAATCGGATACTGACAAAAAGTTCTAGTTCTACGGCAAAAAAGTTCTAGTTCTATTACAGAAGCTAACTTTTCTAGAATCTGACTAGGTCGATCTTTGACATTTTGGAGCACACGCCACCTTGCCTCGTGTCCTCAAGCAGACCTTGAGCCGACCCAATCCTATGGTGGGTAGCCGGCCCGATGGGGAACCCCTAGGATCCTGGTCCGTAAATGTCTCAAAGCATCCCTCTACCAGAAAGAACCCTTCCTAGTATGACTTGGCAGTTGTTTTTCCCAAACCCAATGAACCCAAGAGATATCAAGTCTGTTAAAGAACTTATGAAAGTTCTTGAAATGGAGAGCTTCATTTTGTTTTCCAATGTCAATAACCCCTAGGCCACCTTCTTCCTTGGATAAACAAACCATTTTCCAAGCCGTCTTCGGAGGGTTCTTTGCATTTATAACAGAGCCCCTTCAAAGGAAGTGTTTCCTAAATTTGTCAATTTGCTTAATGACATATTTAGGAAGAGCGTGGGTGCACATGTAGAAAGTTGGGAGTTAAAGGGTTCCTCCTGGCACACACAGGTGCTTTCCCCCACCATGCCACAAAATGTTTACTATGCCTAGCTAAACTAGCTAAAGCATTCACCACTTGATTTCCTTCTCTCTTCACCTAGGATATCCGTCATTCGTTTAACATGCAAGTAAGTCCCTTTGCCTCTGCTATGACAAAACCTATCTCTGACCTGTCGTACCCCCCCCCCACACACACAACGCACAATCCGTTTCAACGATAACCTGTGACAAACCCCACTGGACGGCCCACTACAGACCCTCAACGCAAGGCAAGGCTTCCGCTTCCGGTGCACTACCACTCCTTTCGTGGTACCACCATGCCGAGAAAACAAAGTGTTCATTATTGTCCGCGCGATAGCTCCATCCTCGCTTCTGCTCCAAGGAGCCGTCCATGTTGATTCTAAGCCATCCGATTGGTGGTGGATTCGATAGCATTGTGGTGGCGCTGGGGCCTCCGTGGGATCTGAACTCGTCGCCGGAAGTGGTTGCTTTCCTTTGCTATTGTCGCCGAGATAGGCTATGAACAAAAGATTAAGTTTCCGGAAGGTCGGAAGGAACCCGACGGAGTCCGCCATCGATGTAGGGTCTGCTATTTGTGAACGATGTTATTGTGTACATACCATATCCCCATAGCGAAGGAGGATGAGGGTACGCTGGCTTATTGCGCAACTATCAAGAAGTAGCGAAGCCATCCTTGCTCGAATATACGGAGTCATTCATCGTCGCAATGGCTGTCTTTGGCTTTCACATAACGCCTGCGTGCGTGCGGGCATTGATTACCGCATGATGACCGGATTCACTTCCATCATCGCCATCGACGTCTTCTATGCTTGAAAAACAATGATAATCAAATAAATAAACAAAACTATTTGGAAAAAAGAAATATTAAAAGGAAAATTCAAAATAATACAATAAGCAAACTAGCTCCCCGCGCTATTTGCGTGGGCTAACTTGCTAAGCCGACACTAGTAGAGAACAGACCTTTGATCCTCGGTCAAAATGGGCTTTAGTCCCGGAATTTTTGCCCCGGGACTAGAAATACCTTTAGTCCCGGTTGGTGGTTCCAACGGGACTAAAGGTCCCCGCTTAACGGCTCATGCAGGCTGCATGTAGGTAGGGACCTTTAGTCCCGGTTGGAACCACCAACCGGGACTAAGTATACTTTACTCGGTTGGTGGCTCCAACCGGGAGTAAAGGTCTACTCCCGGGCCGTGGCTGCGCCCGGGGTTGGAAAGTTACCTTTAGTCCCGGTTGGAGCCACCAACCGGGACTAAATGTCCTCCCTTTATTTATCGGCCGTCTCCTTCTTCCTCCCCGAGCCCGAGCTCAAAGACATTTTGAAGCTCTTTGCACTAGTGTTCTTGCTTCCTCCCTCCTCCATTGTTCCTCCATCCATTCTTCGATTCCTCCGTCGATTTCTTCGATTCCTCCGTCGATTCTTTAGTTGTAAAGGTTATCAATCTCATACTCTCATTTTTCATCATTGTCTTATGTCATTTTGTTCACTATATATATATGGTTCTTTATTGTGGTTTTTCATTTGTAAGCAATTGGAGCTCAAAATCACTTCAAGCTTGCATATTTACATGAAAGAAGGTTAAAGTATATATAAATATAAACTTAGAAAATAGTTAGAAAATTATAGAAAATCCGTACTAGTTGAACTTTGGACCGTGTTCATCTCGGGTGAGCATGTTCTCTACCGAAGCGATAACGGATATCAAGGAGGAGCTTTAAGTCTCACGAGGGAGAGCGACAACGGTCGTGGAAGACCGTGTTTCCTTCCTCGTAGAATTGGAGCTCTTCCTTGACCAAGTTCGGTGCCGTCCGGTGGAGAAATGCTCACGAGATGATCACGTAAGCAAGGTCAACTAATACGGATGGTTATTTATTAAAACATGTTTTTGAGCTATAATGTATTAAAAATAAGTATAGAGATCTAGATAATTTTATAGTTTCTTAATTTTATTTGTTTATAAAAGGAGAAATTTATAGTGTATTAAAAATGAGTATAGAGAGTAGATGGTGGCGCCTGAGGTCCTCGGCCTCTCATGGGTTTCCAAAGCGACTTAGGCGGGCCTCCCTCTCATTCCATGCGGCAAGTGTCGTGATGAGACGAAGATTGTGATGGAGTATCGAGTGAAGAAGGAGGGTCCCAACAAGGATCGTATCTTCTACAAGTGTCCGGATCGCAATGTGAGTTATTTTATCGTATTTAATGATTATGGTTAGTTTATACCTATTTTCATGATGGTTGTGATTAAAGTTCTAATTTTTGTTTTAATTTCAAAGTGGGATGGCAGTGGGACGATGTTTAGGCTTCTCTTTGGGAGGAAGAGTATGTTGAACTCGTGCAAAAATATCTTGCACAACAAAAGTGACACGGCTGCTAATGAGGCAAATGATCCAATACGAAGAAGCCCAAAGATGTTGCACAATCGGGGATCTGCTCATTTTAGTTGAGATTGGTCATGAAATCCTAGTGCTACTGAAATGTATTTTAGCTTTAGTTCTTTTTAGTGGTAGTTGGGATTGTCTACATTGTAGCGATGCTTTCATAAATTTGTATCTTTTGTGGTGGCACGCATGTTGTATAAATAATTAATTATGATCTAGGTTTTAATATGGTATTTATGTCATGTAATGCAGATGAGCCGTCATTGGATGTATAATGCTGATCGCCGCTCCCAAGAGTTCATTGACGGCGTGCATTCTTTGTTACGTGCGGCCGAGGCAAACAAACGCTTGACGGTTTCATGTCTTTGCCCATGTGCCATATGTAAGAATACGGTGGAATATCCTTGCTCAAGGACTCTTCATTCACACTTGTTCAAGTCGGGTTTCATGCCAAACTATATTTGTTGGACAAAGCACGGAGAAACCGGTGTTGTAATGGAAGAAGGTGAAGAAGAACAATGTGGCGACAATGATATTATTCCCGATGGTGCGTGCTTCAATGTTCTTGCAATGGGAGAAGTGAAGAAGAGGTAGCCGCAGAAGATGAGCCGGTGATGATCTTTCTCAGTCATTCGTGACGCACAAAGAGAATGAAAGTGAAAAGGAGAAGATCAAGTTCGAGCGGATGCTAGAAGATCACAAGAAATTGTTGTACCCAACTTGTGATGCAGGCGAGAAAAAGTTGGGAACCACACTAGAATTGCTGCAATGGAAGGCAAAAGAATGGTGTATCGACAAAGGATTTGGAGAGTTACTAAAAATTCAAAAGAAGATGCTTTGAAGGACAATGAATTGCCCGCCACTACCTACAAAGCAAAACAAGTTGTCATTCTATGGGGCTAGAAATAGAGAAGATACATGCATGTCCTAATGAGCGCATCCTGTACCATGGCAAAGAGTACGTCACGAGAAATTGGATGCATGCCCGGTATGCCATGCGTCATGATATAAGATCAAAGTGAGATGACCCCGGTGATGTTGAGGGCTTAACGTCCATGGAAGAAAATCCTCGCCAAGGTTATGTGGTATGCTCCTATAATACCACGCTTGAAAGCGTCTATTTAGAAACAAAGAACATGCAAAATTGTTGCGATGGCACAAAGAAGACCGTAAGGTAGACAATATGTTGAGACACCTATTTGATGGGTCCCAAAGTGGAGAGCAATCGATGAGAGAATTCGGAGTTTGCAAATGACGCAAGAAACTTAAGGTTTGCTTTAAGTACAGATGGTATCAATCCTTTTGGAGAGCGAGCAGTGAGTCATAGCACTTGGATGCATTACTCTAAGTATCTACAACATTCCTCCTTGGTTATGCATGAAGCGGAAGTTCATTATGATGCATGTGCTCATCCAAGGCCCGAAGCAACTGGCAATGACATCGATGTGTACTGAGACCACTTATTGATGAACTTCTCATTTTGTGGAATAAAGAAGGTGTACGTGTGTGGGATGAGTACAAACAGGTACACTTTGATCTGCGAGCATTGTTGTTCATAACAATCAATGATTGGCCTGCTCTAAGTAATCTTTCAGGATAGTCAAATAAGGGATATAATACATGCACACACTGTTTCGGTGATATTAGAGGTGTATTCTTGAAAAAATGTCGAAAGGTCGTGTACCTTGGCCATCGTCGATTTCTTCCTGCAAATCACCCCGTAAGAAAGAAAGGCAAGCATTTTAAAGGGAAGGCAGACCACCTGACCAAGCCTCGCAACCGAACTGGTGAGGATGTACTCGATATGGTCAATGATGTGAAAGTCGTCTTTGGAAAAGGACATGGAAGCCAACCTGTTCCGAACGACGCTAACGGTCACACACCCATGTGGAAGAAGAAGTCCATATTTTGGGACCTACCCTATTGGCAAGTCCTAGAGGTCCGTAGCTCGATCGACGTGATGCACCAGACAAAGAATCTTTGTATGAACCTGCTAGGCTTTATGGGTGTGTATGGAAAGCCTAAGGACACATTTGAAGCACGACAGGACCTGCGTTGTTTGAGAGAAAGAGACAACCTGCATCCAGAGAAGACAGATGATGGACGCCATTACTTACGTCCTGCTAGCTACACTCTAAGCAAAGAGGAGAAGGAAATCATGTTTGAATGCTTAAACAACATCAAGGTACCATCTGGATTCTCCTCGAATATAAAGGGTATTATAAATGTTGTAGAGAAGAAATTCTGTAACTTAAAGTCCCATGACTGTCACGTTCTCATGACGCAATTACTTCCAGTTGCATTAAGAGGAATTCTACCTCCAAATGTACGTCTAGCCACCGTGAAGCTATGTGCATTCCTCAATGCAATTTCTCAGAAGGCAATTGATCCAACTGATCTAGCTAAACTATAGAATGATGTGGTTCAATGTCTCGTCAGCTTTGAGTTGGTGTTCCCTCCTTCCTTCTTTGATATTATGACACACCTCCTAGTTCACCTAGTCAAGGAGATTTTCACTCTCGGTCCTGTGTTCCTACACAACATGTTCCCCTTAGAGAGATTCATGGGAGTCCTGAAGAAATATGTTCACAACCGTGCTCGCCCAGAAGGAAGCATCGCCAAGGGCTATGGAACAGAAGAGGTCATTGAGTTCTGTGTTGACTTTATTCCCGACCTTGACTCGATTGGTGTTCCTGAATCGAGACATGAAGGGAGACTAAGCGGAAAGGGGACACTAGGGAGGAAAACATATATTGGTATGGATGATGATTATTTCAATAAAGCGCACTACACAGTTCTACAGAACTCCTCTTTGGTAGATCCGTATATTGAGACACACAAGGATCTCTTACGATCCGAGTTTCCAGGGAAGACTGAAGCTTGGATTACGCGTAAGCACATGGAAACTTTCAGCGGTTGGTTGTGAAAAAAATGTCAAGGTGATGAGAGCATCCATGAGCAACTGTATTTATTGGCTATGCAACCATCATGGCATATCATCACATACAAAGGGTACGAGATAAATGGGAACATATTCTACACAGTAGCCCAAGATAAAAGGAGTACCAACCAAAATAGTGGTGTCCGCATAGATGCCACAGACCCGAATGGAAATAAGCAGACATATTATGGACGCATAGATGAAATATGGGAACTAGAATATGCACCTACTTTGAAGATCCCATTGTTCAAGTGCCAATGGGTCAAGGTGACCGGAGGCGGGGTAACAGTAGACAATGAGTATGGAATGACAATAGTAGACCTTAGTAATATTGGGTACAAAGACGAACCATTCGTCCTTGCCAAGGATGTGAATCAGGTGTTCTATGTCAATGATATGTCTACCAAACCAAAAAGAGGAAAAAATGATAATGACTCAACCAAAGAGCCAAAGCGCCACATAGTTTTTTCAGGGAAAAGAGTCATCGTGGGAATTGAGGACAAGTCGGACATGTCAGAAGATTATGAAAAGGATGACCGAATTCCGCCATTCAAAGTGAACAAAGACCCTAGCATCTTGGTAAATGATGAGGACACTCCATGGTTAAGACGCGATCATAACCAAGGGATATACGTAAAGAAGAAATTCACTGCTGTGCCCACTTGATGATATAGTGATTTAATGTAGTGTGTGTTTGAGATATTATGTAATAATTGTGAATTCAGATGTTTACTATGTCATGTTTCAAATTAAATCAATGTTTGATTTGATGGGATTTCTCTCTCAAAAAGGTAAATTAGGATATTGAGTGATGAAAAATTAAAATATTAACATTAAAATGATGTGAAAACAAATTTCCTGTCCAAAACCAATAGTTTTAATAATTTTAATTAAACACTACATTTTTGCATTAACGAAATAATAAATATTAGTTACATTATGTTTTATAATTGTAACAAAAAATAAAAAAGTTAGGTTATAGATTTTTCCTATGTGCAATAAAGAAAAAGAAAATCCATATTTTTAACAAAATAATTTTATGCCTTTTATTTAATTTACTATATATTTAACAAAAACTATTGCATTTCTATTGTATTGAATAAGACTATTGCTTAAAACAGGCGGGAAACGAAACTGCAGGCCACCTTTACTCCCGGGTGGGAAGCCCACCCGGGAGTAAAGGTGGGCTGCAGTTTCGTGGCCCGCCAAAAAAAACCCTTTACTCCCGGTTGGTAATACGCACCGGGAGTAAAGGACCTTTACTCCCGGCTGGTGGCTGGCACCGGGAGTAAATCTCCCAGGTATATAACCGCTAGTGCCAGGCGCAGATCGATCCCCTCCTCTTCTTCCTCGTCGAACACCACCGCCCTTTCTCTTCTTCCTCGTGCCGCCGCCGATTCGTCTTCCCCTACGCATCAGCCCGCCCCCGTGACACCGGAGCCCGCACCTCGCCTCGTGCGGCCCTCCACCGCCGATGACCTCGCGCCGACGACCTCGTGCGGCCCGGCCTCCACCGCGCGCGCCCGTGGCCCTCCACCGCGCCCGCCCGAGGTGAGAGTTCTCTCGGCTTTCGTCGTGCATGGTGAAACGGCGTCAGTGAGGGCCCATGCATGGTTGGGGTCTTTTGCTGCTTGTCGTCCATAGCGGAGGAGCCATCAGCTGCTCGTCTTGGGGGCATGCCATGGTTGTCAGTTTCAACAATGGCGTCTTAATTGGGGGCAACGGCATGCCATGGCTGCGGCGAATCATTTCCTTGAAGCACGCCACGTGCAAGTCAACAGCCTTACCGTCCAAGTGGATGTGGTACCTGTACGCTCAGAACCTACTCCGGTGGCCCTTGTTGTCTCCAGAAGTCACACGGTGGCAAATCTCGCGATGCCTTCCGGTGGAGCTCTAAGGCTCGGCCGTCGTGGACAATGCGTTCCGGTAGTGTGGCGCAGCCCTGGTGGATGCCGAGGTCTTGTTCGAAGCAGTGGTAGATGTAGCTAGCTGAAACTTGCAACATCACGACATCACGCACCGATGACACCGCCCCGGCCCGCCTCATGTCGTCGTCGTCAGCACACCGGCCCGCCTCACATCGTCGCGTCAGCACACCGGCCACCGCGCCGACACGTATATATACGTCATTTGTATTCATATGCATGTATATATACGTCGTGGAGCACCGCCGCCCTCGTTCGCCTATGCGTTTCTATGTATACGGCGGAGCACCGCCACCCTCGTTCACCCATGTGTACAAACATATATACGGCGGAGTTGAGCACCGCCACTCTTGTCACACCGCCCTCTCTCGCGGCCTAGTCGATCAACATTCGTATTACGTGTCGGCATAAGATATATTGTAGTTAATAAAGTGACTATGTTTAGTTTAAGATATATGATGAATGACTACATGGTTCACATGGTACATAGGATATATAACAACATCATGCACTGACACCGCCCTGGCCCGCCTCACGTCGTCGTCGTCAGCACACCGGCCACCACACCGACACGGTATATATCGTCATTTGCATTCATATGCATGTATATATACATCGCGAAGCACCGCCGCCTCGTTAAGCCCATGCGTTTCTATGTATCTGGCGGAGCACCGCCGCCTCGTTCACCCATGTGTACAAACATATATACGGGCGGAGTGGAGCACCGCCACTCTTGTCACACCGCCCTCTCTCGTGGCCTAGTCGATCAACATTCGTATTATCGTTATCGTTAACGCTAAACAATCACACCAGAAGTAATTGCGCCGGTGACTAGGGCGAACCGCGTTGTTGATGTCACCGACGTGGTTTGCCCTAGTCATCGACGCAATCCCTTCTAGTGGCGAATTGCGTCCGTGACCGAGGGGCAAGATTTAATAATGCATATTGTTAAGTAGATTTTACGCATGTAAGCAAAGATTTGACGTACTATATATTGGTTTTGTTTTTGAAGCTAGATGGCCGACCCAGAAACATGGATGAGGAGGAGTTGATGATGAATTTGATCAACACCGGCACTCAAGTTGCCCGGCGATGATGGTGCTAAAAATAACGTGCAAGAGGATGCAGATGACGGAGTCGATGCTTAGCTCTTGAACAAAATGAGCAACAACATATTGGCCAAGTATATTTTTTTATTATTAGCTATATAATTATCATATGTCTTATGTGTGCTCATGACATTAAAAATAATGTTTATGTTTTGTAGCCCTCGGATCGACATCAACAACTACAACGAAGAGTAAAATGTTCGAGGTCCCAAAAAGCCATTGGAGGGCCGCTTCATCATCTCGAGTTCAATGTGGATACAAAGCAACCGGGGGCCAAATAAAATGAAATTCATGCACCACTTTGTGGTTACCTTGTACGAGACCGGCTCCCCGATCAAGACCATGAATGGAAGAAGAAGACCAATGCTCCTCATATCAGTTTTGTCTCCGATCGTGACAAGACGTTAATTTGGAAAGATGTCTTGGTACATTTCATGCTCCAAACAGATGGTTATGATGATATAATAGATGGTGATGAATTGAAGGAGCGAGTTAGGGATTGGGCAATGAAGAAGATGGCCACCAGTTTTCAGACTTGGAAGAAACACCTATACACGACGTATGTCAAGAAGAACATAGCACCAGATTTTCTTGTCCCAAGCCCGATCTCAAAGCAGAGGCCCTATTGGGATGAGTTTGTAAAGTACAAGACATCGGAAGAGGGTGCGAGTCGGGTGATAAAGAACCAACGTAATGCCCAATGAAGACATACCACCATAACTTGGGATCGGTGGCTACCGACCGCCATTAAGAAGTGGAACAAAATGGAAGCAGCACCTTCTTGCCAAGGGTATCACACGAATCACTCGAGTGGGGAGAGCGTGCAAAGAATTGGTTTTTCGCTCATGGGGAAACTTTGGACCAGGAGAGCAGGGAAGTGCGTTTATGGCAAGAGGCGCAAGAAGCAAGCGAGAAAGATTGTTTTATGCTCAGAGAGCTACTGCTAGTGGTGGTGCGTTCAGCCCAACAGAGAGAAGGATGAGTGACATACGCCATCGGGACTATTGAACATGGTGGCGAACTAGAGGCAAAGGAAGTGTCTCGTGGGAGCATGGATTCCCTCAGACAGACCTTCCTCTGAAGCCGCTAGAGAGAAAGAAGGAAGAAGAGGCATGGCTGCTCCAGAGGTTGGAGGAAGCGGCGCGTGAAGCACAGGAGCGGAAAAAAACCTTGAAGCGAGAATGCAGGAGGAAATCGAAGGCAAGTGCAAATAGCGGTGAGTGCAAGCAAGCGGGCATCGAGCCGAGGAATCAACATTAGCCAATCATTTGGGTTGAAAAGCACTGCGCTTCCACGGAGATACCAAATCAAGGGGACACAGGATGCGCTTCCCTCGTGGATGACGCCATCGAACCTTGTACAACGTGTGAGCTACACATTCGAAGGGAATTCCACAATCAAGGTGGCTATCGGTCTTGTTAATTCTATCGACCGAACCAAGACACCAAGGATTCATGGGAATATAATCCAAGAAGGATATGCTACCATCTCGGTAGATAAAGCTAAAAAAGGTTTTAGTGATTTGCCTCTTGACATTCCTCGGAGGTGATGGCGAGAAGACTCTAGGAGAAGCGGAGAAGACATTCATTCTATGGCTAAGCGCTACATTATCATTCCAGGGATGTCGGCTCCACCTCCTCCTGAACTACCTCACCATAGGTACGTGCGGATGAAAACACTACATCATTTATTTGTATTGGCTTAAATAATTAACAATCTGCTCATAATAATATGTCATTCCTTTTTTTTTGTAGCAGATCCTCCCCCAACCTAAATCCAATTGTTCAATCGCCAGATCATCATAGTGCTCTGTACGATGACATTGTGTTGGAAGGCGAGGCTGCATCCACACCATCTCCAAGGAGGTCTCCAACGCCGCAGCCGCCACCTCCAAGGAGGTCTCCAATGCCTCCCCCGCCCCCGCCTACCAAGAAGCCTAGCAAGAGGCCAGCCCCTCAAACGAAGAACTAGTCCCCACCTGCAAAGAAAGCCACCGTGAAACCAAGGGCTATTCCCAAAATAATATCTGAAGAGAAGGAAGAAGGAACTGATGCATATAAAAAAGATATGTCTAGATTCTATGACAAACTTAAAAAGAATCAAGAAGCAAGGAGAAACCCAAAGAAACCGTACTTATTAGTAGCTCTAGATATTCTAAGAAAAAGGGTGGCTTCTTACCAGCAACAACAGCGGGAATCTCGTAAGCCGTCCAAATCAACGTTATTGGACTATGACCGCACTCTCACCAAGTCAATTGAGGTGGCACAGAAAAAGAAGCGGGCAGGGAAAGGAGTTGCCCAACTCGGACAACAAGCGCACCGATCAGTCCCCCCGCTAGTTGTTGGTAATGAATATGGTTCGAATTTAGGATTAATGCATCAGGCAAACATACCTCCGGATGTCGATTTGGATCACCTTGGTGAATTTATTGATGAGACTGGTCTCGATCTTTACCAGATGTTTGGTGATGGAAACATTGAGAGTGCGGCGGAGGTTGATATTTGGAAGAAAAAATTTATACTAGGCCAGAGTCTATACAACCCTCAAGCCTTATCTGATCTGGGGACGCAAATGTACCTACTAAACAAGTGGTACATACAGGCGTCTACCGGTGGAGACTTCTGCGTTGGTGTCAGAATTAGAGACGAACATTGGTTCCGTGGCGATGATGTTATGTATGTTGACTTTGCAGAATTTCATCAACTATGCCACCTAACCTCTCTGGACAAAGTTATCATTAGCTGCTATTGCCTATAAGTAATAATTCTTTCGATCTATTATTAAACTCATCATATGTGTGTATATGCATATAAATTATCCTAACAAGTACTATATATATATGTAGATTTACAATGACAGAGCTCAGAAAGGAAGGCTGCAATGAAATTGGTTTTGTTGATCCCCATATAATATTCAAAGACCCAATTACTCCAAAGACTAATTGGAAGTCTGAGTCAGAGAGTAACCTCATGAACTTCTTAGTGAACCAACGCCACAAGAAGGATATACTCTTTCCCTATAACTTCAAGTGAGTGTTAATAATATCGATCATCCTTAATGGCTCATATGTTGATTCTAGTTAATTAATGAGTGTTATGCGTTATATCCTATAAACACATGCAGCAATCACTGGATATTGATGGACATCGATCTGGTGAAAAGTCACTTGATAATCTATGACTCGATGAGAAAACCACAACAAGACTACCAAGATATGATTGATATTATCCAGAGGTAATTTCGGGATATTTAGCAACTATATATACACACAAACATGATGATTAACTATATCTGATGATGTGACAAATTTTTTATTAGGCAGTGTTTGGAAAACCTTTATTGAGAAGCAACACATGGAAATATGCAAAGCGCCACTGAATGTAATCCCTTTGAAAGTAAGTCCCCTGAATCGCATCATCTTTATTAATTAAACATATAGCTTTCACCGGATCACCAGATTGGATGACAAATCTTTTTCTCGTAAAGTGGTGTCTGAGGCAGGAACATGGGAACAACTACTGTGGTTACTATGTTTGCAAGTTTATCAAGGTGGTCTCCCAAAGAACTCCTACAGAGACTCAAAGTACGTTAAAAATACACTATATATTCATTTAATTATTATTATTGATTGTGTTACTATGTCTTTATATAAATATATGTACATATATTAATTTATTTTCCTTTAATTCAAACCTGTAGACTCGATGGTTGGAGGAAAAGGTCATACGGCAAGACCAAATCAAAGCAATTCAAGAGTCTATAGCCGGATTTTTTAATGAGCAGGTCATCGATTCCAAGGGTGAGTTCTACTTCGACCCAACACTGCCATGGAAGCCAAGCTAGAGGATGAGAGAAAACTTGTTATATCACAACAACTGTAATGCAATCTTTTTGTAATATATGCACATGAAATAATATAATGTAAAATACACATATGCATGCATGCATGTAAATATATATATGATGCATGCATGCATATATATATATATATATATTATTTTCTATGCTTGAATTGTGTGATTTAATACGTTCATTGTGCTTGAACCGAAACATACTATACGCGCGTATAAATGTATAATTAGCAGCGTACAATACGACTTCGAAAACAAAAAAATAAAAAGCAAAGAAAAAAAAACCTTTAGTCCCGGTTCGTATTACCAACCGGGACTAAAGGTGCCGGCCATCGTGGTATGTCAGGAGGCACCTTTAGTCCCGGTTGGTGTTATCCACCGGGACTAAAGGTCCTCCTTTAATCCTGGTTCCTGACCCGGGGCTAAAGGACTCCTTTAGTCCCGGATGCTTGCTCCCGGGTGGGGAACCGGGACTAGAAGGGGTTCCCCACCAGAAATAAAGCTCGGTTCTCTACCAGTGCTAAAGGACCTGCTAAAGATCCCATTGTGTAGACGGTAGACGAACTGATCACTTTGTTAAGATTACCGAGGTCCTGCATCCTGCTTATAGCAAATTATCAAACAGTAAAGCTGTGCGCACGGCAGACGAGTTCGAACCACACGGGTCGACACAGGAACTTGAGCTGGTACGTTGAACCGGACCAGGTCACTAGGGTACATGATCAGGAGGCCAACGTCATCACACACTGGCTATCGCTACGCAGCTTCACTGTCCTCCTCTCCTATCCCTGAGAACCCAATCACCAAACCCTAGCTCTGCCGCCGCCGGGGCCAGGGCCCTAAATCCGGTCCCGCACCATGGCCGCGCGGCAGCCGCCGGCGCTGATGGACGAGCTCACGGAGGAGATCCTCCTCCGCGTCCCGGCAGACGACCCCGCGTCGCTCATGCGCGCCGCCGTCGCGTGCAAGCCCTGGTACCGCCTCGTCTGCGGGCCGGGCTTCCGCCGCAGGTTCCGCGAGCACCACGGGTCGCCCGCCCCGCGCCGAGCGCATCAACTGGCTGGCACTGGACTCCCGTCACGGCCGCGTCCTTTTACGCAGCTCGTTTTCGGATGTGGAGTTCGTCTGGGATCCCATCACGGACGAGCTGCTGCAACTGCCCGCGACGCCATGGAAGCCGCACCACACGTACAACTACAAAGAAGCGGTGCTTTGTGCTGGCGATAGCTGCGACCACCTGGACTGCCACGGCAAACCCTTCCTCGTGGTCTTCGTGGGCGTGGCCGCTTTCTATGATCATAGAATGTCCTCTTATGTCTACTCGTCAGAAGCTAATGCGTGGAGTGAATCAGCTCATTATCCGTACTTAGGTCATTTTTCTGAGTCACGCAGCACTCTTGTGGAGAATGCACTATACTTTGCAGTCAATAAATCTCCAGGAATACTCAAGTACAATTTGGGCACCCGGGAAGTGACTGCGATTAACCGCCCGCCTATGACGAATCCTCACATTGCACTCATGACTGCTGAGGGTGGTGGGCTGGGATGTGCCACGATGAGGTCGTCCAAACTCTGCCTGTGGTCAGCAGAGGTTCGTCCTGACGGTGATATCGGATGGGCACTCTCGTCCCTGCTGGTCATTCTGTACGCAAATTTGATGTATCTAGCTCTGCGAATGGCGGTGGTATGATTCATGTGGTGACGAAGCAAGGGTACCGGTCTTTTACTACTAATTTGAAGTCTGGACAGTTCAGTAAAGTAAGAGGGACAGGTGCTATCTTGGAGAACATGGTTCCATACATGGACTTCTATACGCCAGGTATTGCTTTGCTCAATTTGTGGGTGGAAATATGCTTCAGATTAGATAGATTTACCTAGCAGTGTGGTTAGTTAAATCTGACATTCTTACTTAAGTTGTCATAATGAGCCATGAATTCCTTTTTTTTCACAATTTTAGTATGCATTTTAGCATTTAGCTACCTGTTTAGCCAGGATGGAGAGTTTAAGCTTTTAAGCACGATTAGTTGTTTGTAATCCATGTTTTCAAGTTGTAGTGCACTACTACATAATCGATTTTTAGGGGCGGCTCGTAACCCTTTGTAGGGGCGGTTTTGCCAGCCGCCCCTACCGAACCGTCTCTACAAATCATGCATTTGTAGGGGCGGTTCCCAGGCCGCCCCTAAAAATTGATTTATAGGGGCGGCTGTAGTACCAGCCGCCCCTACAAATACCTGTTTGTAGGGGTGGTTCAATCTAGAACCGCCCCTACAGTACGTTTTCCCGCAAAAAAAATTCAAATTTACAATTCAAAATCGCGTTGCCAAACGCCCCGCGACCAATGTTTCGAATCGCGTTCGCGTTGCCGAACGCCCCGCGACCAGCGTTCCGAACCGCGTTCGCGTTGTCGAACGCGCCGCGACCAACGTTCCGAACCGCGTTCGCGACTACAAGCACAAGAATATTATATAAACTAGAATTACAAGTCCAATTCACAAGAATATATACAATCCATCATTAAATATACAAATTCCATACACATTGTTATCAACGTCCTAGAGCTAGCCTTTCAGTCTCACGAAGGTGTTGGTACTGAGGATTTGTACCTAACTCAGACTCTCGGTCATGGTAGGCACCTTTGACGTGTACAATCTGGTCCAATATGAAGTTGCAAAGGTCGCCGACGAGCTCTAAGAGTTGGTCATCCTTGTATGGGTCTCTTTTCATTCCTTTCTCTTCTCTCCACTACAAGAGAACAAGTTTCGGTTTAGTATTTCATACCATGTATGAAGTTTTTATACTACGGGTGAAGAGGTTCAAACTTACCCTTAAGGGGTGTCTCCTGTAGGCACCGGTGTTACTCATCATAGAACATATATAGTATCCACAATGTACACTCCCAGGCTTCTGCTTGGGGTACTGTGTGTTTTGCATATGAAAATGTTAAGTAATGCTTTTGACAGCCATGTAACGGAGTACTAAAGAAGTTACACTTACTGCACATAGTGTTTTTATAGCCAACTTTTTCTTCCTTACTAGATCATGCCTTCCGTGATGATTAGTGACATAGAACCTAAATGCTTTTTTCGAATTATTTTAGCAAATACAACTTGTTAGAATCCAAAAGTGAACGTTACAAGTACGTATACAAACATATAAGCTAATGAGGATTGTCGATATGTATACGTCTTGAGAATCGATATGAAGTCTTTGTATGTCACCGGGTCTCTATCTATTGAATCAAAGACCCATGCCATGCTCCTCCCGACATCGATGGCTATACAAATCCAGTGGTTGCTGCATGGATTTAATCATAGAACTAGATAAACTCTTTTGCATCGAATAAAATATATCGAACAAAGCTTTAAGTATAGAGTTGAACTTACTCGAAGTTGTATGGTAGCCATATAGTAGAGTGTTGTTGGAGAGTTTTGAAAGGCAGGGCAATGTATGCCGCAACCTTAAGAGACTCTTCCTTTAGTTTCGTCGTACGGATGCGCTCTTTATCCCGAAGAGTCTTTGCAGCAGCTAGCTCTTTGGCATCCAATGCTCACTGTTTAGGGTAATTAAACTTTGTTTGGGCTATAGCTTGAGGGTCTAGATACCCAGCTTTCACACTTGGCATTTGTTTGACAATGTGCATTTGCATTCTACAAATCACGGCGTGGGTTAGTTACAACAAAATTCAAAGATTACATTCATATCATATCGGGAGGACAAGGTCTTATAGGCACCACGTGCCAATTAGATTCATCTCCATTTCTCCCAAGTGAAAGCATATGTGCATGTCATTGAAGTCAAAGACAATTTTCCAGGCTGGGCTTCCAAATGTGCCGGTGGGGAAGCATGCTTGTATGAGATCTATGCTCGTTGGGAGAACACGTAAGTACCAATCATGGAACCTTCTCATTCCAAGTGGTAGGCGCTGGATGTCTCGGTTTGGTAGGAAGAGCTTGCCTCTTTTATATGTTTTCGGGCAATCCTTTGACCATTTGATGACATCAATATTTGGATACTGCTTTGCAATTTGGTGGAGTTTGCTAGTGACGGCCTCCTCAGAACCCCGTGATGGGACTTTTTTTAACTTGGTTCTCAGGCTTG
This sequence comes from Miscanthus lutarioriparius, assembly GCA_904845875.1. Taxonomy (NCBI): domain Eukaryota; kingdom Viridiplantae; phylum Streptophyta; class Magnoliopsida; order Poales; family Poaceae; genus Miscanthus; species Miscanthus lutarioriparius. The sequence continues at coordinate 97,460,638 of CAJGYO010000003.1, read as the reverse complement.
AACTGGTCATGGGAAACCACTTGGACACCGATGAGACGTCTTTCATCGGAACATAAACTGGCCTTATGGTGATTGGATGCTTCTTTCAAAGTTCTCATTCAGGCATGTCCTCATCTTCTTGTGCATCACCTTCTTCAGGAGGCACTCGTTGTTCATGTATCGGCTGTGCTTGTTGAGAATACTGTGGCATCTCATCATGCACTTGATCGGTACGAGCTGGAGAAGGTTGTGGCATCTCATCAGGCACATGCTCGCTAGGAGGCGGGGAAGAATGTGACATCTTAGGAATATGGTGGTCACGAGATGATAAAAATATCTCCCCGACCTCAACAACTCGCTCCAAATTTGGGAGAGGGGGATGCGGCGAAGAAGCAGTCAATATAATGTCCCGTTTGTGCCAGAGGATGAACTGCCCCATAACGTCTCCGAGTAACACTAGCCCCACGGGAGTTGCGTAGTCTATCCTCCACTGCATGAACTCGGGCTTCACTATATGCACCTCGACCCTAGTGTAGTCCGGCGGTATCTTATTATTGTGGTGTAAGCCACCGGGAGGATGTGCCACACCCGTTGCCACCTCCATCACAGTGTTCTGCCGGCCGCTGAGAAACACCAACGTGCAACTAGTTGGTTCCCGTATGTGATCGACGGGGGTTGTGGCTGCAGTGGAACCTTGGCTGCTAGGAACTTTTGGAGGGCTACCAACTAATGCTAGTTCTCCCGGCGGCGTCACTAATATCCGTGGCTCTATAGACAGTCCTTGCTCCTCCTGCGCCTTCGCAACTAGAGCCTTCACTTGGAGCTCAAGACTAGTCTCCCGGTCTCTGCCATGTTTCTTGTACTTGTGCCTGTCCTCTTTCAATCCTTGCTTCCAGGTCGTCCTTTTCCCTAGCCTCCTGGTGCGGCTTGTGTGCTCCTTGTTTCCCAAGCCAAGGCTAAGCTCGTCCCTCTCTCTGGAAGGATTGAATGAGCCCTTCTCCTTGTCTTCAGCATATTTCAGTATCCTTGATACTGCCTCTTGGGTCTCCGGCTTATCAAACTTAAGATTACCGCCGAATGATTCTGTACTCCTCACATATATCCAATTCTTTGAGCGTACCTTCAAATTCGTCACATCGATAATCCCAGCAGCTGCGGTCTCTTCATCCATCTTCCTAAACTGCTCTTTCTTGGCATAGTAGCCACCGGGTCCTAGATGATTGTGGTGTTTGTTTCTCTTTGCCAGCTCGGTGTTACAGGCACTGAGCTCCAATACCTCCGATGAAGTCTTCTGAGCCACGAGCTCCTCCCATTGACTAGGAGTTATTTTGCCGAACTCATTGAAGGGAGTTAAACCCTTTTGGATATACTTCGTGTTGAGCTCCGACCTCCAATGTCGGAATGACTCTCCCATCATCCTGAAAGTATTTTTTACCAGTTCGTGCTTACCCTCCGGAAATCGAAAATTGAGCTTCAGCTACCTATCCCATAGTTCATTCTTTTTGTTCTCTGGTACCTCTTTCTAGTTAGGGATTGCTGGGTTCAATTTATCTCTTACTAGGGCCCCGATCGCATTACGGAATCGTCCTCTTAATTCCTTCGGCTCAAGGATCTCCTCTGCTGGCCCAACCTCCGTTATCACATAGCATGCCTTATCTGGATATAGATTTTGTTTTCTATCCCCTCGTTTCCTCTTAGGTTTGGTAGTCGTGGTTGTGTCTTGTGGTTGTGGAGCAGAGGCATCGTGATCCGTCTCTGTGGCTGTTGCCTCTGCTCTCCTTTCCTCTACTGTCTTGTCCAGCGAGATGTCGCGGACGTCGACATCGTCTTTTCCGAGTTTCAAGAGGGACCTGTATATACGACAGGTCAAAGTGTTAGCAGAGGTAACATAGCCAAAGCTTTAGCAAAATTTATAAGCTAAGGCTTTTTCCCTACCTCCTCATTTGGGTCAAAATCCTTGTCCAAATCTTCCTCTGTTGGCCTCCTTCTGGCTTCACGTGGGAAAGGATCCTCGGGACTTTCATATCCCTCTTCTGAGTCATCATCATCATCATCCTCTTCTTCTTCGCCTTCAGCAGCCTCTCCTGCTCTTCCTTCTGCTCCCCCTTCCTCCTCGTCACACTGCTCCTGAGTAAGCATCACTTCTAGATCCTTTTCTAACTCGTTATCGAACTGCTCCTAAGTTAGCTGGTCCTCTAGTGCTTGCTCCTGAGTAAGCATCACTTCTAGATCACTTCTAGGTATAAGAAATAAAAAAGGTCTATAAACCAAAGTAGTCCTATAAAACAACAATATATAAAAAAAATGAGTAGTAGCAGTAGTAGAGGCCTCAGAAACATGTCAATCATCATTTGATCATGAACTTGAAGCATCAAGGCATCATAACAGAGAAGAGAGGAGAAGGTAATGTAGGGGCGGCTGCTAATGATGCCAAGTTCCTCACAAGTTCTTGATCATCAACTCATATTCCATATAATGTATGGACTTGGACAATTTCATCATTGGCAAAACAAAGGAGAGGAGAGGGGAGATTCGGCAAAACATATGGAGTTGGAAATTTCATCATAGGCAAAAGAGGAGAGAGGAGGTGAGTTTGCCAAAAAAGGCAGCTGCTGGTTGCCAAAAAAAATAGAGCAGCTGCTGCCAAACATAGAAGTAGTAGACAGAAGACAGGAAGTAGTAGTAGGGAAGTAGTAGACAGAAGTAGTAGGGAAGTAGTAGACAGAAGTAGAAGTAGTTGACAGAAGATAGAAGTAGTAGAAGTAGTAGATAGTATTAGTAATGAAGTAGTAGAAGTAGTTGACAGATGTAGAAGTAGTTGACAGAAGACAAAAGTAGAAGTAGTAGACAGTAGTAGTAGGAAAGTAGTAGAAGTAGTTGACAGAAGAAGTAGAAGTAGTAGATAGTAGTAGTAGTAGTAGTAGTAGTAGTAGTAGTAGTAGTAGTAGTAGTAGGAAAGTAGTAGAAGTAGTTGACGAAGATTTGGTAATGCAATTTGCAAAAGTCTAGAATTTTGGGCAGAAATCAGTCAAGGTTCCTCTTCCTCAAACCCAAGAACTCGTCGAACAGGAGGAAGGGGTTGCATGAGTTTTATAAATTACTTGAACAGAGATATAGGTGACTGCTAAAGTTGCACTAGTAGTTCCATTAAACATGACAAAGAACTCGGTGCAAGATGATTTCAGATTATATAATGAAAAATGGAACTAGAAAACATGACCAGAGATTCCTAATTTGAGGTCAAAGGGTGCCACAAAACAGGAGAATCCTGGCAAAAGATGGTACAAAAATTCAGGAGTAGTAAGAGATAATCTCATGCTCTCAGTTTGCTAGGATGCAAACAACATAATCCCTTGATTATGAACAGGTTAAAAATGATTTTATTTACGAGAAAATTAGTAACAATATACAATAAATTGATTTGTCTGAGTACCATCCAGGGAAAACACAATAAAGGCAACTGGATGACCACAAAAAATTAAAAAAAATTGAAAAATTGCAGCAAGACTGGGAACTGGATGACCAAAAAAAATTTAAAGAAATGCAGCAAGACAGTACCTACAGGGTATATGTGATGCAATGATCTGTGGCTAACTAAATATGACTGTGTGAAAAGATGTGACAAATAGAACCTAAATCCCATCCTAAGGGGGAATATAAACCACATACAACTCAACCTCCATCTATTTTTAGAAAGTGTTGCCACGTACACTATTAATGGAGTTAGCATGAGATGGCATGTATCCTGAATAAACTAACATTAACTCTGGAACTGCTAGACATCGATAATGTTTCAGCTAGGTGTAATGAAGCATAAAAAGTTCTTAGTTGGTCCTATGCACAACAAGGCTATTTGAAATAACTGCGGAGATATTATCAATTAGTCAATTAGAGAACAAAAAATGATAAGATTATACCCATATGTTCTATTTGAGATAACTGCAAAGATACATTACATATACACATGGTTGAAAAGAGAAATTAGATTACCACTATTACCACTAGTATTCCTATTGCTACAGAGTCCATAACTACTAGTAGTAGTTCAAGCATACTTAGTTGGAGCACTAGATGAAGCGGATAGGCACACAACTCATGTGAAAAATGCTAAAATGAACCATACAGGATGCATACTGAATCACTGAATGTGTGCATGACCTAAACAGGTTACTTATTTTAACTATGCACTAAATTTGTAAATAATCAGGGCTTAAGTGCCATCTACCTGAACACCCTCTTGGAACTTGAATTGTTCTTTTTTTGTAAAAAGCATAAGCACAAAATCATTTGTCATACGACATATAGATTCCATCCCAAGAGTACTTTGTTGAGTAGATAAAAACTCATGCTCTCATGCATCATTAAAATGATAAGACCAGACAAACCCAGTCAAAAAAATCATATTTGACCAAAAAACATTAATTCTAGCACATGGCTAAATGCAAAGGCATTATCTGAATAAAGCATACACCATCATTGTGAGCCTCACACCAGAAATGCAGCAAAGCTTTTCATTGTTTAAGAGCACTACAAGGTCATGCTGTCCAGGCAACACAAACTGCTACTACATCTTGAAGGTAGAGCTGCCACCACTGCTAATGAAGCACTATGGCCAGTCAGCCAAAATAGATACCTGCTGTAGGAAACTGCCCAGGCATGTCTCACACAACCGCCTCATAAGTAGTTGTTTGCCAGTGAAAAGATTAAGAAGATTAGAACGTAAATTCAGTAACACAACTTGAACTGATAGAAATTTTCACGAAAGATGGGTAGAAGTAAATAACTTATAAAATTGGTAAGCAAACTCTTGGTTAGTACACCAAAAAAAAGGTATCAGAATTTCGTTGAAAATGGGCAAGCAGGATGTTGTGAGTTGTGAAAGTATGGCAGGTGCCAATACGAACAAACATGGCACAGCATGGCAGGCGCCAATGCGAACAAACATGCTTCCATGATCAGCTCGGTGTGATATCTGATCCATTGCTTTCTAGTTCCTATGACTAGTATATTATGTTTCACAAAGAATAAAGAATTATCTTTGCACCCATGAGTATTTCCAATATATAAGAAAAAAATAGTGATGGCATAGTTAATCTGAAGCATTAGCTGAATCAAAACGGAAAAGAGACTAGCATGATAAGCTCTGCAAAACAAGTAGCATTCATGTTCTATTTTTGCAAGAAATACAATCACCACTGTGCATAAGTTATAGCAGAAAAAGGAGCACTCCAACACTGGATACTGACCTGACCATGCAGGTGAGAACTCGATGCCATCTCCTCCACTCCTCCAGCGCAAGGGCCACGGCCCATGTCTTTGTGCCGCTCTCCTCCATCTGTGGCCGTACCCAGGCAGGAGTCGTGGCTGCTGCCATGGCTGGCAGGCTGGGACGTGGCCCTCGTCTTGGCCGCCTTGGCGGCGGTCGAAAACCCCTAGCGCCCTTGCCGATTTGAAACCCTAGGGCGGGAGCAAAGGCTGGGGGGAGGGGAGGCGGTGTGCGGTGGGCGCGTGGGTGCGGAGATGGGGCATCTTGGAGGGAGGGGGCGGGCGTCGGGACAGAGTCCGGGAGGCGGCGTCGGCAGGCGACTGACGAGGAGGAGGAAGAAGAGAGCGCCCAACAGGCTAACACCCATGCGCCCTTGAATTTATACTCGGAACAATTTCTAGGGGCGGTTCCTAATCCAGCCGCCTCTACAAATGCATTTGTAGGGGCGGTTTCTGATCCAACCGCCCATACAAATATTTTCTATTTTTTAAATTATTAATTCTGTATTTTTTATATCATAAAAACACAAAGTAATATAAAAATAATTGTGTATATGCACAAATATAATATTTTGTATTATTCTGTATATGAAGGAAATATATATATATATATATAAACAATTATAGTGAAAACAATATAGAAAACAAAAAAAATTAAAAATTTGAATTTTAAAACTTCGACTACAATTTTATGACATTAAATGAAACAAAATGAAAATATTGTAAACATAAAAGTTGTATAACTCATCAATATGTACAACTTTTATTTTGGTCATCTTGTCATGTGACTTTGTTTGAACGATTCAAATTTTGAAATTCAAACAATTTCAAATTGAAACAATATTTTGAAAGAGTAAATGATTTCAGATGAAAAACTCATGAATACTAAAGTTGTAGAACTCATCAATATGTACAACTTTTATTTTGATCATATTTTCATTTGACCAAATTTGAACAATTGAAATTTTGAATTTTAATAAATGGCAACTTCAAACAAGATTTTGAAACCTTAAACGATTTCAACAATAATAGTCGTGAACATAAAAGTTGTTGAACTCATCACTATCTACAACTTTTATTTTGGTCACTTCTTCATGTGACAAAGTATTAGTAAACATTGTTCATAAATTCACATATGACTCATAGTTTGATGAACTATACAAGAAACATGTTGATTTGTGAACAATGTTTACTATCACTTTGTCAGATGAAGAAATGATCAAAATAAAAGTTATAGACCTTGATGAGTTATACAACTTTGGTATTCATTATTTTTTTAGCTGAAATCATTTAATGGTTGAAAATCTCGTTCGAACTTGTTATTTTTTTTAAATTTGAAAATTTGAAGTGCTCAAACTTTGTCAAATGAAATGACCAAATCAACACACTAACTTGATAGGGCAAGATTTTAGAAAATTTTAGAAAAAAAATCATCACATTTGGAGTTAGTATGAGGGAGAAAGACTAGTTACAAATTTGAAGTGTTGAGTGATTTCATAAAGTTTTAGTAGTAATAGAGTGGATGTTCAAATCGAGTCATCTGGATATTGCAAAGGGTAGTTTTACACACATGCATAAATGTAGTCTCATACACATACAAAAATATGTAGTCTTACACACGTACATAAATATATAGTCTCACACGCATGCATAAATGAAGTCTTACAAACACACACTTACACAAACACTCCACGTTCAACAACTAGCTAGCCCGCTGTAACGACTTTCCCCTTGACACCTTTTCGTTCCCATGGCAATATGTCTTTGGGGAGGTTCTTTTCCACAACAATGATCTTCTTAGGAAAGTCTGTGAATAGCGGCATCTCATCGTAGTTATTGTAAGCTTCAACATCGTCACGTCATCAACTCTAATAATGTGCTGTTTCTCGGAGGCAACCACGTGCTTTGTCTTCTTCTTTAGGGAGAGGTTACTTTGTGGGTCAGACATATAGAAAACTTGTGCGACACGTGAAGCGAGCACCCAAGGGTCATCTTAGTAGCCTAGATTCTCGAGGTCCAGGACTCTCAATCTGATCTAGTTCAGTTGGTGTTGTTTGATCCAGCGGCATCGAAGCAGGGCCACCGCTATATCCCTTCCATAGTAAAGTTCTCATATCTCTTCAATGATGCCAAAGTATTGGATCTTTTGCCCCAATCCATCGAGAGCCTCTATTCAAACGCCGCTGTTTTGGTTCACATATTTACTATCCTTTGCGTGGGTATAGTACGTATACCCATTGATGTCATAAGCATTCCAAGATGTCCCTTGTCTCGATGGCCCCTCCGCCAACCTACTGATGATAATAGAGTCTATGGTTTCTCCAGGTGGTATGTTTTGGTCCTTCAACCATGTAGTTAGTCGTTGCTTGTGTTGTTTCATGACCCAATCATCCGAATGGTCATTTCTCTCTGCCATAATGATAGCCAAGTGTTGATCAATGTACGGTTGCATCAGTTGTGTACTCTGCAAGACACTGTAATGCGCTCGACTCACCTCTTTGTAATCATGGTCAATGAACACTTTTCTACCACTGGTGCCCTTCCCAGCCAGCCTACCCTTGTGACGAGAATCGGGTTTACCAATCCCTTTCTGTACTTTTAGGTACTCTTGACAGCACTCGACGACTTCTTCAGTACTATAACCCTCTATCATGGAGCCCTCTGGGTATGCTCAATTATGCACGTATCGACTTAGAACCAACATGAACCGCTTGTAGGACCATATTTCATGCAAGTAGCAAGGGCCCAGCGCCTGTATCTGATGAACCATGTGAATCATGAGATGTGGCATTATATAAAAAAAAAGTAGGAGGTAAACACATCTCCAGTTGGTTTTGTGTCTCCACCACAAATTCATGTAGGTCACTCAGCTCTTGCTTGCTAATCGTCTTCTGTGAGATCTTCGAAAAGAAGTAGCACATGCGGGTGATGGCCATTTTCAAGAACTTTGGCTTTATAGCCCTGATTGCAATAGGTAGAAACACTGTCAGCATCACATGGCACTCATGAGCCTTGTAGTGTGTTATTGACAAGTCCTTCATCGACCCTAGCTTCTTCACATTTGCTGAAAACCCAGTTGGGACTTTGATCCCCCTCAGGAAAGTGCATATAGCTCTCTTCTCGTCTGGTGTTAGGTTGAAGCACGCCGCGGGCAGAGTGTATTTTCCATTAGCCTCAGGTACTGGGTGAAGCTGTGGCATCATGTTTAGCTGCACCATGTCTTTCCGTGCTTTAAAACCATCCTTTGACTTGCCTGTGTCTATCAAGGTAGCAATGAGACTCTCAAAGACATTCTTCTGTATGTACATAGCATCAATGGCATGGGGGACCTCCAAGTCTAGCCAATAAGGCAGATACTGAAAGAAGATCGATTGTTTCTTGAAAGGTACGCCTTTGACAGGAGGTGTGCTTCTATCTCTGTTCGTCCCATCCGGATTCTTCTTTCCATAGACGATGCGTATGTTTTTCACCATTCTATACACGTGTTCTCCGTTATGACGTCTCTCTGGAGGGGGTTCAATCTCTGGGGCGATGTCATAAAATCTAAAGAACAATTTACTATGATACTTGTGACTTGTCTTTAAGAAGCGTCGGTTCCTTAGGTAAACTATCTTCTTGGATGCATCCAGGTACACCCATGTAGTACCATCCAAGCAAACCAAGCATTCCGTCTTTCCTTTGATCTGTCCAGACAAAGCAAACAACGCGGGGTAATAATTGGTAGTAACAAATATTATTGCTTTACATATGAAGTCCTCCTTTCGGAACGCATCGTATATCTACTCCCCATGCCTCCATAGCCTCTCTATTTCTTGCATCAAAGGCTCGAGGAACACGTCTATATCAATGCCTGGTTGTTTAGGGCCAGAAATAAGAATAGTGAGGAGAAGATACTTTCTCTTCTGACACAACCATGTTGGGATGTTGTACATGGTCAAGATCACTAGCCATGTGCTGTGGTCGCTCATCCTCTCATTGAAGAGATTCATTCCATCGGTGCTCAAGCCAAACCATACATTCCTTGGGTCATCACTGAATTCTTTGTGCTTCTCATCAAACCTTTGCCACTGACTACAGTCAGCTGGGTGTGCAATCTTATCATCATCCACCTTGCGCTCATCATCCCACCATGTCATGAGTGCGGCTTCTTTAGGGTTTAGAAAGATATGTCTCAAGCGGTCGGTCACTAGCAGGTACCACATTAACAAGGCAGGAATTCTTCTCTGCTTTGCATCGTTGCCTAATGGAGTATCCTTTGGGGGCTGAGATTCTTGTACCACCTTTTTTGTACCCTTCTTATTACTCTTTTTCCCCGTGGAGGCTTCGTCCCCACCGTAAAGGTCATTGTTCTTGTACCGGCTGGCCCCACACCGGAGACATTTATCCAGTGACTTGAATGTTTTGCCACGAAAAAGTATACAGTGGTTGGGGCATGCATGGATTTTTTCAACCCCCATTGTCAATGGACTTATGACCTTCTTCGCTTGGTATGTGTTGGCGGTAACTGAGTTTGGTTGTGGCAGCACCCATGATAGGAGATGCAATAGATCATTGAAACTACAGTCTGACTAGCCGTACTTAGCCTTCAGGATGAGCAGCTCAAGCACAAAACGTAGCAATGTCCAATGTGTCGGACAACCCTTTTCAACACCATACACAGTCTCCTTCGATGCTTTTGTCACCCTTTCCAAATTTTCTAGACCTTTCGGGCTATTTAGTAAAATCTTTGGTCCAAGGGCTCGAATCATATCCTCCAAATCATCTTCATCCCCGACACGTGCTCCACCATCATTATTGGCACCACCTTCATCGTTACCATCCCAACCACCAGCATCACCACCTTGTTCATTGCCAAACTCGAAATGCATTTGTGCATCAAGCTCTCCTGAATATTGGGACATGGATTCTATGGTTTTATCGTCGTATTCCTCCTCATCCTTGTCGTTAACAATAACCATTTCACCATGATGAATCCACACTGTGTAGTCCTCAACAAATCCTCGCATAATCAAATGTAATCTGATGATAGTCACATATGTCCATGCCATACGATTCTTGCAATCTTTATAGGGGCAAATAATTGTATCCTTATTCTCTATCAATGTCGTTGCATGCTTCTTTGTGGCTTCAATAAATTTATCCACCTCTTCACGGAAACCTGCCTTGAACCTTAACGAACCATACATCCAAGAGTTCCTGTACTCCATCTTTTACAACAACAACAAAACAAACATTAAAGGACTACTTATTCAGATATATATAAAAATGAATCAAATTAATAATTACTTGAGAATAATTGTATATACTTCAGATATATATGAATATAAATCTAATATAATTACATGAAGCATACAAACACACCATGGTAGAGGAAAATTAATTAATGGCCCATTTATCTATAAATAATTAAAATACATATTTATTGATTACAATAAACAATTTCAAAGACAACAATTAGCAACAATTATACTTTACCAAATATCTTTCATACAAACCCTAGTCCAATTTCATCAAACATAAATTTACAAAAACGAAATTAATAAAAAAACTAAACCCTAGATCTAGATCCACATGCATATGAAACATCCATAAAACTAACTAATTGTTTACTAAAATCAAGAAACATGGACCAAATAAGGGTATGATCTTGTTCCCCTCCCTAATTTACCCTAGTACATTTAAAATTTGGGTCTAATTTGCTTCATAAGTAGCTCAAGCACCATAGAAGAGAGAAAAACAAAACTCTAATTGCTCACTAACCAACCATTAAAACTTCAAAAAAGTGTGGAATAAAATTTTCTTATCTTCTACAACCTCTTCACCAAAGGATTTGAGACCAAAACATTCCCCCCTAAGTAGAGCAATTTTTGGGAGGTGCCCAAGGCCTCTCCACCTTTCTTTTACGGGTTGGAGTGAGTGACCCGAGGAGAAAAAATATGCTGCAGTTGTTTTATATGTGGGGCATTTGTAGGGGCGGCTGGTGATTGAGCCGCCCCTACAAATCGAAGCTATTTATACGGGGGCAGTTTTAGGGGTGGCTCAATCTCCAGCCGCCCCTACAAATAGCAACGTCGGGGACGGCTGGTGAGTGAGCCGCCCCTACAAATCAGACCCAATTTGAAGGGACGGCTTGTATCACCAGCCGCCCCGCTGTTCCATTTGGAGGGGTGGCTGGTGTCTGGGCACCCGAGCACGCCACTGTAGGGGCGGCTCCATCACCGGTCGCCCCTACAAAAATTTCGAACCATTGCTAAAAATCGTTTTTTACGTAGTGGTGGTGCGTCTGCATCTCCTCTCTCTCAAATCACATTCTCTAGATGTTATCATGTTCCAATATATTATTATTATAATACCATCTAATTAGACAATCTCCTTATTTCTGAATTTAGTATTAGCATAATTATTCGACCAAGATGGAGAGGAAAAAAAGAAAACAGTACATTGTTTCTTTATCAATTGAGTCACTTTCTTGAAATATATGGGTTCCTCGTGGCTTCGCCCTGCTCAGTTACTAATATTATTTTGTTTAAATATAGAAGTAGAACATTACGATGCCATATAAAAAGTATTACTTGCATTAATATTTGTTTGCTTCGACATGTTATGGACCATTCTTGGAATTGACTTTATACATGACTCACTACAACATGACTCATTGTACAAGGTGTTTATAAATGCCTCTAAAAATGGTCAAAACGTCCTCAAAGACCTTTTGAGGCATTTATCAAAATGCAGTCTAAAACATGGAAGTTAAAGGTCTTTTGAGACGTTTTTCCAGAATGCCTTTTAATATCAACATTTAAAGGCATTTTTAGACCGCCTAAAATACTATTTAGAGGCATTCTGTACCACGCCTTCAAACATTAATGGAGGCATTATTAGAAATGCCTCCAAAATCAAGCTATCCATATGGAACTGCTAGCATTATAAAATCGACACAATCCATTCGAGAATGAACCAATAAGAGCACACGTTAACACTATATACTCCAAACATTTTAATCTTGCAGACACACATAGTTACATTTGTAACCAGATTGCTCCCTTTAAGAGAGACAAAAAGCCTGACATTTTCACATCACAGCTATATACATATGCAAGTGTAAATCTAACTGACTATATGTTGCCTCACTGCCAGCCTTCCAACTGTCCTCACTTGGCAATTGCTCCTGCTTAAAACCAAACATGTCCCAATAAGTGAAGGTATATATAGAGTAGTGTGTGAATGTATTACTGACAGGGATATTACCCTGAATTTTAAATGACTTCAAAAACTAGAAACTGAAACCAAACTGAATTTCAAGATGTAGCTTACAGATCAGCGGCATATGAGCATGATTCTTCACTGCAAAGAGTAATTTGGAAGGAACCACAACAAATTCCTAATAATTTTTGCACGGCGTAAGAACAATAATAGTGGGCGCTAAGAAAGGAAATGAAAAAAAAAAACTTCAGAGGCTTTATAACTGCAAGACAGTAAGAATCCGTTGCGAATTCATAATTTCATTCAATAGAAGATATCACGGTTCATTAAGTTGTAGATTTACAGCCAGCAGCAACGAAGATAACAACTCACATTCTGTTATTGCCGCCCTTTTCATAGTGATAACCATATAAGCAGCAACTGTATGAAAGAAATTGCAGGGCCAAAACGAAGATAATAACCTGCATTCTATTGCATTGCCGCTAGTTTTGTAAGTCATAAACATATGCAGCAACTGTAAGAGAAATTGTAGGCTCGAAAGGGAATCAAGTGATCCTGTTGCTTACAAGGGCACAGTAGATCAATGTGAAAGTCAAAAATGTTCTGTTATGCTAAGGAGTACACTAAGATTCCAATATAGCTGCAGAATTAGTATTTTGTAGCATAAAATAATTTGATTTTGCAGAAAACATTAAGACTAAATTAGGAAGGAATATTAGGGAGGAATCCATGAAGTCAAAATTGTTCTGTTATGCTAAGGAGTACACTAAGATTCCAATATAGCTGCAGAATTAGTATTTTGTAGCATAAAAGAATTTGATTTTGCAGAAAACATTAAGACTAAATTAGGAAGGAATATTAGGGAGGAATCCATGATGACCTTCGACAGGCAAGCATTTAGGCAATGTAGAGGCATACAACAGTACATGAAGACAATTAACTTTTAAGCATGTGGACCCATTGAATCGAAATGGCATTAATTGAACGTTCTGAAATGCTCCCAAGCTAGTACACTACTACAGAACCTGGGATGAAGCAGCATGCTGAAGAAGATGGCTTTAATCAACTGACAAAAATGACAAAGGTCCCATGAGATAGGAAGACAGTATTGCTTAGATCTGACCATATGCACAGAATTAAAATGAAATGTAGTACCTTCTTGGCATGAAGACCAAGTCCTTGAGACTGCACCATAACAAAAATCCATTCATGTTGATATCATCTTGCGGTCTAGATTATCCGTTTTGTTCAGTTTGTTAGCCTCTGAAGTTTTGAGGATACAGATGAATAAACCTGCTCAACTTAAAGCATCAGTACAAAATCACAGTGAACATGTGAAAGGCTGGTAGTGCTTACAGCAGTAAAGAAAACTATACACGTCTACAATCTGTATTAAGGGTTCTTGCCTCAACAGGAGTCGTCGTCGACATCGATGATTGGATGTCGTAACATTCACGGGAATTTTGTATGGAACACGAGCTATCCAGTGATAATTTAAGCATGACTGTACAGAACCAAGCAATTTCGTCCTAGTTCATGCAAAGCGGTAATTCAATAAGCAATCATAACATTTATGTGAATTTTGTATGAAACATGAGCTGTCCAGTGATAATTTAAACATGATTGTACCTATATAGAGAACAAAACAATTTCGTCCTAGATCATGCGAAGAGGTAACTGAATAAGGAACAGAGAGCGTTCAGAAGATGAAAAATGGACCAAAGTTAACGCTGACACGGTGTTTAGTGTATCCTATTTCTAGGTACCCATTGTCAAATTAGAATCCTAAGGAGAATGACCTACATAGGCTGGCCTGAAACCAAGCTAGCAATCCTAAACCATGCAAGATGAAGATCTGATTCCATGTAGCACGTAGCAGACTTGGGGAAATAGGCAGTAAATCAATAGCAGTAGCAGGAGCGAGAGCGAACCTGTAGAGCACACGCAAATCAATGGCAGCAGCAGGAGCGACAGCAAACCTGCAGACCACACACGAATCAAGCGGGCTGTGGGGAAGGAGATCGAATAACTCAGCTGGCTGCCCAGAGAATTCAGGGATCAACGGCAGGAGGAGGTACCATTGCAGCGATACGCGGAGGAGTCGGGGAGTATGGGGCCGTCGACGAGCTTCCCCGGGAGGATGGCTCCGGCGGCGGCGAGATGGTCAACCGAGATCGAATAACTCCGCAGTCGCCACCTCTCGCCATCCAGGAGCTGGATCCAGGCCGACCGCGACGGGTCCGCCCTACGCGCTGCTTCTCACCATCCCCCGGCCTGGCCGCGACCGTGACCAGGCAGCAGCGGCCGGCGGAGGGCCTGATGCCACTATGGTCGCGGGGAGCAGGGCCATCGTCGGTCGAGGGGAGCAAGGCAGCGCCACCGTCGGTCAAGGGGAGCGAGGCCGCCGCCGGTCGTGGAGTCGCGGGCCGCCGCCGCCGTGACCCCGTGTCCGCTAGGGTTCACGGGCTGCGAGACGGGTGGCGATCTGGGAGACGGGAATTTGGGTGGGGATTTCTGCGGGAGTGGCGTGCGATTGGGGGAAGGAGGAGGACGACGATGTTGTGAGCTTTTGTTTCCACGGAAAAAAAAAAGGAAAAACAACGGGGGAGGGAGGTGGGAATCGAACTGAGAGCACTTGCGTTGGGACGGGGTCGCGGAGGAGTCGGTACCGCACGGAAGGTATTCTACTGTATGCTGTATAAGAGGATACGAAGGACCTGCTCGGCAGGACCGAAAAATACTGTTTCGATTGATTGTTGTGAGAGAAAAATACTGTTCTGACAGGACGTGAATAGTAATTTCGTGAGAGCCAGAACCAGCCAGCCAGCCGACTTAAAGCCAGCCGAACGGGCATGAAGGCGTTTTGAAAAACACCTAGAAAGCTAAGGTTATTAAAGGCGTTTTAAAAAACGCCTCCAATGCTACAAGTAATTAAAGGTGTTTTTTATATTTGCCTCTATAAAAGTGGTTTTAAAGGCCTTTTCATAAGAATGCCTTTAGGTAAAAGGAAATTAAGGCAGTTTTATAAAAACGTCTTTAACAAAACGCCTTTAATTAAGAGACGTGTTGTAGTGATTGCCCAATATTTGTTTGCTCAACATGTTATTGGCCATTCTTGGTATTGGCTTCATATGTATCTGTAGGAAACAAATGGAGAGGTATCTGTGGAGTCTGAGTATTAATTAATTTGAGTAAGCATTTTCTGTTAAGTTGTTGAAGATGACAAGTTAGTGCTGTTTAGTAGTCACTGGTTGAGTTTTTATGCTTTGCATTGGTTCATGCATCATACATGCAATTACATTTCTGTGTTAAATAGGTTCGCGCTCGTTTGTTGCTACGAGCAAAACTTGTTGGTCTGAAGCATATGGTACTATCCCCATCATCAAGGGGGACCTCTTTGTCTTCCTTACTTGGAAATTGTCAGTCTAAGAAAAATGAGCAACCAAAAACACGATTTTAAGAAACCACACGTACAAAGGACTGGAGGAATAATCATGAAGTTGATGATAAGACCTGGCATTCGCTTGGCTTGGCTTTCTTTCAGCATATCAAATTTTATGTCATCAAGAAAGAAAATTTGAAGTTCAAGAAATAATTCTTTCTATAAAAAAAATACACCAACCTAGGAGGAACTACGTGGCATTTTATTAAGAAAAAATTAGCCACCCAAATTCGCCTCAACAGACTTGAAATTGGGTGATCTAGGCATACATCCACACCCTCGACCAACTGAGCTAGCTCAACTTCTGAACACACTATTTTCTCAAGTGGCCAAGCTTCCCTATTATAGTGAATGAAAATTTAAAGTTCTACAAATAATTCTTTTCGAATATCTTCTCTCGTGACTGATTGGTAATAACAACAATACTAAATCACAGCAAAGCAACTTGAGCTAACAAGTAAGGTTCAAAATTGCAACAATTGGGATAAGTTCTGTTATATTCCTTTATCTCTACTCCCCATATCCTACAATAGAAAACAACTAAACTCATTTATGGCATTGTCAAAGACTAAGGACATACTGGTGGTGGTACAGTGAGGAGGCTGACGGTGGAGCTGGGTGCCCGAGGGAGTCAAAATGAGTAGGGAGTGAGTGCTTGTTTGTTGGTGTGCTATCCATGGGTGAACTAGGTGAGCCCCACTTGTCCGTGAACAAGGATCACAAAGGCGGGGGGGGTGCAAAGCGAAGCGAGGCAAACATCGGATGTCGACAATTCCCTTTTGGGTGCTATGGCGTGGCGGTGAGACATGGAGTGATGAGGTGAGTAGATAGCAGTCTTTGGAGGATGCGAGGTGAGATGGGAAGGCCTTGGCTAATGGTTGGAGATGAAAAAGATAGTGGCCCAGTGGGGATAGGAACAGCGGTGGCTTGGGGACGAGTTGTCGGTCGTGGGTGTGGACATGGGGGCGGCGTTATCGTGGGTGTAGGGTGTGATCACAGGCGTGCGTGGTGCAGTGGTGTCGGAAGATTAGAGACCAGGGCCCACTGTCTTTGGCAAGGTGGTCGCTGTCTGGGATGTCTTTAGTTTTGCGGTGGAAGATTGCCTTACCGTTTTTTTTTTAGCAAGTAAAGATTCGTGTTATGATCGAGTTGAATATACACCATCTATTCACAGTTTTGCCATATATTCACTGTCACCATTGACACATACTAATTCAATTGACCACCTATGTTCATTTAGCATGTGTTTGGATGAGGGGACGAATAGGAATAGGATGGTACAAACCCTTCTTTGTTGGTGTTTGGATGAGGGTCGAGTTTGAGGGACGATCTCCACATGCGAATATTCACCTTAGATGCGGGGTGAGCCCATCCCCCAAAAATGAGGGGATGGTTGTCCCTCTTGCATGGTGTGACGCGCAGTCAAACAAACCGGCAACCTTGAGTTCAGTAGGATGATGGCAGCGATGGCGTAGGGTGACTCCAGCTTGAGGTGGAGCTCCGGCCTCCTTCCAAATTTGTCGAGGACGCCAAGATCCTCATCGAGGAGGCGTGGGCATGAGCTTGAAGCAGCGTAGGCCAATGACAGAGCGAGCGCAAGCAGGTTGCAGCACGGGCGCGTAGATGAGTGACGCAGCAAGTTGTCGCATGATTGATTCTGGAGATCACCAGAACGTTCTTTAACCAAGAAAGAAGATAAGACTGTGTGCTTGAAAATAGGGGGGGAAATAAATCAACACCAGATGATAGCTAGGATCACGGTTGGCATGTGGGCCCACATGGCACTTTCGCTAACGGTAAGAATAAACATCATCCATTCTAACTTTTTCATCCCTCGTACCAAAAAGAAAACTGGAATGATTCCATCCCTCACAACCAAACAAGGAATGGGACAATCCCATCCTCAGAAACCGGAACCATCCCATCCCTTCTCATCTCCAAACTAAACACACGCTTAGTTCAGTTCTTAAAGACTTCCCTTTGGCCAAGAATCCTACATGTTCCCTTTTTATTCTAATTAAAACCATACAACATACTGCTCTTAGCTTTCACAAGGCAATGTCTCTCTTGCCTTGCATGACCACAATTTGGCAAACATGTAAACACATTAAATTGCTGCATGTTTTGAGTGAAAACAAAAAGAAAGTTGGCCTTGCTATCGATAGATCATGTGCCCTTCAAAATAAGTTCTTCTTTAATGAGCATTACCAAAAAGCATAATGAGTAAGAGATGATTACGCAGTGGTCTCCTCACTGCCGCCAAGCATGCCAACGCTTATGGACAACTTGGTGACCCTCTGCTAAGTGAGTTGGAGTCGAAGAAGGCTTTCATTTGTGGCGCATGAACATAATGTTACAATAGAGAAAGACTCAACTGGATAATAGTATTGAGGCCCAACGATAAGAGACACAAGAGGGAATCCCTAGACTTAGGAGATTATATTAATACCCTTGACTATTATACCTTAACACCCCCTCTCAAATGCAATGTGAATGCAATGTCATTGCATTTAGAGAGTTGACTAATACCCTTGACTTGAAAAATAAAAGAGACTAATTACATCCAAAATCCAAAATCAAAGATGTCATCGGCATGCATCTCTTGAACAATATTGATGTAGAAAATGATCTCCTCCATAAAAGGGCACTACCTTCACAACATGTACTTCAGCAAATACCTCAAGTCTTCACAAAACAATACTTCAAATCTTCAACTATGAACCTTATTTTGAGACTTTGAACTCGGCGAGAATAAAGAGATGTGTCAAATCAAGCCAAAGGAAAAAGAGAGATCTTCTTTGCAAGATGTCAAGCATTAGGAAAGAAGTCATTGATCATGAAGTGTAGCAAAATGGCTACAAAAGAGACTAAGAGGGCATAGTCACATCAATGATGATGATGATTAGCTCAATCGATGGGACTCGGCTAACAAAAAAAAAAAAATTGGCTGATCTAATAATAAATTTGTGGACACACACGGCTTGGACAAATTGTGGTGCATAAAATTGGACTTGGATGGATAATAATGCAATGGAATTTAGGAAATAGGCCTCAACATACTATAGCAGCAGAAGATGAAGCAAATTGGTGAAAGCGACAACAGAAAATTGAATGCATGGGCACAGAGCAGACCAAGTAATACTAGAGAAGTCGCCAAATAGAACAAAGCACCTCTCGACATAACAGAGTTGCTACTCGATCTAGCGAGATAATAGAAGGATGGAGCAATGACCATGTGGTGACTAAAGAAGACGGCGGAAGAACGCGCGGCGACGACGCTTGATCCCAAGCAATCACATCACATGCGGACGGTGTGAAGACGAGCACGCAAGTGGTGCGAATGGGCACCGCATAGGATTCTACCATGGAGGGAGCCATGCGAAGAGGAGCTAGGCCACAGAGAATTCTACGCGGATGGAGGGAAGGGACATGCGCGGCGCGGTCTCCATCAACAAACGTCGCACGGACGACCGCGACTCCTAGATTGTCCCACGTGGATGAAGGCCTGGTCCTGCACGTACACACACGTGAATGAAGATGGTGGACGGTGACAAGCGGGGCACACAGACGGGCCCGCGAGAGGGCCATGCGTGGCGACAATGGACACGGATGTCATATATGGTGTCTAGGTGGCATGAATGGGCTGAAGACGTCGTGCGAGGCGAGAAGTGTGTGATGCGCACGCACAATGCGCGACGCCCAAATCCACGATTGGACGGGCCACATGGATGGGTGTGCAAAGATGGCCATCCGAAGAACGGATCAAGGCCTAAAAAATCTACAAAGCTTCCCCTGGAAGCAAAGATGGAATCTTTTTGGGGGGGGGGAGTGCAGCAGGGAAGTGTGGTGGCTGGATTCTAAAGCTAGAGCTTTGGTACCATGTTACAAATAGAGATTCAACAGGATAATAGTATTGAGGCCCAAATGGACTATATATGAAGTACATGAGAGACACAAGAGGCAAGCCCTAAGATTACACTAGTACCCTTGACTATTATACCTTAACACATAAGAATGGCACCACCCATGGATGATTCTCCCATAGAAACATGGAGACTATCGTTGAGCTGTCAAGGTGACATAGTTAAGCAAAGTAGAGTAGAGCAGTATAGAAACAGACAACACTAAAGAACACATTAAGCACACCTAGTTTGTGTAGTTCAGGATGAGCTCCTTGGTCTTGTTATGTGCAAGTTGGTTCTACAAGATAACCCAACATAACCATGTGTCTATTCTGCTAGATTGGTTGCAAAATCCCTATTGGGAGCAATCAATAAGTAGCTTTGCTGAAAAAAATGCTCTCTCTTTATTTAGCTGATCTAAAACACATCATCTCACTACCGGAAACAGTAGCTTTGCCGTGTGCCACAGGCACTCGGCAAAGCCCGAAAAACACTTAACAAATGGTTTGCCGAGTGTAACACTCGGCAAAGAGCACACGACATCTACAGTGCCGGCAAACAATAGCTTTGTCGAGTGTTTTCTGTCGGGTACTCGGCAAAGACTTTGCCGAGAGCTGAAAACGACGCTCGGCGAAAAAAAGTACGTGACGGAGTGGAAACGGTCATGGCGCCTTTGCCGAGTGTCAAATATTAGGCACTCGGCAAAGCTTGCTTTTTTGCCGTGTGCCAAAGTGTGGGCACTCAGCAAATCTGGCCTTTTTGTCGTGTGTCAAAGTGTGAGCACTTGGCAAAGCTTGCTTTTTTGCCGTGTGTTACAGTGGGGGCACTCGGCAAAGTTTGCTTTTTTGCCGTGTGTCAAAGTGTGGGCACTCGACAAAACGACTTTTTTGCGGTGTGTCAAAGTGGGGGCACTCGGCAAAGTGACTTCTTTTGCCGTGTGTCAAAGTGTGGGCACTTGGCAAAGCCCATCCCAGAATCCACAGAATTTGGCTTCTTTGCCGAGTGTCATAGCGCAGACACTCGACAAAGATGCCATTTTAGTCCCAGAATGCACAGAATTTTGTCACGTGTGCACTTTGCTGAGTGTTTTACACCTGGCACTCGGTAAAAGGCCTCTTTGTCGAGTGTTACACTTGGGAAAGCTACCACAAATAATCAGCTTATTAGATTCAGTCACAGCCACGTACCACATTCAAATAAACATCACATCCATCACAGATAGTTCACAATAGGCATCACAGGCAGTTCATATAGATATATCAACAACACATAGATGCAAATAAACTTCAGAATCACAAGTAGGTTCATTCACAACCACAAGTAGTCACAGGTAATCCACAAATGCAAATACAAATAAAATTACAAGTAGTCACTTAGGCCTGTGACTCTGAGTGATGCTCCAACCAACAACTGCACAGTCACACCATTGACATTTTAGGATTTGGCTCCCAGCTGCATGGCATGCTGACCTCAAGTGACACCAGCAGCGTTGCACTGCATGTATGCTGAATTGCTCCTAGCCCAAGCTATTGTCTGGAGTGTCACTAGCAAATAATCTCATATATATACTCAAATGGCAGTCAGCTTGGCTGTACTGCCTGTTAGTTGATCTCCACCAATAGGCCCAACGACCTATTGGGCCCTTGCCTCTGCTCACTGATCAGGGGAGCCCAACCCTAACTGGTTGGTGGGCCCCTGTCGCACAGCACATATATATAGAGGAGTGGGGAACTGGGCTCGGGTCACGAGGTTGAACGGAGCCGCCACCCACCTACAGAAAACCCTAATCCGATCCTAAAGAAGTGCTGCCAGCGATGAGATGTGCACCACCAAGCTCACTGTCGCGCCTGTAGGGTTCCACCGTTCCACTGCAGCACCACCGATGTCTTCTACACCGTTACAGCGGCGTCTACCCACTGCGATGCTACTGTCCCAGGGCGAGTGGAGAAGCCCTAAAGGAAGAGATCGTCCCCGGATCTACGGTTACACACAGAGAGGTAATCATCGATCCTAACAATGGTACCAGAGCCAGGTTGCCTCTGTGTAACCCTAACCCTAACTGGGTAAAAGAAACGGAAAAGGGACCGGGGGTGGCGGACATCATTGGTACCCCGGTCACCACCGCCACCGCGCAGGGAAAAGTGCCGGTGCGGTAAGAAAAGAAAAGAGTTCCTTACGGATCTGAACAGAGAAGGGGTTCACTAACCCTAACCCACGAATGAGTCTCGGGGAAGAACAGTGAACCCTAGAACGAGCCCTCGGCACACAAGGCCAAACCCTAAACCCGTAAAAGCCTTCAACGGGAAGAGAAACAGTAGAAAGAAGAAGGGTGGGTTCGGATTTGGCCGAACCCTAAGACCTAACCCTAATTTGTAACCCCATCCCAAATTGAGTTAATCCCAAAAGAAAAATGGGAAAGGGGAAGAAGGGGAAGGGAAGACATTCGGATGAACTCCGAAAAGAAAAGAAATGAAAAGAAAACGAATCCCTATCCCTAGATCCCCATTTCGGATGAACTCCGAAATAGAAATAAAGATCCAAAAGCAAATCCGAAGGGGAAGAAGAAAAGGAACCCTAGCATCTCGATCTCGAATCAAACAAAAAGAAAACACGGATCGGGTTCAACCGAACCCTAACCCTAGATCTCCTTTTCGGGTGAACAAGCGAAAAGAAAAAGAACAAAGAAAAGGGGTCGGCACACGAACCCTAACCCCAATCGGTCAAACAAAGAAAAGCAAACAAGATCTTAGATCCGATTGGGGAAGAAGAAGAGAAAAGCACAAGGGTCGGAACCCTAACCCTAACCCTAGTTTCCCATTCGGATGAACTACGAAAAGAAAAGGAAGAACAATACAAATCCGAAGGGGGAAGGGGTGGATCTACCTCACCGTGCGTCGGGATGTCCCTTCGCCGGTGCGGGAGAAGAAGCCGAGCCGGGGAAGCTGGCTCGTCGGGCTCGGCCAAAGGGGCGCCGTGGCCAGGCCGCTCGACGGCGACGTGCTCACCCATTGGGGAGCACGCGCGCCGGCGAGGGGGGCGGCGATGGCGCCATGGTCGCTCCACCGCCTTGCTCACTCTCGCTCGGTGTCCTCTCTGTGGTTGTGGGTGCGCTGAGAGAGAAGAGAGCGGCGACAGAGAGAGACCGAAGAGAGAGAGGCAAAAGGATGCAAATGACTAGGGTTTGGGGGTACGGCGTGGGCGGGGGGGGGGGTGTTCTCCCTATCAGCGTGCGCCACCGTCCGGTCAGATCCAATGACGCCAGATGCACGGGCCGACTCGCAACCCAGGCGGGCGTGCGCGGCAGCGCGACTTTGCCGGCCCAGGCCCAGGTTGCGGCCTGGGTGCGGCCTGCGCGCGCGTGGAACGGTGGGCCGAGCCGTCTTTTGCTGGTTTTGGGCCGAGAGAAGAAGAATGAGCCCACATTTTCTGTTTTTTTCTTTTCAGTAAATTAAAAATGCAAATTGGCTCAAAAGAAAAATAGAAAAGTAATTTTTCCCTATGGGTAAAATTCAAGAAATTGAGTATACGTTTTCCGCTGCTAAAGAAAAGTATATTCTCCAGTGTTTTTGAACCGACATGATATTTAACTGGAGAAAAAGAAAGTTTTTTCAGTAAATGTTTATTTCCAAGAAAATGATTAATGGATTAAAGAAAATAGGAAAATTAATTTTCCCTGTGGGTAAAATTCAAGAAAAAGAGAGTTTTTCCACAGCTAAAGAAGTTGTTTATTCTCCAGTTATTTTGAACCAACGTGGTATTTAATTGGAGAAAAAGTGAGTTTTCTGCTGCTAAAGAAATTATTGATTCTCCAATTATTTTGAACCAAAGTGGTATTTAATTGGAGAAAAGGAGATTTGACATTATTATGATATTGTTATTTTCTAACCAACGTTGTTAATAACAATATCATAATTTTAATGATTTATGCATTAATTCTACTTCTGCCCAATGGTGATGTAGAATTAGTGTATGAGAACAGTTGTGAAAGTTAATGATTTATGCATTAATTTTATTTCTGCCCAACGGTGATGTAGAATTAGTGTATACGAGCAGTTGTATATTTTGATTTTGACCAACGTTGGAATCAAGGCATGCAAATGGTGTTAATTTTATATTAAGAAAAGAGTTGACCTGATTTTCATCTTGACTAAGGTGAACTGGGTAGTCACCTCACTGTGTCCCACTGATTCTATGGCACCGGTGAGGGAGACAAAAGAGAATGATGCCACTTGGGCAACTAAAGAGAGGGATTTTGAATCCCAAAAGATAGTCCTATGACTTTTGTGCATAGGAAGTGGGTCACTGCCAACAAGAAATATTTGGCTGTGATAAAGAACATGATTGGACCTGCAATTGTGGGCTCAATCCT
Source organism: Miscanthus lutarioriparius (assembly GCA_904845875.1). NCBI lineage: Eukaryota > Viridiplantae > Streptophyta > Magnoliopsida > Poales > Poaceae > Miscanthus > Miscanthus lutarioriparius. The sequence goes on along the minus strand of CAJGYO010000003.1, from coordinate 97,436,478 downwards.
AGAGTGTGACACGGTCACCGAGTACCTCGATAAAATAAAGAGCCAGTTCACTGGCTCTTCAATGACATATGCTACCCAGCTGATAAAGTAGCTGGTGACAGAGTGTTACTCTGATAAAAGAATGGCATAAGAGAGCTCACGATGCGTCGTCGAAATTATGGCACTGTTGTTTAGGCCATATTTCGAGGGGGAGAATAGAAAGACAAGTTAAGAATGATATTCTTCCTCCATTAGAGCTCTCAAAATGCATAAAAGGAAAGTATGTAAAAAAAGATGACAAACAAAGCGCATGAATTTTACAGATTATTCACACAGATATCTATGGTCAACTTTTCTATAAAGAGTGTGGATGGTTATGATTCATTCATGACATTCACAAATGATTACTCCCATTATGGCTATTTATCCAATCAAAGAAAGAAAAGATGTATTGGATAAATTTAAGATATTAAAGATTAAGATAGTCAGGTCTAACCATGGGGGAGTACTACGGTCGGCATACCTTAAAAGAATGGCATAGTAGCCCAGTATTCTACACCGGGCGAATCTCAGCAGAATAGAGTAGCTAAAAGAATCAATCGTACCCTGATGGATATGGTGGACAGTATGATAAGTTACTCCACCTTATAGTTAAGCATGTGAATGTAGGCGTTAAAAATCACCATTCATATTCTTAATAGAGTATCAAGAAAGTTGGTGCCCAAAACACCGTATGAGTTGCGGACAGAAAGAGTACCCTAACTAAACCACTTGCATGTGTGTGGGGGAGTCCTGCTGAGGCTAAAGTATTTAACCCAAACATTGAGAAGCTAGTTCCCAAAACAGTAAGTTGCCATTTCATTGGCTACCCAGAAAAGTCAAAAGGTTTTCGTTTCTACTGTTCAGAGAGACATACAAAGTTTGTGGAAACGAGACACGATGTCTTCCTAGAGGACGAATTGATGAGGGGAAGCATGGTAGCTCGAGAAATTGACCTTGAAGTGAAGCGGGTGTATGTGCCCACTCCAATGATTCATGAGCCAATTTTCTCACTACCTGCTATCGCTGCACCGACAGTGCTAGATACTGTGGTGCCAGAACCGGTTGTTATCCCATCTATGGCAACAATGAATGACGATGAGGAACCTGTTCTTCAGGATCCTATAGAACCTATTGCCACACATGAGGGGGAGCAACAACAGCCTCAAACAGAAGATGTGCCAAATGTGGAGGCCCCTAGAAGATCTCAAAGAGTTAGAAAATAAGCTATTCCTGCTGATTATGAAGTGTACAACACTAAGGAATTTCAAATGAAGGATGATCTCACCTCATTTAAAGAAGCTATGAGAAGTGATCATTCATCAAAGTGGCTTAAGGCCATGGAAGCTGAAATGAAATCAATGAATGCCAATAAAGTTTGGGATTTGGAAATAATTCCTAAATGAGCCAAAACAGTAGGCTGTAAATGGGTCTACAAAACAAAACTTGACTCTCAAGGGAATATAGAGAAATATAAAGTGCGACTTGTGGCAAAAGGCTATATGCAAAGAGAAAGGATTGATTACAATGAGACATTTTCTCCAGTCTCATGTAAAGTTTCCTTCAGAATCATAATGGCATTAGTGGCACATTACAATTGAGAATTACATCAGATGGATGTAAAGACGGCATTTCTCAATGGAGACTTGGAGGAAAATGTTTACATGGCACAACCGAAAGGTTTTATCATGGAAGGAAAGAACGATTGTGATGCCGCCTAAAGAAATCCATTTATGGATTAAAACAAGCTTCAAGACAGTAGTACTTGAAGTTTGATCAGACAATAAAGCATTTTGGGTTTTAAAGAGAATGTAGAGGACAATTGTGTCTATACAAAGTAAAGAGAACATAGAGGATAATTGTGTCAATACAAAGTTTAAGAATGGGAAGTTTATCTTCCTTGTCCTGTATGTAGATGATATCTTACTTGCTAGTAGTGATGTCAGTCTAATACTGGAGACAAAGAAATTTGATATGAAAGATCTTGGCGAAGCCTCGTTCGTTCTAGGGATCGAGATTCACCGAGATAGAAGAAAAATGGTATAAGGACTGTCACAAAAAAGCATACATGGAAAAGATCTTAAAGAAATTCAGTATGTACAAATGTAGTCCCTCACCTGCTCATATAGTCAAGGGCGACAGATATAGGGATTTTCAATGCCCAGGAACCAATATGAGCTCAATTGATAAAGTGAAAGTGGTTCCATATGCTTCAGTTGTCGAAAGCTTGCAACATGCTCAAGTATGTACGCGCCCTGACTTGGCATTTGTTACCGGATTTTACTTGGCAGATTTCAGAGCAATTCTGGAATAGAACACTAAAATTAGTAAAGAAAGTCTTGCATTATTTGCAAGGAACGAAAGGCCTCATGATGACATATAGAAGATCTGATTCATTCCACATAGTGGGATATTCAGATTATGATTATGCGAGAGTGAATATATATCCAGACGTGGATTTTCTATCATCTCGCAAAGGGGAGCTATTTCATAGAAAAACTCAAAGCAAACTGTCACTACATCGTCCACAATGTATGATGGTTTGTAGCGTGTTATGAGGCAACGGGCAGGTGAACTGACTAAAGAAGTTCATACCTAGTTTAAAGGTGGTTGATGACATCTATAGACCACTTAAGTTATACTGCGATTATAATCTGGCAGTACAGTATGCTCACAACATAAGTCAGGTGGTGCTGCCAAACACATTGACATAGAGTATTATGTTGTGAAAGATAAAGTCCGGGATCAAGTCATAAGTCTTGAGCATATAAGTATAGAAAGAATGCTTGCGTATCCGCTTACAAAAGGCTTACCACCCAACATGTTCAGAGAACATGGTATTCAGAGAACATGTAGCTAGCTTGGGTTTAAGGGAAAGCCTAAAATTCCTGGACAAAAGAAGGCCCAAAGATAAGTATCTATTTCAGAACAGAGTAGTGTGTTGTAGTTGTTAAGTCTATCGGCAATGGACCGTGACGATGAGACATGCTCTATGCGCTAATCTGTAATGGAATGAATAAAAGTAAATGATATGAAATTGAAAGATGGAATGAGATCAAGGGGGAAAATGTTAGTTGATCTCCACCAATAGGCCCAACGGCCTATTGGGCCCTTGCCTCTGCTCCCTGATCGGGGGAGCCCAACCCTAACTGGTTGGTGGGCCCCTGTTGCACAGCACATATATATAGAGGAGTGGGGAACTGGGCTCGGGTCACGAGGTTGAACGGAGCCGCCACCCACCTACAGAAAACCCTAATCCGATCCTAAAGAAGTGCTGCCAGCGACGGGATGTGCACCACCAAGCTCACCGTCGCGCCTGCAGGGTTCCACCGTTCCACTGCAGCACCACCGACGTCTTCTACACCGTTACAGCGGCGTCTACCCGCTACGATGCTACTGTCCCAGGGCGAGTGGAGAAGCCCTAAAGGAAGAGATCGTCCCCGGATCTATGGTCCAGTAGATTTTTTGGGGTCCCAACAAGAACTGTCCAAGTAGAGGAAGGGAATAGGGGATCCAATGGAACACCAGCTACTACATCTATCATTGGTCATCTGCCATCCGGAGATAAAAATTTTCTTGCATGCATTTTCAGTTCATCACAAACTCATTCAGTTCACTGGGACTTGAAATAGCTTAGGAGTGATTACGAAGTACTACCTCTCAGTGCCATTAGCTAGGATGGTCAAACAGCACTACTGAACTGGCAAGGGTAATAAGTAGCTCGCGTTGAAACGATATGATACAGCGGGAAAGGTGATTAAAAATGTGCTTGTGCGTCATGGAACTAATAATCCATGGTGTGTGTTTGTGGACGCAAATAATAATACCCCTAAAAAGCACACATTAGCTTGATAGAATTTCACATGCTGCATGCCTGAATGCCCTGCTGGCTTACTTTACTTTGTTCCCGTCCGGAGAGGGCTGGTGCTGCGGCATCTAGAAACCCCCTTGAACCCAACATAACCATGTGTCTATTCTGCTAGATTGGTTGCAAAATCCCTATTGGGAGCAATCAATAAGTGAACAAAAAAAAGATTGACGAAGTAAAATAGCAATGGCACTCAACCAAGTATAATTTACTTGTCAAGCTTCCAATTTAGTTTTTTCACTAACTTTTTGTAGGTATACTGAACCCAAATGGCCATGTTGTACTACACTATATTTTACAGAAGTTTTTTTTTTTGCATGCTGTGCCTAAATGATCTAGCAGCAAGTTTTTGAAATATTGAATGGATATATTCTGAATTATTTATCATTAACATTATTCAAATGTCCAAAAAAAATGCTCTTTATTTAGCTGATCTAAAACACATCATTGTTTGGCAAAGTTTAAAAGTGGGACCATCAAAACAATAAAAAATAAATATGTACAGCTATGAAAAAAGGGCGGTTGCAAGTGTAAGAAGATAGCCTTCAACAGGACACCCATCAACTCACACACAAGAACACACATGAACACAGTGGGTTTGGTGGCTTAAAATGATTTAGCCTTTTCTGTTTTTCTCTTCTACTCATATAGCCAGCCATGAACAAATCAAGCTGTGATATTAATTAATGCAGAATATTGCACACTTATTCAGCCTATTAGTCCAATAGTCCTATTACCCTATGCTGAAATTAAACTAAAGTTAAGGCTATGAACCTAGACACTAGCATACACCTAGACACACAGGATTATTTCCAACAGTAAGGATGGGGGGAATCGACATGGGAAGTGCCAGACTGGTGGTAGTTTTCAACTACTAAAGGCTTCTGTAATAGCACAAGTTCCTCCCATAACTTTGAGTTGCAACCAGCCAACTACACTGATTTTCCCAAGCTCTCATCTCTGGCAATATGAAAACAAATTAATATAAGCTCAACTAAGGAGCAGGGAACCAAGTAATCAAACCATACCAAAATGGCACACGAGGCAGGACACTGCATGCCCAAAAAAAAATAGAGGGCTGTATTTGAGTTCGCTGCTAACCAATTTTCTCTAGATGTTGAATTATCATATTTGGAAGACCAAATTTCAGTATCTCCTTATCATCTCCATACCTCATAGGAACTATACCAAAAGCACAATAAATACAATGTAAAGAGGTAACAGTTAGTGCCTTACAGGACACACATATATAGCACAGCTAAACTAAATGAGTGGGAGACACATTCCCCATTGAATCGATGTTTCAACTTCTTTTTTGGAATTAAACAGTAGTTATAAAACGGTAATGAAAAACTGTCAAATTGCATATTTCTGATTGCAGAACATTAAATTTACTTCTAATATTGCAGATCATGTAATTTTTTCCCTTTTATACTTCTTCATAGAGTTGATGGATGTGCATGTGCAGTGCACCTGCCTTGCTGTGGGGCACAATGGAGAATAGGATGAGGAAGCTGAGGATTGTCTTTGCCCAGTACCAGCCCAAATGCGATGGCGAGTGGACAGGCAGCCTCTCATCAGGGTAGGAGTAGTCGTAGGCGTCGTCGCCCTGTTGGTAGCAGCCTTCTGAAGGACCAGAACAGGCGACCAGAGGGGGGGTGAATGGGAGCCGATAAAAGTTTCTTCAATAAGAAACTCGGCCTATGTCCAACGCCCCTCTCAATCAATCGTCAAGATTACTGACCCCAACTAGTGGTGTAATAATCTTAGGAACGATTAAACAGGTTAATAGGCAAACGTATGGATTTAACCGGAAGCCAAGATGTTGAGAATGGAGCAGCTGTTGCCAATGGCTTGACCCTGACAGCAGCTTGCTGGTGGCCGGCAAATAGCAGGTGCTGAACTCCCGTCCTGGCGTGCTCGACCAGCAGCAGCAGGGAACGGCAACAACACCTAGCGGACGGCAGAAACTGGACTCCGCGACGGCGCGCGGGAGATCCCTGGCGACGGCGGAACTGAGACCCCCAGGTGACAATCTAGAACAGTGCAAAACGCAGAACCAAAAGCAAACACAACTACCCTGGCGGCGGACGGTAGGAAAAGTAGATGCAAACAAAAAGGAACAATTCACCAAGATGAATGATTAACTCCAGTAATTGTTCTACAAAAATGCATCTAGCCTCCGTCCGATCGTCCTCCCTCTCTTGATTGGAGAAATCAATAAAAATCTCTCTCTAGACTTGAAGACCTAGGCTAGATCGAGAGAGAAGGTGTGTTCCCTGGAACCCTAGGCATGGGCACTGTTCCCGTGAACAGTAAATCGCACCAAAAATCCCAAAAGCCCAGCCGCCTCTCAACTCTAGGTGCCACATATTTATATCTCCAAAAGGTGGCCCACCTAAATTACAAGACTGTCATTATGCGACGTAAACGACACGTAATGACACGATAAACATATCCAATAAATCACGTCCTCCATGGCAAATTCCGCGATGTTCGTGATCCCTCCATCTCCGCGATGTGATCCTCACGATGTCGCCGCACGACCATCCGAAATCATATCACGATCGCCGGAAATTTCCATCTCCGGCCACGCCCGCCGCACGAGCGTCCCGGTACGTCCTTGGTTTTGTGGCTCAACCAAGAAACCGTCCACCGACGTCCTCCCTCCGTGTAGCCAGATACAGTAGACGTACACCGCACAATCTCCTTCCCTCGAACGCGAGCGTCGAACCACCCTTCACCGCCCCGCGGTTCATCAGCATGTCATCCTATCCCCGTTCTTTATAGATCACCGCATGATTAGTCTCCACCTGTCACCTGCAACCACAGCCTGCCAAGAGACACGTCACACGCACACCGTGTTGTCAATCGCTCATCACAAGGCACTAGCCCCACGGGCATCTCACCTTCTGAAATCACAGAGCAGTTGGAGGAAATTAGGGGTACCGACGAGGGATGCACAAATCTTGAGGGAGTTGGGCGAAATTAGGGGTGCCCACGAGGGACGCAGAGGCCACGATGGCCTCAGATCTGAGGATTTGCTGAGGGGCAGGCCTACATTAGGAGGTTGGTAGCGGCGGCCGGCGTGTCCTCGGTGGTGGATGGAGATGGTTAGGTCGGAGGTGGTGGAGGCGCTGAAGTGGACCGCCGTTGTTGCAGCTGCATTTGCCGCCTCCTGGGGCCGTGGGCTGCCGCCGCGGTACATCTGTCTCGGTAGGGGAGCAGGGAAACAAGCAATCAAACCATACCAAAATGGCACACGAGGCAGGACACTGCATACCCAAAAATAAAAAAATAGAGTGCTGTATTTGAGTTTGCTGCTAACCAATTTTCTATAGATGTTGAATTGTCATATTTGGACGACCAAATTTCAGTATCTCCTTATCAGCTCCATACCTCATAGGAACTATACTGAAAGCACAATAAATACAATGTAAAGAGATAACAGTTAGTGCCTTTACAGGACACACATATATAGCACAGCTAAACTAAATGAGTGGGAGACACATTCCCCATTGAATCGATGTTTCAACTTCTTTTTTGGAATTAAACAGTAGTAATAAAACGGTAATGAAAAACTGTCACATTGCATATTTTTGATTGTAGAACATTTAACTTACTTATAGTATTGGAGACATGTAAATTTTTATCCCTTTTATAATTCTTAATAGAGTTGATGGATGCGCATGTGCAGTGCACCTACCTTGCTGTGGGGCACAATGGAGAAGAGGATGAGGAAGCTAAGGATTGTCTTCGCCCAGTATCAGGCCAAATGCGATGGCGAGTGGACAGGCAGCATCATATCTCATCAGGGTAGGAGCCGTCATACGCGTCGTCGCCCTGTTGGTAGTAGCCTTATGAAATCGCAGAGCAGCTGGAGGAAATTAGGGGTACCGACGAGGGATGCATAGATCTGAGGAGTTGGGGGAAATTAGAGGTGCCCACGAGGGACGCAGAGGCCACAATGGACTCAGATCTGAGGATTTGCTGAGGGGCAGGCCTACCTTAGGAGGTTGGCAGCGGCTGCCGGCATGTCCTCGTTGGTGGACAGAGATGGTTAGGTCGGAGGTGGTGGACGTGCCGAACCGGACCGCCGTTGTTGCAGCTGCATTTGCCACCTCCTGGGGCCGTGGGCTGTTGCCGCGGTACATCAGTCTCGGTAGGGGAGTGGCTAGGTGGACCAAGAGCGACAACCAGATGTGGATGGGGCGGGGCACGTACGAATGAAACCAAGCGAGCGAGCGAGGGAGGGTTGTGCGGAATTGCCAGGAGGGTTATGGTGTCGGATGCCCTTTCTTCCTACTGGGTAGATATGGACATTTAACGCTTGTTAGTTGTTGAAGATAGCTATGAATTTTCACTGGCTATCTGCACATGAAAAGCTCTTTTTCCTCCCATCGAGAAGCATTAGCATTACATTCAGATTTGTCAACTATATGGAATTCCCAATTAGCCAACGCGCAATTACCATTCATTATTTTTCAAATTTAATAAGAGAATAAATGAAATGTGCACTGAAGTTCAGTGGGGAAGTTGGAATAAAAGGTAAGGAAAAGGTCCACTTGTCATATATAAATGATTTAATTGAAATCAGAAATCACAATGCAGCTTTTGTGCTATTTTAAGCAGGTTCACACTTCTCATGTATTACTCTGTTAGTCTATTATTTTCAAATCTATTACTATATTAGTTTCAATTCTACTTAAGAAATGAGTTCCTTACACCTACAGAATAACATGTAAGCTGCTGAATGTGAACCTGTTTTGCTGTCTTGGTAATAATTGTCACACGGGTAACGGCGCTGATCTTTTGTCCCTGCATATAACGATCAATCACCACAAGTTGTAAGGTTTTGAATATCTACAGTTGGTCATCATTCCGGTGAACAAATTTGAATTTTTTGCACAGACATGGGAATGAGAATGTTGTGTATATCATGACAAATCCCGTGATCCAGAGATTGTCAATAATATCCTATCTTTTAAGAATGGCGCTTAAATCAGAAAAACATGCGCATGATTGTTCATCTAAAATCATTTCAAACAGCTAATCCTAACAAATATTTTTCCGAGAATCATGTGGCACGTCCATGTTTGAATATTAGTGTGCACTGGGAGCTCCATTTTTATCTGCAAGTTTCATTATTGGGAAATAGCACCAGTGTGAAACTGAAACTTATCAGTTAAATATAACACTATTGATATCAGATAGCTATCCCAAAAGGTGCAAATACTTTTATTGAAATGTGCATTTCTTTCAGTCAGATTGTTATTCACAAAGCTTAAGTATATACATTTTTTTAACTCGATAAAATGTGATGTATATGTTTCGATAGTTCAAGCCAAAGATTTCCAGTTTGTTTACAATTGAACCTAATGTTGATGATGTTAGATCCATTGTCTAACGGCTAGGACACTGGTCTTGCTCTGTTAACAACCATAGCTGAGATCAGGGGCAAGCTAGCTCCAAAATGCATTTTCATTTTTTAATCTAACAACCTATATACAACTAAATTGTTATGTGCCTAAGGTACAATTTGAATCTGTGATACTGTGAAGTGGCTCCCTGTCCACAGAAGAAAAGCAAACCTAGCTACATTGTGAATCTGAATAGTGTATATTATGCCTTAATACTGTAGCATTTCGTTTTCAATAAGCCTCAGGTTGGGTTGGTCTGAAGCTAATGCAGAATAGTGACACGCTTATTGATTTTTCAGAAGAACTTATACTTTCTTATAAACAGCCAACCTCAGGCAATGTAGAAGAGTGATGGGCGCACACACACAGCTAGTCTGGAATAGGGAATTGCCCGTTATGTCACACCCCAAAATTTCTGATTTTGGGTTGTGCATAGAAAACATTAAAAAAAAGAATTATTTTAATATTTGGATAAAATTTACCAAGTTTAGTTTGAGCTAACGCAAATTTAGTTATAGAAAAAATGTGAATTTTCAAAGTTTTCTAATTTTGACGGGTGTTTGGATATGTGATGTTTGCTTGTTGCTTCTTTGTGTGTTGAGAGTGAGCAAAGCCTTTAAAATACATTAGTAGGTCAATTTTCCTTCTCTGGCATTCCTTTATCTTTTTCTATAATCAAATTCTTTGTTTCTCGGATCAAGTTTTTTTTGGGAGCTTCCTAAAATCTTTTCTTTGTAATGCAAATCACTCCTTTTAGTTCCTCGTTCATCAATCAATCTCTACAAACTTCTCGAGAATTTTTCCAGCTTTTTCTAGAACTTGTTCCTACTTGTCTGTGAGCATAATTTAATTTTTAGGTTCTCCAAATTATCTTATCATGGGCTCCAAATACTTTATTTGGGTTTCTCATGTTCCATAATGTCTTTGGGATTTTTCCTGAATTTTTAGAGCTTTCGGAGTATTTTTCGCGGCTTAAATAATAATTCTAGACTTTTCTAGAATTATTTTATCCACGAAATTAATTAATTCCAAAAATAATAAATCTCTCATTTTTTCCAACACTCAAAGCCCATGTGCAATAATCCTAATAAATCTTAAAGGCCCATGTATTTATTTATTAATGGTCTTTAATGATTATTTAGGCCCATTAGTAAATATGGAGGGTGCAACATCAATTAGTATCATATTGCTAGTTGATGTAGATATGGGGAGTTTTTCTCCCAATAAATATGTATCAACCCCTTGGACAAAGCATAGCAAAAACTACCGTAAAGGGAGCCCCTAGTTTGGGAAATCCCTCGTGTAGTAAATTAGATTTTTCTCATTCTTCTCTCGCCGTCGCCGTTGCCGCCGCGCTGCCCAGCTCGGCCATCCTCTCCTTCCTGCAACAAGTCGAGCCCACCCCTGCCCAGCTGCTGTTGCCATGGCCGTGTGGTGGTTGCATGGGAGGCCAACGGATGAAGACGAGGTAATTACGAAATTACAACCAGTTCGTAATATCGTCGTCGTATATTCATTTTAAGTTCTGTTTGAGTTGTTCCAATTGCATTAGATTCATATCGATGTGATCTACATCCTAGTGTCGTCGTTTTTCATGTCAAGTGACTTTTTATATATATGCTTAAATATTAATTTGATTAATATGCATGCAATTAGTTTTTATAAATAAAAGCAACATATTTATATACAATGTTCTTTTGCAAATAAGTTTAAATATGATTAGTTGCTAACATAAATATGTTTCTAAATTATAATATGTTTATTCTAAACACACATCAAATTTGTTTAGATGTTCTCACATGACAGTTTGTATTTGCAAGTTAAAGCTGAATTGGCATAAATGATATCAAAATATTTATAAATAAAATATGATTAGCTTCAACTAAGTTTTTAAGTATAAATATGATTTGTTTAATCTAAATGAATGCTACTCACATATGTTTTCCTAATTAACATAAATCAAGTCTTGTCTTTTCTTTTATAATATAAAACCCTATAGTCATTTCTTTACAACCATAGTTCCGATTAGCGTATTTTTCGTGTCTGTGTGTTCGTAGCGATGTGTAGAACATCTTTAAAACCTTTTTACTTGCTGTTTCATATGTTTGGTGTACTGTTTTGATTTAGATCTATTGTTTGCTTCTGTATGATTGCATGGATGCTTGTGTGGTGCTTTATGATCATGTCCAGTCGGTGAGCTTTACGTGTTGATCAAGGAGTTCCTTTGAATGTTTGAACTAGAAGAAGGATATAAGTTTAAGGCAAGTATAACATGGGATCTTCCTTGTTGTCCTATTCACCTTAATATCATTTAATTCATATTGTATGTGTCTACCTTGACTACCACTAAGGATTTTCTAGTACTTTGTACCTTGTGCCTTGATATCTTTAGGGTATTGCATTGGGTAGTATGATGCTAGTGCTCAACTGAAATCATGATCTTGTAACTTGGCTAATGGTATATGCAATAAATATTAAAAGATGTTTTTTAGCAACATGGAACAAGGGGGCTAGAGCATTGGGCTGTTTTTATGGTGCTCTAGATTCCTCTCCCTAAGGACTTATCTGTAAGTGATCATCTGGGACTTATAGTACAACTGTGAGGGCTATATGGCTTTGGCTTTAGCTTAGTATGATGACCTTTTCTAGCTTGTTAGTGGTTATCTTTATTGGCGTAAAAATGGCTTGTCGAATCGGGTATAGGACAACCTCTACTCTTATGTGTATAGCCGTGATGGAATTGTGTCATTCGACAGGGGGTTCATATATCTTTTTGTCGAGTGAATTTAATGGTCCTAACTTGTTAGACGAACCTTTGAAAGGCTTCATAGTGAACCCTGCCGATCTTTCTTGGTAGTGGATCAAGAGATTGATCATCTCGGGCGAAAGGGTAAATCACGACTCACAGTGAAAGTGTACAACCTCTGCAGAGTGTAAAATTGGTATATCAGTCGTGCTCACGGTCATGAGTTGCCTTGGAACCCTTACGAAATAGATGATGAACACTGATGATACTGATGATAAAGATGCTCACTAATGATTACTGTTTATGTTATTCATTATTCATGTTTACATGATCATGTGTTTATATGGGCTTGTGAATAAACTTGTTGCCACCTAATTGATAAAAGATGACTCATTAAAAGCTAATCGCAGTTAAACTAGTATTAGCCTTTTGAGTCTCATGAATCCCATGTTATATTTGTTGAGTATGACATGTACTTACGCTTGCTTTATTTTTCAATTATTTGGATAAAAATCCCGGATGGGTACCAGATTGCTAGTCTGGAGGAGTTAGGCTTGTGATCAACCAGTTAATTGTCCCTGTGGATTGGAGTCTTCACCCGAAGATCGGAGTTGTCTTTCCGCTGTTTGCTGTCTAAGGTTATATCCTTTATACTAAGTACATTATATATTGAGCATTGTCTTTCGATATTACCCTTATTTATAGCTATATATGAGATTTAACTTTCTGGGCTCACATATGGTGTGTATCTGGTTTTGTTCTTAAAACCAGGTGCTACACGTTAATTTTAAAAGCTATCATGAAAACCTGAACAATGTACTACTATCAATGGAAAATCCCATCAGAAAATGTCTTTGTAGCCACTAATATTTGCAATCCACAAAGCATAGCACCAGGAAATCTGGGACAAAAAGAACAACTTGATGTAACAGATAAATTTCAGTGTAGAGAATTTAATCTGAAATAATTCAACTGCTTACCTTGAAATATTGTTGTAGGCTGCAGCGTATAACAGTATCTTAGCTTGCTTAGGGATAGATAATGGAGCAAAGTAATGTTACGATGGAAGTCGCATGGCAAATATCTCAGCCAAGGTTTTCAATAGCACTCGGTGGGAACTCATAGTTTATTTTTAATCAAAAAACTCCATGCAGTTAATTCAGTCATGTTCATGCATAAAGCAATAGTTTGAGTGTTTTTTTACATACTGTAACAGCCTTGCACAAAACATAAGTTACTGCATGGAAACAGGAAACATATAAGGCATTTCCTATCTTGGCATGCATAGATCTCTGAGATAGTGGTCCTTGCATGGTGGCAAGTTGTTGGTCCATATGGTTGTTGAGCAACCATGTTCACTGGGAGCATATTAGTACCTTAGCTAACTGATGTTATCTTCGAAATTTCTGCAGCACTGCAAGTGGCCTTTACAGATGAGGATCCAAGAGCTGGTGAGCCACCAGCCCTCTCCAGTGAAGTGATCAAGAATTTGGCACCTGAAGCGCTTTCTGATGAAGGCTTGCCGAGAAAGAACAAACTTGTGGAGGCCATTGGGCAGTCCAAGGCAACACAGGAAGACAAGGACGCTATGGAAAAGGCCAACAAGTCCAATAACAAACAGCAATGAAGATAAATGAAGAAAGAGAACTGAAAAGTAGAGTGGCGCAGGGCCCTCTGCTAGCACATGTTTCTCTTTTTTGTTCTTCAACAGGATCTATCTTTTGTATTTCAAGATCGTTTTATATTTCTGGGTGTGGACAGAATGTCTGTTTCCCTTGAGAGTCTCTGGTAGATGCTGGTCAGTAATAACTCATTTTACAGTACATGGAAAAAAATGGACAACCGTTCATGTATCTTGATCTCCTTGGGGGGGGGGTCCATTTCTCCCGTGAACGATGTTTTCTTAATTACAGAAGGTGGCATAGGAGTAATTAAATTGAGGGTCCAAAATGCAGGTTTACTACTAAAAGACCTGCACAGTTTTTTCAACCTGACGACTTGCCTTAGCCTTGGGGTTGGGGTTGGATCCAGCTTCTACCATTCTTTGTCTTTTTTTTAGAGATTTGTTTTCTGTCTTCTGTCGATATATGCAATGATGCAGGGCCGGACTGGCATCGTGCGAGCAAGGTCGTTGGTGACCTCACCGTATCGCTTCTGTAGATCCAGACGCTCTGGACCTATTTCATTTGTGCGTAGCTTGGTAATAGCAATCCAAGAATGGTAGAAGCAACAGAATCTTGACTTAATTGCCGCAGATTGAGCTAGATTCCTACTTGTGTAGCTGCGGTTCAAGATTTATTTCATCCATGTATAACTTGGTAGTAGCAACAGAAGCTTTTAGATTTTCTTCTTGGTTTGTTCGACAGCAGCAATAGGAGAGCAGGGGAGAGGCTTATTTGTTAATTCCGGTCACTACAGTGAAGGTACATTTTTCTGGATGCATGTGTGTTAGCGGTCCTTAACTCACATTTTTAACCGCCAACATTCATATAAAATTCACTCAAATAAAAACCAAACCTAGACATAGGGTTTTAGAATTAACATTTTTCACAAGTTTTGGTGAATTATGCATTTGCAGGACATACACTTGAAATACATGGAAAAAGAGTCAAAGTGCGCAACCAGGAAAACGTAAACGCAGACTCTACACAAGCAAATAGAAGGAAGGCCCACTTACCTTGCAAACTTGGGCCGAACACCCATGTGGCTACTCTCCAGGACCGGTCCATAGCCCACCACGCGAAGGCGGTGGCAAGAGGGCCAGGTCAGGGGGCAGCCGACCCCCCACTGGCGCCTTTATGCCACTCCTTCGTCTGGCAATGGCATGGGAGCATGCAGAGGCGGTGAAGACCGGTGCTCGCGCCAAATATAGCCTCCAGCACCGCCTCAAGCCCAATATAAATAGAGGGCAACCCCCCTCTCAAAACATACCACAACACAAAAGGAGACACAATGTAGCAAGAAGAGAGAAGAGCTCCATTCATATCTTAGCTCTCTAGTTAGTTCTAGTTTAAGGTAGTGAGTGAGTAAGAGTAAGGAAGTACCGAGTTGTCGGCTACCTCCACTTGTGTACTTGGGGCCCCTTGTACACTTAGCGGAAGGAATGCCGGAAATCATCGGCTCCTCTCCACTTGTACCTCTACGAACCGAATTCTATTTGGAGTATAAGGTTCGTGTTTATCTTCGGTGGTGAGTCCTACTTTAAGTTAGTCTTTGTTCATTATTTACTTACAGGTTTGTCGTTCGTCCTTGTGGCGAATACTCTAGTAGAGGGCCATGATAAAGATGGATAACCCTGATCGACACTAGAGTGCTAGTCGATAGCATATACGTGGTGTCTAGGCTAGAGGCTACCTTTGTTTGCCTCATACTCCACGGTTGAGGGGTAGATGGTAGGTGGTGACAGCCCTGTCCATCCCTTGTAATCCCCCATGTCCGAGTACGGCGTAGAGCTGTAGGCCGGCAACGCTCGGCGGACCAGTGTTATCCGGTGCCCAAAGCAAGTCTATAGTGGCAAAACTATCTTAGCTTAGAATATCTATTCTTAGAAAACCCCGCTATCATTCTTCTTGTTATCATTAGGTGAACTAGCTTAAGAGACTCTTACATCTCCGTTCCTCGTGGAAATACGATACCCTGAATACTTCCGGATAAAATGCTACAACGGTAATTCCGTGTGCTTACGGATTATTTCTATATACGTTCAGAAATACCAACAATGTGCTGGCTTAGTTATTCATTGTTGCAAGTTTATCCAAATTAGTTTTGAGTAGCCTAATAATCTTTTTTTATGAAAAGCCTAATAATCTTTCTTGGTTAAATGCGTGTGTGGAATGTGGGAGCAGACTCGCAGTAGCTAAGTAGCATGTTAAATGCTGTCCTCTAAATTAGCATTTGATATACTGGATAATTAGCCCGTCTTGTTGCGTAGAGACATAAATTCTTTGTGTTTAACACATGTTTCTTTACATTTGGCTCACTCACGCTAATGCTAATTCCCTTCCATTTGGTGCAGATATACTTATGCTGTGCTGTATTCGTCGTTTAGCCAGGGTCCAAAGTCTAGAGTGTTTTCTAAGAGTTGGTTACCAAAGCAATGGAACATTTGTCCAGAACTATATGAATGCAAATTAATGCATCAGCCAATGTATTTATTATTATTATTATTATTATTATTATTATTATTATTATATATATATATATATATATATATATGTGTGTGTGTGTGTGTGTGTGTGTGTGTGTGTGTGTGTGTGTGTGTGTGTGTGTGTGTGTGTGTGTGTGTGTGTGTGTGTGTGTGTGTGTGACAATTGTTTTGACTTGGTTGTCGAATTGTGACCATTGTTTTGGCTGCACAGCATGACTATTGATTGTTTAAATGGTTAGGAAACATTTGCTTAACATGAATATGGAGATTTTGTTTTGAAATTTTATTGTTTGGAATGCATATATGAAATTTTGTGTGCACAAGCCCAAAATACTTTTTTTTTGCGACGAACAAGCCCAAAAGACTTTTGCGGGCTCAGCCTAAGTAGGTTGGGTTGGCCTAAAATTAATACAATTGATAAATGCGCCGAAAAAGGTTTTAAACATGAAATGGGTCAACCAAAAAATGAACCTTCACAATAGGCTTGGCATTATAAGGCCCTCTTTATTGGGCTTTTCAATGTGCTTTTGCTTTTGCAAAAGGGGCAGTGCTATGCACTGACTAGGGTGGCACCAACCATCACGCGACTTTTACCCTTCTCCGCCCGTGCCGGCCCACTTTCGCGCATCTACGCCTGGCCCAATTACGCGTGTCGTCCAACCAGATTGGTGTGAGCAGCAGCTGCGTGCATGCAAGGTGCCTAGGAAACTGAGCCAACCATTTCTATAAGTTTAAAAAAGTTATAGTTGCTAAACTTTGAAACACATGCAATTTTAATAGAAGGAGAACAACAAGAACGACGCATAGTACAACCAAGAACTCGGTGAAGAACATGATCGACGTAATTAAGATGTTGATGTAGTGGAAGTCTTCAAGGACTTCCGTACCAGTAGGAAAAAAGGCCTAAGCGATGCTGCAAGAGAAGCAATTGTAAGTACCTTCATTTGCTTTCCATGAAATCTGCTAAAGCCATTGTCATAAAAGAAGGAAAAGTAGAAGTTGTGTACACCAATCAATATGTTACCTATGCATTGTGCTAATGTAATCTCTATCAGGAGTAGGCTAAAGGAAGACCTATGCATTACTTGTAACCTAATGTTCTCTTCCACTATCTGTAACATAATGTTCACTCCTTGAATTTCGTAGGAAGTTAGGGAAATTATACGAGTAGAACCTGTTGCTAATGTGCAGGAACCAATGCCTAGTGTTGATGTTGTTTCCAAGGTCTTTTTGTAGGGCAGCTGCAACACCCATTTTTTGAAGAATGTCGATATCCCGACAAGCTCCACCAAAACAGAGACATTGGTAGAGAGAGCACTTCGGGAATAGCTTGTTGCTAAACAAGAAAGTTCCGATGCCCTCATTAAACAAGTGGATCATCTGAAGAGGAAGATAGAAAAGATTGAATGGGAATTTGAGGAGTTCAAGAAATAGCAATAGGAGGATAACAACAAGCTCCTTGAGCATATCATGCAGCTCTAGTAACTCTTAGTCTCGAACTCCTATGGGCTTGATGCAGTGAACATATGTGGTTTGATGTGTGAACTTGTGCTGGCTTGATGTGGTGAACGGTGTAGCGGCTTGATATGTGAACTCTGCCAGTGGTTTGTTGCTGACGTGTGAACTGTGAATTGTTGTTATTTGATTGTCAAGTTTAGTAATTATATAGTCATTCTGTGCAGTAGTGATGATCTAGAATTAATTTTCTGATGTAATGATTTTTATGCACGTGGTAGAACCAGCACAGGCCACGTGGTCAAACAAAAATTTGACACGTGGACAAACTAGTGCATGACATGTGGAAGAGCCAGGACATGACACATGGGCTAATAAAAATCTAAGACATTGAAAAAACTCGTCAAGCCATGTGACCGAATTAGAAAACAACACGTGAGTAGTTAAGGGCATAACACATGGTCCACTAAAAAGCTAACACATAGGCGTACAACATTGTGATGCATGGTCGAACAAAAAACTAATATGTGGGATATCCTGGTCATGGCACATGGGCCAATAAAAACATGACACATGGTCCAATGAAAAGTTGACACGTGGACTAACAGCAACATGAAACTCGTGCCAACTAAAAATTGACAAGTGGAACAACCTGGACATGACACGTGGTCAAATAAAAACCTGAAATGTGCAAGAACAAGAGAAGGCCATGTTGTCCACTAAGAAGGTAAGACATGAACCGATCACATGCCATGGCGACTGCCATGTCACGTGCCAATGCTATAGTCAGTCCATCTCCAATGGAACCAGCCATGTCATCCACCTGCATGGCTGCCGCTTGCCAGGAATGCTAATGTAGTTCTATGACATCCATTTTTTTGTCACTTATCAAGCCACTTCTATGACCAATATCTCATGTTTGTCAAGGCACAACCAATGTGACACTCTATTTTTGACAAACAAAATTTCATCAGTAATTCATTAGAAAAAGGTTCTTTATGACGAATGGCGCTTCTACCATGACGAAAGTTGTTCGTCATGTATGTTCACATCTCTACTAGTGGAGTGTTCTTGAATTCCATACCATTGTCACTATGATAGCTCTCATGACACATTTGGGAACTCATTTTCAAATCTCGAGCAAGCAAAATGTCTCATCCTTGCTTTCCATGAAAAACACCTAAGAGTACTGAGAGAAGTCATCAACCACAACAAGAAAATACCACTTCCCACCTACTGATCGTACCCGAGCGAGACCAACTGTGTCCTTATGTAAAAAGCTCATTGGGTCATTTAGTCATGACTTGATTAGCCGATGCAAGGGAAGGAGCAACCATTTTACCATGACCAGAAGGATGGCGAAAAAGATCCTTCTCAAACTTCAATTTTGGCAATCTCTGTATAAGGTCAAGTGAGCTAAGTCTTATAAGCAAGTTAAAACTCGAGTGCCCAAGTCTCTTATGTCATTTCCACAAATCAGAAAAAGATCCAACCACCAAACAATGAGAAGGGCCAAAAGACCTTGAGAAGTCGGCACTAAAGACACGATTGAAGGGAGAAATCTAGGAAATAAGATCTCCTCAAGAGTCAAGTACACAAGAAACACCCTTCTTCAAGAGCATTTCAAAACCATCTTGAAGGAGTTGCGAAACAGACAAGAGACTAAAATGTAAATTCTTAACCAAAGCAACATCCTTAAGCACAAAGCTCTCATTTACCTAAATTGCTCCATGAGAGACAACTCTACCATTGTTGTTATCCCCAAAAGTGATGTATTCCTTACCATGCACGGGGTTGAGGCTGGCGAACCATTTGGGACTACCGGTCATGTGGTGCGAACATCCGGAGTCAATGAGTCATATGTTCATCAGGCCTCCGACCTACTCAATAGAAAGATATAGGATGAGCAAATGACACAACATTGAGGTTAGTAAACTAAGAAGAGTACCAGTGTTGAACCATCTGTTCAGGAGAAGGGTTTTGAAAAACATGAAACATCCCATGTCTCGTTGGGGGAAAGCGATCAATACGATAGGGAAAACGTGGTCCGCTTGGAGTGAGACACAAAGGCATCGGCATGAGGTCTATAGTCATATTAACAATGACTAGGATCCCGCCGAGCATGCAAACCTCAAGGCCAGCACCTTGAGGCATTAGGCCTCTTGGTCTAGCATCACGCCTCTGAACAAGCAGAGCATGTACACCATGGAAAAGGGTGGTACATGGCCTGGTTGTTCATCTTGAGGCCACGCCTTTCATCCCTCTTCCCCTCAAAGTAAAACTCAGGAAGGTAACCATCCCTATAGCAATACTCATAGTGGAATCTCTCACCTCTCTTAGGCTGATGGTTCACTGTTGGATGTGGCTATTGAGGCTAAATAGGGGTTTCTTTAGTGATATTAGGAAGAGTGTCAAGTAGGTTTTCAAGTGATTTGGATTTGGAATCCACACTTGTTTCTAGGGTGGAACTTTAGTTGGTTCATTGAACACTCCATATTTGGTGTTTGGTTTGCTCACACTAGAACGCTTGAGTGGTGTGATTTTTGTAAAGGTGGCAATGGTAGAAGAAGAAGGATTCTCATTCAGTTTCAAACCACTACACCTATTTTACCATAGAGCTTGTGACCACCAACACCATAACTAGCAAAACCAACACCTGGTACACCAACCTACTTAAACTAGTGGATCATCATCCCCAATTTGGGCTCCCCACATGACAACCAGCTCAAGATGTTCTGAATGTATGTGTTTTTCCTCGAACTTCACCATTGTAGCATGACACGCTTCAATTTCCAAAATCAAGCCTGGGCAAATTAAAGCACACACTCAGCAGAAGAACTATTGCAGATAGTTTTCTCAAGAACAACAATCCTAGAGTTTTATCAGACAAATACAAAGCAGGACAATACTTGCAAGCACCCAAGAGATTTGGCCTAGACTTAGCCTCATCAAGCTCATCAATCAAATAGGCATACATGGACTGCTAGGTGGTTAGATTTGACATATGAACCACACAACCATTAGACCCCACCTCGTCAGACACAACAGGAGCCCTAGCAAACTCTAGATCCTTAAGAGCAAATTAAAGTCTTGTCTTAAAGTCGTTCCTCTCATAAATAGTATGCTTTAGCAAACAATCCTGACTATGCAAGATATCATTCAAGGTGTCTAGCTCTACCGTGAGTTCATCAGTGGAAAGCGATACCTTAGAGTTAGAGTTGGAGTTGTTGTCGTCACCATCAACCATCTTGTCACCAAGATCCATGTCGTAGTACCTGTCCTTAGTGGTGTTGGCGAGCAAGCAGAGCCCATTCTGCTTGTCCTCAAGCTTCTTCTCACACTTGTCATCACTCGTGTTGAGGTCATTGAGGGAGGCGAGGAAGGCACGCTCCCAAGCCTTGGCATTCTTGATGTACCTCTTATTGAGCACCTCCTTGTGCATCTTGCTCCCCTAGGCTTGTGCTTAGCATAGGTGTACCCGAGCTTGTCCTTGCACTTCTCGGAAGTCCAACTTGCCCTTGTTCTTGGGGCAGTTAGCGATGAAGTGATCATCATCCCACACCTGAAGCATCCATCTTTTTGTCCACCATGCCATTGGTTCTTGCGGTTGTTGTAGAATCAAATGAACTTGTTGACGATCAACGCGAGCTCCTTGTTGGTACTCCTTAGCATCAATGATACTAAGTAATCTCTGTGGTATATGAATGTGATTAGTAATATATGAAATTCTACAAGTGCACATATGATATACCATTGTAGCACTTCACCCGAGAGTATTCTAGGTATCGTTATTTATATTTTTTACCTCAGGGAAGGACTGGTAAATGAATATTGATAACTTATACTTATGATGGATCAACGAACCACTTACTCTAAACAGGGGTAAATCAAGAGATAGGATAAGATATAAATGATAAATGTAACACTCAGATTATTCCTTAAGATAGCAATAGCAAGTCTAAGTAGATACAAGAGAAATTAATTCCTAAGTCATTCTAGTCACAAGTCAAAGCATACATTGATGTGCATATAGTTAGTAATGGTTAAAGATCTTTATATCTACACTTAAGAGACATTACTTAGAAAGATCAAGAATAGAGCTTGATTTCCATAGCAATTGTGTCCTACTTGTCTACAAATGGGAGGTGGACTACAAAGGACTCAATGAGGTTGTCACCCTCACGATCTACCACACGATCCAGAATGTAGGGTGCTTCCGCAGGTTAACAACGTAACGTATAAGCACCATGCTTATACAATGTCGACCACTCACCCCGTTCGAACATAAGAGTGAGCACTTTGCGATCTTATGCATAAATATAATAATGATTCTACTAAACATTGTTGGCGGTCCTTAACGATCAAATCTAACCGCCAATTAAGATCCAAAATAGGAGAAATAAACAAACTTATAACACACATGCATTTACTATTAACATATTTCCATATGTATTGGAGACTCACTGTTTTGTAGGATGTATACATAAAATACATGGGAATATGATCAAAATGCGCAACTTAGGAAAGTGTAAAGTAGAAAAGCGTAAAGGAGCCAAGCAAAAGCCCACTTACATGCCACATTTGGGCCGAGCACCGATGTAGACAAGGCCCAGGCCCACCTAGGAACCAACCACGCAAAGGCGGTCACGAGGCGGCCCCACCAGGGTGCGGGCGCACCAGGGGTGCGGCCACACCCCAATGGCTGACGTCTGGGCCTGGCTTCCTCCGGCGGTTGCATGTTGGCATGCTGAGACGGTTTAGGCTAGTTTCCTAAGTTATCTACATCACACCGACCTCACTCTAGTATATAAGCATGGGTGGAGCTCTCCTTCAAACACACCTCATTTGGGCTCTACACTTCCACCTCAACTTGTACTCTTTTTGTTTTAGTAGTATTTTGGAGCTAGCAAGAGCTATCAAGGAGAGCTTGGCTCCTTGGAAGAATGGATCTTTGGTATGAATATGAAGAAATTTTCTGAAGTCTTGCTCTCATATTATCAATAAAGTTGTGTTATCGAATTAGAGTATAGTCTACATGTTATAATCTTGATATATGAACTAGCATATAGTTTCTTTGTTAGGAGCTTAACATGTAGAACTTTACGCTTAATCATTCATAGAAGTAGAGCTAAGTTGAGGTGGCAGTTCATCGTTCCATCAGGGGTTGCCCATGTCCTATGCTTGTCGATCCGTAGAGTTGGAGTCCTGAGGGGATATGGGTAGTTTCTTTGTCCACGGGCATGGTGCTTGGGTGCACGGAAGCCTTCGAATATGATGGTACTCCACGGTTGAGGGGTAGGTGGCAGGTGCTGATAGCCCTGTCCGTTCCTTATAATCCCCCACGTTCGGGTATTGTGTAGGAGGCTTAAAGTCTCTCGCACTTGCTGGCAGATGAGTGCTTGGAGATCTCCCCATCCATCTTACACTTAGGTCTAGTTCTAACCATGTAATTTGTTTGATCATCAACTGTACTTAGCGCGACTATATTAGAACATGCCTGCTCCACTTAAGAACATTCTTTTATTCTTTGCTTTCCTTTTATCCTTGAGGTTGGCCCAGATGTGTGTCCACTATCCTCAAAATACCATTTTTACCCCAATCATAGACTATTGGTTCACTATGCAAGTATGTAATCTTGTTCATATCCATGCTAGACTCTTACACCTTGCCTTCCTTTAGGAAAATATAAATAACGATACCCTGAATACTTCCGAGTGAAATGCTACAATGATAAATCCGTGCGCTTGTGGATATTTTCTGTGATTGTTAATAACTATAGTGATGGTGTTCCTTGGCGACGTCGCTAAGATTTATCCAAATCTTAGTGATGGTGCTAAGAAATTCCAACAGGCATTTCTAGTGCCATTGTTAGGAATGGATTCCACCTCCATACTTGGTGATTGCGCTAAGAAATGCCAATAAGCATTTCTAGCGCTGTTGCCAGGGAAGGCATAGGTTAAAAAATTAGTAGGACATGATCATGATCACATGCATGTGGTGGTAGCCATAGTTTATGCAGGCTAACTCTGCTTGTTTTCTCCCTGTTGTGGATGAAAATAGGATAGTGTATTACCGGTTTCGTCTTGTCAGAAAATTACACCGATAATCTAGAGGTGCTCCTAAGGAAGAACAGGACCCGTACCACTTCTTCCTCCGTTACTCCACTAGCAGTTGAACTAGTCGCCCCCGCACCATCCGCTACTACCGCTATGGCCAAGTCATTCTATGCCTACTCCACCCCCGTTGTTGCCAACGTGCCCGTTAGGCCCGCTATCAACACGGACACCAGAAACTTCAAGCTCCGGACTGGCCTGATCACGATGGTGCAGGCAAACATGTTATGTGGTTTGCCTAGTGAGGACGTGAACGCACACCTCCAACACTTCCTTGAGATGTGCGACACCATAGTCATAAAAGACATCGCACTAGCATGCATCAGGCTCCGTCTGTTTCCCTTCTCCCTCATGGGGAAAGAGAAATAGTGGTTCTACAAGGAGAAGGAAGCTATCAACACGTGGGACAAATGTTCTGCGGTGTTCCTCGCAAAATTTTTCCCCATGGGCAAAACCAATGCCCTGAGGGGAAAAATTTCAAACTTCCACCAGAATTCCATGGAATCTATCCCCGAGGCATGGGAGAGGTTACAGGATTACATCCAGGCATGCTCGTACCACAGGATAGAGAATTGGCTCGTGCTCTAGAACTTCTACGATGGGCTAACGCCCATGTCGAAGGGGCACGTTGATGCCGCTGCTGGAGGCACGTTTCTTTCCCTCACCATCGATGAAGCTATGGCTCTCATCGAAAAGATGGTGGCAAACTAAAGCTGGGGGAGGAAAGAAACAACAAAAAGGCATGCATACCGTGAAGGAGGTGGATATGCTTGCCACAAAAATGGATTTACTGTCGAAAAGACTGGACGAGAGGGCCCATGAAAAAGAAGCTATGAAGAGCACCGTTCAGGCCATAGACTCACAAATGACTTGCAAGGTTTGTGGAAATGTCAGACACTCGGGGAATAACTGCCCCAAGACCCATGAAGATGCTGCATTCATCAACAACGGGTTCGACAACAAAATAACAACGGGTGTAACAACCTATCCTGCCCGCAAGGAGGTAACAATAATTACAATTTCAATTCAAATCAACCCTCCTTGAAGGACCTAGTGCTAGGTCAAGCTAAAATCAACGAAAATCTTACTGAAAAGCTAACATATAATGACAAAATGCTAGAAAATATTAATTAAAAAATAGAAGGTCTATCTTCCTTTGTCAAAAATCAATTGGGCTTTAATAAAATGATAGAAACTCAGATAGCTCAGATCCACTGCTATACCTGTTTCTAATTTAGGAAAGATTCTGGGGCAACCTAAATCTTCTCTCGAATCTGTCAAAATGGTCTCAACGAGGTTCGGTAAGCCTCTATGTCGGGTGAACTACGATTATCTTGTGGATCCACCATTCATTGCCAAGAAAGAAGACCCTGGCCGCCCGACGATCACATGCTTAATTGGCCCAAACATATTCCACAACGCCTTCTGTGACCATGGAGCAAGCATCAACATCATGTCCAAGGTAATAAATGATAAAATACTGGGTGGACCTTTGTCCACTGCACGCTTTCGACTGCAGATGGCGGATCAATCCTCACAGAATCCAGAAGGAGTAGCCAAGGACATCTGGGTCAAGATTCAAAATAGTAACATCCCCACGGACTTCGTCGTGCTAGATATGGGCCACAATGAGGAAGTTCCCCTCCTCCTAGAGAGACCATTTCTTAACACAACCAATGTCGTCATTCACATGGGATCAGGGCACGTTAGCTTCCATATTCAGGGCCAAACAATAAGATGCCCATTTAATGGGTTTAACATGCATAAACATATTAAATACAAACCGGCCCAAGAACCAACCACGTAAAGGGATCAAACAGGTATGGTAGGTAAAAGGATCAACATCCGCATCCACTTCTCCGGGCAGGGGTGTACCTTTATCAAGCAAAAAGTGAAGGGAGAAGAGTCTTGCTCATTGGACTTTAAATGGTGAGCCCTTGCCGAAGGTAAATCGGTAGTTATCCTTTCTATTTATAACCTACTAAATAAAAGTGCTAAACTTAGATAATTATAATGTATAAAATCATGCTAAATATATATATATATATATATATATTTTAATAATTAGTTAACTTTTTTATATATCTTCACTTGAATAAATCTTTTTTATCCCTCCATGTTCTACTCAAGTATGGTTTGGTTTGGAGTATGGTTTTGGATCGACCATTCTTTCATAGGCTTTTCAAATTAAGCATGTCGATTAGGTTGATTAGCCTACCTTGATTAGACATCTAGTTTGATCTTTGAACTAAAACTACTAGAGTTTAGACATGAGAGGAATAAACAAAAGTATAAACCTATAAGCAAAATCATATATATCAAAACAAATAATGTACCTTGGAGTCATCACCAAGAAACATGCCGGACCATAGGCCTTGATCAAGCTAGCTTCAGGGAGGACCCCGTTGAGGTATCTTGTATCTTTTATTTTTCTCATTTATTTTCTACATTTTTATTAGCAATTAAAAAAATCTAAAAATTAAAATACCAAAAAAATTGAAATATGATAAAAACACCAAAAATATGAATTCCACTCTCATATGTGTTTTAAGAATGTTTAGTTTCTCCTATATTGAAAAATTGAATAGTTGCTCTATCTATAATTCATCTGTGCCTAGGCTGTAACTTAGTATTCTCCAAGATTTAAGTTTATTGGCTAAAAATGTCTCATCCTAAAAATTTGAAAACTTGTGGGTTGCAAATGCATGCTCCTTTTCTAAGTTGTTGCAAGTTATTATATGGTACAAATAGGATTTGCTATGACTTTGTTCTAAGAAAGACTAGACATCCGGAGTTTTCAATTTCAAAAATGCTAAAAATCAAAGTATCTCAATGATTATGAATACCTACCAAGGCCATATGACATGGTTGAAATTCAAACCTTAGTTATATGCTACTTGTTTGAGCATTGAGCTTTGTCAAATTGTTGTGACCCTTGTTGAGATTCTTATCACACGCTCATGATCAAGACACACACACACCCACAAATAAACCGCTAACTCTTACACTAAGAGGTACGCAAAAACATGCTTATTTCATCCACCAAATAAATACTCCATTCGTTTATCATGAGTCGCTCTTTCTAAAGTTTCATATGCCAAAAAGAATAGTATGGGCTATGCTAAAAAAAGGAAAAGAAAAGAAAAATATCCATGCCAAAAGGCATGAGGGAAAAAAATGCATGCCAAAGAGCATGAAGAAAAGAAAAAGAAAGAAAAAAATAAGATAGCCCATACTTTCAAATAAAAGGCATTCATCCAAAAAGAGAGAGATTCATTATTCAAAGGAGTACCAAAAATATTTTAGAATTAGGACATTATAAAAATTCCACACACTTGCACGTCTTGATCAAGGTGTATGACTTGCATCTCCTTGAGGTCCATTTTTAACTTAACAAAATATGTGATGCAAGTATGCCTCGATTTCATACCTACCCAAAACTCCACCAAAAAGCCTTTAGTGGTAGGATGAAAAGAAAGGCAAAATATCAAATGCCTTGGTAAGGTTTCATACACATTGAGTGACCGAGAGAATCATTTGAGGAACTTGCATTTATTTTGCAAAATTCATAAAACCTCCGGATAGACAGTTGGTCAAAGAATGAATGATTGGTAATTCTGTTATAACCGTTCTATCTTGCAACCGCCCATGAACTTGGAAAAGCTATACGCTCCACAGGGATTAAGTAAAAGGGTAGATAAAAATGTCCACTTATTTGAATTGCTTAAAAATACTTTGTTATAGGCATGGGACTTATGAAATATACTTGGCATAGTAGCAACTCCTGATCAACAACCAAGAACTTAGCTATTTGCTCAGGATGAGCAAAGGTTAAGCTTGGGGGATTTGTTGGCGGTCCTTAACGATTAAATCCGATCGCCAATTAAGATCCAAAACAGGAGAAATAAATAAACTTATAACACATATGCATTTACTATTAACATATTTCCACAAGTATTGGAGACTCACTGTGTTGCAGGATGTATACATAAAATACATGGGAATATGATCAAAAGGCTCAACTCCGGAAAGTGTAAAGCAGAAAAACGCAACAGAGCCAAGTAAAAGCCCACCTACATGCCACATTTGGTCCGAGCACCGACATAGACGAGGCCTAGGCCCACCCAGGAACTGACCACGTGAAGGCGGTCGTGAGGCGGCTCCACTAGAGTGCGAGCGCACCAGGGGTGCGGCCACACCCTAGTGGCTGACGCCTAGGCCCGGCTTCCTCTAGTGGTTGCATGGTGGCATGCTGAGGTGGTTTAGGCTAGTTTCCTAATTTATCTACGTCAAACCAAACTCACTCAAGTATATAAGCATGGGTGGTGCTCTCCTTCAAACACACCTCATTTGGGCTCTACACCTCCACTTCTACTCTTTTTGTTTTACTAGTATTTTGGAGCTAGCAAGAGCTATCAAGGAGAGCTTGGCTCCTTGGAAGAATGGATCTTTGCTATGAATATGAAGAAATCTTCTAAAATCTTGCTCTCATATTATCAATATAGTTGTGTAATCGAATTAGAGTATAGTCTACATGTTATAATCTTGATATATGAACTAGCATATAGTTTCTATGTTGGGAGCTTAACATGTAGAACTTTACGCTTAATCATTCATATGACTTGTATGATTAGAAGTAGAGCTAAGTTGAGGTGGTGGTCCGTCATTCCTTCGGGGTTGCCCATGTCCTATGCTTGTCGATCCGTAGGGTCGGAGTCCTGAGGGGATATGGGTAGTTTTGTTTGTACACGGGCGTGGTGCTTAGGTGCACGAAAGCCTTCGAATATGATAGTACTCCACGGCTGAGGGGTAGGTGGCAGGTGTTGATAGCTCTATCCATCCCTTGTAATCCCCCACGTTCGGGTATTGTGTAGGAGTCTTAAAGTCTCTCGCGCTTGCCGACAAATGAGTGCTTGGAGATCTCCCCATCCATCTTACACTTAGGTCTAGTTCTAACCATGTAATTTGTTTGATCATCAACTATTCTTGGCGCGGCTATATTAGAACATGCCTACTCCACTTAGGAACATTCTTTTATGCTTTGTTTTCCTTTTATCCTTTAGGTTGGCCCAGATGTGTGTCCACTATCCTCGAAATACCATTTTTACCCCTGTCATAGACTATTGGTTCACTATGCAAGTATGTAATCTTGTTCATATCCATGCTAGACTCTTACACCTTGCCTTCCTTTAGGAAAATATAAATAACGATACCCTGAATACTTTCGGGTGAAATGCTACAACGATAGATCCGTGCGCTTGTGGATATTTTCTGTAATTGTTAAGAACTATCGTGTTGATGTTCCTTGGCGACGTCGCTAAGATTTATCCAAATCTTAGTGATGGTGTTAAGAAATATGAATAGGCATTTCTAGTGCCATTGCCAGGAATGGATTCCATCTCCATACTTGGTGATTGTGCTAAAAAATGCTAACAAGCATATAATCAAAGTAAACTATGAACATGATAACTAAGAACATGAATATTAATAAGAACAATGTCATAGCAAATATAGCAAATAATAAAGGATACAGAAGGCTTTACCAAGCCAAACTCTTTATAGGATTAAGAATCCAAGTAGGGAGCTTGACTCTGTCTAGATCAAACTTAGCTAGTTATGCCTAAGAATATTTGTGGAGCTCTAAGGTTCTTCTTCTTGATCTCTTCTGATGATGGAGGAGGATGCCCTTTGGGAGGTGGTATGGGGGACTTTTATAGGGGCACCAAGAGTCCTATGGGCCCATGAATCCATGGCAACGTCAAATCTGAACCCTCGTTACGAACTGACCTTGAGCAACAACGTAGATTGAACCTTGGAGGCGGTGGAGAACCAACGTAGCAAGTGGAGGCTGACAGGGGGACCCCACTGGGCTGGCTGGCCTACAGGTAGGGCCGACCGACCCCACACTCTAACAGGTGGAGTCAGGTCATAGTGGATTGTTGTAACACCCTCGGTATTACACCCTAAACCAACTACTAAATCATGTCACGAGCATCATGTTTATGTCTTAATGCATGTGATAAAGTGTGTAGATCAATTTTGGTAACTCAAAAGGATCAACAGAAATGTGAAACAAAAGTTGATTCAATAGTCGTGTTATATCACTTAGGGTTTAACACTAATTTTTATTGCACAAAAATACTATAGAACTACATGACACTTAAATAAAGTTGGAAGTATAAACTTGGTAGATGACAATGCAACTCTAACTTTTGGAAAACAAATGTGGTTAACTAGTGTTATTGGGAGCTCAAAGATCAAATATGAATTAAGATAAGCCTTTTTCATTAAGTCGGCACACACTTGAAGTTATGTTTAAAGTACCATTTTGGCGAATTATAGTGAGCAAAATAGTTAAATAGTGCTTAAATATTTTGCTCCTACGGGTTAGTATAAGGTATGGACTATTGCATGAAGTATTTGTTGGTTGAAGTTAACAAGGTTTAGATCTATTAAAAATTGTGACAAAAGAGTTAATGGTTACTTAGCCTCAATTGAAATCATTAGCATTTCTAAGTAGGGAGAAGTAGTAAGACAATGCTATTTTGACATTTAATTTCTAACAAAAATGTTTAAACACTAGGTCCATGTTTTTGTATTGTTGATTGCATCAAAGTGAGTACATGAGCATGGTGTAGATCGAAGTTGTGTTGGAGATCACGTTGTTCTCGTAAAAATTGGCCAAACTTTGTTAGAACGCGTTCTGGTCAGGTTTTGGTGCTCCGTTCGTGAATCCACGCCTAGCTTGATGAACCTATTTTGCCATGTCTCTATCTCTCTGGTAGTTCATCTAAGTTTGCATTTGATTCTCCTTGGGATAGCCTTTAGGACCCTCTTGAGCCTTGACAAATTGGTTTGGTCTCAACCGAGCAAGGTTGGTTTTGGTCAGAGCTTTAAAATTCATGCACACCACTGATAGCAGCCGCTCAGTCTGGGCTCATGGTCACTACGCGTGGGGCACTGTTGGCGCTAGGGCTCAGGCCCTTGCCAGGCCACTGCCGTTGCCCAGCTCATGCACGAGGTTGATGTCGCTCATCGTCTGTGATTTGGCTCACTGCTATGCGCACATCGTGCTTAAGCGAATGGCCACGGTGCCATGCGCAGAGCATGCCATGGCCATGGTGGAGTGGACTCGGCAGACATGGCGCCTGCCTCACCCTTCAATCCAACTACCGCGTCGAGCACTCGAGCCATCCTACGTCGTCGCGGTTAGGTCATTGGCTTTGGCTCCAATGGGCGATGGGACACTTCCCTACCCCTTGCGGTAGCCGCCATGGAGGGCTCTGCTTGGGTTTGGTCGCTCCGAGTTATGTGTGTCAGGCCAAATCGCCGAGCCTCGTCACCTATGTGCGCGAGCTTCGCTGCCGTCACCGACTGGAGTCCTTCTTTAACTCACTCAACCCTCTCGAGCTCACCCATGTGCCCTTTGACGTGGTCCTAGCCATAACCCCGCGCCTCTGCCTTTCTCATTCGCCTAGCTCAAGGCTTTTTAGCTTGTCTCCTCATGCCAGTAGGTAGCATACGAAGCCAGTTAGTTGCCCCGACTGTACCTAGTCCCAGCAGAAGTCCTTCACCACGTCGATTCAAGGTTCTGCTCGTCGTGGGCCATGGTCGTCGTCGTGACCTGGAACTAGGGAGAGAGAGGTAGGATTGGAGCGATAGTAGTTCGATTGCTTGAGACCATAAACTCGCCTTGACCCCCTCCGCTTGGTGCTCATGTTGTTTTGTCTAGGGAGTCCGCCATCAGAGCGATGGTGCACCGGTGTCACGCCTGGCACGCCACCGTGAGGTGCGGGCGCACGTGGCCGGGTCGCCTCGTCGCTCCTTTGCCTCAACCACCACCACAGCATGAACTCTAGTGAGCTACTGGCGCTCATCCATCACCACCACCACCTCGATAGAGCCTTAGGTCGCTTGAAGGAGCATGCCGTGGCATGGCTCCACCCGTCACCGGGGCTAGCCCTCGGTAGTGCGTCGTTAAGCTCCCCACCGCTACCTAGGAGTGTGTGCTTAGCGGTAGGCAAAGGTCGGGTCCTTACCCCATGGTAGCGAGCTCGAGGTGCCTAGCGTAGCCGCCCATGTCAGCTGGTCACCATGCCGGCGAACGCGGGGTAGAATAGGGACCTCCCCGTTGTGAAGGCGGAAACATCCGGGGTCCTTAGTGCAAAGTGTCTTTGGTGTAATAGTGCTCAGTGATGTTGCGTGATAATCTATTACACTCAGGGTTTTTCTGCAAAAGGTGCAGGGGCACGCGCGGGCTCCCTTTTGCGGGCCGTTTAGGTTGCTGGGCCGAAATCGTTGGCCACCGGCCCCTTTCTTTTTCTAAAAGATTTTCTAATTTAGTTTCTAGGGCAAAATTGAAAATTCAATATAAATTTGTGTAGTGGACCAAAAATTGTGAAACCAATTTTGTTAGATTCCTAAAATCATGATCTATGTGCTAGTATATTTTGTTCACATAGTTTTATAATATTCTTAGGAGCTATATAATTAATTTGAGGTACTTAATATTGTCAAAACATTAACTTGTAGGAATTATTGTGATGAATTGGTAGTAGTATTGGACCTAAAATTTTTGTAGTAGATTCCTAACATTATTAGGTGCTTACTGTAATTTTTGTAGCTCCATAGGAATTAGTTTGTTAAGGTAACTAAATGAGCCCTAGTATAAAAATATATATTTAATCAATCAAATGTAAAAAATTAGTTGGGGGTTTGTAGAACGAAAACATTTTCTGGAAATGAGCGTCACTTGACCATGTGGATACATGGCTTAGTATGTTAGTCATTAGAGCTAGCTTGTTAGCTTATGAGACGTAATCGTATTTTAGAGTTGCGGATGTCGTTGATTATTTACGTCCCTGCGTTGCATCCACGTATTTCATGTTAGGAGTGTTGTTGGATCGCGGAGTCATCAGGAATAACGGAAGCAGATGGTGACTTGATGATCATGCCACCAAGATGGAAGCTAACTTGGTTATATATCTTACCCAGGCATGCCCGGTGCATAACCCCTATTATTCTGCACTTTATCTTATGCCTGTGCATTAAGTTCTAAGGAGTTGAATGAAAACCACTTGCATATATATATATATATCATTTTCCTATGAGTCCTACTAGTATGCTAGGATCATGTAGATTGCTATGCTATAGGACTCTGGTAGAAGTCGAGTGATTACCTATCACTCGCGAGAGATAGGAAAGATATTATTGTTGTTATTATATTACTATCACATGGAATATATATGAATGACAATTGGAGACTAGGGCGGAATGGTACTTTGGATTTGGACTTGGTTTGGCATTTGGGCGAGGCTTGGATTGCACTTGTTCCACCTGTGTCGGTTAAGGACCGGCCGTTGCATTGGATTCTAGTTAGGTCACAGACTTATTATCCTGAGCATATATGAGCTTATGGGGGCGGGAATGCTCGTTGCTCTATTGTCGTGGGTTCCGGCTCTTTCCGGAGCGACTGATTGGAGGCGGGGATGGTGGAGGCCTAAGCGCCACACTGAGTCTAGGACTCAGGAGTGGGGGCTTGGAGTCCAAGTTGGGATAGGGACCTAGACCCGTTGATAGGAGAGTGGTGGGTTGGTCCTGTTTGTGCCTGGGGTACATGTGGGGCGTGTGTTTTGGGGTACATAGCTAGGATACATTGGTTCATGAATTGTCGTGAGATGCGGTATGGCTTGGCGCGATCTAGCACCGTAGTAAGAACTGGAATATGAAAGATGGAAAAATGATTTTAATTGCTTACCACCTGCTTGAAAGTAGCACAGGTGGTTACACAAAATGATTAGTTAATGAACTAATGATGATTGCTAACGAAGTTGAATATAAGGATGCACGTTTAGTAATGCTTCCTGTAGATGCAATAACCACAAGCCAGATAGCCTTGCATATTCTTGGAGTTATTTCTTTCCTCCTAAAGGGTAAGTCTTACGGTGTACAATTGAGTGCTTAGGGTTTGTTCTACCCTATTGGGTGCCCAGAACTTGTGGAGCTGACACTTGCGTGTGGAAACCTCCTGGTGGGCTCAGTGAGTATTTCCTTAACGTTGCTGACACTTGCGTGTTGAAACTTCCACCCAAAATGTATTACAATTGAAAAA
Organism: Miscanthus lutarioriparius; assembly: GCA_904845875.1. Taxonomy (NCBI): domain Eukaryota; kingdom Viridiplantae; phylum Streptophyta; class Magnoliopsida; order Poales; family Poaceae; genus Miscanthus; species Miscanthus lutarioriparius. Next base: position 97,402,600 of record CAJGYO010000003.1, on the reverse strand, counting down.
CTTATAATCTGTTATGATGTATATAACAGATCATCATGTTAATGTTTAACTTGTTATTAAATGATTTTATTTCCGCTAAAACTCTGATAACATGGTTATATTCTGCTGTTATAAATAATAAATATTATACTCTGATGTTGCATGGGAAGTGATGTAAGGAATGGCTAAAATGTTCTAAGCTTTATTCTTCCATTTATGATCATGTTGAAAAATGTGGATTTTTGGGTTCTCCCATGGGGTGTGCTCGACGAAACTGCACAGTTTAGTGTCCTCCCTTGGGTACTTAGTGTCTAATGGAAGACAAGTACTCCTGAGAGGCATTAGATTAGGTGGTTCTATCACAATTGTGTTTGGGCGAATGGTTGTGGCCAGGCCGCTGCCATTGCCTAGCTCATCGTCTACGATTTGGCTCGCTGCTACGTGCACGTCGTGCTTGGGCGAATGGCCGCGGTGCCATGCGCAGAGCATGCCATGGCCACAGTGAAGTGAACTCGACAGATGTGGCGCCTGCCTCACCCTTCAATCCACCTACCGCATCGAGCACTCGAGCCATCCTATGTCGTCGCATCTAGGTCATTGGCTTTGGCTCTAGTAGGCGATGGGACGCTTCCCTGCCCTGCCGCTAGCCACCAATGGAGGGCTCTGCTCGGGTTTGGTGGCTCTGAGTTATGCGCAACCCTCTCGAGCTCACCTGTGTGCCCTCTTACGTGGTCTTGGCCATAACCCCGTGCCTCCGCCTTTCTAATTCGCCTAGCTCAAGGCTTTTTAGCAAGTCTCCTCACGCTAGTTGGTAGCATAGGAAGCTTGTTAGTCGCCCCGACCATACCTAGTCCCAGCAGAGGTCCTTCACCGTGTCGGTTCGTGGTTCTGCTCGACGTGGACCATGGTCGCCGCCATGACCTGGAACTAGGGAGAGAGAGGTAGGATTAGAGCGATAGTAGTTCAATTGCTTGAGACCATAAACTCGCCTTGACCCCGCTCTGCTTTGTGCTCATGTTGTTTTGTCCAGGGAGTCCGCCATCGAAGAGGTCACACGAGCAAGCCGGAAGGGTCTGCTCGATGGAGCTGCAGATCAGCCTAGCTTCAGCGTAGGGATGGTTGATCCTGCGCACTCCTCCCGAGACGTGCTAGTCAATTTGACCCTGCAATTGACAAGGAGAGAAAGTTTATCAGTAATTTAGAGCAGAACTTGTCGGTGTTGCCAGACAGTCCCGAATGTGCGGCTCTAAGAGCCGATATGAAAGGAGATCATCTAAATAGTCGATTCTAGCATATTCATACGAATAAATCAGTTAAAGCTCATGGGGTTGTGTAAGAAGAATCGGTTATTGTTCAGGATGAATATCGTTACTTAGACAAATATTGGTCGATGGCAATAAGATGTCAACAATAATTGGTTTATGCTAAGCCAATGACCGCAAGTAACCGAACCCCTTTTCTATAAAAGAAACAGATCATCGTCGTTCAACCATCTAATAAAGATAAATCTAATGAACACATTAGATCTCATCTATCGCTATAACCAGTGGGGCATGAGGCAGAATCATGTACGCTGTAGAAACAACAACAGACTCGATGACCCTAACTTATTACTAATATCAGTGGGACATGAGGCAGAATCATGCAGGTCATAATACAATAATAAGATCATGGGGCTAACACATCTTTAATCTAGTTCGAGCAGTGGAGGTCGACCGGATCGATGCAGTCGTACTTGAACCAGACAAGAGTCGATAACTAGCTTATACTAGAGTCGCAGTGGGGGTCGACCGGATGGATGCAGCCATGTGAACAGAAGTATAAACCTTGACGATACTTACAGATAAGCAATGGAGGTCGAACGGATCGATGCAGCCATACTCGCTAAAGAACTCAACGAGATCTACTCTACTCCTACTCCTAAGGGGTGGCCGGAGCCAAAAAAAGTAAATGACTTGTATTTGATTGATTGTGTCCTTTACAATTTTCGGGTTCGATATTTATACCCGAAACCTACGCATGATTCCTATCTAGGCACGACTCATCAAAATTTTTAGCCCTAGAGGAAACATTCCTAATTTAAGATAACTTGGACTCTAATCTTTCCCTTTTTCTAGAGTCCAACATGCCTTGTCCCGACGCCGATCGTAGCCTTTGTCGCTATCTGCTGGCGCTATCTGAAGAAAGCCAATTCCAGTATTGCATTCGAATCAGCTGATACCGATTTGCATGCAATTGATTCCTTGATGACATGATCTTGGGAGCTTTCAGGCCCCTGTGATTCTTCTTCCAAATCTTGGTGTAAACACATGCCCCCCAATTTTGGGATAAAAGTAATTTTATTCCAAAATTATCACGTCTGCATCCTCAATTGGTCCGCAGTCACGGTAGAGAATCTTGATTAAGGGTCTACTGTTTGTCGCCATCTATGTCAGCTCATGAGCCCATGCTTCAAAACTTTTACAAGAGTATCATTGCTTCACGGGCACTTGGATTCATCTTTCCAGGCTAGCTATTAAATGCCTATCCGACCTTGGTGGGAGCAGCTCAACAATTCAGCTATGTTTCTCTTCCATCTGCCCCCTTGAGCGCTTCTGACTCCACCGGACCCTCCATGGTCTATCCTTTTGCTATGAAGATCTTGAGCAGTTAGAAGAATTCTTGTGCATAGGTTGATTGTGTCGCTCATTCTAGCGCCTTGTTGAGCAAGAGAATCAGCTACTGTGGCTAGAAGAATTCTTGTGGTATCACCTAAGTCTTCTCTCTATGCTCATAGAGCTATTCTAATATTTGCAAGGGCTAAAATGTGTGGACACCTTCCCCTTGTTTGTTCCACCAAACGCCCACCGGGAAATCCACAGGCTTCTTTCCCACAGTTTCCCAGTCACCGAGAAATCGGCTGGGCATCTGTTAAGCGGGCGGGCTTTCCCCTTCTCCTAGTACAATTTTATAACGGGTCGATGTGACTCGGTTCACGATGACCTTCAGCCTTGTGGGGACCCGGACTCCCTTCAATCCAAAGAAGTCTTGGTGGGTCCGTCTCTGGTTAATGTAAATTCTTCATATCCATCGCACGATATTTTGTAATTTGGGGAAGCAATAAGTTCGAATCTGTTATCTCTTCGTTATCTATCCCCTGAATTTCTAGAGTGTCGATCCGTTTCCGTATCATATTTCAAATTCACATCCCCAGCGACATCTATCTCCTCGCCTTCCCGAGCTATATATACAGGCCACTGCTGTGGATCGAAAAACAATCCGCTTCGTCTCAAACCTTCTGCATCCTTAGTATAGTTCCTGCTTTTTCATAGATTTGAGATCATGGAGAACAGCAAGAGGTCTACTAAGGAGGCTCTCAATGGATCTGCATCATCGCGCCAACGCCTTCATCACCAAGAGGGTGCAACCTGGGATGCTCCTATCGTTCTAGAGTAGAGGGCCAACTCTGCTCAGCCTTTGGGGTCATCTTCGGCACCAATTCGCCGTCAGCTCCCCGCTATCTGAGGAGGTCGAGAGATAACGACGACCTGATCGCTTCCATTGACCGGACCAACGAGAAACTTGCCGACTGCCTCTCTATTGCGGAGTCGGCTCTAGCCAAAGCTCAAGGCCGATCACCCCCTGAGGCCAACCCGGTGTGGGAGAGGCTGGCCAAGGCTGAAGCTAGAATCGCTGGTGAGACATTTACCATAATTTTCTATTTCTTCTTAACTTTTGTCTCGAAGATCCTGATCACCCCTTCCTTAAAACTTTTAGATCTATCGGCTCAGCTGGAAAGCCTTCATTTAGCTGCAAACCATGCGGCGGATTCATCAATGCCAGGGGCGCTGTTCTGGTGGTTCGCTTGCACGACATCCCGAACCGCGTTAGAGAAGTCGCTCTTCATGGCGTTCATCATGGTGCTGCCATGGCGTTGGCTGCAGCATAAGTTCACTCTGGCCACGATCTTTAGCTTCTTCCCCATGGAGCTCCAGCCACCGGATACCCTAGAGATTATGAGCGCCTGGTCGAGGATTTCTTCGACGCCGCCAACTCTGTAGCCCTGACCTCCTAGGCCGATGATATAGTAAACAAAGTGTTTTTTGGCCTGTAGCTTGTAATAGGTGATATCAGCAAACAATTCCCTTGTCTCAAATGATTTTCCTTTTGCTTCATACTTCATGCATCACTTTGTCCGTGTTTGCTTTGCTCCTAGAGGTGATACACATCGTATCAGCTTTCACCCCTTCTGGTTTATTTTGCACTGAAGGCGATCCCCTTCTGGTATCGGCTATTAAAGCCGACGACCGAGCAAATCGGTTGTCAAGTATAAATCCAAACGCTAGGGTAATATTTCTTCAGATATTTCTCATTGATTGCTCTGCCAAATTATTCTTCTCCTTTTAGTGTTTCCAAAATATAAGCATTACCAGGCGCGCAACGTTTGATCTGACAAGGTCCTTCCTAATGTCGCACCCAATTTTGCAAAGCAAAACCAAGTACTCATATATGTGCGCCCAGGATGTCCAAACACACACATATATCACAAATTGCAGTAGTATCAAAGTAAAGTACTTATTACATCGCATATCTCATCATAAAGTTAAATACAAAGTCTGCTCGAAGGCAATATTATTACAAACACAGCGGAATAACTAGCCCAACTGCCACAGGGACTCCAACTGGTGAACGCCTCCCTAGTAGTCCTGGACATCCTCTGGAAACTCTTCATATCCATTATCTGTTACCCATCCGGGATTTTCATTGGATGTAAAGCAAGTGTAAGCTCACCATGCTTAGCAAGTATAACAAAGGGATCTATGAGGCTCAAATAGGCTTGACACTATTTGACTGCGGTTCGCAATTTTAGTTGATCAATTTTTAGCAACCTGAATTACTAATTTAATGAACAGTCCCAATTCCCAAGTGGTATTAAAGTATCATCAAGCTTTATCTCATAACCCATCCATCCATTATCCACAGTAACCACTAATCTCGAAGGATCCAGACCGCTCGTGTCCGTGAGCACGGCTGTTATAACAGGTTAATTATTTCTGCAGAAATTGTACATCTTTACCCACCGAGTCATGATTCCCAATGCCGGGGTTCGCGAGACCCACTACACCTCTCCCTAGGAAGTGTGGCAGAGTTTCACTATGAAACCCTTAGCTAGTTTCACTATGAAACCCTTATCTAGTTGCACTAACAAATCATAGCTACAAAGGAATGGCACACGTGGGCATCGCAGCACGGTGCACACCCTAACAGAAAAAGGAAAGATACCCTCTTACCCCTTACTGGAGCTACAGACGAGCTAGTACAAACTAGATAATAGGTTAAAGTCAGAGCCATTTGACACTCGGGGTTGTACGGTCCCTCCTGGGTTGCCGCTTCAGGATAAAGTCCTTATGGAGAGGCACTAGAGTACTCAACCCCGTACTCCAGCCCCCTATCTGTTGCTAAAAAGTTCCATTTTACCACATTGCATATAGTCTTTAAGTATGTTTAACAATTACTTCATGTTAAGCGCTGCAGCATCTATCCAAAATGCCTACCCAATAAACCCAGGTATCAAGGATATGTGGTACAATGAATCATCTAGGTAAAGTCCTTAAAGGCAATTCAAATTAAACACATGCATGAATGTAAGTGGTAGTAGTTCATAGGTAACAAGGGGCCTTTGGTACACTTGCCTTCCTCAAAGTCGTCCTGGGAGTACTGCTGATCCTGCTGGGGGTCCTCAGTCACCTCGAATGGCTCACCCTCTAATCGTGATCCAATCATCAATCAAGCATCATTCCAATCATTACATGCATACAATATAGAACTCTATTAGAACAGTACACCAAACAGTGAAAACATATGTTGAAAAGCTTACAGATCTGTTCTACGCATTTCTACGAACACATGAGCGAAAGAATCACTCAAATCGGACTTAAAACGTGAAAGTTATGCATGAAATAAGATGTAATGGCAATTCTGTAAATAAACTAACCTATTTTCGAATTAAAAATCTGAATTTAAATGAAATCTGGACCGGGCTTACTATTTCTGGAAACTTCAGGGACTTGAATGAATAAAACAGGACTAAATAAAATTAGTTTGAACTGGATGGACCATGCTGGTTGATTTCGGAAAAAGCGGGGCTTTTTCGCAAAACACATTCGGTTGGATCGGGTTTGACTTCGTCACCGGGCGCGAACACGTGGCGGTGATTGGTTGGCGCGGTGCACCACGTGGCTCGTGGACCGGCCGACGCGGTGGTGTGGACAGTGTCACGCCCACGGTGGACCGGTCATGCAACCGAACAGTGCGTTTAATCTTGGCCATTCCTTTCTGATCTAACGGCGCAGGGCGCGTGCGGGTGATACCGACGGCTGCACCTCGTCTCCGGCGAGGGCGCCATGGCGGCGGCGTCGGGCGCTCGCGGATGCAGCGTTCTAGCGCCACGGGCAGCGAAAGGAAGGCATAGGAAGACGGAGGAGCTCACCGTGAGGCTTCTGGAGGTGGTTGCGGCGTTCGGGACGAGCTCCAGACGCGGTGTCGACGGCGGCGGGGCTCTGGAGAGAGAAAGAGAGGGCGGGTGAGATGGAATCCGGGGGAAACGAGGCCAAAACGTGAAATAAGCAGTACCTACGGGCGCGTCAGGTCGTGGCGGGGCTCACGGATGCGTCGGCGTCGAGGTTTTCGCTCGGGAATGAAGGATCGCCGGTGATGGTGGTTCTCGGCTGCGAGGCAGAGGATGGGGAGAGAAGGCGGGGTCGGCTCGGGGTTTTATAGGCTAGGTGGTGTGCGGAATAAGGAAGGGAAGCAGGAGGGGCTCGGCACCTTCCAAACGGCGCCAGTGACTTTCCATCGGTGACAGCGCCATGGCCGGGCAAAGAAGGAAGCTTGGGGAAGAAGAAAGGAGGAAGGAAGGGCGCCTGACGGTGGGGCGGAGCGTAGCGAGAGAGAAAGAGAGAGGGCGAGCGACGCGGTGAAGCTAAGCAGTGCCTTGCAGCGTCTGCGTGTCGCTGTCACACAAGCGGGTCAAGCAGCAGTGGGCAGCACTGGGTCACAAAAGCAAGCAAGCTGGAAAGAAACAATGGCCCAAGCAGGCCAAAGTGCATGTGGCATGCAGCAGCAAGGGCAGGCCGGGACAAAGCCAAGGGAGGAGGAGGTGGAAGAGGGCCGGGCTAGCTGGGCCAGAAGGTGTCTTTCTCCCTTTTTTTCAAATCAAATGTTTATCAAATTCTATTTTCTGCATTTTCATTTTAAGCCAAATTCAAATAAGTTTTGAATACAAATTTCAAATCTTCTAGCCCTACACTCAATCAAAACCCATATGACTCAAGCATGAATGCAACAAACAAGTTTCTAAACTTATAGTTTATTTTATTTATTCAATATTTATTATTTGGCCTAAGAAAAAAAAATACCTAGAAAATGTAATAAATGCTAAGAATTAATTGCTAATTTGTGGTAAAAATTTTGGGTGTTACAAACCTACCCCCCTTAAGATGAATCTCGTCCTCGAGATTCGGATGGTTCAAAGAGATTGGGATAGTCAGTTCTCAGATCTTCCTCTCTTTCCCACGTTGCCTCATCCATCGAAAGTGTCTCATCCCATTGAACCTTGCACATTCTTATTATTTTGCTCCTTGTGATTCTCTCCATTTGTTTCCAGGATTTTCTTTGGATACTCTTTTGTATGATAGATCCCCTCGGATATCCAGTTCTTCCAAAGGTAGTTGTTCCTCAGGTACTCTCAAACATTTCTTAAGTTGCGACACATGGAAGACATCATGAACACCTGAGAGCTGCTCTGGTAATTCTAGCTGGTAGGCAACTTCTCCTCTCCTGTTAATGATCTTGAATGGTCCCACATACCTAGGTGACAACTTTCCCTTGGTATGGAATCTCTTTACTCCTTTCATAGGTGAAACTTTGAGATAGACAAAATCACCAATTTCAAATGCCAAATCTCTTCTCCTTGTGTCCGCATAGCTTTTCTATCGGGACTGTGCAACCTTTAGGTTTTGCCTTATTGTTTGCACTTGTTTTTCTGCCAGTTGCAAAACATCTGGTCCAAAAACTTGGCTTTCCCCCATTTGATTCCAAAACAATGGTGTTCTGCACTTTCTGCCATACAATGCCTCAAACGGTGCCATTTTAAGACTCTTTTGGTAGCTATTATTGTAGGAGAATTCGGCATAAGGTAAACTCTTATCCCAACTTATCCCATACTGCAGAGAACAAGCTCTTAGCATATCCTCTAAGATCTGATTTGTCCTTCTTCGGTCTCATCCATCTGTTTGAGGATGGTAAGTCGAAATGAAGTTCAACTTCATATCCATTGACTCATGCAATTTCGCCAAAATGTGATGTGAACTGTGTACCCCTATCCGAAACAATCTTCTTTGGTACACCATGTAAACATACAATCCTTTCCATATATAACTCGCTAACTTTGCACTCGAATAAGTTACCTTGACCGGAATGAAATGGGCCACTTTTGTCAATCGGTCAACAATCACCCAGATAGAGTCAAATCCTCTCTCGTATGCGGGTAATCCAACTATAAAGTCCATTCCAACTTCTTCCCATTTCCACTCGGGTATCTTCATAGGTCTGTAGTAAACCTCTTTGGCCTCATGTTGTTCTGCTTTCACTCTTTGGCACGTGTCACATATAGCCACATGTTACTACTTTCGTCTCTCTTTAGTCCATACCACCAGTACCTCTCTTTAAGATCAAGGTACATTTTAGTACTTCACAGGGTGTATGGAATAATTTGAGTCATGAGCTTCCCTCAAGATAGACTCCTAATAGAATTTACTTACGCACACAAATCCTTTTACCGAACCATCTTGTCCCTTGATCATCCATATGGAATCCGGGGCTTTACCAATCACTATACGCCTCGCAATATCCTTGATCCTCTCATCACCCAACTGTCCTTTACGAATCTCTTGTTCCAGAGTGGATTCTATCTCTAACTCCATGGTGTTGGCCACAATACCCAAATTCAAGTATTTGAACTCCTCACACAACTCTTCGTAGTTGAGTTGTATAGGCCATGTTCACATAACTCCTTCTACTCAAGGCATCTGCTACAACATTAGCCTTTCGGGTGATAGTGGATATCCAAATCATAATCCTTGATTAACTCGAGCCATCTACGTTGCCTCAGATTCAGATCCGATCATTGCGTGAATATATACTTCAGACTCTTATGGTCCGTGTAAATCTCGCACTTATGACCAATCAAGTAGTGCCTCCAAATCTTAAGAGCATGCACCACAGCTGCCAATTCCAGATCATGAGTCGGATAATTTTGCTCATGTTTTTCAAATTGTCTAGATGCGTGAGGCAACAACTCGCCTTCTTGCATAAGAACACCTCCTAGACCTTGCCGTGAGGCATCACAATAGATAGAGAAACTTTTGGTGAGATCGGGTAAGATGAGCACCGGAGCGTAAGTCGGTCTCTTCTTCAACTCCTCAAAAGCGTCTCCGGCATTGTTTAGTCCATATAAATTTGGCATTCTTCTCTAACAACGTAGTCATGGGCTTGGCTAACTTAGAGAATCCCTCGATGAATCTCCTATAATACCCAGCCATACCCAGAAAACTCCAAATCTCACTAACATCTTTGGGTGGCTTCCAACTCAACACATCTCTAACCTTCTTGGGATCTACTGCTACTCCTCCATTAGAGATTATGTGACCAAGGAAAGATACTTCTTTTAGCCAGAACTCACATTCGCTGAACTTGGCATAAAGTTGATGTTCTCTAAGCTTCTGCAACACCAATCTCAAATGTTCTTCATGCTCTTCTTCATTCTTAGAATACACTAGTATGTCATCAATGAACACGACGACAAACTTGTCAAGGTACTCCATGAACACTTTGTTCATCAGATACATGAAGTAGGCAGGTGCATTAGTCAGACCAAAAGACATGGCTGTGAACTCATACAGTCCATAGCGGGTCACAAAGGCGGTCTTGGGGATGTCAGTACGCCTTATCCTCAACTGATGGTATCCAGATCGAAGATCAATCTTGGAAAACACACAAGCCCCTTTCAATTGGTCAAATAGGTCATCAATTCTAGGCAATGGGTACTTGTTCTTAATTGTGACCTCATTAAGTGATGACCTGTAGTCTATGCACATCCTTTGTGTACCATCCTTCTTTTCTACAAACAAGATCTTGGTGCACCCCATGGTGATGAACTAGGTTGAACATAACCCTTATCTAGCAATTTCCTTAGTTGTTTCTTAAGTTACGCTAATTCATTCACTCCCATTCTATAGGGTCTCTTAGCTATGGGTGCAGTTCGTGTAAAAGTTCAATTATAAACTCGATGTCTCGGTCAGGTGGCATACCGGCAATTCTCGGGGAAAGACATCCGGTACTCATTTGCTATCCTTATATCTTCTAAGGTTGTGCCTCCAACTGATTGACTGGATGATTTTTGTAGCGCATCGAGTTGCCACAAAACCACTTCTTCTCCGGTTGAAGTGATAAGATTCACCGAGCTATTACCACAATTAATAACCGCTTCTCGCAACCTTAGCCAATCCATACCCAAGATGACATCGATCTGGGGTGGAATTTATGACTACAAGATTTGCTTGAAATTCTACCCCCTTATCTTTGAGACTAGCACTAAGCATATCCACTCTGCTTTCATTACCCCACCGGTGAGCTTACTAACATGTGTTTCTTCATAACACTACTTTGGAATACCATGCTTCTTTATGAATGTATATGTTATGAAGGAATGCGAAGCACCGTAATCAAAAAAAAATCTTGTAGCTGAGTTTGAGTTGACCGGAACGCATCGATCACCACATCCGGTGCCTCCCGAAATTTTTCAAAGAAGAATATGGTTCACCTTTCCCCAACGTAGTTTGCTTTGTGAGTTAGTCTTCTTGGGGCATCTATTAGAGTAATGTCCCGGCTCTCCACAATTGAAGCACTTGTTGTCATTAATCGCATTTGGTGCTTTTGGTGCGCCATTCTCTGCTGGAGCATTGGGGGCATTATTCCTCACTGGTACATTGTTGGGTTCTTTCTTGGTATTTGTCTGGTGCCTTATCTTCTTTATTCTTTGCAGCACGCTGTGCTTCTTCTTCTTGGTTCTGATTGAGACTGTCGACCTTGATAGCGCTTCTGCCGAGGTTGAGTTTGTTGAGGGTTGGCATGCTGAAGCGAGAGTTGCTCCTAGATTGCTGCCCTTGAAATTTTCTCTTCTTGTCCTCCATCCGTGGCGCTTGTTTTCAATCACTAAAGCTTTGTCCACCATTTCTTTGGAAGTTAGCAAAGGTATGGGACAACATTTGCACTCGAGACCATCATTCAAGCCCTCCATAAACAGCTCCCGCCTCTTTCCATCCTCGTCTACCTCAAGAGGTGCATACCGTGACAATTGTATAAACTTGTCACGATATTCAGCAACAGTCATGCCCCCCTGCTTGAGAGCCAAGAACTCCTTCTTCTTCAGCTTCATCAGTCCTGCAGGCACGTGATGAGTGCGAAAGGCACTGCGGAACTCAGCCCAAGTGATGGGATTAGCTTCGGTGCGGCCGAAGCGGAATGAGTCCCACCAATCCTGTGCAGCTCCCTGCAACTGTCCAGAAGCATATAAAACTTTCTCCCTATCATCACATTGGGCAATCTCCAGTTGCCTCTCAATGGCACGTAGCCAATCATCAGCTTGGAGTGGATCGGCAGAGTGCTTGAATACAGGTGGGTGTCCTTTCAGAAACTCTCCCCTCTTATCCCTGACATGAGGGGGTGCATTTCCATTCCCTTGCCCCATGTTCTGCATGTTCTGGGCCATCTGCTGAAGCAACTGGGTCTGCATCATCATCAGCTGCTCCATGGAGACTGGGGGTGGTGGTGGCGGTTCCTCGCCTCCCTGGTTGTTTCTCCTGGTGTTCACCATCTGTAGAGGCATCATATAAGTCTCACATGTCCAAGCATATAACTCTTACAAGATACTGGTGTAACAAGAGTAGGTGTAGACAAGAGATATATGTAGGGTATGCAAGAAGATATTTGTTCTGAATTTTTCCAGCGAGTTGGATAGCAGCAGTGCTGTAAAACGAGCATATCTCAGTCTCTGTTTATCATATGATTGCGTAGCATACCTTTCTGGAAAGCTTATAAAATTCTCTACAACTTTCGTTTAGAATACTTTTTCAGATTCCAACGTTTACTTAGTCAAATTCAGACGATAAGAAGTACTGTTCCGGAATCCTGGCAGCACAGAAACCTCGACTTACAACAGTTGTATCTCACAATTTGTAATAGCTATTGAGGTGATTCCAGAGCCAAAAGAAAGATGTTGAAGTCTACTTATCTCCATAAAAATTTCATGACCTTTGAGTATCTAGATTACGAGATATGAACTGATAAAGACAGATTGTTCCGAATGATACAGAATGGACAGCATGATAAAACGAAACCCAACTATTTATTCATAATATCCCTAAACCTTAACCTTAACTAAATGACCGTGGACATGCCCACAAGTCATCACAATCATATCAAAGATCCAAATCAAACATTATTCATAATGATAAACATCCAACCATGCAACTAACACTTGTCCAACCATTAAAAGAAAGAAACTAAATACTCTCTCGCGTAGCTACGCGTGCTTATTACATATTTTTAAGACTCTCCTATGGGTACGGGTCAATGGTGGTGCTGGTGTTGGGGTCTCCAGACTCTCCTCTGGTCCTCGGGGGTGACTGAGCGGGTACTCCTGAATCTTCCACATCTGGACCTCCTAGCTGTTGCTTCAGTGTAGCGTTCTCACGAGCCAGCTGCATGTAGGCCCTCCCCATGACATCGAGCTCATCCAGGGCCTGATCCAAGTCAGTGTGGGTCTCAGCCAAGCACAACAGGGTAGGTCTCAGCCTCAGGTTCGCCTCTCCAAGCGGTGCAGCGATGTTGCACGTAGACTGTCCGCTCCGACGGCGAGGAAGATAGCGGTCATCCTCCCAGGCGATGTCGTCAGCGGACGGTCGCGGTTGACCATCAACGCTGTCGAGCTGCATCCGATGATGACGGCCGCACGTGTGAGCCGTGCGTGTGGTGGCGCGGTGTGGATGTAAGCGCACCGAGTCCCCTCTCGGATGTACACTTCATCTCCCGAAGCCGGTGTAGTCGGGTGGGTCCAATGCTCTGCTCCGTCTGTCATCAACAAGTGCCTCTGTGGTGGTAGCGATGCACAAGTGCGAGAAGCCTAGGGTGGTAGTAGCCATCACCCTCCAAGTCGTAGTGGATCTCCGCAGTCCATCCCTGAGCCAACGGTGCATTGTGATCATCATCATTGTCATCATCCCCACCGTCTCCATCGTCTCCACCGTCTCCACCATTACCATCATCACCTCCATCAAGATCGAATCATCGAGAACCATCTCGCATCGCCGGGGTCACCGCCCCTCCCCGCCACCTTGTTCTGTGACTTCCTCGGGATCTTCCTCAGACTCCTCTATCTCAATGGGTCCCTCGAACATGGGTCCCTCCTCTGTTTCTTCATCCATCGGATCCTCCAACAAGTCCTCCAGAGGTTCCCCCATGGGTACCTCCACAGGTGGTTCCTCCTCCTGGTTCCTCAGAGCTTCCGCCAGATGTGCCGGGACACGCTTGCCCAAAGTAAACCTGGTCCTCCTGGTGGGTATCGGAATGGTCCTCTTGCGCGCGGTCAGCTTGGTACGGGCCATCTATAAGAATGAAAAGGTTGAGTATTAGAACAAAATAATTTTTGGCAATAGATAAAGAACAGAATATAAGCAAAAATTTTATAGCAAATTAAAGTAGTAAAGTAAAGATAATGTGATCCTAGAAACGTCCATTTCTAACTAGGTTGTTTGTCCTACAGTCAGTTATAGCTTTGATACCAATTTGTCGCACCCAATTTTGCAAAGCAAAACCAAGTACTCATATATGTGCGCCCAGGATGTCCAAACACACACATATATCACAAATTGCAGTAGTATCAAAGTAAAGTACTTATTACATCGCATATCTCATCATAAAGTTAAATACAAAGTCTGCTCGAAGGCAATATTATTACAAACACAATGAATAACTAGCCCAAGCGCCACAGGGACTCCAACCGGTGAACGCCTCCCTAGTAGTCCTGGACATCCTCGAAACTCTTCATATCCATTATCCGTTACCCATCCAAGGATTTTCATTGGATGTAAAGCAAGTGTAAGCTCACCATGCTTAGCAAGTATAACAAAGGGATCTATGAGGCTCAAATAGGCTTGACACTATTTGATCATGGGTTCATAATTTTAGTTGATCAATTTTTAGCAACCTGAATTACTAATTTAATGAACAAGTCCCAATTCCCAAGTGGTATTAAAGTATCATCAAGCTTTATCTCATAACCCATCCATCCATTATCCACAGTAACCACTAATCTCGAAGGATCCGGATCGCTCGTGTCCGTGAGCACACGGCTGTTATAATGAGTTAATTATTTCTGCAGAAATTGTACATCTTTACCCACCACCGAGTCATGATTCCCAAAGCCGGGGTTCATGAGACCCACTACACCTCTCTCCAGTAGGAAGTGTGTGGCGAGTTTCACTATGAAACCCTTAGCTAGTTGCACTAACAAATCGTAGCTACAAAGGAATGGCACACGTGGGCATCGCAGCACGGTGCACACCCTAACAGAAAAAGGAAAGATACCCTCTTACCCCTTACTGGAGCTACAGACGAGCTAGTACAAACTAGATAATAGGTTAAAGTCAGAGCCATTTGACACTCGGGGTTGTACGGTCCCTCCTGGGTTGCCGCTTCAGGATAAAGTCCTTATGGAGAGGCACTAGAGTACTCAACCCCGTACTCCAGCCCCCTATCTGTTGCTAAAAAGTTCCATTTTACCACATTGCATATAGTCTTTAAGTATGTTTAACAATTACTTCATGTTAAGCGCTGCAGCATCTATCCAAAATGCCTACCCAATAAACCCAGGTATCAAGGATATGTGGTACAATGAATCATCTAGGTAAAGTCCTTAAAGGCAATTCAAATTAAACACATGCATGAATGTAAGTGGTAGTAGTTCATAGGTAACAAGGGGCCTTTGGTACACTTGCCTTCCTCAAAGTCGTCCTAGGAGTACTGCTGATCCTGCTGGGGGTCCTCAGTCACCTCGAATGGCTCACCCTCTAATCGTGATCCAATCATCAATCAAGCATCATTCCAATCATTACATGCATACAAGATAGAACTCTATTAGAACAGTACACCAAATAGTGAACATATGTTGAAAAGCTTACAGATCTGTTCTACGCATTTCTACGAACACATGAGCGAAAGAATCACTCAAATCGGACTTAAAACGTGAAAGTTATGCACGAAATAAGATGTAATGGCAATTCTGTAAATAAACTAACCTATTTTCGAATTAAAAAATCTGAATTTAAATGAAATCTGGACCGGGCTTACTATTTCTGGAAACTTCAGGGACTTGAATGAATAAAAACAGGACTAAATAAAAATTAGTTTGAATCGGATTTGGACCGCGGGTTGATTTACGGAAAAAGCGGGGCTTTTACGCAAAACATGCTCGGTTGATCGGGTTTGACTTCGTCTGCTTCGATCGGGCGCGAACACGTGGCGGTGGATTGGTTGGCGCGGTGCACCACGTGGCTCTGTGGACCGGCCGACGACGCGGTGGTGGGACGGGTCACGCCCACGGTGGACCGGTCATGCACCGAACAGTACGTTTTAATCTTGGCCATTCCTTTTTCGATCTAACGGCGCGAAGGTGCGGCGGGTGATATCGGCGGTGCACGACACGTCTCCGGCGAGGGCGCCATTGGCGGCGTCGAAGGCTTCATGGATGCAGCGTTCTAAGCGCTGTAAAAATGAAAGGAAGGCATAGGAAGACGGAGGAGCTCACCGTGAGGCTTCGGAGGTGGTTGCGGCGGCGTTCGGGGACGAGCTCCAGCCACGGTGTCGGCAACGGCCAAGGGGCTCTGAGAGAGAGAAAGAGAGAGGCGGGTGAGATGGAATCCGGGGAAACGAGGCCAAAACGTGAAATAAGCGGTACCCTACGGTAGCGTCAGTGTCGTCGAAGGGGCTCACGGATGCGTCGGCGTCGAGGTTTTCTTTCGGGAATGAAGGATTCGCCGGTGGCGGTGGTTCTCATTGCCGAAGGCGAGAGGATGGGGAGAGAAGGCGGGGGTCGGCTCGAGGTTTTATAGGCGGGTGGTGTGCGGAATAAGGAAGGGAAGCGAGGAGGGGCTCGGCACCTTCCAAACAAGCGCCGGTGACTTTCCATCGGTGACGCGCCATGGCCGGGCAAAAGAAGGAAGCTCTGGGAAGAAGAAGAAAGGAAAGAGGAAAGAATGGCCGACCGGTGGGGAGGGGCTTGTGAGAGAGAGAGAGAGAGAGGCGAAGCGACGCTGGTGAAGCTAAGCAAAGCAATGGCGTGTCGTCACACAAGCGGTCAGAATGAAAGCAGCAGCTGGTGGGCAGCGTGGGGTCTTGGGCAGCATGGAAAGAAAAAGCAATGGGCCCTAAGCGAGCGGAGCCAGCAGTGGTGCGATCATGCAGGGGCCAGGCATGGGACGAGGACAAGGCAGAGGAGGAGGAGGAAGAAGAGGGCAGGCTAGTGGGCGGAAGGTGTCTTTCTCCTTTTTCAAATCAAATGTTTATCAAATTCTATTTTCTCCATTTTCATTTTTAAGCCAAATTCAAATAAGTTTTGAATACAAATTTCAAATCTTCTAGCCCTACACTCAATCAAAACCCATATGACTCGGCATGAATGCAACAAACAAGTTTCTAAACTTATAGTTTATTTTATTTATTCAATATTTATTATTTGGCCTAAGTAAAAAAAAATACCTAGAAAATGTAATAAATGCTAAGAATTAATTGCTAATTTGTGGTAAAAATTTTGGGTGTTACACCTAATTAGGTGACAATTTGTCGAACTTGCTGCTCTTTGACCCGATCGGCAATTTTACTTTCCAGACCAAATCTCCTTCAGAAAATTGCTTATTCTTGACTCTTTTATTGTAACATTTTGCAACCCTCAGTTTATTGGTTTCAATATTTTCAAGAGCGCATAGCCAAAGGCAACTCAAGTCCTCTAAGTCATCTATCATAAGATTCTTGTAGACTTCGGCTGACAAATCATTCTGCAACATAACACGCCTCGACCCAATTTGAACTTCCCAAGGAAAGACTGCATTATGGCCATATACAACTTCATAGGGCGACCATATCAGCTCTTTTGCTCTTGGCCATCAAGGGTAATCCATCCCCAGTCTTCTCCAGAGTCTTATTGCCATTGATCGTCATAAGTCCATCTTGGCTCAAATACCTGATGCCATTCAACAAAAGGAATGGGAACCATTGGCCAAAGTCAGAGAAGCTAGAGCCATCCAAAGTAGCCTCGAGAGCATTCTTGGATCAGCCGAAGAAGACAAACAACAGATCGCAAAAGCTGATGCTATTCGGCTAGAAGTGTTGAAAGCGATCCAGGATGTTCTAGACTTGTAATCAACATATGTCTTGCATAGAATCAATGACAACTACACTTCCCATTGTCTCACTGTGTTTTCCTTTGTTCCGGCTAAAGAGCCGATTTTGAAAATAGCTGATTCTAGACTTCCGATCTTAATCCTATTTAGGTCTGAAAACACGGCCTTTATTAAGAGAGCCCTTCGATCTTCTATCCTTAGTCATCCAGCACCGTATTCTCTTTGGTATTAGCGAGGTGACGCTTCGCCTACTATTAATTGCGGTTGCCTTTTTGCACGACCCGAGGTGTCCACCCCTTCGTTCTGTTGCTTCAAATACCGACCGAGGGCTCTGGCCTTAAACACATCCGCACTTGCAATCGTTCCTGTTCCTTTGATTTTCTCTGCCCTCACAGAATTCTATAGTGGCCTTTCTCTCTTCCTGTAGATTCGATCAACTTCATGGCCGGCAAGGAGAACTACGGCAAGCGCGCGGTGGAGGAGGTCTCGGAGGAGAACATGACGATGAACCAGCGCCTCCGACACATGAGGTAAGATTGACATCCTATGTTCATGATGATGATCTATTCTGACTTGCCTATAGGTTCGTTGTGAATGACAGCCTTCATCCCCTCCCTAGGGCCGGCAAACCCTCTGACGCTGCATCTTCCGTGTCGGCTTTGTTGTCAGATTCTTCCAACTCGTATAACGGCGACGATGCCCGGCGCTTCTTCCAAGAATGGAGGGCGGCCAAGGACCACTATTCTGAGCCAATTCGGAAAAATGGCCAGCTTGAGATCTGTCTAGGGGTCTTCCAAGCGGCCCTTAATGCAGTTGAGGAGGAGATCAGTGCCGTTCGAGAGCGGCTGGCTGAGTCTAACGCCGTGGTGGCAGGTAAGACGAGTTCCATGAATGCTTCTATTCTGATTTCCACCGTCTTTATCTTGATAGTTTTCTGTGATCGCCAACCCTGATGATGCAGTCGGAGTCTCTCCAATTGGCAGCGAACGCGGCCATGGATGCCGTCAATGCTCGGGGTTCCCTCATCAACTTTTGCCTCCAAGACATCCCGGCCCACGTTCAGGAGATTGCCTTCCACGGCGTTCATCATGGCGCGTCGGTGGCGCTGATCGCGGCGCAAGTCCAGACTGGGCACGAGCTCCATGCCATGGAGACCTGTTTCCCAAAGGGCGACGGTCCTGAGGAACATGAGGACCTGATGGAAGAATTCGTCGCTGCCGCGGAGGCCATTGTGGACATTACATCCGCTCAGGATGTAGTGAACAAGGTCTTCGATTAGTTTGTACTTAGGATAAATCGAGGAACAAAGACTTCTATTCTTTCATGAATGCATCTCAGTGCAATGTCCTTGTGTATGACTGTTTTTGGTTTTATTTCTTGCTCTGAAGGCGATACGTATCGTATCAGCTTTTAAGTCTTTGAAGATTTTCATTTTTTGAACTAGAGGCGATACCTTTCTGGTACCGGCTATTAGAACCGATGACTAAACGAATCAGCTATCAAGTGTTGATCAAATGCTAGGATAACATCCCTTCAAACATTTTTCATTGATTGCTATTGATAGGTTGCACCAAAACTTTTTAGACCAAAGGTTAAGCAATCGATCAATCTAGGCCAAGCTTCTTACTAAGCGAAACAAAACTTCCTTCAATAGATTTGTCGACTCTTGAATTGCGCTTATGATTCGACTTAGTACTTCACATATGTTGGCCCAAGCCTATCTTCAAAATCAATACTTATTTCCCTTAATCCACCGGCCAACGCGAAGCCATGATTATTCATCAAAACAAACTCTTAGAGCCGATTGCTTGAACTGGCTGTTGGCCTTCATTATTAATCCTAATGAAGCCTCCTTGCCATATCTTGCTAGAAAGGCATTCAAAGTCTCCTAGTTCCTAGAAGACTGGATCGGCTGTTGCGATGCTCACAGACTCATCAGCGCGAACCAGTTCGACATCATCCCCATGCCATTGAATCAAACACTAATGCATGGTTGACGGTACACAGCAATTTGCATGAATCCAGTCACGTCCGAGGAGCAAACTATACGACCCTTTTTCATCGATGACGAAGAATATGGTGAGCAGAGTCTTACTTCCGATTGTCAATTCGACGTTTATTGCCCCCCGGGTCTTAGACATATTACCTCCAAAATCTTTGAGCATCATTTCAGTCTCGAGCAAATCTCCTGGTCCCTTGCCAAGCTTACAAAAAGTGGTGTAAGGCATGAGATTGACAGAAGCACCTCCGTCCACCAACATCTTGTTCATCGGCTTCCCATCAACAAAACCCTTCATATATAAAGCCTTTAAGTGCCGATGCTTGACTGGTTTATCAAATATTGCTTGTTGTGTAACCGTCAACTTGGCAACTATCTCCTCATACTCCAATTCATCGAAATCCGAATAAACTTTTTGATCTATCGGAGCTCTGAACTCTGATGGCAACAGAAACGCCATTTGAATATTAGCCGATGGTTGCTTTCTATCGGCTGTTTGCTTAGCACGTCATACTTGAGGTTTGTCGGATGTCTGGGCATGTTCCAACTCTCTATTCCTTAGGCGTTGCACCCTTCTCTTCTAGCTTCTTGTCAAACCTCCTAGGCACCATTGGCCTTCCTGCCAGACATATTCTTTCTTATTACCTTCTTCTTCATAATCAGCCCAATCTTGATCAACAACTCGTTTTCCAAGCCGATCATGAACACTTTTATTTTTTAAGCGCCGATCCATGTTATTATAATGATATGCATCTTGAGCATGGATAGACCGACGGTTGGTTTGTGATTGCCTAAACTCCCAATATTGATCACTGCATTCTGGATAGTCATGTCTGGTAGGCAACTTCAAACCTTCATTCCAACAATGTCTGAAGAAAGGACAATTCCAATGTGATTCGGCTTGTTTTCTTTCATACCTCTCTTTTTCCAGTTGACACTGGTATTCGTGATCCTCTAACCATCATTGATAATCCTTTTCCTTCTACTGCTGCCACTTATTTAATAGGATCTGAGATGTAACTCGCGGCTTTGTCGCTCCATCTTTTGACGTTTCCCCTTGCTCATATCGGCTCTTTTGCTTGTCGTGACGTCTTCTAATTTCTCTATACTCGTCGGCCGATAATTGCATCTTGGGATCAACTATTCTAGCTTCTCTTGATTTGGTTGATGTTAGGACCTTAGTCTTTCCTTTGATCAGCCTAGCATCAACCATGTTCTGATCTCCTAGGAAAGGATTATCATCAACTTTCATTTTCCGAGGCGTATCGAATTTGAGCCTTCCTTGCTGAATAGCCCTCTGTATATGCTGCCGAAGGATTCTGCATTCATTAGTGGAATGAGAAGTAGCATTATGGAACTTGCAGAACTTCTTATTCTTCAATTGATCAGGGGGCAACATAACATGATTGTCGGGCAACTTGATCTGTCCCTTCTCAAGCAAGAAATCGAAGAGCTTGTCTGATTTTGTGACATCAAAGTCATAGCTCTCCTCGACTCCTCTTCCCCAAGGATTTGGCACCATTACTGTCTTTTTGCCCTAATTTCATTCAGCCATGGCAACCTCTTCTTCTTCATCTTCATAGCCGTCATCGATTGAATATGGATTATAAGCTTCGGCTACTGTGGTACTCTTCGGGAATTGGGTATCTCTGCGCGTGCTCTGGAATTGGCTATTGAGCGCCGCCACTCGTTGAGCCAATTGACCTAAGTTGTCAAACTCTTGTCATAGTAGCTTCTCCTTCCATATTGGCAGCATTCCTTGAACGGCTAAAGCAGCTAGCTGGTCGTCAGCCAAGTTTAATAAGAAGCATAAGTTTCTAGTCTCTCAAAACCTCTGAAAAAACTCAGTGCCCGATTCATTAGTCTTCTACCTTATGGTTGTCAAATCGGTTATCTTCTTTTCTCCAGTCCTAGTGTAAAAATATGTATGAAACTTCTTCTCTAGGTTAGCCCAATTGGCAATGGAATTGACTAGCAATGATGAAAACCAAGTGAAGGCTGGCCCTGATAGGGACAGGGAGAAGAAATGAGCTCGATGGGCCTCTTCAACAGATGCTTCGCCCAACTGTGTAAGATACCGACTGACATGTTCTATTGTGCTTGTACTGTCTTGGCCAGTGAACTTGGCAAACTCTGGGAGCCTATAATTTATGGGAAGAGTGACTAAATCATACCATTCTGGATATGGGCGTTTGTACTAGAAGGTCAGCCCTTTTGGCTTCAGACCGAATTGATTCTTCATCATCTCGGTCACCCTCAGCAACAACTCATCAGCATTTGAATTTGGATTTCTCTACACCTGCTGACCCATCTGTGGATTGAAATCCCGTGTGCCTCGATATCCTGGATTCAGAATCATGTGAAGGGTGTTGTAATTTGTGCCATAATGATACCCTTGTGCAATCTCTATCTGCTGGGTCCTTTGCTAGTTTGCTGCTTGAAGTCTCTAATTGTAGATATGAGGATCTATATCTCTATGGATCCTTTGAATTGATGGCGCTATTTTTTGAGCTGACGACTGTTTGTGGCCTGATGTACCAAAATTAATCATCTAGTTCTGATTTTGCCCCGCCAGCTATTGCACATGCTGCACTGATGATCCAGGATTATACTGCGTCTGATTTGTAGTAGCACCTTGAACTTGTTCAGATGAACCCTGAACTGTCGGGATATCATCATTACCAGCTGGTGCTGCTTCTTGATGGCTAGTACCCACTTGATTAGTCCCTTGAGTCGACGGATGTGGAATGTTGTAATAAGTCGGCCCAACTTGACCAACTGGAAACCCATGAATCGCCTCTTTCATGGTATTGTGGAATGTGTCCAAGAAAGCTTCATTATGGCTTGATATGGCATCATGAACAGATTTGTCTACAATTTTTGTAAAGAAACAGCTATCTTCAGCTTCAATCATATCTGTCTGCCCGTGTAATAGAACTCTTGGTAGTCGAAATTTCTGAACAATTGTGTTGTCGCGTGTTTTGGTGTAGGACAACAAATACTTGTTCTAAAATTCTTCTATAGCTTTACTGATGAAATCTTTATCTCCATCAGGTAGGTCTTCGTAATGCACTATGAGGATGTCCTTGTTGTTGTAAACCACCATGACGATTGTGGGGTCCCACCGAGCGTGCCAGAAACGTGTGTCGGCACAAAATTTTGTCCCGTGCCGAGGTCACATGAGCAAGCCAGAAGGGTCTGCTCGATGGAGCTGTAGATCCGCCTAGCTTCAGCGTAGGGATGGTCGATCCTGCACACTCCTCCCGAGACATGCTAGTCAATTTGACCCTGTAATTGACAAGGAGAGAAAGTTTATCAGTAATTTAGGGCGGAACTTGCCGGTGTTGCCAGACAGTCCTGAATGTGCGGCTCTGAGAGCCGATATGAAAGGAGATCGACTAAATAGTCGATTCCAGCTTATTCATAGGAATAAATTAGTTAAAGCTTGTGGGGTTGTGTAAGAAGAATTGGTTATCATTTAGGATGAATATCGTTACTTAGACAAATATTGGTCGATGGCAATAAGATGTCAACAATAATTGGTTTATGCTAAGCCAATGACCGCAAGTAACCGAACCCCTTTTATATAAAAGAAATAGATCATCGTCGTTCAACCATCTAATAAATATAAATCTAATGAACACATTAGATCTCATCTATCGCTATGACCAGTGGGGCATGAGGCAGAATCATGCAGGCCGTAGTAACAACAACAGACTCGACGACCCTAACTTATTACTAATATCAGTGGGGCATGAGGCAGAATCATGCAGACCGTAATACAATAATAAGATCATAGGGCCAACACATCTTTCAATGATGGGTTTAATATGATATAAGGCCGATCTATATCTATCCCAATCGGGTGAAGTGATATTGCTGTAATTAGATAAATAATGGAATCAATAAGCAATATCGATAACTTAATGAATCTATCCGAAGGAACACCACCCTTAGATAGAGCCGATAACTTGACCTTAATCTAGTTCAAGCAGTGGAGGTTGACCAAATCGATGCAGACATACTTGAACTAGACAAGAGTCGATAACTAGCTTATACTAGAGTCGCAGTGGGGGTCGACCGGATCGATGCAGCCATACGAACAGAAGTATAAACCATGACGGTACTTATAGACAAGCAGTGGAGGTCGACCGGATCGATGCAGCCATACTCGCTGAAGAACTCACCGAGATCTACTCTACTCCTACTCCTAAGGGGTGGCCGGAGCCAAAAAAAGTAAATGACTTGTATTTGATTGATTGTGTCCTTTACAATTGTTGGGGTTCGATATTTATACCCGGAACCTACGCATGATTCTTATCTAGGCATGACTCATCATAATTTTTGGCCCTAGAGGAAACATTCCTAATTTAAGATAACTTGGACTCTAATCTTTCCCTTTTTATAGAGTCCAACATGCCTTGTCCCGGCGCCGATCGTAGCCTTTGTCGTTATCTACTGGCGCTATCTGAAGAAAGCCGATTCTAGTATTGCATTCGAATCAGTTGATACCGATCTGCACACGATTGATTCCTTGATGACATGATCTTGGGAGCTTTTAGGCCCCTGCGATTCTTGTTCCAAATCTTGGTGTAAACACGGTGTCACGCCTGGTATGCCGCCGTGAGGTGCGGGCACATGTGGCCAGGTCGCCTCGTCGCTCCTCTGCCTCAACCACCACCGCAGCATGAACTCTAGAGAGCTACTGGCGCTCATCCATCACCACCACCACCTCATTAGAGCCTTAGGTCACCGGAATGAGCACGCCGTGGCACGGCTCCGCCCGTCGCAGGGTCTAGCCCTCGGTAGTGCGTCGTTAACCTAGGAGTGCACACTTAGCGGTAGGCAAAGGTCGGCTCCTTACCCTGTGGTAGCGAGCTCTGGGTGCCCAGTGCTGCCGCCCATGCCACTTGTCACCATGCCGGCAAACGCGGGGTAGAGCAGGGACCTCCCCGTTGTGAAGGCGGAAACATTTGGGGTCCTTAATGCAAAGTGTCTCTGGTGTAATAGTGTTCAGCGACGCCGCATGATAATCTGTTACATTCAAAGTTTTTCTGCAAAAGGTGCGGGGGCGCGCGTGGGCTCCCCGTCGCGAGCCGTTTAGGTTGCTGGGCCGAAATCGTTGGCCACCGGCCCCTTTCTTTTTCGAAAACATTTTCTAATTTAGTATCTAGGGCAAAATTGTAAATTCAATATAAATTTGTGTAGTGGACCAAAAATTGTGAAACCAAATTTGTTAGGTTCCTAAAATCATGATCTATCTGCTAGTATATTTTGTTCACATAGTTTTATAATATTCTTAGGAGCTATATAATTAATTTGAGGTACTTAATATTGTCAAAACATGAACTTGTAGGAATTATTGTGATGAATTGGTAGTAGTACTGGCCCTGAAATTTTTACAGTAGATTCCTAACATTATTAGGTGCTCATTGTCATTTTTGTAGCTCCATAGGAATTGGTTTGTTAAGGTAACTAAATGAGCCCTAGTACAAAAATATATATTTAATCAATCAAATGTCAAAAATTAGTTGGGGGTTTGTAGAACGAAAACATTTTCTAGAAATGAGCCTCTCTTGACCACATGGATACATGGCTTAGTATGTTAGTCATTAGAGCTAGCCCGTTAGCTTGTGAGGCATAATCGTATTTTAGAGTTGCGGATGTCGTAGATTATTTATGTCCCTGCGTTGCATCCACGTATTTCATGATAGGAGTTATGTTGGATCGCGGAGTCATCAGGAATAATGGAAGTAGATGGTGACTTGATGATCATGCCACCAAGATGAAACTAACTAGGTTATATCTTACCTAGGCAAGCCCCGGGGCATCACCCCTATTATTCTGCACTTTATCTTATGCTTGTGCATTAAGTTTTAAGGAGTTGAATGAAAACCACTTGCATATATATATCATTATCTTATGAGTCCTACCAGTATGATAGGATCGTGTAGATTGCTATGCTATAGGACTTCGGTAGAAGTCGAGTGATTACCTGTCACTCGCGAGAGATTGGAAAGATATTATTGTTTTTATTATATTACTATCACATGGAATATATATGAATGATAATTGAAGACCGGACGGAATGGTACTTTGAATCTGGACTTGATTTGGCATTTAGGAGAGGCTCGAATTGCACTTGTTTCGCCTGTGTCGATTAAGGACCGGCCATTGCATTAGATTCTAGTCAGGTCACAGACTTATTATCCTGAGCACATACTTGCTTATGGGGGCGGGAAGGCTCGTTGCTCTCTTGTCATGGGTTCGGCTCTTTCCAAACCGACTGATTGGAGGCGGGGATGGTGGAGGCCTAAGTGCCACACTGAGTCCGGGCCTCAGGAGTGGGGGCTTGGTGTCCAAGTTTGGACGGGGACATGGACCCCTTGACAGGAGAGTGGTGGGTTGGTCCTGCTTGTGCCTGGGGTACAAGCGGGGTGTGTGTTTCGGGGTACCCAATTGGGATACATTGGTTCGTGAATTGCCACGTGATGCGGTACGGGTTGGCTACGATCTAGCACCGTAGTAAGAACTAGAATATGAAAGATGGAAAAATGATTCTGATTGCTTACCACCTGCTTGAAAGTAGCACAGGTGCTTACATAGAATGGTTAGTTAATGAACTAATGATGACTACTAACGAAATTGAATATAAGGACGCACGTTTAGTAATGCTTCCTGTAGATGCAATAACCATAAGCTAGATAGCCTTGCATATCCTTAGAGTCATTTCTTTCCTCCTGACGGGTAAGTCTTGCGGAGTACAATTGAGTACTCAAGATTTGTTCTACCCTGTTGCAGGTGCCAGGAACTTGTGGAGCTGACACTTATGTGTGGAAACCTCCTGGTGGGCTCAGTGAGGATTTCCTTAGCGTTGCGGGCATAGAGTTTATTTGAAACTTCCACCCAAAATGTTTTACAATGGAAAACTTATAATCTGTTAAGTTGTATATAACAGATCATCATGTTAATGTTTAACTTGTCATTAAATGATTTTATTTTTGCTAAAACTCTGATAACATGGTTATATTCCGCTGTTATAAATAATAAATATTATACTCTAATGTTGCATGGGAAGTGATGTAAGGAATGGCTAAAATGTTGTAAGCTTTATTCTCCCATTTATGATCCTATTGAAAAATGTGGATTTTCGAGTTCTCCCATGGGGTGTGCTCGACGGAACTGCGTAGTTTAGTGTCCTCCCTTGGGTACTTAGTGTCTAATGGAAGACAAGTACTCCTGGGAGGCAGAGCAATAAATGAGGAAATAAAGCCTCAAAATCCTTTTGTAAACTAAAATTTGACAACCTATTTTTGCAAAAAGTTAGGGCGTTTAACTACGAAGTATATAAGTAGCCCTATCGCTATAGTTAAGCATCCGGAATAGGTTTAACTAGGCTTTCTCTGGTGGACTGGCTCTCATGTAGTATGTGATCTTTAAGACAGGCGCGCTAATGCCTTAGTCACAATATTGCTGGTAGATGCGCCTTTTATAGCTGTCACGCGAGTCGTATTGTGCACGATTAACCGGCCCTTGTTTGGTAATTACTACTGCACTGTGGCTTCATGCTTCACGTTCGCCTGTGGTTCACGCCTGTCATGACCCGCATCTCCCCATACTCTTTTCTACGCTCTTGTCGGACCCTTGTCCTGCAGCCGTATTAGTCATTAATGGCCCCAGACATCACTCGCCTCGAACGCGCAAAAAATTTGGTCGATTCATTCGTAGTGATCCCGCGCAGGAACCTTGGTGGACCGTGCCAAGACCTTTGACCGCTCTGCCATTATAAGCAGGGCCTGGCTAGCCCTCGGTACCACCACCCGGTGCACTCCAGCTCACCTAACTTTTCCTTTTGAGCAAGCTTTTCGCTCAATCCTTCCTTGCAACCTCCCACTAGGGATGGCAGGAGCCTGGATTAGCAGTTACTGCCTGAACATTGAGGGTTTCCCCAGAATCCTATATGCCACCCTGCAAAAGCTCAGAATCAAGGATTGTCCCGAGTATGAGGGCCGTGAGTATGAAAAGCATGGCACTGAGCGGTGTGAAGTTTCCATCTATATTGGGAAGAGTGAGGAGTTCCTTGGCAGCACTGAAGCCTAGAATGTGACCACAACTGGGTTTTGCTTCGTCGACACCTACCAGGTTGTGGCCCGCAAAGCCTTACGGTACCTTTGCCAGATCTATGAAGAGCCCATTGCTCGTACCCCCATGAGGTTCTTTCCATCTTTGGAAAAGAATCGACGGGTATGGAGGGCTCGCATGGAGGCTTTGCAAGGGTGGGATGCGCAAGAAGATAGTCCAACCATGGTGCACTTGACCATGTACCTGCTTGCTCTAGATGAGCAGTATGATCGGCAAGCCTCAGAGCTGAGAAAGTACCTCCGACGAGCCGAGGAAGCTGAGATCTTCTCTAGGATGCTCTAGGTGCAACTTGCCGAAGCGCATGCCAGTGCGGCAGCCACAGAGAGTTGGGAGACTACCATGTTGGAAGCTCTAAAGGAGGCTGAAGATCGGCATGCCCATCAGTTGGGAGAGGCCTACCTTGTCACCAAGGCCAAGCGGAGGACGCTGGCTGCTGAAAGGTAGGATTCCTCGATCTTGGAGGGAATCCCTGTCCACCCACCGGAAAGAAGGAGAACCGGTGTTGTAGTACCGCCAGCACCTCTACCCCTAGAAGTGTTAGAAGTAGAACCATTCCTTCCCCTCACTCAACCACTGCCAAGAGAGGAGGCAGATCCATAGCCAGGGCGGTAAAATAATCTGCCGAGCCCGGGAATGAAGATGTGTGGTCCAACAAAGTAGATTAGTTGCCTAGGGAAGATGTACCCATAGTTAGTGGTGTATTTCGTAGCTGTCTTCTAGTATTGTAATCTTTCCGTTGTATTTTGTCCATAGTTGTTGAGGTTGTCCGATCGTAGGGAAGATGAACGATGTGTCGAGAATGGTAGAGTGAGTGCCTATATGTTATACTAGCATAAGGACGTTCGGAATGTGGATTTTATTTATTTTGCTGTGTTTATGACGTCCATCTACCCTTAAGTCTCGTTAGACGTGCTTCATGTTTTCAAGGGCGATGTTAAGTGGGTTACAAGAGAAGTTACCATTCAGATGCCAGCAGACCAGCCATGATTGGATAACATAGGACACTATATTGACTAATTGTGGATGTCCCAGCAGAACACTTGAATCTTTTTAAATCAAATCCGTTGTTGGATTTGAATTCCTTGTCCCTTGTTGCGAAAGAAACCCTTGTTGTTTGAATCTTCCCTTGCAATACTCCTCTGATTCTATGGTCTATGACCCCACCGCCTTCATTGCATGTAAGTTGGTAATAGTTTCTTGGTTAATAGCTTATGGTGCCACGATAAAACTGAGGGCCCCTGTGGAACAGCTGCCACATGGTGAAGCTGCTTGGCACGCACTAGTATTGAGCTTGTTGACCAAGTACCTTTACCAAGTTACACCGCCGTACCATTTTTGCTACAAAATATTCTTCTTGGAAAATGTCCTGGTGTTCGAACGGGAAATCCACAATGGGTTAGTGAAATAGTGTTCTCCCAAAGTAAACAAGAGAATGTGGTTTTGGAGGAAGAATGCATGTCATGATTCTAGTTCATGCAAAAGGTTGGCGACTATTGTGGTCTGGGAAAAGAAGAGCAACAAGGAAAAGTTAGCCTCGGGTAGTCGGGAGTGATTGGAAAAGCCTGAGTGGATGTCAAGTCCCAAGCACTATGTCCAGCTTGACCACGTTACGCACGCCGGTCACTATTGCCATGTGCCCTATGGATACCGTTAGTGTGAGGGTCCACTAGAAATCTATCCTCATGTAACCATGGCATTATGTCGCATCCACCGTACTCGTGCACTGTGCGCTTCCCCTTTTCTTGGCATCCTATCGGCTCATGATCCTCGCCCTCGTCCCCATACCAGACCCCCCTTCCTATTTTCTTCTTTTGGGGACACGACCACCACATTCCTCCCTCATCGAACGAACCCCCTCTCCTCTCCTTTTTCCTCCCTCCACTAAAGCGCGCAGGGAGCGCACCATGGCCGACTTTATCCCCACAGTGTGAACCGACAGTGTCTCCCAACCACGCCGTCTCCACTTCCGGTGCATTGCATCCCACCTCTGTTCGCCACTATAAGATGCCCTTGGCCCTTGCTCTTCTCCTTCATCACCATCCCCTCAAATCTGAAGCAGAGCTACGAGATCTAGTCGTCATTCGAGAAACTAGGTTCGCCAGTCAGAGGTGATTGCATAATCTAAGAAGAACAAAGGATCTAGTTTTTGTCGAAGAAGTTCAAGCCTACCTTTGGTTAGTTGTGTAACAGAACCGACCAAATCATAAGAACGTAAGTACAAAAACAATCACCGAAGCGATCAAATTCCTGTACTTAAGCTCCCATAATCCCGGTAGTCCGGAAATCACGAAGGATTTCAACCAACTCTCGACATACAAACCAAGATCGTAATGATTCAACACAACACATCATTCGTTACAACATTTCACAAGTAGCATTCGGATTACATCCATCAGAGTTCAAATAAAATATTACAAACCAAGTTTGAGTGTGCGGAAGCAACATAGTTTAGTACATAACTTCATAGTTTCAATTACATTGCCAGATCAGAGTCATGTCCCACAAAAGCATTATCAGTACGAGAACTAGTAGAGACCGCGCCTAACGGTCTAGTCTTCATCCCCGGCGGGGAGAGAAGCGACTTGCAACAACCAAAGAAGAACCGGTCATACTGCAGCGGTGGGAAATAAACCACGAGTACGAGAAGGTACTCACTAGACTTACCGACAAAAATCAGAAATAAAAGACACCAAGGATCATGCAAGGCTTTTCGGTGGGCTAGCTTGGCACATTTGCATAAAAGAGCTTATGAGCATAGTGACCAATTTAAACTTAGCATCAAGCTTATCATCATTTACACGTCCACTAGATTAGCTTTTGTACTAGAGCACTCACTTATTAGGAGCAAACAATATTAACCATAGCAGGTATAATAAGGTGGCATCATCATATCATCATTTCCGAACCATTAAGTATTAAGTGTATCTACATTGGAGATAAGCCCGTCAAGTTCTCACTAACCGGGAGAGGCGGCGATTGAATCGAATTACAACTCACCGAGGGGTATTCTAACTCTCACCACGCATACTTTGCAAGGGTAGCGTGGGTCACCTTTGGAACATCTCAGAACCAAATTCGCGGGTTCGATCGGCGCCCAAGACTCTCGGGGATTACCCTTCCGCCAGACGATCGGGACTTTTAAATCACACCGCCCTTGGACTCACGCCACGGCTCCTTCCGAGGCGCACTTTATACTTATCGACTCCCGGCCCGAGGTGAGCTACTCGGCCGCGGTCGGTCATCGGACACTGGCCAACTAAGAGAGAGGCATCGTTCAACATGAACAGGAAAGGCTCCAAGAATCAGTCCTTAAGCGCTGACAGGACGGAGTCACTGCAAACCGACAAGCCTCCGTCCGGTCTTCATTTCAAATTAAGACTGGTTCTTTTCCACGATAGCAAATATAGCCAACCGTGCCACATGTATCTTCCTATATCTCGCAGGTGACAGGAAATCACCCGACTTCTACCGCGTTGAAGCAGGGCTAAGCACTACTCGAGCCTGAGCTACATAGGATTCAGGGTAACAATATCTGGACAAGGAATGGGTAACCAATGCAGCAAGTGTTTGCATCCAACACCTAAACTTAATGCAACAATATATGTAATAATAATACTGTAACTGCAGTTCGGAAAATAGGAGGCTTAATATGCTCCGGGGCTTGCCTTTCACAAAGTTGCAAGGACGGTGGTCAGGGCACTCAACGGCGACCTCGTCTGGCACTTCTCCAGAAGGCTGCTCCTCCTGAATCTCCGGCGTCGGCTGCTGCTGCTCGCTCGGTTCCTCGAATTCCAGCAGGGTTACTCCTTCCGGTACACCTATTGCATGCCGATGCACAAGATAAATATCATGAATGCATAAGGAATGACATGATGCTCATGATGAATGAATCACAATGGGTGTTTACGAAAACATCACTGGACACTCGTTTACCGAGTAATTAGCTCTATTCAAATCACTTTAAGCATGTATCCAACTTAACTTAAATAACAAGAGCAACTTACCTAACTTGCATAACCTAAGATAAAGATGCTCATCTTCAGTTAAAGGCCTAACACCCTAGCTACAGCAGTACCATGAACTTAGAATAATACAGACATGCTTAAAATAATGATTAAAGCTTCATATGCAACAAGTAGTAACTTAATTCTATCATAACCAGAGTTCTATAACTCCAAATGACTTGCAAGAGGACATTCTGGAAAGCTTATGAAATTCTCTACAATTCATTTGTAAGCATCAAGGCATGATTCTGAAGTTAACCAAATCAATTTCCAGTAGACCTAGAATCTGTCCAGAATGACGGGGTTGCTAACTTAATTATTTAATGATGGTGCAAAAGCCCAATTTGACCAAACCAAGTTTACCAACTTGTTTTTCATATCTAAGAAACATCAGAAAGTATAGTGCTAGCTTCTAAATAAATTATTTAATATCCTTTTCCAATTTATTTAGTTAATTAGGTGATTTAAGCAATATATAGTAAAACTATTCATAAAAATCTACAAAAATTACAGTAGCTATCACATGCTGCACATAGACTACCATAAAATTCCAAAGCAATTGGACCAACATAACTTGCTGTATCCAAAATAACAGATGCTATGTCTATTTCTAGCATAATTAGGAAACCTTATTAAAAAGTGTCAAGCAACAGATTTCCTATTTTTCCTAGCATCCTTCTAGCATAAGAATAGCACCCATAAAATTTCACCTTCACTGGATCTATAGAAAAATTATGAAAATTCACACAAGATCCATCTATTAATAAAAGGAAATTCTAAAACTTAAAAACTACACATGCACTAGCTCTAAAATTTTTACTAGAGCTTCACATCAGCAATAACAGACTGCCCACAAAATTTCATAATTTTTGGACCACAGAAACTCAAGATAAAATTCAAACAAGTTTGCATGCTTCTAAAAACACATTTCAAACTCCTATTTAATTCATCAAATTTTTCTAAAACATGTGCTCATAGAATATTTTTTTGTTAAATACTAGACATGACCAGGAACTTAACAAAATTAGAACCATAGCATTTGGATCTATATACTAGGAGCTACCTATTTTTCAAGATGTACATCAATCATGAAATAAATAAATAAAGCGAAATCGGAAAACACTCACATACATTATGGCCAATTTGAGCATTACTGCTTGCTGACCCATTGAGCACACAAGTGTGGCCCAAGACTACTGGCGTGGTCCGAGCTGGACTCCGCCTTTGAACCACACGCGGCAGGAGGGGGGGCCGCTCGGCGATGGCGAAGCAGGGGGAGGCGTCGGTCGGTGGCGTAGCTTCGCCGCGGTGGCTCCTCCGGCGAGACCATCTACGCCTCGACATTCGCCTTGAACATGCGCATCTATTGGTGACCTCAATCGGTGCTATGGTGGTGGCTAGCGGGGTCGGCGGCCCGACACGGCGGCTCACGGCCACGGCACGGCCGGCTCCGGTGGACCGGCGACGACACACGCTCCTAGCGGTGACCCTACAAGCTTGGTGGTGTTCCTATGACCTAAGCGCGCCGAGGAAGGAATGGGAGCGGCGCGAGGGCAGTGGGCAGCGTGGGCGCCAACTCCGCGAGCTCCGCCACGGCGCGATGGGAAAAAGCGAAATGCGCTATTACCGAGGCTCAAACGACCGGTGAAGGGTGGAGGAGGTGGAGGGGTCGCAGCGGCGAGGCTGCGGCGGACGGGAACAGCGTTTTTTGCGGTGGTTAGCTTCGTGACGGCAGCGGTGGCGATGCTTGGTCGGCAATGGCGGACCGCCGAGCTCGTCAGGCGTTCTTTGCGTTACGTGGGAGGAGAGGAAAAGCGAAATGGGGAGGCGAGTCGTCCGGACGGTAGCGCTGGGTGCTCAAGACGCTTGGCTGCGACGCCGGGAGAGGTGCAATGGCGTAATGGCCATGTGGTCGACCCGGCCGACGTCTTGGCGGCGCTGCAGCGTCCGGCGCTTTACGAACCGGTCGGCCATGTTCACTGAATCGTTCTTCTGAAACGCGATTCAGTCATCGTCGAAGGTGACTGACAGAGCCATTTCAATGATCATTTGCTCCCAAACCGTGACGAGTTAGTGGAAGATTTGAACATCAAAACTATAGACCTATCGCCCTCTACACTTTCTTTTCAAAGATCAACACCTAAAAAGTCATGGATCCGAAGTTACATGAAGCTAGAGTTGGCTTGATGCAAGCTGGAAACACTATGACTTAGAATATTTTTCTAAGTGTTGAGAACAGCATGTATCTCAGACTTGTGGGCCATGTTTGACCATGTTCCACACGTTTTCATGACTTGGCTATAAAACAACTTTTGTTCCTTGATAAATTTGCTACAACTTTTGTAAAGAGTGCACAGCCATGCAAAGTCTCTAAGTTGCACTTTTAAACAGTCAAACAATGAGACTCTTATGGTCAATTCTAGTCAACCCTTCACTTGAGGGCAAATCATCATTTTGACCTACATGAACAATGTTCCAACAAGTAAACTAAATGTAGTTAAGGTATATTAGACCATGATCAACCATTTTACAAAGTTGTTATTCCACTTCTACTGATCACATGTGATAAAGAAAGTAAAACAAGCAATTCATACGTATGTTTCAATACAATGTTTCACATGTTGCACTACTACCATTCTAAGCAATCAAGCATGAAACACATACAATTTAAAATGTTGCATATGTATGTTTCACTGAGATAATGACATGATGACATAGCAAATGCACATGTTTATGAATGACATGCAATTAGTGGAAGCCAAACACCTAGGGTGTTATAACCCTCCCCTTAGAAAAATCTCGTCCCGAGATTTGGAAAGCGTACCAATCAGTATAGAAAGCTGGATAGTTTTCCTTTAAATAATCTTCCCGCTCCCAAGTTGCATCCCGTTCACTATGATTACTCCAAACTACCTTGTATAACTTAACCACTCGTGTACGAGTCACTCTTTCTTGGGTATCCAGAACTTGCACGGGCTTTTCCTCATAAGAAAGATCAGATTTCAAGTTGACTTTTCTTGTTGCTATTCTTTCCTCGGGAATACGAAGACACTTCTTCAGCTGGGACACATGGAATACCGGAAATATAGCTCCCATCTCACGGGGTAGATCGAGCTTATATGCTACTCTTCCACTTTTCTCGATAATGCGGTAGGGTCCAACATATCGAGGCTCAAGCTTCCTTTTAATTCCAAAACGCTTGACTCCTTTCATAGGGGATACCTTCAGATAAACATGATCACCTACTTCAAACTCAATAGGTTTCCTTCTCTTGTCAGCATAGCTCTTTTGTCTACTTTGTCTGGCGGTCATATTCTTTCGTATAGTTCGGACTTGCTCTTGGCTTCTTTTACAAAGTCAATACCATAGAATCTTCTTTCCCGGGTTCCACCCAGTTCAAAGGAGTTCTACACTTGCGCCATAAAGAGCTTCAAAAGGAGCCATTTTGATACTCTCTTGATAACTGTTGTTATAAGAGAATTCAGCGAGAGGTAACTAGTCTTCCCAAGAGCCTTTGCAAGAAATAAGACAAGCTCTAAGCATGTCCTCAAGAATTTGATTAACACGCCTTCGATCTACGTCACGATGTTTGCGGATGATAGGCGAAGCTGCGGATTAGATGAGTGCCAAGATTACGATGTAAGCACTCCCAAAAGCGAGCCGTGAACTGAGGTCCTCTATCAGAAACAATGGATTTGGGTACACCATGGAGGCGTACCACTTGTTGAAAATAAATCTCAGCATAATTGTGAGGATGATAGGTAGACTTGACCGGAATAAAGTGAGCGGATTTAGTTAGGCGATCTCGATAACCCGAGATGGAATCACAACCCTTGTTGGTAGTGGGTAATCCAACAATAAAATCCATACTAATTTCTTCCCACTTCCAACCGGGAATAGAGAGTGGTACGCTTGATCCGGGCCTTATGTGAATAGCCTTGACTCTGCAAGCAGTTATCACACCTTGCCACGTAAGTCTGCGATTTCTTTCTTCATCTTGGTCCACCAATAATACTGACTTGAGATCTTGATACATTTTACTACTACCGGGATGGATGGACAACTTAGAAGAATGGGCTTGACCATAATTTGATTTCTAAGTTCTTTATCTTTGGGTACTACAAGTCTATCATTAAACCAAAGAATTCCTTTTGTCATCGACCTTAAAGTGTTTGGTCTCTTTCTCTTTCATTTTCCGTTTGATGTGAAACACACCCACATCGAGTTTTACGGAGTTCGATAATTCGACTTCTAAGAGAGCAATCCACAGTGATATTGTGAAGTACTACGAGGATGAAGGAGGTGTGACGGATGAAAGTCTTCACTAACTAAGGAATTGCAATGGCTTTTTTACGCTTAAGGCATCGGCAACCACATTTGCTTTACCGGGATGGTAGTGCACTTGAAGGTTGTAGTCCTTGATCAATTCTAACCGGTGCCGTTGGCGCATGTTCAACTCGGGTTGAGTAAAAATGTACTTGAGGCTTTTATGGTCGGTATAGATATTGCACACATTACCCAACAAGTAATGTCTCCAAATCTTGAGGCATGAACAAGCTGCGGCTAGCTCTAAGTCATGGGTAGGATAGTTGACTTCATGCTTTGAAGTGGCAGCGAAGCATAAGCAATTACTCGGCCTTCTGCATAAGAACACACCCCAAACCGGTGCCACATGCATCACAATAGACATCAAAAGGCTTTTCGATGTCGGGTTGTGCTATCTGAGGAGCGAGAGGTTAGCAAGGTCCGCAAAGTGTGGAAAGCCTCTTCACACTTGAGTCCACACAAACTTCTCATCTTTTTGCGATGAGTCGAGTCATGGGCTTGGCGATTTTGAGAAATCCGGGATAAGCGGCGATAATAGCGACCAACCCGGAAAACTTCGGACTTCGTGGACCGTAGTAGGTGCCTTCCACTCAAGGACTTCTTGCACCTTCGTAGGGTCAACCGAAATTCCATCACCGGATAACACATGACCTAGAAAAGGTATCTTGTTCAACCGAATTCACACTTGCTGAACTTAGCATAAAATTTGGTTGTCACGCATAACCGAGTTAAGACAATTCTCGGATGTTCAAAGATGCTCTTCTTTATTACGAGAATATACTAGGATGTCATCAATGAACACGACGACAAACTTGTCCAATTCGGCATGAATACGAATTCATCGGTACATAAAGTGTCTTGGAGCATTTGTCAACCCAAAAGACATGACAAGGTACTCGAACAAACCATAACGGGTAGAAAAGCTGTCTTAGGTATATCTTGGGACGAATTTTGATCGATGGTAACCGGACCTCAAATCGATCTTGGAGAATACCTTAGCTTTAGAGAGAGTCGATCAAACAAAATATCGATGCGAGGAAGAGGGTATTTGTTCTTGATGGTAATGACATTTAGGGGACGATAATCTACGCACATGCGCAAAGATTCGTCCTTCTTCTTCACAAAGATAGCCGGACAACCCCAAGGAGGCGAACTAGGCGAATCAAACCTTTCTTCAATAGCTCATTCAAGCTGACTCTTTAGTTCAGCCAACTCATTGGGCGGCATTCTATAGGGCCTTCGAGATATAGGAGCCGTGCCGGAATAAGTTCTATCTTGAATTCTACATCGCGGTCCGGAGGTAATCCGGGCAAGTCATCGGGGAAGACATCCGGAAACTCACGGACAAGCTGGTAGATCCTCAATGGCTTTGGCTAGGGTAGCATTGGCTGTATTGTGAAGAGAGATATCACGAGGTAAGCGCACTAGAAAACCCTTCTTATCCACGGGATCCCTCAACATTACCACACGGGTTGACGATCGATCAAGACTCCATTCCCACTCATCCACTTCATTCCTAGGATTATATCAATTCCTACCCCGGTAGCACTACAAGATCTGTAAGAAACTCTCGATCCCCAATTTCAAGCTTTACATCTTTTACTACTTGGTTAGTCATGATATTATTCAATGACACTAATACAATAACCACCCTTGACAATTGTATTCACATTCATCTTATGCTTAGATGCAAAAGTAGAACTCACAAAGGAATGTGAAGCACCCGAATCAAAGAGCACAAGCTGCGGGGTGATCATTAACAAGAAACTTACCGGTGGTGACCACTTCACCAAGCAGGAATTTCCTCTCTGATGAGTGTAATGAACACGCATACGACGGACGTTTCCTTGAGCATTCTTGGGAGGGTGGGGACACCTATTTGCCCAATGACCATCCAGTTTACAGTTCCAACACGGCTGTTATTTGGTGGGACATTGGAGCTGCCCGCTTGAAGTATTCTTTGGCAAGGAAATTGTGTACCCTTGCGAAAACCGGTTTTAGCTTGATTCTTCTTACGAGGTGGGTGATGCCGGACATTAGCATTGGGTGGGACGGTGCTGGGCCTTGGATATCATTGGTGCCTTAGGCGAGAAGCTTTTTGAATCAAAGTTTCTTTTTGCGGTTCTTAGAAGCGGCATATATCTTATCATTGTTCTCTTGAGTCAGAGTGTCACTAATAAACTCATTGAAGGTGACACACTTGCAGTTGCCCATTGACTTCATCAATTTAGGGGAAAGTCCCCTCTTGAAGCTAGCTATTCTCTTAGCGTCGGTATCGACAAACTCAGGAGCATACCTCGCCAGGTTGTTGAATGCCTGGAGGTATTCATTGAGACTCTTGTTGCCTTGGGTGAGCTTCATAAACTCGGTATGCTTAATGGCCATGAGACCAGGAGGAATAAAGTGTCCTCTGAAAAGCTGCTGGCCCGACCCCAAACTATCTCGGCGTTTGCGGGGAAGGTGGTCTTGTGATGTGTCCACCGGATACTGCGGGGCCTTGGAGCTGGTGTCCTGCATATGTGGCCTTCATACCCTCGGTCAAGCGGAGCAATCCAAACCTTTGCTCTATCGTGCTCAACCATTCATCGACTTGCAATGGTTCTTACGCCTCCACGAAAGACAGGAGGCTTTGTATCCATGAAGTCCTTAAAGCTGCTGTACTGGTTTGGCTCGGGTCCTTGGCGGACATGACGATCCTCACGGTTAGCCATCTGATGCATAGCCTCCGCTAACATGCGCTGACTTTCCACCACTGTCTGCATTAGCTCAGCTGGTGTGGGCGGTGGCGGAGGTGGTTGTTCCTCATTTCCCATGCCACGACCGCGACGAAGGTTATGATGAGCCATCTGCAAAATGTATAGCCAATGAGCACTGACGATGTGGAAATTTTTGTAGATGAATCGTATAATTATGCCCAAACTGAGTCCATTGGAGGAATGCATTTAGATAATCAACAGAGGCACAATTATTCATCACAACCACACAACTCATCAAGCGCGTCAATGGACACATAAATGCGATGAACTTAATCAACCACTCGATCCATAGACCGCAAAGACGGAATTTATCAAAGGCTCATATCGTGGAGCATAATACGTTCGATAGGTTACATCCAAGCCATAGTGGTTCCAAACTTACATCCAAAGATAACTTATGGTTCGATATTACATCCCCACGATTACTTATTCCAAAGCTACTCGTTCATGCATGAGGATCAACAAAAGACTAGCTCTTGCGCATTAGCTAAGTAGTAAGCTAAACTACGCATCGTCCTCGGAGTCAGTGTCGAAGATCTCTCCTCCATCTTCATCACTAGCAGGCTCCAACTCCTCATCTTCCTCCTCATCGGTGGAATGTCCTCAGTCCATTGACCTCCATGTCATCATCACCTTGACCATGATGACACGAACCCATCTCATCCTCGGGGAGGCGGGAGAGGGTGAAGTTGATTGTATAACAGGTGAACCTCCTCATGGAGATTGTCATTGTACTCCTCGGCAATTGCCACTTGCTTGCTCTAGCTCTACACGCCGTGCTCTCAACACATCCTCCTCGTGCGGGCTTCATTCCGTTGGTTCATCACGTGAATCAACATGCGTTCCTGATTGCGGTGAGCAAGCTGTTAACCTCTGAACCTCAAGGGTCTCTTGGTCCCTTTCTGAGTTACTTGCTCCAAGCGGTCTTGAGCGCGCATTCCTCTCAAAGATCACCCGAGCAAGCTCATCCTCAGCCTTTCCTCCTCGGTAGGCTCGGGGCCGGGCTCACAAGGAGCTAAGCGGTGACGTGGCGCCCTGCCTCCAGCCGGACTTGCGAGCAAGGCGCTTCGTCTTGCAGCGCCATCTGTAGCAAAAGTTACAACATAAGGGAGAATCATTTAAGGGATGAAATTTAATTATCCGGGACAATCATATTTTAAAGGAGGGAGT
Organism: Miscanthus lutarioriparius; assembly: GCA_904845875.1. NCBI lineage: Eukaryota > Viridiplantae > Streptophyta > Magnoliopsida > Poales > Poaceae > Miscanthus > Miscanthus lutarioriparius. The sequence goes on along the minus strand of CAJGYO010000003.1, from coordinate 97,362,729 downwards.
AATGCAAGAAATGCCATGTATGCTTGAACATGATGCATGCACGATCCGTGCACGTCCTCGCCATCCTAGAAAAATTTAAAGGCTAGCGAAATATACGGTGGCATACATCGTTCTCTCCTATACGGTAGCTAGTCGATCTACAACGATCGTTGTTAGTGTACTGAGAAAATTTCATTTCAGCCCGATAATTTCCCACAATGCATAAAAGCAAGCGGTAACTAAATACTTTCATACATACATCCCCGATGCACATACTCTAGTATCACTGACTACCCGTCGAGAGATACCCACATTTAAGTACTCTCATAGATACATGATTGAACATGTAAATATGCGAGCAACCACAACTACTCTCCCTAGACCGAGCGATTGGACGGTCATGCCCTCTAACTCCCACTTACGGGCGTAGAGGTATTTGATCCAAACATTACCACCCAAGCGGATGGCATCCATACAATAGCACGCCGTATGGACGACGAAAGCGAAACAAGCGAGGAACCCCCAAGTTAGTACTTTAATAAGCCACCTAAGAGTCCTTATTTGGGCATAAGGGATATGACCACTTTGGCAATACTTAGTATTTAATTTAGGATTTTCACAAATACTTTTGTTTTAAATACACAAATGGCGTGTTTAGTGTCAAATCTTGCTCGATACCGGTATAATGAGAACCGACCAAATCATAAGAACGTAAGTACAAAAACAATCACCGAAGCGATCAAATTCTGTACTTAAGCTCCCATAATCCCGGTGAGTCCAGGAAATCACGAAGGATTTCAACCAACTCTCGACATACAAACCAAGATCGTAATGATTCAACACAACACATCATTCGTTACAACATTTCACAAGTAGCATTCGGATTACATCCATCGAGTTCAAATAAAATATTACAAACCAAGTTTGAGTGTGCGGAAGCAACATAGTTTAGTACATAACTTCATAGTTTCAATTACATTGCGGATCAGTCATGTCCCACAAAAGCATTATCAGTCACGAGAACTAGTAGAGACCGCGTAGCGGTCTAGTCTTCATCGGCGAGGAGAAAGGCGTGTACTTGCGACAACCAAAGAAGAAGCGGTCATCGCATAGCGGTGGGAAATAAACCACGAGTGCGAGAAGGTACTCAGCTAGACTTACCCGACAAAAATCAGAAATAAAAGACACCAAGGATCATGCAAGGCTTTTCAGGTGGGCTAGCTTGGCACATTTGCATAAAAGAGCTTATGAGCATAGTGACCAATTTAAACTTAGCATCAAGCTTATCATCATTTACATCCACTAGATTGCTTTTTGTACTAGAGCACTCACTTATTAGGAGCAAACAATATTAACCATAGCGGTATAATAAAATTTGGCATCATCATATCATCATTTCCGAACCATTAAGTATTAAGTGTATCTACATTGGAGATAAGCCCGTCAAGTTCTCACTAACTTGGGAGAGGCGGCGATTGAATCGAATTACAACTTCGGTGAGGGGTATTCTAACTCTCACCCAGCATACTTTGCAAGGGTAGCCGTGGGTCACCTTTGGAACATCTCGGGAACCAAATTTGCGGGTTCGATCGGCGCTTGAAAGACTCGGGGATTACCCACCCGCCCGGGGCGATCGGGACTTTTAAATCACCGCCCTTGGACTCACGCCCTCGGCTCCTTCCGAGGCGCACTTTATACTTATCGACTCCGGCTGAGGTGAGCTACTCGGCCAGCGGTCGGTCATCGGACACGACCAACTAAGAGAGAGGCATCGTTCAACATGAGCAGGAAAGGCTCCAAGAATCGGTCCTTAAGCGACACAGACGGAGTCACTTTGCAAACCGACAAGCCTCCGTCCGGTCTTCATTTCAAATTAAGATGGTTCTTTTCCACGATAGCAAATATAGCCAACCGTGCCACATGTATCTTCCTATATCTCGCGGTGACGAAATCACCCGACTTCTACCGCGTTGAAGCGGGGCTAAGCACTACTCGAGCTTTGAGCTACATAGGATTGTGGTAACAATATCTCGGACAAGGAATGGGTAACCAATGCGAGCAAGTGTTTGCATCCAACACCTAAACTTAATGCAACAATATATGTAATAATAATATCAGTAATCGCAGTTAGGAAAATAGGAGGCTTAATATGCTCGGGGCTTGCCTTTCACAAAGTTGCAAGGGCGGTGGTCGAGGGCACTCAACGGCGACCTCGTCGGCACTTCTCGAGAAGGCTGCTCCTCCACGAATCTCGGCGTCAAGGCTGCTTTGCTTTCTTTCGGTTCCTCGAATTCCAGCGAGGTTACTCCTTCCGGTACACCTATTGCATGCCGATGCACAAGATAAATATCATGAATGCATAAGGAATGACATGATGCTCATGATGAATGAATCACAATGGGTGTTTACTGAAAACATCACTTTGGACACTCGTTTACCGAGTAATTAGCTCTATTCAAATCACTTTAAGCATGTATCCAACTTAACTTAAATAACAAGAGCAACTTACCTAACTTGCATAACCTAAGATAAAGATGCTCATCTTCAGTTAAAGGCCTAACACCTAGCAACAGTACCATGAACTTAGAATAATACAGACATGCTTAAAATAATGATTTAAAGCTTCATATGCAACAAGTAGTAACTTAATTCTATCATAACCAGAGTTCTATAACTCCAAATGACTTGCAAGAGGACATTCTGGAAAGCTTATGAAATTCTCTACAATTCATTTGTAAGCATCAAGGCATGATTCTGAAGTTAACCAAATCAATTTCCAGTAGACCTAGAATCTGTCGAGAATGAATGGGGTTGCTAACTTAATTATTTAATGATGGTGCAAAAGCCCAATTTGACCAAACCAAGTTTACCAACTTGTTTTTCATATCTAAGAAACATCAGAAAGTATAGTGCTAGCTTCTAAATAAATTATTTAATATCCTTTTCCAATTTATTTAGTTAATTAGGTGATTTAAGCAATATATAGTAAAACTATTCATAAAAATCTACAAAAATTACAGTAGCTATCACATGCTGCACATAGACTACCATAAAAATTCCAAAGCAATTGGACCAACATAACTTGCTGTATCCAAAATAACAGATGCTATGTCTATTTCTAGCATAATTAGGAAACCTTATTAAAAAGTGTCAAGCAACAGATTTCCTATTTTCCTAGCATCCTTCTAGCATAAGAATAGCACCCATAAAATTTCACCTTCACTGGATCTATAGAAAAATTATGAAAATTCACACAAGATCCATCTATTAATAAAAGGAAATTCTAAAACTTAAAAACTACACATGCACTAGCTCTAAAATTTTTACTAGAGCTTCACATCAGCAATAACAGACTGCCCACAAAATTTCATAATTTTTGGACCACAGAAACTCAAGATAAAATTCAAACAAGTTTGCATGCTTCTAAAACACATTTCAAACTCCTATTTAATTCATCAAATTTTTCTAAAACATGTGCTCATAGAATATTTTTGTTAAATACTAGACATGACCAGGAACTTAACAAAATTAGAACCATAGCATTTGGATCTATATACTAGGAGCTACCTATTTTTCAAGATGTACATCAATCGTGAAATAAATAAATAAAACGAAATCGGAAAAACACTCGCGTACATTTGGCCATTATTACCTTGGCTGTGACCCATGAAAGCACACTGGTGTGACCCAAGACTACTGGCGCGCCCGAGCTGGACTCCCTTTGAACCACGGCCAGCGGCAGGGAGGCCCGCTCGGCGATGGTAAAAGCAGGAGGAGGCGTCGGTCGGTGGCGTAGCTTCGCCGCCGGTGGCTCCTCGGCGAGACCATCTACGCTTCGACATTCGCCTTGAACATGCGCATCTATTGGTGACCTCAATCGGTGCTATGGTGGTGGCTAGCGGTCGTCGGCGACCGACACGGCGGCTCACGCCCGCAGCACGGCCGGCTCCGGTGGACCGAGCGGCGACCACGGCTCTAGCGGTGACCCTACAAGCTTCGGTGGTGTTCCTATGACCTAGCGGCGGCCGAGGAAGGAATGGGGGCGGCGCGAGGCGGTGGCGGCGCGTGGGCGCCAACTCCGCGAGCTCCCGCCTGGCGCGATGGGGAAAAAGCGAAATGCGCTATTACCGAGGCTCAAACGACCCGGTGAAGGGTGGAGGAGGTGGAGGGTCCAGGCGAGGCTGCAGCGGGGCCAGAGGGCAGCGTTTTCATGATGGTTAGCTTCGTCTGGCAGCGGCGATGCTTGGTCGGCAATGGCGGACCGCCGAGCTCGGCGCGTTCTTTGCGTTACGTGGGAGGAGAGAGAAAGCGAAATGGGAGGCGAAAGTCGTCCGGACGGTAGCTGGGTGCTCAAGCACGCTGGCTGCGACGCCGGAGAGGTGCAGCAATGGCGTGTGGCCAGCGCTTATGATCGGCCCGGCCGTCGGCCATGGCGCCTTTGCGGCGTCCGGCGCTTTCTGAACCCCGGTCGGCCATGTTCCTTTGAATCGTTCTTCTTGAAACGCGATTGGTCATCGTCAAGGTGTTGTGTGAGAGCCATTTCAATGATCATTTGCTCCCAAACCGTGACGAGTTAGTGGAAGATTTGAACATCAAAACTATAGACCTATCGCCCTCTACACTTTCTTTTCAAAGATCAACACCTAAAAAGTCATGGATCCGAAGTTACATGAAGCTAGAGTTGGCTTGATGCAACTGGAAACACTATGACTTAGAATATTTTTCTAAGTGTTGAGAACAGCATGTATCTCAGACTTGTGGGCCATGTTTGACCATGTTCCACACGTTTTCATGACTTGGCTATAAAACAACTTTTGTTCCTTGATAAATTTGCTACAACTTTTGTAAAGAGTGCACAGCCATGCAAAGTCTCTAAGTTGCACTTTTTAAACAGTCAAACAATGAGACTCTTATGGTCAATTCTAGTCAACCCTTCACTTGAGGGCAAATCATCATTTTGACCTACATGAACAATGTTCCAACAAGTAAACTAAATGTAGTTAAGGTATATTAGACCATGATCAACCATTTTACAAAGTTGTTATTCCACTTCTCACGATCACATGTGATAAAGAAAGTAAAACAAGCAATTCATCGTATGTTTCAATACAATGTTTCACATGTTGCACTACTACCATTCTAAGCAATCAAGCATGAAACACATACAATTTAAAATGTTGCATATGTATGTTTCACAGATAATGACATGATGACATAGCAAATGCACATGTTTATGAATGACATGCAATTAGTGGAAGCCAAACACCTAGGGTGTTACAAGTTGGTCTTAGGATTCACGATGTTTGAGTTCTCGGTCTCCTATTTCTAGATCTGTTGGACATACGCCATATTTTGGATAATCATTTTCTTGTTGTTTCTCCATTGCCCTCGTCTATCCCGACTTCTGGATTAAGCCATGGTTGTACTAGGTTGCTCTTAGCCATGTATCCCTAAATCCCCATGTGGTTTAGTATTCGAAGTCATGTAATCTTTCGTGTAATTTTAGATCTATGAAGTGTAATCGTATTTCTCCCCTTCTGATTCGTGTTTCAAATCTCGAGACGAGATTTTGTTTAAGGAGGGTAGAACTGTAACACCCTCGGTGTTACGCCCTAAACCAACTACTAAATTGTGTCACGAGCATCATGTTTATGTGTTAATGCATGTGATAAAGTGTGTAGATCAATTTCTATAACTCAAAACGATCAACAGAAATGCGAAACAAAAGTTGATTCAATAGTCGTGTTATATCACTTAGGGTTTAACGCTAATTTTTATTGAACAAAAATACTATAGAACATGTATGTGGCACTTTAAATAAAGTTGGAAGTATAAACTTGGTAGATGACAATGCAACTTTAACTTTTGGAAAACAAATGTGGTTAACTAGTGTTATTGGGAGCTCAAAGATCGAATATGAATTAAGATATGCCTTTTTCGTTAAGTCGGCAAACACTTGAAGTTATGTTTAAAGTACCATTTTTGGCGAATTATAGTGAGCAAAATAGTTAAATAGTGCTTAAATATTTTGGTCCTACGGGTTAGTATAAGGTATGGACTATTGCATGAAGTATTTGTTGGTTGAAGTTAACAAGGTTTAGATCTATTAAAAATTGCGACAAAAGAGTTAATGGTCACTTAGCCTCAATTGAAATCATTAGCATTTCTAAGTAGGGAGAAGTAGTAAGACAATGCTATTTTGACATTTAATTTCTAACAAAAATGTTTAAACACTAGGTCCATGTTTTTGTATTGTTGATTGCATCAAAGTGAGTACATGAGCATGGTGTAGGTCGAAGTTGTGTTGGAGATCACGTTGCTCTCGTAAAAATTGCCCAAACTTTGTTAGAACGCGTGGCGGTCAGGTTTTGGTGCTCTGTTCATGAATCAGCGCCTGGCTTGATGAACCTATTTTGGCATGTCTCTATCTCTCTCAGTAGTTCATCTAAGTTTGCGTTTGATGCTCCTTGGGATAGCCTTTAGGCCCCTCTTGAGCCTTGGCAAATTGGTTTGGTCCCAACTGAGCTGGGTTGGTTTTGGTCGGAGCTTTAAAATTCATGCACGCCACTGATAGCAGCCGCTTGGTCCAGGCTCGTGGTCACTACGCGTGGGGCGCTGCTGGCACTAGGGCTCAGGCCATGGCCGGGCCGCTGCTGTTGCCTTGCTCACGCACGAGGTTGATGTCACACATCGTCTACGATTTGGCTCGCTACTACGCGCACATCGTGCTTAGGCGAATGGCCGTGGTGCCACACGCAGAGCATGCCATGGCCACGACAAAGTGGACTCGGCAGACATGGCACCTGCCCCACCCTTCAATCCACCTACCGCATCGAGCACTCAAGCCGTCCTATGTCGTCGCGTCTAGGTCATTGGCTCCGGCTCCAGTGGGCGATGGGACGCTTCCCTGCCCTACCGCTAGCCACCATGGAGGGCTCTGCTTGGGTTTGTTCACTTCGAGTTATGCGCGTCACGCCAAATCACCGGGCCTCGTCACCTGTGTGCGTGAGCTCGCTGCAGTCACCGACTAGAGTCCTGCTTTAACTCACGCAACCCTCTCAAGCTCACCTGTGTGCCCTCTTACGTGGTCTTGGCCATAACCCCACGCCTCCGCCTTTCTAATTCGCCTAGCTCAAGGCTTTTTAGCCCATCTCCTCACACTAGTAGGTAGCATAGGAAGCTAGTTAGTTGCCCCGACCATACCTAGTCCCAGCAGAAGTCCTTCACCACGTCGATTCAAGGTTCTGCTCGTCGTGGGCCATGGTCGCCGCCATGACCTGGAACTGGGGAGAGAGAGGTAGGATTGGAGCGATAGTAGTTCGATTGCTTGAGACCATAAACTCGCCTCGATGCCCCTCCGCTTGGTTATCGTGTTGTTTTGTCTCAGGGAGTCCACCATAGGAGTGGTGGCGCACCGGTGTCATGCCCGACACGCCGCCGTGAGGTGCGGGAGTCCGTGGCTGGGTCACCTCATCGCTCCTCTGCCTCAACCACCACCGCAGCATGAACTCTGGTGAGCTACTGGCACTCATCCATCACAGCCACCACCTCGGTAGAGCCTTAGGTCACCGGAATGAGCATGCCGTGGCATGGCTCCGCCCGTCGTAGGGGCAAGCCCTCGGTAGTGCGCCGTTAAGCTCCTCACCGCTACCTAGGAGTGCGCGCTTAGTGGTAGGGAAAGATCTGTTACATTCAAGGTTTTCTGCAAAAGGTGCGAGGGTGCACGCGGGCTCCCCATCGTGGGCCGTTTGGGTTGCTGGGCCGAAATCGTTGGCCACCGGCCCCGTTCTTTTTCTAAAACATTTTCTAATTTAGTTTCTAGGGCAAAATTGTAAATTCAATATAAATTTGTGTAGTGGACCAAAAATTGTGAAACCAATTTTGTTAGGTTCCTAAAATCATGATCTATCTGCTAGTATATTTTATTCACATAGTTTTATAATATTCTTAGGAGGTATATAATTAATTTGAGGTACTTAATATTATCAAAACATGAACTTGTAGGAATCATTGTGATGAATTGGTAGTAGTACTAGCCCTGAAATTTTTACAGTAGATTCCTAACATTATTAGGTGCTCACTATAATTTTTGTAGCTCCATAGGAATTAGTTTGTTAAGGTAACTAAATGAGCCCTAGTACAAAAATATATATTTAATCAATCAAATGTCAAAAATTAGTTGGGGGTTTGTAGAACGAAAACATTTTCTAGAAATGAGCCTCACTTGATCATGTGGATACATGGCTTAGTATGTTAGTCATTAGAGCTAGCTCGTTAGCTTGCGAGACATAATCATATTTTAGAGTTATGGATACCGTTGATTATTTACGTCCCTGCGTTGAATCCACGTATTTCATGATAGGAGGGATGTTGAATCGTGGAGTCATCGGGAATAACGAAAGCAGATGGTGACTTGATGATCATGCCACCAAGATGAAAGCTAACTTGGTTATATCTTACCCAGGCAAGCCCCTGTGCATAACCCCTATTATTCTGCACTTTATCTTATGCTTGTGCATTAAGTTTTAAGGAGTTGAATGAAAACCACTTGCATATATATATCATTATCCTATGAGTCTTACTAGTATGATAGGATCGTGTAGATTGCTATGCTACAGGACTTCGGTAGAAGTCGAGTGATTACCTGTCACTCGCGAGAGATAGGAAAGATATTATTGTTGTTATTATATTACTATCACATGGAATATATATGAATGATAATTGGAGACCGGACGGAATGGTACTTTGGATCTAGACTTGGTTTGGCATTCAGGAGAGGCTCGAATTGCACTTGTTTTGCCTGTGTCGGTTAAAGACCGGCCATTGCATTAGATTCTAGTCAGGTCACAGACTTATTATCCTGAGCACATACTTGCTTATGGGGGCGGGAAGGCTCGTTGCTCTCTTGTCATGTGTTCTGGCTCTTTCCGAACTGACTGATTAGAGACGGGGATGGTGGAGGCCTAAGTGCCACACTGAGTCCGGGACTCAGGAGTGGGGGCTTGGTGTCCAAGTTTGGACGGGGACATGGACCCCTTGACAGGAGAGTGGTGGGTTGGTCCTGCTTGTGCCTGGGGTACAAGCTGGGTGTGTGTTTTGGGGTACCCAGCTGTGATACATTGGTTCATGAATTGCCACGTGATGTGGTATGGCTTGGCTACGATCTAGCACCGTAGTAAGAACTAGAATATGAAAGATGGAAAATGATTCTGATTGCTTACCACCTGCTTGAAAGTAGCACAGGTGCTTACATAGAATGGTTAGTTAATGAACTAATAATGACTACTAACGTAATTGAATATAAGGACGTACGTTTAGTAATGCTTCCTGTAGATGCAATAACCACAAGCTAGATAGCCTTGCATATCCTTGGAGTCATTTCTTTCCTCCTGACGGGTAAGTCTTGCGGAGTACAATTGAGTACTCAGGGTTTGTTCTACCCTGTTGCAGGTGCCAGGAACTTGTGGAGCTGACACTTGTGTGTGGAAACCTCCTGGTGGGCTCAGTGAGGATTTCCTTAACGTTGCGGGCATAGAGTTTATTTGAAACTTCCACCCAAAATGTTTTACAATGGAAAACTTATAATCTGTTAAGATGTATATAACAGATCATCATGTTAATGTTTAACTTGTCATTAATAGATTTTAGTTCTGCTAAAACTCTGATAACATGGTTATATTCTGCTGTTATAAATAATAAATATTATACTCTAATGTTGCATGGGAAGTGATGTAAGGAATGGCTAAAATGTTGTAAGCTTTATTCTCCCATTTATGATCCTATTGAAAAATGTGGATTTTTTTGTTCTCCCATGGGGTGTGCTCGACGGAACTACGTAGTTTTGTGTCCTCCCTTGGGTACTTAGTGTCTAATGAAAGACAAGTACTCCTGGGAGGCATTAGATTCGGTGGTTCTACCACAATTGTCTTCTACGGTGATTCTAGACTTCCAATTCAGTTTCATCGCGGATAATGATGATTCGCTCTGACAATTGGGTCCACCTTCCTCGTTTCCTGAATAAATCATCCTGAAAACACAGATTCACCAAAACTTGTTGAATTTATTAGTTTAAACCCCTAGACCTATGTTGGTGATCATTTTCATGCATTTATACAAGTTATACTGACGGTTTACGATGAGTGTTAACTACCATCAACACTCCTCATCACCAAGTGCCTTCATCCACTACTACACAATTAAGATCAAAGATGACAAGGCAAAGCCCATTGGTGAGGGGTTAGCAGAAGACCCACTTAGGCTTAACATGAGAGCCATGGTTTGTGTGGAGGAGTTCTCTATTTTGGCTCTGGATTGGAGGTCAATCTCGATGGATTTGAGCTTGCTAAAAAGCTCATCAATAGTTAGAGTGTCATAGTAGGGTGATTCTATGATGACAACCACTTTCGCTTCCCACACCTTCTGGTCTAGGGCATGTAAAAGCTTGAGAGCCCTCTCATGATCGTCATAAGGTAGTTGAGGCTTGTTTGCCCTCATTTTGTTCATGACAGACTGGAAGCGATTGACCATCGAATCAATGCTTTCACCAATAAGTTGCAAGAAGTTCTCATCCTTGCGATAGTTAGTCTCCAAGAGTCTAGTATTGACATGAGAAGATCCCTCATCATATTTCTCGAGAGTGGACTAGATCTCATGAGTTGTCTCAAAACTCGAAACACGCTCAAACTCAGGAATAGAAAGACAAGCAAACAAAGCATTTCTAGATATTGGCGTCATGTTGGTCAATTTAGTCCTGACCAACTCGAGCCGCCAAAATAGCGTAATCCTAGTATGAGCAAATGTCCAAAACCTAAGATCCAAATACTCTCCAAATAGGCGGACATGTGAATCTTCCAATATGCACAGTTGGTTCCATCGAACCATGGGGCTTTCCATTGGTGCACTTCATTGTTGCCTTCACGGATCACAAAACTGGTTAAGTGGTATGATCCTTAACCTGTTGTGATACCAATTGAAGGACCGAAAACAATGACCAGAGGGGGATGAGTAGGAGCTAATTAAAATTCTTTGCAAGAACTTGTCCCAAAAACAATCCACAGTCCCCTTGAGTAGGGCTTGCCAAGATCACATAGTCACGATGGACCTACTGAGCCAAGGAACTAGTCTAGAAAGAAATGGAAATTAAAACGAGCAAACTCGGAAACTAGTTTTCGAATCGGCCTGAACCGGTTTTTTCAGAACACAGCCCACAGAGGAACAAAAGTCAAAAAATTGATCAAACAGCCTCCAAAGATCATGAAATTTTGTGGAGAAGTTTGTAATACTAAAAAGTCAGCTCAATCAGAGCAAATTGAAAAACTGGCCTATGTCAATTTCTCCTATTTTCAGCAGAATCCTCTCCAAGAAAAATTCAAAATATATTCAAATGAGCTCCGAAAATTCTAAAACTTAGCACACACCTTGACTAACCCATTTATAATCTATCCACAAGAGATCAAATCAAAAAGATCAAAAATTGAATAGGGATCTCAAAATCCCTCTTAACTTTGGGGGCAAAATGGTTCTGATTGGATTCCAATCATAGGACGGCCACAGGCCATTCATGAAGTCGCTTCATCTTGACACAAGCTCTCTGATGAGGACGACACTGCTAAACCAACTTGGAGTCGCTTAGCCGCTATGCCTTCTACAAAATGTCAACACGTGTCCCGATTGACTCGACAGTCTGATTACTAAGTGCTAGCGTGACCATCGTGACTTGGTCTGATTGTCCTCTTGACTTTGGTCAACACCTTCTCCATCAATAGCATTGCATGTACACTTGCTTGTCAATGTGTCCAAATGCTAGCTGTCCACAGTCCATCCTTCGGCCCTCGGTCCCTCTATCCAAGCCTTTGCGTCTGCCCTCCACCGCTCACGGTCCATCGCGCATGGACTCCTCGCTTGACCTTCTCCATTGTTATTGACCCTCTCACGCTCAACACCTGTGCATCACAAGACAAGAGACATGTTGCACACACTCATTCACACTTAACCAAAGCTCTTATCACCTTATTGACAATCACTCATCACTCACACATGGGCACATTTCAACCATGTGTTTGCAAGTTACTAGTGAAGGCCTTCTGGAAAGAGCAGGTTGAACAAGTTGGGTTTGTGGAGTTGTAAATCTGTGAGTCCACAGTTCTGAGGGTAACCTTAAGCTGGTATCTTGCTAGTTGGTTGTTGTAAAAAACAAACAGCAATTTCATAGGAATAATCAGTTCAAATTCATAGGAAAAACAGAGGAATAGAAAAACTTTCTAGAATGTCCAAATGGGGTAGTAAGAAACAATACTTTACTCCCCGAGAGCTCTGAATTAAACTTCTGTGCTTGCAATGAGAATGTGGATCAAATATAAAGTCTTCCGTACAAAAGTACTAGTGCTTTGGTTTATGATAAAACAATATTAAAATACTTCAACCGAATGTACAATGTTACTCCAATCTAATTTGAGTTCGGTTGATAGTTCTTATGGCTTGAAAGTTTCCTGATAGTTGCCTCCCTACCTACTCAGCTGAGATCAGACACTTAAGGCCAGTGGGTAGGGCTAATTTGTGGCTGGCCACAGAATAACTTATTCTTTGGCTACCATAATTTACGATAATGTTTGCACTAAATTACAATAAAGTGGATACATATATTTACGATACATGTGTTACTATAACTCGTGATGATATTTACCATAATGTCATAGTAAAATCACTTAGGAGAGGCTTACAGTAATCTCATAAATTAGTATAGTCATTATAGTAACTCAAAGTAGCCATAGAATAAGTTATTCTATGGCTAGCTACACAACAATACTTATAACAAGAGACAATCAGAATCATCTCCCTCCTGAGATGGTAGATATTGTGCCAATGCTTGATGACAGTGTATAAAAGTCAAACCCTTCATCTTGCATTAGGGAGAGCATGCTAAAGCTCATGTCGGTATGTGTCAGCTCTGGTAGCGGTAAATTGAAGTCAAGGTATTGCATGACCTGCTGCATGTTAGGCCTCACGTTAGTAAATGGGTGCGAGCATAATAGCCCAAGTTTTAGCACAAGGCATGCCTCGTGAACACTATAATCACCATGTAGCCTGGTGTCCACTGTCTCAGTCAATGATCCTTTCTTCCATTGCTCAAGAACCCAGTCAACTAACAATGCTTGCTCATCATCTGTATTGTTGTTCACTGGCCTCTGGCCACAGGCCACCTCGAGAAGGAAGATACCGAAGGCAAAAACATCAGTGAGAGGGGACGCCTTGCCTGTGCAGACCAATTCTGGAGCCATGTATCCCATGGTGCCAACCACATGAGTGGTCTGTATGTCAGTGCCATGATCGTATAATCTTGCAAGCCCAAAATCACCAAGGCGTCCACTCATGTCGCTACCAAGGAGCACATTGCTTGCCTTAATGTCACGGTGAATGACAACCTGTTCCCACTTCTCATGTAGGTACAGTAAACCTGATGCAATGTTTTTGATAATCTGAAACCTTTGATCCCAGTTCAGTGAGAGCTTACCATCAACACAGTACAAATACTTATCAAGGCTTCCATTTGACATGTAGTCATATACTAAAAGAAGTTCACCTTTTCTCCTGCAATATCCAAGTAACTGAACAAGGTTCCGGTGGCGAATGCGTCCAATGCTTACAACCTCACTAATGAACTCCTTCATGCCCTGCCTTGATTCATGGGAAACCCTCTTAACCGCAATCTCTAGTTTAGATGATTGGAGTACTCCTTTGTACACCTTCCCAAATCCTCCTGCGCCAAGGAGGTTCCTGTTCTGAAATCCTTCTGTGGCATGGTACAAATCCTTGTATGAGAATCTGTGTGGGCCAAACTCAACTTCCCAATCTTCTTTCAGTTCAGCATAACGCAGCCTCCTCCTCAGAAGTAGAATGATTGTGAACCCCCCAACACATACGAATAATGTCGTTGCTATTGGTAGGATGATTTCCAAAAGTGTTGGCCGAGGTTTTTGGCCATTGCGAGGTAGCTTGGGCAACCTGGCAATATCGATCTTTGGAGCTGATCTGTTCATGGCAAAGCTCCAGCCAAGCACACAGTGTCGTGAGTCGATTTCGTCCGTTGATGATGAGAATCCAACGTAGGCCGACTCTTGGACCACTGTTGATAGGTCATAGGTTGTTGAGATCAACGGTATTGCAGGTTTCTCCATTTCAAGGGTAGCCATGGTCACATTGATTTGCTTGGCTTCTCCACTGTAGTCCACCCATACTTGCATTGCGTTACCACTATTAAGACTCAGGTTATGAAAGCTACTGCTGATTTCATCATAGTAGCCGACAGTGTGTGACTCTATAGAGTTGAGGCCATCGATGTCGATTCCTACATGGTTGCTATCGATATCCTTGAACTCGATGTTTTGGACTGTATCAAGCTCGACAGCAAAGAAATGGTTCATGGGGTTGTTGTTGTTTACAATATTTGTGAGGCCAAGGTATTGGTTGGGCAATGCATCTGAGAAATTCTTGCTTGGCGCAACAACAAAGGCTAGACCTTGTCTGGTCATGCTAAGGTAGCTAGAGCGGATGCCAAAAACAAAGCAAACCGAGAAGGACTGCACCTTACCATTGGGTGTGCGGAAGTGCAGTGGACTTGGGTAAAATGCATGGCCCTTACTGTCAAGTGTGCCATTGGTCAGCTCAAGGAGTCCATTTGATGTTATTGTGGCAGTTCCATCCAAGGAGAGGTTAGTGCCTACGAAGCCAAGGTATAGGAACTGGATATCACCAGGGCTCTCACCTCTGGTGATGGATGCAAGGTGAAGACTAAGGGAAAGAAAAAGGCACGGAAGAATGAACTTCATGAGTTCATGTGAGGTGTATGTGAAATGATGCTCATAAAGAATCAAAGAAGGGCAAGGAGGAAGAGAGGCAAGCTGTCCTGAGTTTTCAAGGAAAAAGAATGGACGAAGAGTCATTTTATAGGACGCTGATGGCGCTTTTATGAAATATTTTCTAGCTGTTTAAATTAAATTGGAGAGCCACTTGTTACCTTGCTAGTGTTTTTTCCACAAGGTATCAATCGATACCTTTTTCACGATGACTTTCTAGTAGATTAGATTGAATTGGAGACCAACTTGTTACCGCTGCCAGTTTTTTCCACACGGCATCGACGTCTGAAAGAGTTGCAAGTAAATGCTGATAATGTGATGTCTAGTGGGAAATTTTGTTCCAAAATTGCACTTACTTGATAGCTTATGCATACATTTTGTGTCGCCATCGTCTGCTTGCAGCGCTGAGGACCGAGTCAGCGTTAAGAGATAAGCCTGCCATGGGGGAGGAAAAGAAGTGCCCTGTGTTGTTGGTCTGCTGCAGTGTGTGTGGACATGTGACCCCGGAAAAGACATAAGAATGCACATGGGGGAGTTAGTAAGACTTAAGACATATGCATGCATGGGTCCCACAGTTTGGAAAAAGAGTGCATGTGGCCACGCATCTGTTTGAATGACCAGCGCACGAGCTTTGATTTTTTTCGTCTTCCAAGTGTGGCAGACGCCTAGTAAAGCACAACGCCTAGAGCCAGTTGAAAACATGGCCTGCTCCTAGAAATCCAATTTCAAGGGTGACTGCTTTTACCTGTTACCTTCAAAATAACCTCAATTTTCAAACACGGTTGGTATCTATCTCTGAAAATATATTTCTAAAGACAGACGTATTGCTTGGCCTTTTGAGACATCTTTAGCATCACTTCTTGATTGAGCTGCATCTGGAAAAGCGGGAGGCGTCTCTGAAGTAAAATACAATTGCACACTCATAGAATCGCATCATAAAACTCTATATGAATAGGTACGGGTATTTTAGCAGCTAGAATTTTGGGCATGTTTGGTATAGCTCATAATCTGTTTATGGCTAAAATAAACTAAAACTATTAGCAAAGCGACACATTTTTATTGATGTTTGTTATGGCAGTACTTATCTCCATCCTTATTTGTCCCCAAAAAAGCAAAAGTTGTATGAGACTTGCTTATTCTGACCGAACTTTTACTCCATTTGTATAGCTTATCTAGGAAGCATTTCCAGAGGATCTGTAACAAACGAAGTATTTGTCTTATAGGTCCATGTACAGGGCGGAATGACACTACTCAATGGGTACATACGCGTTGCTATCTCTAGGAGCAAGGTAGGCATGTCGGTGCCTAGCCGGAACCAGGACCTCGCCAGTTGCCCATTCGATCATCTCTTGCCGTGAAAAAGATCAGCCAGGGAAATGGGGCAATGGACATGATGAGGGCAGCCTGGAACGACTGAATGGAATTAGGGGACCAATGCTACTTGGCTCAATCCAATGGGATCCGACATGTTTGGAGCCAAGCGAAGAAGTAAATGTGCCGCATGGGTTTCCCGGGTTGGGTTGGATGTTTCTAGGTCCGTAATTTGGGTCTACTATGAAAAGTCAAAAAAGATCGTACACTTGTGCTCTCGAGGATTCAAATCATTGATTTTAAGCTTCATATAGAATCCTTCCTCGTCAGAACACCAAAAATACACATAGAGGGTGCTATTATTTTGTATTTAGTTCTCCAAAATTTTGTACTTCCTCCGTCCTTGATGTCTACAATTAAAGTTCTCATTTGAATTTTATATAATATGGTTTGTTAATCCTTGAAAATCATTTAATTTCAAAGAGTGCTTCACAATGTGTCTTGTCTCCGAAAATGCCCCTGTTTTTTGAGACAGTCCACAATACACAGACCACTGCTTATAACGAGGTTTGTCTCTAGAAATAGGGCATGTGGTGAGAGGACACATTATGA
Organism: Miscanthus lutarioriparius; assembly: GCA_904845875.1. NCBI lineage: Eukaryota > Viridiplantae > Streptophyta > Magnoliopsida > Poales > Poaceae > Miscanthus > Miscanthus lutarioriparius. The sequence continues at coordinate 97,345,975 of CAJGYO010000003.1, read as the reverse complement.
ACCACTGCTAAAAATCGATTTTCAGGGACTCTCTTCCCTCGTATCTAGAGATTGTTCACTTTCACAACCGCATGTATAAAAATAGAGACGCTTATATATGATCGTTTTTATTAGCATTTGAAAACAGAGTCTCAGTGACAGTGTACATGCTCATATTGGCACAAACACGCAGGAGAGTTGCATATATTTTTATATTAAGAAGGAAAAAAAGGATGCGATAAAACCCCTAAACAACAAAGATAACACCTCAACACACCCCGATATATGCTCATATTGTACCTATAGTGCAGTAATTTCTTACTAATTAATGACATCTGCGACTGCATATGTAATTGTTGCATTTCTTTTGAGGGCCCTGAACAGAGCTTAAACACAATAAGAAATTATTTAGCCTAGACAATGCAAATAAAAACTCAACACAATTATGCGGCAACAAGAGTATATCTGATTATATTGTACTAACATTTACAGTCAGATTCTTTGTCCCGGTTGGAAAACGGGGACTACATGGGTTTTCCAACATGGACTAAAAAGCATTTCTCATGCATGTTACATGGTACATGTCTCCACATAATAAAGAAGTATGGTTTTTAAAATTCATGCATTTCATCTACCTCCAGAGAGTTTACCGAGGTCGCTGGGATGAAACCTCTGTTCTGCATCAAGGAAAGCATGCTGAAGCTCATATCTGCTGGCTTTAGCTGGTCTGGTAGTGGCATGTTGCCATTGAGATAGTTCAGGACTTGCCTCATGGTTGGCCTTGCACTGGTAAATGGATGTGAGCACAGCAGTCCTAACTTTAGTATCAGACATGCCTCATCAACATCATAGTCTCCTCGGAGCTTGATATCCACTGCACCTTCTAGTGATCCTTTTCGCCAAAAATCTAGGACCCAATCGACCAACATCAGCTGGCTTTCTTGTGCAGTTTGCTCGATTGGTTTTCTCCCACAAATGACTTCAAGAACAAATATGCCAAAGGAAAATACATCAGTAAGTGGCGTTGCCTTGCTAGTGCGTGCCAATTCTGGAGCTAGGTATCCTATAGTACCAACAACGTGTGTGGTTTGAGGATCTGCACCATGGTCATATAGTCTTGCTAGACCAAAATCACCTAAACGCCCATTCATATCATCATCGAGGAGCACATTGCTTGGTTTGATGTCCCGATGGAGTACTACCTTCTCCCATTCCTCATGGAGGTAAAGCAAGCCAGAAGCAATGCCTTTGATTATTCGTAATCTTTGCTCCCACCTCAAAGTAGGCTTGTCCTGATCATACAAATATTTTTCCAGACTTCCACTTGACATGTATTCATACACTAAAATAAGTTCACCTTTTCGACGACAATAACCATGTAAGTGCACAAGATTACGATGTTGGAGCCGACCGATGCTTACAACCTCGGCAACAAATCCCTTTATGCCCTGATTAGAGTCATGCGAAATTTTTTTCACAGCAACCACCTGTTTAGACACAGGAAGAACTCCCATGTAAACCCTTCCAAAGCCCCCTATTCCCAGCAGATTTTTGTTCTTAAATCCTTCGGTAGCATGGAACAAATCCTTATATGAAAATCTATGTGGTCCAAACTCAACTTCCCAATCTTCTTGTAGTTCAGCATACCTTAGTCGCCTTCTAATGAGAAGAATGACAATAGCTCCTACAGAAATGGAAACTGCTGCAGTGGCTATTGGCAGTATGATATCCAAAACCTTGGACTGAGGACTGGGTCCTTCATGGGGTAACTTTGGCAGCTTGGTGATATCAATAGGCAGAGCAGGCTTGTTCAGGCCAAAACTCCAACCAAGCACATATTGGCGTGCAATGAATGAACCTGTTGACGACGAGAAGCCGATATATGCCTTGTCTGTGAGCACTCTTGATATGTTGTAAGTAATAGAGAGGAGTGGTTTGGATGGTTTGGCCATGTTTAGGGGAGCTAAGGTCACATTGATCTGTGTGCTAACCCCATCATACTCCACCCACACCTGCATCATTTTGTAGCTTGCTAGAGTCAAGTTGTGGAAATTACCATTATTGTCGTCGTAGTAGCCTGCATTGCTGGAGTTCACAGAATTTAGCCCGTTGATGTCGACTCCAACATGATTGTTGTTTATGTCCTTGAATTCGTCATTTTTGTTTGTGTCAAGCTCTACAGCAAAGAAGTGGTTGGTTGCGTTACCATTGTTGCCTGTATTGACAAGGCCCAAGTACTGGCTCTGCATTGCATCCGAGAAATTGTTTCTGGCAGCAATGAGAAATGCAATGCCATGGCCACAGATGTCAGATTGGATGCAGTAGATGGCAAACACGTATGTGACGGCAAATGACTGCACTGTTCCATTGGGCTTCTTGCGGAAGTGGAATGGAGTTGGGTGGAAAGCATGGCCTTTGAGCCGGAGGGTGCCATTGGTCAGTTCAAGTAGGCCATTTGGTGTGACGGAGGCCATGCCGTCGAGGGTGAGGTTTACACCAGTGAAGCCGGAGTACACAAATTGGTGCTTGCTGTTAGCAAATGATGGGAGGTTGAAGACAAGGAAGAACAGGATGATGAGTAGATTCATAAGGCAAAACAAGGGATTCATCTCACGTATGAGTATTAGTGAGTCGATGAACGAAGATGCAAGGACAAAAGGCTAGGCCTGATCGCCTGACTACTGAGCTTGAACTGAACAGATTCAGCAGTTTATAACTTTATATTATCGCATTGGAGTAGGCCTTTTGTTGCCAAGTCTATATGGCGTGGCTTACTAGTCGAAGTACTCCCTCTGTTCTCTTTTATAAGGTGCAAACCCATATCAAGATATAAACTTTAAAAAAATTTACCAATAATTTAGCTAACAATTTTAATTATTATAGTACAAACAATATGGTTAGATTTGTAATTTATAAGTATAAATAATATAATATGCAAACTATATTTTAAAAGATCATGTTATATCAAACTACGTCTTATAAAAGGGACTGGCGAGATTACTATCCTTTCATTTTCATAGGTGACAGCAAATTAATGACTATGTTATTACCAACTCTATAAGGCACGGCTTGCTTGTCAAAGTTCTATCCTTTCATTCCCATAGGTGACAGCAAATGACTATGTTACCGGGTCTATACGGCATAAGGTTTAGTTGTAGTCAAAGTCATGTCCATTAATTTCCAAACGTGACAGCAAATGACTATGCTACCGAGTCTATACGGCATAGCTTACTAGTCAAAGTCCTATCTTTCATTTCCACAGGCGTCATCTTACTATTACTAATTGGAGGCCCCAACGGATGCTCTACGTTAATTCTCACCAGACACGCTAGAAAAAAAAAAAAATGCTAATCGGAAGATTGTAGCTATCCATAACCACTAGATCTATTTTTGTTTTTAAAAAAATAGTCACCTCCGTCATTATAGATAAATAAATAGCCTAAAATCTAATATCCCGCAAAAACAAACTACGGCCACATGGAGATCTTGATCCACGTTGATCTATTTTTTTTAGAAAAAGATAGTCACCTCCATCATTATATAGATAAATAAATAGCCTAAAATTTAATTGCCTACAAAATCAAAATTTGGCCTCATGGAAATCTTGATCGGCCATTGCTGTTCACGTTGGTTGGTTAATGTATTAATAAAATCCACCGGATCATCAGTGTTTCACCGTTGGTAAATCTTCTAATAAAAATTCAAATAGACGGTTAATCTATCCATAAAACATCATATTCAATCAATCAACCTCAACAAATAAGATATGCATGTGCCCAACTGGTGGTAAAAGAAGTCTAACTCTCTAGAAAAACTGAGACAATTTTTGTGAACCACTCGGAACAAGAAATCCTTCTATATGACGTCCATATGTCCTGTTGTTTTCATCGTCATCATTTATTGAAGCATATATCAAAATAATTCCCAAATTTGCATATAAACTAGGCACGCCATCTTCGAAAGATAATTCAAAATAACCCCTAAATTTACATCTCAATTAACCAGTTCTCCATTATAAAGACAAATCAAAATAAACCCTCTAAAGTTATATCTAAAATATAGATCTTGAGCATTGTGAAAGATAATTTAAAATAACTTTCTAATATTTTTTTTATTACCCACATCTACTATTAGGAAAGATAATAATGCGAAGTAACCTCTATGTGTTCATTCAAATTACCCATATATGACGTTACAAAAGATACTATAAAGTAAATTATCCACCTCAGACGTTATAAAAATTAAGTAAAAATATCTCTAAAATATAAATGTAAATAATAAATATACATTATAAAATATATTTAAATGATCATAAAGCATTTATATACACATTACCCCGATTTAGTTAATATTAATGTATTTAAAATTTTATAAAGTAAATATATTATACTAACAAATGGTTTAAAATTATATTAATAACCATGACATATAACTTATATAAGTTTTTACTTTAGATATTCTATACATTTAAAGTAAAATGTACAATATATATCTACATTGATAACTTAACTGTTGTTGCAAATTGTTGCTCTTAGCCGAGGCTATGAGTGAACATGTGTCGAAGACACAAGTGAAATAGGAGAGGCAAGACCGCTCTCCCCGCCTCAAGTGGAGGGTTCTTTATTTGTAGTACCCGGGTTACAGCTGGCGGACCAAGGTGACCCTCTTCTCTTAGCTAGATCCTAGGCATATTCTTTCCTTAAAAAGGACATGATGGTCCTTTAGTACAAAGAAGGTAAAACTATATTAAACTCATCCTCCTGTAGCTTTGGTCATCTCTAGAGCCCTCCCCCCTCTCGAGCTATCAGTTTTAAATGATTGTCTATGCCATTGTAATACTTAATTAAGAGTGTAGTGTATGACAAAATCATTATTATGAAAGGTTGCAAATGAGAGTTAATAAAAGATACAATAACCACAAGAGTTTTAGTTTAACTTGAGTATAAAAATCTATAGCAATTAAGAAGATTATAATTTGAAAAATCAAAACTTAGGTTCATGGCATCACAAGATATGGGCTGTATTAACAACCTCCAAAGTTCATGCTAATGTTTAAATTCAATGTGTATTGAAAATACACGGAGGTGCCATGAAAAGGAAAAATAAGTAAATAACTATGGATATGGATGAAAAAAGTATAGATCAGTAATTTGATATGGTTATCACAACTAGATAGAGAATATAGGATTTCTATATATCGTGTCTATTATGTTAGAAAATTAAAAAAAAGGAAAAATATACAATTAAATACAAGAAAATTTATTAGTTAGAAAGAGTAACTAATGCTTATGTTTCATAAGGTTCTAGCCCGAGCACGGGTTGACGGACTAGTACCAAGGAATTTAAATGCACTGGCACTGTACAAAGAAGGCGCCTTATTAATTACGGACACGAAAATGAAATGAGTCTTTAATCCTATTACCATGACACCAAAGAGTAGGATGAATTAGTCTTCCCAAAAATTAATGTCCTCCTAACTACTTATCAAAACCTACACAAGATATCTATCTAGATGTATAACTAGGTTTTGCTAAGAGTGTTGCTATGTCTACCACAAAAGAGTTATGCAACATACGTTACATTCCTATCAATTAGCCTAGCAAGATAAACTAGGAAAGGTAATAAAGTGTGGAAGCTTAATTGATATAGAGATGCAAACTCCCATTGACTATGGTATTTTTTCCCAAGGTATCGAGAAGCTCATGTTTCCCCCTACTCCTTGTTGGATCCTGACGAGTGACCAGAGTCTAACATAGGGGTATGCTAAGTCCCTGGGTATAGGGGGAGCCAACCTACGGACCCCTGACTGATCTCACAGATCGTCCGAGGGTTCGGGGGCTATACCAATCAGGTATGCTCGTGCGCACCCTCTAGAAGGAGTTAGGAAGAGCCCGAGCACAACCGTGGCCCCTGCTTAGGGCTTAGGGGCTCGATAAGGCCCCAGGACTGCCGAGCGACGGTAGCCGAAGCCTGACTCCAACCAAGCGCATGCCCAAGCTAGTGCTCGGATGATGAACCAACATCCTAAGCCATGGGCATGCAACCTGCCAGGCATCCGAGGCCTATGCGGGTACAGAGATGCCACATCGTCTACCCATTCAATGGGCGCGAGGTCCTATCCGCTACTCCTTCGACAGGGTCACACAACCGGCACTACTAACTTCTGACCCTTATGCCACACTTTTTTGCCGCAATGGCAAGATTTGGTTGCAATAAGGGGTGTTATCGCAACCATTTGCACTTTCGGTTGCGATAGGCAGAATTTTTGCCACGCAAATTATTTTGTGGTCGTGAGTGCAAAGATCGTTGCAATAAGTAAGTGCTATCACAACCAATGGTAAACCAGTTGTAATAAGTGGTCACTGTTGCCATAATTTGATTTGCATTGTGGGCAGTTTTATTGGCGTTGCAATACTGAGATGATATTGCAACTCTTTAGTTGATGGATGCAAAAGCGCGTCTATGGTGCAATGAATATGGTTCATTGTATGTAATAGTCGTTTGCATTGCAAAAGAGCTATACATATAGCAATGAAAAAATAAATCATTGCAGTCACTAAGGTTCAGGAGCACAACGCTTTTTAGGAAAAAAGATGTGTAACCAGGTTTCGAACCTGAGACCTTTAACTCTAAAGGAAAGCTACTAACCACTACACCATAATTGTGTTCTTGTCATTAGTAGCCACAGAAGCTTATACAAATTAAAAACATGTCTATGTTGCAACGATTATGTTTTGTTGTATGTAATAGTCTCTTGCGTTGCAAAAAGATTATACATATAGCAATGAAAGACTAAATCGTTGTAATACTGTCGACAGAATATCGTCAGCAGTCTTCCGAGGGGTATCCCACGAAGGTAGATTTGTCGGCAGAGATGCGTGTAATTGAGAACAAGAAGGTAACAGAGACACAAGAGTTAGATAGGTTTGGGACGTTAGCGCGATGTAATACCCTACTTTTGTGGTATGTTGGATTGTATTGGCTATCATATGATATTGCGTGTGTTTTGAGGGGGTCCTTGCCTGCCTTATATAGTGTGGGGGGCAGGGTTACAAGTCAGTTAGATCTAGGAGATAACCGAAAAGTAATAATAGATTACATGAATCATGGGATCATACGTATCCTAACAGATCTTGTAGTATGTTCAGAATATCTTCCCGGTGTCTTGTGAGGCACGCCGAGCAGCGCCGTGCTCCGCAAGGCTTCATCTTGTGGGCTAGGCCACCCCTAGGGGCGCAGGCCATGTAGTCTGCCATGGGTATCCGGGGTCATACCCCCCACAGCTAGTCCTCGAGCGCCTTGCATCCGTTGTGCGACGTCGTCTTGATCTTGTCTGAGCAGGTGTGAACAAAGTCGAGCAGTCAGACTCATGGTCTAACCATCGTGATGAGTTGTCGAGCAGTTGTGAACCATCACCGAGCAGTCGTGAACCGTCGCCGAGCAATTGTGAACCATCGCCGAGCAGTTGTGAACCGATGCCGAGCAGTTGTGAACCGTCGCCGAGCAGTTGTGAACCGTCGCCGAGCAGTGTATCACAAGTAAGGCTTGCCATAAGGATGTAAGGAGCTTAAGTTCAAAATGGAAAATTTTCTCGTAGTGGACCAAGTGTGCCCACTTAGAGTCCGACCACGAGAAAGGGAGATAGTCTTCTTCAACTTTAAGAGGCACGAAGTCTTCCATATTAAAGCAAACACACTCACCGTGAGGTGAAGTGTGCCCACTTAGTCCCCGAGCCTGATAGTAGGTGATGTAGTCACGTGGTGCCAGGGTCCAAAGTAGAAGAAAAGCAAAAGACCGGCCAAGCAGGCAGCCAGTCCCCGGGAGGAGCCTTGAAAGAAAAACACACATTCAACGCAAGGTGAAGTGTGCCCACTTAGTCCCTGAGCCTGACAGTAGGTGACGTAGTCACGTGGTGCTAGGGTCAGAAACAACAGCAGCCAGAAAAAAGTCCCTAGTGTGGTGAGGAACCAAGTCGTAGTGATGGCATAGTCCTCGAGCCACAAGTGGAAATATCGAGAAATCAAACCATGGAGAAAAAACCAGAGTAATGGATGTACAGTAGCAGTTACTGAGCCTTAATAGATGGCAGAGAAGTCGGCAAATATTCGGTGAGTTGAAATAAATTGCGGCGATAAATGGGCGATATGGGCTGCAGTTGCATGAAAGCTCAGGTAGTGGCCCATCATACCACTTTGGAGAATTCGGAGAGACACAAATCGTGGAGCGGTTTCCCAAAAACCCTTAAATGCAAAAAGTGGAGGGAGTGCTCTATAACTACGCCACCGCACTCCGCGCTCCCACCTTTGCCACTTTGCCACTTCATCTTCCTCCTCAGCCCTTGCGCTTCCCAATTCACATCCACACGCGCTTCCACCACTAGTCCTAATCCAGATCTGAGAGATGGCGTCGAAGAGAGGAGTTGTGAACCCGAAGAAGGTGGATGCCGGATCAAGCCGTGATAAGGAATGGGTGTCGTCGCTCATGGGGAGGCGGAGCTCAACAGGATGGTGGAGGCGGCATTCTTTCTGACCGCGTCACCGTCGGATGGTAGCCAGCCAGCGGTGAGCCCTACCCGATGCCGCATACTGATGAAGTAATAGTTTTTGAGGATTACTTTTGGCGCGGATTAGGATTTCCTGTTCATCCGTTCTTGAGGGATCTCTTGGAGTTCTAGGGAGTTAATCTATGCAATCCCCACCCAAATACCATCTTGCACATCTCAATTTTTATCCATTTCTACGAGGCGTATCTCAGAATTCTCCCCCACTTCAACCTCTTCCAACGCCTATTATGGTTGAAAAAAGGCGGTGGCGGTTCAAAAGTGGTCGACGGCGTGTATCTTCAACTCGGTGATGGAATGGTGGGCGAGTACATCACTGTACCACTGAACACCTCGCTAAAGGGGTGGAACGCTAGGTGGTTCTACACGAAGTAGAGCCATCCTATCATCCGCTGCGACGTCGATCACATTTTGGAGAACCAGAAGAGCTGGTCGGAGAAGCTAAGCAGTGCTGATATGGATTAGGTGAGGGAGCTCCTCAGCCTGATAAAGGGTGTAAAGACAAATGATGGACTAGTGGCGGCGAGCTTCATAGTGCGCCGCATCTAGCCCTGTAAGGAGAGGGCCCACGTGGGCTTTGACTTCAAGGGGGACACCGACGACACCCGGGAGAGGACGGAGAGGCTGTCAAGGGACGATGTGCTAGAGCGGGCTGCAGAGCTATTCGCTCCAAATGCCTCGTTCAGCATGTCAGGGTAGACGAGACCCTTCAACTACATGAATTCACCTCCTCAGGTAAAAGTCTCAACTGTTTGTTCCCGATGCTTTTTATCCTGTACCGTTGCCGAGCAGTGAACTGATTCACTTATGGAAATATCCATTCGCAGGAACGAGCGGCGTACTTCTTGGGCGTGCCGAGGAGCGATTGGCCGAAAGTAGTGGATGCCTAGACAACAACTCAGCCGGAGGAAGGTGCCGTCACCGCCTCATAGGAGTCCAGAGGTGCAGGCACTGGTCGGACGAAGGGTCCCCCCCCTAGTGTCGAAGAAAGTCTAGGGAAAAAGGGTGGCGACAGATGAGCCAGCCTACAAGAAGAGGAAGACAGCAGGAGTAGCTCCCCGCAAGATGGGCAGTATCTCACTTGGTGGTGACCAGACCACTCGGACGTAGAGTGCGGCGATGTCCGAGTGGTCGGACGATGACGGGGCTCCGGTAGCTCCTCCTCCAAGCACTACGGTGCCGCCACGCAACACGCGTGCAGAGGTGCAATCAAAAGGAGGGGAAGGAGTCCCCGAGCAACAGGCAAAGGGAGTCCCCAAGCAATAGGCGGAGGAGAGGCCAACGGTGGGGGCCATGAGACCTCTAGCCTAGGGCACGCGAGTCGACCCTAGGGCCACGCCTGGGAGCTCGAGGAGGCAGCGCCGGTTCAGAAAAATGTACCAGGAGGCCGATGTGTAAGTATCCTTGCCGTGGCTTCATTTTGTTGTTGGATCCTTATAGCTACGGTGATTAACGAGCTAATCTGGTGTGCAGAGCGAGGCGTACGGAGGATTTGAATCCATCCGTCTAGACTGACGAGCAGCCGGGGGCTGGTCCCGGCGTGGAGGCAATGCTGGCAGACCCTGTCCCGGATTCCCTAGGAACTCAGCGCCCTACGGAGGAGACGACCGCTGCTGTTGATGGACTTGGCAATGGAGAACGGTTGGCGCCGACAGTGGATGAGTCAGCGGCGATGTCGGGGGCAACGGTGGGAGCCGCCGGGTCTTTGGAGGTGGATGCTGGAGTTGCCGACGCCGCGCTAGAGTCTAGGGCAGGGAGGCTAGTGGAGCCAAAAGAGCAGGCCACACTCCCTAAGATGTCAGAGGGCATGCTTAGACACACTGTGTGGCCACCGAGCCCCCAGGTGGTGCCACCAGCTATGGAGGAAGAGGATGAGGTGGAGGAGATTGAGCATAAGGAATCATGACCTCAAGCCGACCGCAAGCGGGGGATGAAGTGGTGGTCGTTGAAGAGGAGGACACCACCCGGGAGGTTATGAGGCTAGAGTCCACCCTTTCCACGGCGATGAAGCAGATCAAGGTTAGTATTGTGTCACCAATGTTCGTCTGTTGACATTGGAAATTGGAGTTCTTTAAGCTCTTGGTGCTTTTGTAGGGCATAGCACGAACTGCCGAACAACGGTGGCAGCTAATCCAGACGATGGAGCCCCTCACCGAGGAGAACACAAAGCTGAAGGAGGCGGTGAAGCTTATGGAGAAAAGCATCCAGAGCGCCTAGCATGAGCGGGATCTTGTTGAATCTAACACGCGGGATCTAGAATACCAAAAGGGGGCTTTATCCGAGTAGCTAGAGACCATGTCCGAGCAGTTGCGGGGTAGCTTTGAGCTGCTGGCCACCATCTCTGAGTAGCTGACGAGTCTTTTTGAGCAGCTGGAGTGCAAATCCGAGCAGCTGAGAAATGTCTCCGAGCAGAGAAAAGGTATGGGAAATCAGCGAACTTGTTCTGTATTAGCGAACAGCTTTAATGTTGCTGACGATCGTCACCTCTTGAAGAGCAAGATGCAGAGCTCGCCGAGCTGCGCCAAGCCATCGGGCAACTCCAAGAGGAGAAGGAGAGGGCATCAGGGTGAGCGGAGAAGCTAGCTAAGGAGCTGAAAGGTGAGTAGTTCATGGTCGGAGTTGTTGCTACAGTAATTTCTTTGCTTGATGGATCCTTGTGATGTCTGCAGACTACCATCGGAGGGCTAAGGCATAGTTCGATGTGCTAGAGTAGGAGGCTAGAACCCAGAGGAGTAAGCTCGATGCCGTAGTTGCCGAAATCAGGCCGGTGCTCGACTGCGTCGACATGGAGGTGGCTCCTCAGCCCGATGACAGGCCACCCCGTTCGGACACCTTCATCGACAGGTGCAAGGCGGCATGGGAGAACTTCAAGAGCTACAACCATGATGCCACTGTCTCCACCGTGACCCATGCCTTAGCAATGGTCTGGTCCCACTACCCCTCCATTGATCTTCAAGCGATAGGGGCCGGATTCGCCAGAGGGACGGGCGCGACGAAGCAGTAGCAGCTGGAAGATGAGGTGGAAGACGCGACAAGGAGTCTAGCATGCGATGTTGACCTGTTTGGCAAGACAGATGGTGAAGGCCAAGACTAATGACCTGCTTGGAGAGTAATCTGTAACAATTAGAGAGGACAGTTAAGACGCACGAGGGCGCAGACAAACATTTATGTATGTGTATAAATGTTGCAAAGTGGCATGTGCATGTTTATGCAGTTTGCCAGTATTTCGGTGAAAAAAATAGATGTAGTGTTAACCCTAACGTAATTATACTTAGTATGTGTAGGAGGAACAGGTGTTACCAAGGAACCACAGCCGACCACCCATAACGCAGAGCACGGAGCCCGTAGCACGTGTAGGGAGAGATCGGAGACTGGGTCTTCTCCAAAGAACATAGAGCAGAACATGTGCTGCTCGGCGGTTGGCGAAATATCTTGGAGATATGGAGAAATGTGGCGGAGCGTTTATGGCGATCACGTATTAGAGTTTGTTAAGGAGTAGCTTAGAGCCGGCGATCACAAATGAAGATTAAAACATAATGGAGAAATAATGGAGACAAATTAGGCGACAAAGACTTCATTCATTATGGAGTGGAGAGTATATATCTGGAGCGTTTCAAGGATAGACACGTATAAGGTGCTCGACATGCCATGAATTGTGGATATTGATTCTGTCCAAGTCACATAGCCGATAAGACCCTGATCGGGTAACCTCTTTGACCACATAAGGCCCTTCCCAGGGGGAGGAGAGCTTGTGCATCCCTTCGGTTTTCTGCTTTCTACGAAAAACGAGGTCGCCGATAGCAAATGAACGACCTTTGATGTTGCGGTTGTAGTATCTTCGCTAGCCTTCTAGGTATTTGGCTGTGCAGATGCAAGTGATCAGGCATTCTTCTTGGCCCTATTGATGTCCTCTGTCCGAATAGCTGTGGCTTGCTCTTCATTATAATGTTCCACCCTAGGTGCTCGGAAGGCAATGTCCGTTGGAAGTATGGCTTCTAAGCCGTAGACCAAGAAATATGGAGACACACCGATGCTGCGACTAGCTTGAGTGCGCAGTCCCCATACCATAGCTGGGAGCTCTTTGAGCAATATGCCCGGATGCTTTTCCTCTTTCTGATATAGTATCTTTTTTAGGACATCAAGGATTATGCCGTTCACCCGTTCGACCTGGCCATTGGCTCTAGGATGGACAACAGAGACGTATTTGACGAAGATGCATCGGTCTTCGTAGAAGTCCCAAAAGTGATGACCAATGAATGTAGTTCCAAGGTCGGTGATAATGCTGTTTGGGAGACCTAATCTGTGGATGATATCTTCAAATAGCTTGACTGCCTTCTTTGCAGTAGCCAAAACAAGCGGTTTGTATTTGATCCACTTGGAGAACTTATCAATCGCGATGTACATGTACCAAAAACCACCTAGTGTAGGCTTGAAAGGCCCAATCATGTCCAGTCCCCAGCATGCGAAAGGCCAAGAAGCTGGGATGGTCTGTAATTCCTGCGCCAGCACGTGTATCTGCTTGGCGAAAAATTGACATCCTTCACATCGTCGGATGAGGTCTTCTGCGTCGGTGATGGCCGTGGGCCAGTAAAAAATAGCTCGGAAAGCTTTGCTGACTAGGTTTCTCGAGGCCACGTGATTGCCACAGGAACCAGAGTGAATTTCAAGAAGTAGTTTCACTCCCTCTTCTTGGGTGATGCATTTCTGTAGTATCCCTTCCTTGGCACTTTTCCTCATCAAGTTTTCGTCTACCAGCACATAATGCTTGCTTCGACGGATTAGGCGTTCAGTTTTGGTCTTGTCAGTGGGTACATCGGCGCTGGTGAGGTACTTGATGAACTGTTCCCTCCTATCGACGGCCGATGAAGGTACTGTAAGTACCAACTGCTCGGCAGGGGGGATTTCTTAAACTTCCTTCTCTTCCTTAATGGATGGCATAAAGAGATCTTCAATGAAGACCCCAGGCAGAATTGCGGCGTGAGAAGATCCTATCTTAGATAGGTGGTCGGTGAGCTGATTTTGATCTCGTACCACGAGGTGGTACTCGATACCGTAGAACTTCCCTTCAAGTTTCCTAATTTCGGCGTAGTATGCGTCCATCTTCTCACTAGAATAGGACCAATCTTTATTGAGTTGGTTGATGACCAGTGCAGAATCTCCATATACCATAAGGCGTTTTACACCGAGCTCGACGGCTATACAGAGTCCATGGAGACATGCTTCATACTCCATGGCGTTGTTGGAGTCTGGAAAAAGAATTCAGAGAACGTATCAGAGCTTGTCTTTGGTCGGAGTAATGAATAAAATGCCAGCACCAGCACCGTTGATGTTGAGGGTGCCATCGAAGTACATCACCTAGTGCTTGGGGCAAGTAGCGGGGATGGGCTCTTGGATCTCGGTCCACTCAACAACGAAGTCAGCGAGCGCCTGTGACTTGATGGTAGGCCTGCTTCTGAATTTAATGGAGTAAGTGCCGAGCTCGATAGCCCACTTGATGATGCGGTCGTTGGCCTCTTTGTTGTGGAGGATGTCCCCCCAGAGGGAACTCAGTAACCACGGCGACCTTATAGTACTCGAAGTAATGGCAGAGCTTGCGTGACATGATCAAAATGGCGTATAGCAATTTTTGAACTTGAGGATAATGAGTTTTGGACTCATTAAGAACCTCGCTGATGAAGTAGACCAAACGTTGTACCTTATAGGTGTGTCCGGCCTCCTCGCACTCAATGGTGAAAGCTGTGCTAATGACACGAGAAGTGGCGGCGATGTAGATTAGTAGGGTTTTGTCAGGTCGAGGCGCCGTCATGATCGGAGGCTTCATTAGAAATAACTTGAGCTGCTCAAAAGCTGTATCTGCCTCCTCCAACCAGGAGAAGCGCTTGGAGGCCTTGAGGAGTTTGAAGAACAGTAATCCTTTTTCATCGAGGCGCGATATAAAGCGGTTGAGAGCAGCCATGCAACCTATAAGCTTCTGTATGTCCTTTTACACAAGTTGGTCATTTCATGTTGGTGATGGCGGAGACCTTGTCGGGGTTGGGCTCAATGCCACGGGCGCTGATGATGTAGCCCAAGAGTATGCCGGTTGGAACTCCAAAGATGAAATTTGAAGGGTTCAACTTCCATATGTATCTTTTTAGATTAGCGAATGTTTCTTCGAGGTTGGTGATAAGATTGTCGGCGGTCTTGGATTTGACGACCACATCGTTGATGTAAGCTTCGATGTTGCGGCCTATCTGTTGATCGAGGCACATCTGAATGGCCCTTTGGTAGATCGCCCCTACGTTCTTGAGTCCGAAGGACATGGTGGTATAGCAATACGCACCACAAGGCGTGATGAATGACATCTTGATCTGGTCATCCTCTTTCAAGGATATCTAGTGATAGCCGGAGTAACAGTCGAGGAAGGAGAGCAGTTCGTAGCCGGCGGTGTAGTCTACAACCTCGTCTATCCGACCGAAGGGGTCTTTAGGGCAGTGTTTGTTGAGATCGGTGTAATCAACGCACATTCTCCATTCTTTATTCTTTTTTTGAACAAGAACAGGGTTTGCTAACCACTCAGGATGATACACTTCTTTAATAAATCCGGTAGCTAGGAGCAATTTTATTTCTACCCTAATAACCTCCTTCTTGTCTGGCGTGAATCATCGGAGTTTCTGCTTGATCGGTTTGGCGGCCGGCGAGACATTCAAGGAGTGCTCGATCTTCTCCTGTGGTACCCCCAGCATGTCTATAGGTTTCCAAGCAAACACGTCGGTGTTGACACATAGGAAGGAGATGAGCGCGCTTTCCTATTTGGGGTTGAGGTGAGCTCCAATCTTGATGGTCTTGGAGGGGTCGTCGAGGCCGAGACCGACTTCCTTTGTTTCCTTGGACTTGGAGGAGGCGCGAGGAGGCTCTAGCGATGGGATCTCTAGGTCATCGGCAGGCACCGTCTTAGCGTCGGTGACCACGCTAGCCATCTGGATGGAGAGGTTGGTGGCTTCGGCGAGGGCGAGACTCTCTGCCTCGTAGGCGTAGGCGATGGAGATGTTGGCCCGCAGGGCCAGAACTCCTGCAGGCGAAGGCATCTTCAGCACCAGATAGGTGTAGTGCAGTATGGCCATAAACTTGGCCAGGGCTGGCCAACCAAGTATGGCATGGTAGGCAGTGTTGAAGTCGACGACGTAGAAGTTGATGTGCTCGATGCGGTAGTTGCTAGCCATGCCGAACTATACCAGGAGGGTGATTTCTCCAAGCGGTTTGGATGCCCTACCAGGCACCACACCCTAGAAGGAGAAGTCGAAGGGTGTCTGGTCTCCTATTCCAAGGCCCAGCTCCTTTAGGGCTCTGGTGAAGAGGAGGTTCAGAGCGCTTCCGCCATCGATGAGTACTTTCCTGAAAAGCACTTTCTAGATGGTTGCATCAAGAACGAGGGGGAAACGCCCTGTGTAAGGGATGTCTACCCACTGGTCGACCCTGCTGAAGGCTATGGGGACCTTGGACTAGGGGCGATAACTAGGGTTGGCGATGGTGTCTTCCGCGTTGACGGCGAGCACCCGGCGGGCGGTGAGCTTCCGATCTCTTCTTCTCTCGGCGGCGGCGGTGAGGCCCCCGAAGATGGTGGCGACCACTTTGTCGTGATCCTAGAAGGTGTTGTTGTTGTCCGCAAGTGGTTGGCGGCCTCTAGCTCCATCGTTGTTGTCATCGTCCGGCTTTTTAGCCTAGAACTTCTTAGCCAAGCCGAGGCAGTCCTTCATCTTGTGCTTGCTATTCTTGTGGAGAGGGCATGGACCTTCGAGGATCTTCTTGTACTGCTCGTCGTAGGTGTGCTTGGTGTGAGGTTTGTCAACGGCGGCGATGATGTGGTCTGGTCGGCGGCGGCAATATTGACCAGATTTGGATCCTTCTGGCCGATCACGGCCACTGTCCCGATGGTGACTGTGGTCGTCATAGTGGCGGTCACTATGGCATCGGTCGTCAGGTCACTCATCGCTGCGGCGAGTTGGGCGATGAGTGCCCGCATCCTCATTGAAGCGCACTTTGGCCTCTTCGGTGTTGGTGTATTGATCGGCGGTCGTAATCATCTCGCCAATCCCTTTTGGCAGCTTGCGATTAAACTTGGAGCTGAGGTCGCGGTGATGGAGTTCTCGGATGAAGGCGGTGATGACCTTAGCTTCCGTGATGTTAGGAATAGAATTCCTCATCTCGGAAAAGCGTCTGATGTAGCTATGGAGGAGCTCGGACGGCTTCTGGTAGATGAGATTTAGATCATGCTTGGTGCCGGGCCAAGTACACGTAGCCATGTAGTTGTCGGTGAAGACCTTCTTCAGCTCTTCCCAGGATCCGATGGAGTTCGGGCGAGGCTCATGAACCAGTTCATCGTAGTTGGCGTGAGCATGATGGGAAGATAGTTCGCTATGACGCTAGTATCTCCCCCGGTGGTGCCCATAGCAGTGGCATAAGCTTCTAGCCACTGTGTGGGGTTCATCCATCCCTCATAGGGCTCGACCCCGGTGATTTTGAAACCACGGGGCCATTGGAGTGTTTGGAGTGCCCTTGTGAATGCTCGGGGCCCTTCGGGATTGTCTCCATCGTGATATGCGGTGTTGCCGGCGTTGAGTGGCTGGAGGGCTGGTCCGGGTCACCGAACTCTTGCTCGTACTCTTGATGCCGGCGTACTTCCTCTTCATGGTGGGAGAAACGGTAGCCGTCGATTTGACGTCGCGCATCATGGAGATAGTGTTGGCAAGGGTAGTCGATGTGGTGCCCCCTAGCCCCCTCGGAGGGTTGTGCATCATCACGATGTTGGTCGGCGAAGCGGCTTCTGCTAGGGCGGCGATTAGATCTTAGCACGGCAGATCGGCGAATCGAGCTCGTCGAGTATGAAGGTCTCTAATCCTAGCGGATCTCGTTGACCTGGCAGTGCACCGCTTTAAGCATGGCGGCGACCTTGGCGACCTCTGGTGTTTGCGGGAGCCGAGCGAGCTCATTGGTGGTCATAGCCAAGTTGGCGCTTGGGGGCTTGTAGACGTCATGGCCGTCGACATGGACAAATTTGTCATCGAGGTTGCGTTGAAGTGGGGCACGACCTCCCTTGCGAGTCGAGCTGATCGTTGCGAAGCGGCCTCTGGTAGCGCAAGGGCAGCCTAATTTGCTTGATGTTGCGCACGGTTGACATTCCTGTTGATGCGGGCGGCGCGTTCCTCCTCGGTTTTCCTATCCCGTGGGGGCTATCGACGCTAACATTGAAAATTCCGCCTCCACGGAAGGGCAGGAAAGGAGGTTGTACGGTGGTGGTTTCGGCGATGGTCTCCGTAGAGCCCTGGGACTCGGAGTCTGGATTTTCCTCCAAGATGGTTTGGAGGGATGCATCGGGGCATCGGTCAACGTGTAGCATGTTGATAGTCGACGAGAGCTGGTCGGTGATCTGGTCGGCGAGAGGATGGATATCTCCCACCTGGTCGGCAAATTTGCCCCTTAGGGAATCTTGATAGGCGGCGGCCGTGCTGGTGACCGAAGGGTAGGGCCATAACCCCTGGAGTTTCTTGATCAACCTCCGATTGATCTAAATCGGAGGGTGGTCGGTGCTGAACCAAAATGGTCAGAGCCGATTTTGCGATGGAGAGGCAATCGGCAAGCTTCTGACCAACCCGATCGATGGATGCGATCAGATCGTTGTTGCTGATCTGCTTCCTCGGGTAGCGGGGAAGCAGGCGGCGAGTTGTCGATGAAGACGGCCTTGGAGGTGGTTCCGAGATCGGATCTAGGGTCATAGGTGTTGTGGTGGTCGGCGTAGAACCGATCTGCACCGGCTCGATGGGCTCTCCATCTCAGTCAGCGTTGATGACCCAAGAGATCAATCCAACCGTGAAGATTTGGCCGGACTGTAGGAGGGATGAAGAGCCTGCAAAACGTACCATCTTGTTCGACATGGAAACAGCACGCACAGCCCTACCTAGCGCGCCAATTATCGACAGAATATCGTCGGCAGTCCTCCGAGGGGTATCCCACGAAGGTAGATTTGTCGGCAGAGATGCGTGTAATCAAGAACAAGAAGACAACAGAGACACAAAAATTAGACAGGTTCGGGCCGTCAGCGCGATGTAATACCCTACTCCTATGGTCTGTTGGATTGTATTGGCTATCGTATAATATTGCGTGTATTTTGAGGGGGTCCCTGCCCGTCTTATATAGTCTGGGGGCAGGGTTACAAGTCGGTTAGATCTAGGAGATAACCGGAAAGTAATAATAGATTACAGGAATCATTGGATCATACGTATCCTAACAGATCTCCTAGTATCTTCATGATATCTTCCAGATGTCTTGCGGGGCGCGCCGAGCAACGCCGTGCTCCGCAAGGCTTCGTCTTGTAGGCTGGGCCACCCCTGGAGGCGCAACTCATGTAGTCTGCCGTGGGTATCCGGGGTCGTAGCCCCCCACAAATACCTAAGGTTCTCGAGCACAATGGTTAAGTAAAAGAATTAAATAAAAAGTCACCAACGGGATTTGAACCTGGGACCTCAGAGTTCAGAAGATAGGTACTTACCGCTACACCATATATGTGTTTGTGTCATTAGTAGTCACAGGAACAGAACCTGGGACCTCAGAGTTCACAAGATAGGTGCTTACCACTACACCATATATGTGTTTGTGTCATTAGTAGTCACAGGAACATATACAAAATAATGTAGAACCCGTTTAGGTATTGAAATAGGATCGGATCTGGTATAGTGGTGTACGTACATGCAGTGCCGGCCCTAAGTTTTTAAGGGCCCTAAGGCAAACTCGTTACGATAGACCCTCAAGACTATATATATGTTTATTTTGCATTTGCATAGATATATATGTATGTCTAATTTCACTTGCAAAATAAAAACAAATGTAATGATATATTCTCAATTTTTTTATGAGAATATATTCTCAATTTTAACATATTTAATAATGATCGATGAACAACGCTATTATAAACTGATCATATCCGTCATATCCATTGCCTGGATCCACCTGAATGCCTAGCTGTTGCTGGCATGCTGCACGGCGATTGAGAGTTGAGAATTGAATCTTCAGACTTCAGGGCGTCACATGCTAATGCTGATCCCTGAATCTGATGGCCGATGCCCGGTGGCCATAGCCTGGTTTCTGGTCAGGATGCCAGGCTCCTGCTCGTTTGTTGCACGTGGCAGGCCAGAGCACAGCTCGGCTGATGCCTGCATCGTGAGGGGCATGGTGAATCGGCGATCGGCGCGGGCGGCGCATGCCTCACTGCATGAGGCAACAGAATCACTACCAAAGCACACAAGGCCAGGCCAGGAGCTGCACTACTAGAAACCGGCTCTTTGTTCAGTGTTTTTATGTTTGCTGAGTGCATTTTTTTAAGCACTGGGCAAACAAGCTCTTTATCAAGTGCTGCAAAAAAACACACTCGGCAAAATAATGGCACTCAACAAACAAACTCTTTGCCGAGTGCTGAAAAAAAAACACTCGGCAAAACAGGGACACTCCGCAACAAACCGTCACATGGACATCCGTTAGTTAGTGTGCCGACCGTTAGGAGTTTGCCGAGTGTCCGTTAGTGGCACTCGGCAAAGAACTAAGTTTGCCGAGTGTTTTTTTTTTTTGCACTTGGCAAATACATAAGTTTTTTTCTCTTTTGACCTTTAAACTTTTTCTACTGTCCACATACAACATGTGGTACTCCATGTTAAGATTTGGTATATTTCTGAATCTGTTTGCTATATTTAATTAATGTATTGCATTTCAAGGAAGTTTCAGGTATAAGTCAAATTTAAACCGCAAGTGATTTAAATAATAGAATAAAATAAGTAAAAATGATATTCATGTTATTGAGTCCAGTGTGAGTCCTTACCCGAGAAATAAAAAGAATTTTCGAACATCTTGTTCAGGAAACATGACCACGAATGTGTGGCCGAATGATTTTTAAATTCTAAAAAAAGCAAACGAAGTCTGAAAATCATGAGATTTGTCAAGATCCCATGATATCATACGTGAAGGCTGTGGTCAAAATTTGAGAAGGTTTCGCACAATTTTTCACGTACGATGCTTACAAACCGAAACATATCATAAGAACGAATCGTAGCATTAGAAGGATTCGGTAAGATTTGGAGTCAAAGTAACGATCAAATTGGGGTTTGGCTTCACAACTTTTTGTGTAGGCAATAGAGAACATAGATTGTTTTATGTGAAATTTTAGTAAATTTTTGGGTATGTTTGATAATTTTAATTTATTAAGTGTAATTATAGAATTTTAATTGATATAAATTAAATTTGAGTTGTAACTACATAAAATAATGGAATAATATTCCTAGAAAAATGAAATATATATTGTTGAGCCAATTTAACAAGGTATTTTTAAAGTACATCGGAACAAATTGAGAAAAACACGGCCTGGAAAAGAAGGAGAAGGAAAATGAAAAAAAAATAGGTTTGTCGAGTGCCCATTATGTGGCACTCGGCAAAGCTGGCGACCTAGGACACTCGGCAAACCCCCTTACCGGCCCCACACACGCACAGTAGTTTAGGGTTTGAAAATGAAAAAAACAAAATGTGTTTGCCGAGTGCTAGATCACGGGCACTCGACAAACCTCCTGATAACCACCCCAGGCCGGCCTCACACACACACACACACACGCACGGGCACCGCATGCACACACGCATCCCGCCGCCGCCCCCTACCCCCGGCGTCCGTGGAAAAACACGTTATGGAAAAGGAGAAGAAAGAAAATGGAAAAAAAAATAGGTTTGTCGAGTGCCCCTTATCTAGCACTCGGCAAATCTGCGGTTTGCCGAGTGTCAGACCTGGGACACTCGGCAAACCCCCTAACCACGTCAGCGATCCGTGTCTCCAAAATGGAGCTCTCTCATTGGCCCAAACTCCTCTCCCTAGATCCCTCCCCTCTTATCCCTTCCCTCTCCCCCTCTCTCTCCTTATCCACTCTGGCGGCCATGGTGGGCGGGGCGGCGCGGGTCGGCCGGGGCACACAGGCGATGGGCGGGGCGGGGCGGCGCGGCACTCCGGTGACCGTGGTGGGCGGGGCGACCGGGGCACAAGAGCGACGGGCGGCGCGGCGCGGCACTCCGGCGACCGTGGCTAGCGGGGCAGCACGGGCGGCCGTGACGGGCAGCGTGGGCGACGGGCCGGGCTTTTTTTTATTTTCACAAAAATATCTATCGAGTGTCAGGGCCTAGACACTCGGCAAACAAGGTCATGTTTGTCGAGTGCCGAGGCCGTTAGACACTCGACAAACACGCCGTGACTGTCTCCACGCCGTCACGTTACTTTTTTTTTGCCAAGCGTTGGTTTCAGCGCTCAGCAACGTCTTTGCCGAGTGCCATTTGTCGAGCCTTTGCCGAGTGTTTTTTGGGCTTCGTCGTGTGCCATGGACACACGGCAAACCTGTGCATTCCGGTAGTGTAGTGACGTGAGGATGAGTCGATGGATCATGGATTCATGGACACACGAACGTTTCATCTTCATATTGCTTGGGCCTTTCTCTGATCGCTCCTCAGGGAGGCCTAATAGCTAATGGTCTATGCGGGATTGCATACCTGGGTTTGGGCCCCTATCTGCGCTGGCCCCCCGGCGGTCGCACACCTCGCCCCTCCCCTAGGGCCGGCCCTGCGTACATGTGCACGATCGACTTCCCTATAGGCATCGTCGCTTCCTCTTTCCAAGGCGTCGTCGCAGACGCCTCTTTCACCAGGCGTCATCGCGGCCTCCCTGCAGCCACTGGTGTCCCTGTCGTCGGTGCCACTGGATCGCTGTGCCCTCACCGCTCTTCACACAAACATGATTTCAGTATCTGAACCAAACAATCCTAGTCTGCCTGACCAGGCAATTTTCTACTACTTAATAACAGGCAGCTCATAGGCAGGTGAAATATCCAGGTAACTACTCCAGGGTAGCATCCAAACAGGCCCAAAAACTCATGCAGGCTGCTAGTGCACAGCAGGTCTCCACGCCCATGTTCAAAGCATATTATTATATATATGAACACATAAAATCTTCAAAAACACAAACTTTCAACATCAATACTGTCTCATTACTTGAAAACATCTGACGGCACATTATCAACACAGTAATTATATGGAGCAGAAAACGGTACAAACTATGGGAGGATTTGCTCTTTGCACTTGATGGATCCATCCATCCACTGACCATTGATCAGTTCCAGAACACACCATAGACTTAGGAAACTGAACACAAGTTATGCACACCATAGACATTAATTGCATATAGTGGTTCCCATCATCATGGCACTTGCCAAATATACATTATTTCTTCCAAACTAACCTACCAGGTGTCACCAGATGTTGCCACAAACTACTAAGTCTGAGTTATATTTCCATCAGAGCAACCAATAAACTAATATGACATAGTTGTAGTGGTTGGAGACATACCAACACACTACCTACCAGCATCAGCATGCACTACTTGCATTTATTTATACTACACCAAAAGAGAACTACATATCAGCATGCACTTCAGTTCCTCGGCTTGTACTTCTTCTTGATCTCCTGGTAGAGCTTATCAAATTTGTTTTCAACATCACGCTTTGCCTTCTTCTCATACTTGTCCGCATAGTGATCGATGGAGCCTTTGGCATCGTCCTTAGCCAGCTCAATTGTCCATTTGAGCTTGTCCATGGCTTCAGGATGATGATGTTCTTCGAACTCAGAAAGGTCATAACTGTCATCGTGTACAAAGCAAATGACCCAGACTTGTCTTCCTCAACACAGTCATCGGGAACCTTCAATTAAAAAAATTACGGTTATTACTGAACAAAGCACTTAGAAACAATAAAATATAGTTGTGTATGCTGTCACGACTAAATTGAGACTGAAACAGGACTCTCATTTTCCTTTCATCACAGTATGTTTGGTTAAGGTGCACGAGCAAGCCAGTAGAACCTATACAACCCAAGTACAGTAACCAAGTTGTATAGCTGTCATCCAGTTAGTCAAAACCTGCACCAGTATGAATGTATAATGCCAACACGACTTGCATGTGGTTCCTTTCCGAACTACAAACTACAAATGATTTTGGATTTCAACTTATATAGGATATATTAATGTGGATACAGATACATAAAGCTTTAATAGAAAACTAATAGCTACAAACAATCATTGAGATCTAAGGACACAGCAAATCATATCTATCAAATAGAAAATTGCTAGATTCATAGCATTGCTTCAGTTAATTGAAAAGAACTAATGTAGTTAGCAACCATACGTCAAAAAGAAAATTGCTTAATACCAGGTGCTAACAGCTGACATCGAGGCTATGGAATGCTTAGTTTAGGTGGTACAAGAACTTCACAAACATGGGTAACACAAATGTCTAGAAAACTATTACTTATTTGAAGGGCTATTTTGGTAACGAATTATTCGAGACACGGCAACCCTGCTATGTCCCCATCCAAGCACCGGGCACCACCCGTGCTCATCGCCCCCAAGAAACGAAACTCTAACTCTGAATGGCATCCAAATCTCACACAGCGCACCAAAGGGGGAAAATCGCTCTTACCTTCTTCGATGAGGTGGAAGGCGCCCATTTGCCCCTCTTTGCGCTGGAGACCGAAACATTTTTCTTGCATCCGCTGGAAGCTGCCCCTTTGCCGCACTTTCCTCCGGTCGCCCAAACCTCCAATGCCAACCGCATTGTGGCCAGATCGACGTCGACGTCGGTGTCGTAGTCGACGAGGTACACCTCGCGCGCGGGGCAAACTGGCCGCGTAAGCGCGCTTGGGCCCGGGTGTTGTGGCCGCGCTTGCTGCTTGACATGGTCGACGACTCCGCCGCCACCTTCGTCGCCGCCTGGGGGATTCAATCCGCCACCGCCTCCGTCGCTCGTGCCTCGTGGGAGTCACGGGTGGGGAATGCGGGGGGTCACGGACTTACGGGATGGGGAGGGTGTACGGGAGAAGGAAGTGGCCGGTGCGGGACGGTTTTGAGGAAACGAAGTGGGCCGGTCCATTGACGGAGTGTGTTGGCTGTTGCCCAGCTGTTGCCAAACGTTGCTACATTAGTGCCACCTCGCCAATGTAGGGAGATGAAACGTAGCTTAAAAGTTAAAGGGACTAAACCTTATTAAACTTCTTGTACCATACGCCATTCCAAAAAGATGCACATAATTGGACCGGCTTGGGACAGGTTGCTTTGCTGAGGTCCTTTACGTGGTCGAGCCAGGTGAGGCGACTGGTCTTTGTGTAGGCCTGTACAGTGCAAAATTTTAAATTCTGTTTTTTATATTTTTTTTAAAACTTTTTAAATTGAACATTCTAACTGCATTTAAAATTTTTGAAAACCTATTTATATCATTCCAACTTTTTTTAATATAATATTCCAACTGCTACTACTTTTTACCACTTCTAGTTCTTTTTTTATATTTTTTTAACTTTTAAAATTGAACATTCCAACAGCATTTAAATTTTTTGAAAACCTATTTATATCATTCCAACTTTTTTGTTTAACTTTTTAAATTGAGCATTCCAACTTTTTGAATATAATATTCCAACTACTACTACTTTTACTACTTCTAGCGCTACTAAAACTGTTGCTACTACTACTTCTGCAGTGGTGTTGTACCCATGGCGAAACCTTAGAGGGGGTGTAAAACAGGTTTGGAGGACTTTGTAATAGCTTATAGTGTGACCCCATGAAGCACCTAGGTAGTGTGAAACGTGATGTGGAAAACATGACTCATGGTGAAAGTGTGCAATCTCTGTGGAGTGTAAAACTAATATATCAGTCGTGCTCACGGACAAGATCAACTTGGATTTCTTCAAGATTAGATGGCTCTAGTTCGTTTTGGGTGGTTCCTTTGGTAAGGGAATGGTTGTTTCAGTTGGGAGCTTGGAAGTGTTGGTTTGGTTCTCGAGGAGAAGGCAGAATTCACCTAGTAATTAAGGAAATTAGAATGTGTCGCTTAGGCACCGGTGTCAAACAAAGTTAGCCTATCCTTGCTATAAGCCTCATGTCATGTACGAATAAATTGATCCTGGCATACATATGTTGTGCATTCGATTTTGATTCTTGCATGCGCGGCCGCCGAGCTCCGACGAAACCCTAGCGCGGCCTCCCTCTTCCTCGACCTGGCCATCGGCTTTTACCATGTTTTAGTTATAGAGACAAGCCCTCTCGAGAGAAATTTGGCTCCCAAATTTTCCCACAAGACATAGATTAAATGAATTTCTTTGTGTCAATTGGAACAAATTCCAAATTGAATTGTGTATACTCCTACCAAAAAAATTACGTAAATATATATTTAAATTGTATGTATGCAAAAGTTATATTTGAAAAACTGCCCATATAAAATTGTGACATGAATTTGATCGTGTTTTGGGTTTTACCGTAGCGCTATCATGGGCATACTACTAATATTTTTTAGATCTGTCTATTCCTCACCCGAGTGAGCAATTACTCGATTTTTTTCCTCTTTCCTACGGCACTGTCCATCGTCCTACTCGCCCCCCGCCGCCGCCCACAGCCCCGGCTGCGCTGCTGCAGAGCTCCAGTGATTGGAACAAATTCCAAATTTAATTGTGTGTACTCCTACTGAAAAAATTACGCGCGCGTGTGTATATATATATATATATACACGGTATGCATGCAAAGTTTTATTTGAAAAACGATCATGTGTATCAAAAATGCCAGACCGCCTAAAACCCACGTGAATGCGCCAAAACGAAGGCTCAAAACCACAACACGTGTCTGATTTCCTCCCAAAATTTTCCAAAGTTTCCCACCGCGCCAAATTTCTGCGCACAAACGAAAAAAAGAAAAAAGAGCCATATATCGTCGGTTCCTCCCCCCGTACCTGCCTATTTGTTTCCCCTCCCCCAAAATTAGATCGCGATCCGTCCAGGAGCCCTAGACACCGCCAGCGTCCAGGACGCCGCCAACGTCGCCTCCAGCCAGGACGTCGCTTCCTCCTCAGGGCATCAGCGCCAGCAACAACGCCACCGCCTTGGGCGCCCATCGATATATTGAAGCCACCTCGAACTAGAACTAGAAGATGAGCATGGGTTCTCTCGTCCATATAGCACCAGGTAGATTGTTGGCTTTGACTGCTGTCATGAGAAATCTAGTTTATTAGATTCCTGTTTGTTAGCACCAGGTAGATTGTTGGGGCTTTAGTTAGGGATGCAAACGGGTGCAGGTTTGCCTGCAACCTGCTAAATCCAGCCTGCAAAAAAGCCTTCGCGGGAACCTGCGCTTGCCTAGCAGGCTTAAGCGGGAGTAACCTGTAATGCCTCTTAGGCTTAAGCCCACTGAGCAGTCTTCCTTGATCTCCCAGTTGGTTTGCTTTTCATCCTGTAGTGTTGCTGTTGCGTGTGATCTCTTGTGGTTCTTGAACTTTCTGATATGGACTAGCATGTAAATGGACTGTATAGTTTGGATGCAGCCCTGATTGACTAGATGCACT
The DNA here is from genome assembly GCA_904845875.1 of Miscanthus lutarioriparius. Lineage (NCBI taxonomy): Eukaryota > Viridiplantae > Streptophyta > Magnoliopsida > Poales > Poaceae > Miscanthus > Miscanthus lutarioriparius. The sequence continues at coordinate 97,319,012 of CAJGYO010000003.1, read as the reverse complement.
ATACATTTATTGTTAGAAACATTGATCTTTAATTTAGTTCTGTTGGTGCTTGTGTCCTTGTTTATTTCTTCAGCCGTTGCCGTTGTCACGACCAGAGTGGCTTCTTTTTGTTAGAGGCCTGTAATTGGTTATTTTACATGTGAAGTTCCTAATTTGTGGCCTTAACATTGGTTATTTTACATGTGGAGTTGTGGTCCTCATTTGCTTGCTCCCCCTCAGCCTCCCATGCCTGCAGTGGCTGATCCAGAAAATTAGCAGTCGGTTAGCACTGATAAAAGTTAGTTTTGGACTACAATAGTAAACCTTAAGGGTAGGCAAATTTTCCAAACAACCATCGACGCATTTCTAATCAAATCAGGAGCGCAGTGAAATTGCTACTATAAATCAGTCGCTAGATTCTTTCAGACAAGACAGTGGTGCGGAGAAAGCAAAGCGTGCTGTGTCCTCTGCAGGGTCTTCCATTGCTCGCAATTGAAAGCAGGCTTCCGGCAGGTGTCTGCAAGCCTGCATGTGTTTTGCTGCTAAGCCCAGAAGGTGGATGCGGGCAGTGAGCTGTATACTAGTAGGAACCTGCAGGAGTAGCAAAATATACTAGCGGTTGATGCGGTTTTTGGACTCTTTCTCCGTTTCCTTTTCTAATCCATCGGGGGCCACCATATAACCGCAGCATCGCGCCGTGCTTTGACCTATCCCCCGCCGACTTTGCTGTACCTCGCCGCATCCACGCCGCGCCGCGCCATTGCAGCCCACGCCGCGCGCCCTGAACGCTAAGCGCGCGCGCTTTGCCCATGATCACGCCTGCACGCACCGTGCGCGTGCGTCTCCCCTCCCCAAGATAGCCGCCCTAGCGCCGCCGCACCACAGCCGCCGTCGTGCTCCACGCCGGAGATCCAGCTGCCATCCTCGCACTCGTGCCTACATTGCATTGCTCGGCCGCCGCACGTCGCTAGAACCCTAACCTTTGCCGACCCGGTGGTTCCCCGTTTCGTTCCTCTGCTCCACGGTTCGCTTTTCATCAGGTAGCAAGCCATCGTTTCTAATTTCGTATCTAATGCTTGCTTGTTAGGGTTTTGTATCTCTAGATATATATATATTGAAATTATTCATATATCCAATCTATTCTATTGTGCAGCGAGTCGGTGTTTCTGATATCACTTTGGCAGTTGTCAGTCAACTCGGGGCCAAGCTCGCGAGTACGGATCGAGGCCAAGCCTCGGAAGTGACAGTTGACAGTTGATTCTTGTCAGTGCAGTTATTTTTTTTAGCTCCATCAGATGGCTCGTGTCAAGAATGTCGGAGGTGGCCCCGGTGATGAGGATCCGAGGCCCCCTCCTCGCCTGCCTACTGATGTGAAAGGCAAGGCGACGAAGAAGCTTGCAACAAAGAAGAGGAAGTATGCAGATGCTGATATAGAGAGAGCAGCAGCAGTCGCAGCCGCTGCAGAGTGTGCAGAGAGAGGAGGTGCTCGGAGTGATGTTGTTATTGCAAATCAACTTTCACCAGCTCAGAGGGCCGCCATCCAGGAGGTGAGCGTCATCATGGTAGTCTAGCTGGGACAGCCATGGTTGGAGGACGACGTGTCGCTATAGATGAGAGTCAGCCTCAGGGGGAGTCACAGCCAGCACAGCAGACAGAGCAGGCTCAGGAGGGAGTGCAGTCAGAGGAGACAGAGCAGGCACCTCAGCCCTAGTTATGTCGCTCTGGTCGTACTTGTACCTAGGTGACACCAAGGCTAGATACACAGAGGAGGGGTTCTCGTCTGCCTCCTAGACCATAGGGTCCGTCTCCAGTGACTCATCTAGATTTGAGGGCCGCCATGGCCAAGCAGGTGCAGCAGCTCAGGTTCGTACCGTTCGAGGACTGGTTCCCACCTAGGAGGGATGAGCATGCATCAGAGGGCTTCTACACACCACTGTAGGAGGATTTTTATAATGCATATCTTAACAGTGGGGCAACATTCAAGTCTCAGAGGGTTTGCTCCATTGAGTCCATTGTAGCAGCAGCAGGAGAGCAGATTCGCCCTTACCTATCTTATCTACTAGGGCTGATAGATTTACTTAGATGGACATGCAGATATGTATCATCATGGGTCCATAAGTTATATGCTACACTTTGGATTAACCCGCAGCACAGATTCATACACTTTGCATTCAGAGGCAGAGACTACAGGCTGATGAGCTTTAGGGTCAGAGAGATACTCAGGCTTTAGGACCAACCCATCCGGCTACATGAGGTTTGCTATGGTCAGACAGCGCCTCCTAGACGCCCTCATAGCGGTCTTGTGCCTCCTACAGATCTGGTCCGCCATTGCTTCATAGAGCCATTCGACGAGGGGTCGAGCAGGACACCCAGAGACCTCACTCCTACAGCTAGAGTGCTTGATGCTATCATGAGGAGAACCTTGCTTCCAAGGATGGGATATCGCTAGGGCTTGACCCGCATTTAGTTATGGCTTTTGAACTCTCTGATGCAGTAGACTGTGTTTGATATTTGGGATCTTATTCTATCAGAGATGGAGGACACTCTTGCAGAGGGGTTTAGATGTCACAGGCAGCTGTCATATGCTCACTGGATTACATTCTTGATTCACAGGGCAGTTACAGTGAGGCCTCCAGAGATGTTGGCAGAGTATTCTGATGCTACTATAGAGTTTCCAGCTTATAACATGACCTAGATGCTCCATCACAGCAGGCCGAGTGCACCTAGCCAGCCGCACCATCGCCCAGAGGTGCCAGAGACTGCAGCCCAGTAGGATGAGACTATCAGGGGCATTGCAGCAATAGAGGAGGAGCGGTTAGATGCTCAGCATGAGGGTATGGTCGAGAGCGACCCCAGCGATAGCTCATATGATGACTACCAGGATATCCCTCGAGATGCCTCCTCGACGACATGACCATGAGGCCGGTAGCTCTAGTTTAGCTCCACCTGCACCGCAGACAGACCTTGCTCTTCTTGCTATTCTTGAGCGGATGAGGCAGGATCAGGCTCGCCAGGCCTAGGAGACCGCAACTACATTTGCATAGTTTTAGGCCAGACAGGACGAGTTCCAGCGACAGCAGCAAGCTATACAGCAGCAGCAGCAAGCCATGCAGCAGCAGCAGCTCCTCATGCAGCAGCAATTACTTGGATTCATGCAGCATGTTATCTCTGATATTGGGGCTCCACCGCCACAGCCTTCACCCCAGATCGGCCAGCCTGCCACCACTTCTATGACTCTAGCTTTACAGCCCAGTGGGCTTCAGAGTCAGGGACAGCCAGCAACATAGTTTCCTTCATCGACAGAGTAGGTGTCCCAGTGGTTTGCCTCACCAGTGCCAGCCCTATAGTTCACACCTCTTCATACGGGCTTCAAACCGGCTTTGAGTTCATCCATGCTTGTACCAGATACCCTAGTTTCATGGAGCCTTGGTGCTACCTTCAGTGAGTTGACAGGGTAGCCTATACCGCCAGAAATACATGTCCCTAATCCTTCCACAGTTGCTCCTATTACTGGGACTACAGAGACACTCCATTCTTCAGTTGCATCATCAGAGCCACCTGCTTTAGTGATACATGCAGAGTCACAGGCCGCACCAGTTCCAGATCTGACCCAGACCGCTTCAGCGTCACTTCCAGGGACAAAGGGTCATACAGCTCAGAGCTTAGGATCAGATGATGATGGCACACAGTTCCAGATCGCTCATCACACCTCAGCGTCCGACTTGTCCGCTGCAGCCCCGCCGATCGACCCTTAGATTTTGGTGCTTGACGCCAAAGGGGGAGAGGGATCGAGTATGATAGACTTAGGGGGAACGATATATCTAGGGGGAGCTTATCTATTATATTTGGCTTTTTATGTGTGATACACTATTATGCATTCATGTTTATTTTCATGCATCGAACTATATTTATGTGATAGTGATATCTACGTGATGTGATATTTATGTGATATGTGACATGTGTGCTCTCTACTTTGAATTATTTATATGTCATATCACTTGGTTATGCTCATTTGTTTTGCTTCCATGTTTTACTCCGATGCAAATGAGCTTTATCTATTCTACTCATGCTTATTTCATATCAATTGAGTACATCATGTTGGCTTGGGTCATATAAGCTTGCCTAACTTTTTTGTTCTTATTGTCAAAAGCTTATATGAACCAAGCATGTTGAAAACCTCATCTCTTTTACATACTCGAGGTGGTATTGTCATCAATCACCAAAAAGGGGGAGATTGAAAGCATCTAGGCCCCTAGTTGGGTTTCGGTGATTAATGACAATACGAGATTACTGTGACTAACGTGTGTTTTGCAGATGCAATTAAGTTAGGTCATGGTAATGGCAATTGATTGGACAATCATGGTTGTCATGCCCCAACGATGGAAATCGTTTTGGTTTTCAAAGGATGGACGACAAGGTTAAGGATGGACTAGTTCTAAGTGTCATTTGGTGTTGAAGAGACACTTAGAGTAGTTTAGGACTTTGTTTTTCCTTTGGCCATACTATTAAGGGGGTATGGACGGGTAGCTTGACCTAGGTGAGTCTAGTGGGTTAGGTGTGGTGCACACTTGTCAAATCTAGCACTAGGTAGCTCCTAAATAGCCCTAAGATCAATTGGAGCACACTTCATTCACATATGATTACGAGTTGGAAGTGAATTGAGGATCAAATGTTGATCGGACACTGGTTCCAGTATGACCGGACGCTGGCGCAGAGTCCGGTCAGTTCATTTGATCAAGGTAAAGTCGTCTGGTGCGACCAGACGCTGAGTTGAAAAGCGACCGGACGCTGGGGTGCCAGCATCCGGTCAACTCCAGTAAGGTTCCAGAGAGCGGTTTTCATGACCGGACGCTGGCCAGTGTCCGGTCATCACGTAACTGCTCGGTTTCGGGAGAACTAACCAGAGCGTCTGGTCACCTTGACCGGAGCATCCGGTCACCCCGCAGAGGCACATAACGGTTCGGTTTGAATGAGGGGTTATAAATATTTCATCTATTCACTCAAGGGATTACTTTTGCTCATTCCAATAGCTGAGAAACACTCTTGAGAGTGCCAAGAAGAACAAGGTCTTAGTGAGGTGATTGAGATTTGAGAATTCAAGACCTCATTAGTGAAAGCAAGAGTAGCAAAGTGTGCATCCACCCTTCTCATTAGGCTTGTCGTGGACAAGTGAGAATTTGTGTTTGTTACTCTTGGTGATAGCCATCACCTAGACGGCTTGGTGGTGATTGGGAGTTTGGTGATCATCCGGCGGAGCTTGTGGATGATCCAACTCAAGTTGTGAGCGGTTGTGGGTGATTCACCACGACAGAGTGTCAAAGAATCAACCCGTAGAGAGCACTTGATCCTTGCGCAGATCAAGGAGGAGATACACCCTTGCGTGGGTGCTCCAACGAAGACTAGTGGGGAGTGGCGACTCTCGATACCTCGGCAAAACATCACCGCGTTTCTCCTTCTCTCTTTACTTTGAGCAATTCAATTCTTATCTTACATTCATAGAATTGCCATGCTAGAGTAGGATTGGAACATAGGTTGCTAAACTTTTGTGCGGTAGAACAATAGGAACACTTTCTAGGCAAAAGGGGTGAAGTGGGCTAACCGTAGGGTTTATTTATTGCAAAGATTTTTAGAATTAGCCCAATTCACCCCCCTCTTGGGCATCTTGATCCTTTCACTCACCTAGATGCAGACGCGAATCATTGGGTGGTGAAGAGATGAGCGGGGACGTGTCCAGGAGCTCCCTCTGCGGTGATGGCCAACCTACGATGGCGGCAACCCCATTTAGTCAAGCTCCGCCACCGGAGAGGAAATATGGACAACGGATGAGCAATAGGGTCTAACCACGATCCTACCCGAAGTGGTGGTATGGTCGGAGACTGCCCCAGTCGAGCCGGCCATGTGCGCGTGGCAAGGGCGACGATGGGTTATGGAGGCACGGCCGCGTCAGCACCGTGAGGAAAGCAGTGAGGGCGCGGCTCAGGTGCGCACATCGCGAAGGACTTGCGAGGTGGGGCTGGGGGTGCAGCCAATTTGGCTCAGGATGATAAGGTGGGTAATGCCCACGGCAATGGTGGGCTCAGCATTTAATGGCGCAACGGCGGAAGCCCGGCTCCAAATTGGAGCTTGCCAAGGCGTGGTTGGACACGGTGCGGGGTCGGCCGGCTAGTAGGCTCGAAGGCGGAGTTAGGAGCGCACCGAATTGAAGGGACATGACCCATCCATGCCGGATTGATGGCATGGCCTGGCTAGCCCGAGCAGCAGAGGAGGGAGGGAAAAAGGGAATGGGTCTGGCTGCTTGTCCGAGCTTTGGCGGGACACGGCGACCGCACATGTGCAAGCACTGTGAGCCAACGCAGCCAGGAGGGAAACATGCACGTGTGCAGGTGGTGGCCATGCGACAGGGCGGCCGTGGTGCCATTAATGGCGAAACGACACACGAGTGGCCTCGGTAAGCCCACGTGCACGAAGTCAGGACGGGTAGCGACGCAGAGGCATAGGCGGACACGACGGTAGCGTGCTGTGGTGCGGCGGTGACAGCGCTATGCAGCGAGCTGGCATGCAGCGCGGTGACGGGATGGCGGCGGTGCAGGCGGACATGATGCAAGTCGGCGTGGGTGCACGTGAGTGACCCAGCAAGTGCGACCACGTCCAACAGCAGCGGCGACGCGACGCAAGCGGTAGGCCACAACCAGGCTGGGATGGCCTCGACCGGCCAGCACACGCGACCGTGTGCGCGACGCAGCGGAGCATGACCAACAACACGGTGATCGCGCCTACGCGATGAACTCGACCAAGAACGTGCCATGCACGCTTTTTAAAGCATCCAATTCACTCAATCGGTTGACCCAACATCCAAACCAGCATTGCTATACCTAAGAGGGCATACGAGGCTACTAAAACAAGCCATAATGCAACACCACTCTTTAACCAAATCGCTCTACAAAAATTGCCAAATCTAGCTTTGTCAAACTATTTTTTAGCCTTAGAAATTTGACTAAGTCTTGATCAGATTCGTGTCAAATTTGATTTTCAAGCTATTAGACCAGTTAGCTAGTGAATTCATTTTTTGACCGCGGGTATTTCATCGTTATCTATAAAGTTTGTACTTCAAACTATATTTAAGTAGCACATATATGTTCTATAGTATTTTCGCTCAATAAAAATTGGTTTAAAACCCTAGGTGATATAACGTGACTATGAAATTAAGTTTCGTTTCGTATTTCTGTCGACCATTTCGAGTTACGGAATTTGATCTACACCCTATATTACATGCATTAACACATAACCATGATACTCATGACATGTTTTAGCAAAAGATTTACAGTGTAACACCGAGAGTGTTACAATACATAACCTGTATCCAATGTTGCGTACAAAATAATTCTCTCTCTTGATGTCAACAAGACTTGGCACATTCGCCTTGGTTATTCAACTATAGAGATAACGTGAGAATTATTGTTTATTCTATTGGTCATAGCATCAATATGAGCCACTAAATTTCTTGAAGAAATTCAAGAACATACATGTGACTCTATTTATCATTTTATGGACCATAAGATACTATGTAATGCACATTTATGTATCCATAATATAGTCCCAGGTGTGTCTCTTAGTCATGAGAACCATCACTATACCAAACTCATTGCTCGAAATCTTCAATTTATAGCAAATTATACTAGACGCGGGATCAAATCCATTTTATATGGAACTGTTTGGTTTTTGGGTACTATATATCAAGTACCTTATATCCATGATATATTAAAATAGAATTGTAATTTATCAGCACTAAGTTGTTTTCATGGGACCTTACACACTGCATCAATAATTCAAATTCATCAAACTGCACTTATACAACTCCCTACGTTGCAGTACATACGTGGAACTTTGGTCGCAGCCAAATATTTCTCATATGCGCATCGAGTATGTTTTGCACATATCGATATCACCACCCAACATACCAATAGGCATTAGGGATCTTAAGAGGTAACTCTGTAGGGGATTTATAAATTGCCCATATATTGATCACATTTGAGGATAATTCCAGACATTAGGGGAAGATTTATACCACATTAAGAATGTTAGGAATCAAAAGAACAATCCTCACATCCACGTACAAAAGATTCTAAACCTAATCATTTAGAATATCTTATATTTGCATTATATTGCAAAGAATCTACCAGAAACATTTACTGATAATAAGGGTGTCACAAAATCATCTTATCCTATTTATAATGCGCCCGAAAGAATGGAGGTACCAATTAAAACCATTCAACTCCAACTTCCAAAGAAGAGGGGGAGAAGTACGACCGCTCCTAAGGATAATGCTCCAAGTAAGTGTCCGAGGATACCGAGGACAAGATCCTCCAAATCAGTAAATCCAAGCCAACCTCAAGTTGGCAGACACCCAAATGGATGAGCATCCAAAACCCGGATCAAAATCGATCCGGATCAACGGTGCATCCAAATTCTGATCCTAGAATATTGGAACACTCTGACTCCATATGAAAAATGACTTGGAGTCCAAAAGAGTTAACATTTTCACATGCTACATTGATTCCAAACAATGAATCAATCATTTAAAGACTACAAATTATCGCGACATATACTCTCAAATATTGCTCTTCGCCTTACTGGATCTAAACCAAAAGTCCTAGGCAGAGTGTCTTCACACTCAAATTTGGTCAAACTAAAAGGTGGCGATTAAGGAGAAGTGCTCTTGTTTAATGATGAGAAGTATTACCACAATAATGTCTTCTCTCACATAGTCTCTTTTCAGAAGCAAGGTGGTGAACAATAAGAGCTTGTAGCATATGATTTCATGCAGAGACCCAGCATAGCATACCCCATGGTATGTGTGAAAATGAAGGTTTCCAAAATTCAATAATTGGCAGATCAAATGAATTTGATAGATTCGGACATATAAGTCGCAGTGGACTTCACATTCTGAATCCAAATACAAATCGCAACATACATTGTGTATAATTAAGCATGATTGCATATATTGATTATTTTGATGTCATCATGATACAGAAATAATTATGCAATCATTTGAGATACAATTTCCATTATGTGGATTCGAGATGGAGGATTTGAGTAAGACCAAATATACCTAGGCTTACAGTTTCAGCACCGTTCTTCAGGAATTTTAGTGCATCAATCAGCCTATATCCAGAAAATATTAGAGAAATTCAATATGGACAAATCGTATCATAATAAAACCCCGATGGTTGTTCATTCTTTAGAAATAGAGAAAGATCTATTTAGACCACGGGATATTAGAGAAAAGATATTAGGACCAAGGTTTCATATCTTAGTGTCATTGGAGCACTTATGTATCTTGCAAATTGCACCATGTCTGATATCGCATTTGCAGTGAACATACTAGTTAGACATAGTGCAAATCCAACTCACCGTCATTAGACGGGAACGAAGCATATCCTCAGATATCTTAGTGGCATAAATGATCTTGGTTTATTCTTTAAGAGAAATCATGATCCCAATATGATTGGATACATGGATGCTGGTTACTTGTCTGGTCCCTATCTCAAACAGGATTTGTATTCTTATATGGAGGTACAACTATTTCATGAAGTCTTCTAAACAAACTCGGACGATGACCTCTACTAATCACACTAAAATTATTGCTTTATAATAGACATCATATGAATGTGTATGGCTTCGTCAGAATGTTTAACCACATACAACAGTCATGTGGCATTGGTTCGATTGAATCACCTACAATTATCTATGAAGATAATTTCGCTTATGTTACATAGGCACAAACAGGTTACATAAAGAGTAATGTCGTTAAGCACATTGCTCCTAAGCTGTTTTATCCCCATGAATTATAAGAAAGTGAGGAAATAAACGTCTTGCAAATTAAGTCATGTGATAATCTCACTGACCTATATACTAAGTCCTTACCAACTTCTATGTACATGAGATTGATATGCGACGACTTCAAAATTTACAAGAATCAGGGGAGACATCTCCTAGATGTTGACCTATATCAGTATTATATTATACTCTTTTCTTTTACAAGTTTTACTCACAAGATTTCTTGTTAAAGATTTTAATGAGGTAATATTAACATAAGCATGTGTCATATTTTTTATTTTCCCCCATCGAAGTTTTTGTGGAAAATATCAAAGACAAATATTGCCTTCACAACTCATCTATGGTTTTTCCCTAAAAATGTTTTTCATGTGAGTTATCCAAGAGACAATAATAATAATATATCGTCATATTTTCTTATAATTTTCCACTGAATTTTTATAGGAGTTTTAGCAACATATCACTTTAAATTGCTCCTCATATTTTTCCGAAAGATTTTTGGGAAGTTATCTTTATGTCGTATCTCCAATATTTTTTCTCCACTGCATTTTTAATGGGATACCAACTACATAGTGATTTATTTAAACCACACAAACAAATATGCTATTTTCTCCTTATTTTCCAATAAGATTTAAAGGAGTTTTAATGGCATATCCATATATTTCTCAAATTTTTCACATAGGGTTTTTCGAGGAATCGCAGCTTACAACTGCATTGATCTCAAGAAAGATTCGATCAAGGGGGAGTTACCAACATACGTCTTTTTCACAAAGTGATATCATCCATTCAAGCACAAGATTAATGGATATGATTAGATAGTTAGTTTTACTTTTAAAGGGATGTCCTTTGAAAACAGTCGTGTCTGTTCAGTGGTTTCATTTGTGAACAGTCGTGTCCTTTTGTGACATCTCTTCACTTATATAAATATATTTCAGAAATCAATAAAAACAACCATTCTTTTAAATCTTGTTCATTTACATTCACTTCTAACAATTACTTAAAAAAAAGAGATGCTAGATTTTGGAGACAGAGGAAGTACAGCCCAATCATTCCCTCCACATGGCACATGCACACCCTTGGTCCACATGGCAGAGGCTGAAGCTCGACGACCTATTCACTTGGTCGTGTTTAATTTATAAGCCATATTTTTTTAGCCAGAATAGTATTTTTCTCACACCTCAAATTAGTCGATCAGTATTTTCAACCATCATCATGTTCGTTTGTTGGTTTCAGCCAGACTTATTCAACCAGTCAATAGTATTTTCCTCAAAAAAAAATCAGCACCAGCCAACCTAAACTAACACCAGCACCGATCAGCAAACAGGGCAGCTAAACAAACAGTGCGCCGAGCTGGTTGAACCAGACCAGACAAGACAGCCAGGTCGCCATCGCCGGTCTCTCTTCACAATCTCGTTTCGTCGCCTCACTTTCCCGAGCCCGAACACCGAAGTACCAAACCCTCCCTCCGCCGCCGGCCGCCGCCGCCGCACGGGTGTCCCAAATCCGGCCACGCATTATGGCCACGCGGACACCGCCGGCGTTGATGGACGAGCTCGTGGAGGAGATCCTCGTCCGCATCCCGCCAGACGACCCCGCGCGGCTCGTGCGCGCCAGCATCGCGTGCAAGCGCTGGTGCCGCCTCGTCTGCGATCCGGGCTTCCGCCGCAGGTTCCGCGAGCGCCACCGGACGCCCCCCTTGCTCGGCGTCATCCGCTACTGCCACGTGAGAGGCCGCGACAGAGTCGCCCGCTTCGTCTCCACCTGCTCCTTCCGCCCGCGTCGCGCCGACCGCCACGGATGGCGTGCGATCGACTGCCGCCTCGGCCGCGTTCTCCTCCGCAGCGAGCCTTGGAGCTCCAGGTCAGTCTTCGCCGTTTGGGACCCCGTCACGGACGCGCAGCGGGAGCTTCCCGCGCTGCCGCAGTCCCCTTCCCTATACAACAGTATCCACACCAACGCCGCAGTGCTCTGCGCGGGCAGGGGCGGCTGCAACCACCTAGACTGCCACAGCGGACCCTACCTCGTGGTATTCGTGTGCGTTCACACTTCGGGTGCGGGGACGTTCGCCTCCATGTACTCATCAGAAGCTGATGCGTGGGGCTAGCCGACCTCTGCGCAACACTGTGATGTTCTCGCCGGGTATCTGCGCGGTGCCCATGTAGGGAATGCACTCTACTTTGTTGTGTTTCCGTTACGGGAGCTCATAATAGCAAGAATCCTCGAGTACGATTTGGTCACAGGCGAAATGACCTTGATTGACGCACTACCTATGGAAAATTATTGGATTGTGCTCACGATTCTGCAGAGCGGTGGGCTGGGATGTGTCACAGAGCAGAGATCTGCATTATACCAGTGGTCGAGGGAGGCTGGCCCAGACAGAGATATGAGATGGGTTCAGAGCAAACTCATTGAGTACAAGATCCCTGTTGGTCGCACCATGATCACACTTGATGTTTTTGGCTTTGCTGATGGCAGTGGTGTCATCTACGTCGGGACGGATAATGGGGCTTTCATGACTGATTTAAAGTCTGGCAGATTTATGAAAGTAGGAGGGGTCAGTGACGGCGAGACCATGGTTCCATTTATGAGCTTCTATACTCCAGGTGCATCTCTGACTAGTCCATTGATTTCCCAATATTTTTGGTTGAATAATGTTTCAGTTAGTATATAACATGAAAATACTCACATTGCTATATGTTGCATATGGGATAATGGTACTTCTACATAGCATTTGTTTATGGAGTTGGAATATAATATAACTGCTTCGTACAAAACAGTGTTATCTCTACATAATTTTTGTTTTTTTTCAACATTGTTATGGGCCATTCTTGAATTTGGCTAGATCAGTGCTTGAAAAAATTGAGGTTTTTCTCTATAGCGTGTGGTAATATTTTGCAACGATTTTCTTAGATGATAGGCTATAGGCTTATGTTGCCTGCTTATATTGAAAGTAGAAAGATGTCGTTAATGATTTTGCTCAAGTTTTGTGACACTTGTGGAAGCTAATGATCTAGTGTCAGTTAGTAGTCACTAGTCGAGTGCCTGTGTGTTGGACCGGTTAGCATATCTTACACCCAGCATTACACTTTTGCACAAGTAGCTGCGCGTTTTCATGGGCTGTCTCCATATGATACAACAGCAGCACCTCCCCTGTTTTCCTTCCAGAAGCGCTAGAGTTACTATCATATTTTCAACTTTGGAACTTGGAAGTAGCCACATGCACCATTTCTCTCCATCTATCTTCAGCATTATCAACTTCTAATCATGGAGGAAACAACTAGGCGCTGAAGTTTATGAGAAATTGAGAATACAGTGTAAGGAGGAGTTTTTTTTTCATCTAGGGATAATTAATTGTAATTGTAGATGTTAAAAAAGGTAAATCAGAAGTTAGAATGGATCTCTTTTTTTTGTTCTAATTCAGGTATGCTCTCAGTTCAGATATCACATCACCTTGTAAATCAGTTTTTTTTGTTCTAATTAGTTCACTAATTCTACGCATGAAGTGAGCTCCTAACATTTGCAGAGTAACATGCTAGTCATGCACAACTCTAAATTACTATGAACTTGTTGTTCAAACAGAACTCTGCAAAAGATTAATTGCATAAGGACAATATCAATCTGAACTCATTATTTTCACAAGGAAAATATCAATCTGAACACGTTGGTGACACCTGACATTAAATATTTGTGTGATTTTTATTTAAAAACTAAGATTTTTCCCATACCTAATTAACATGCATTTTCTTTGTAAAATTGTGATTCTTATGTCCATTATCCAACAGTCCCATGCTGCCTTCTTCATCCTTCAGCACTCAGAGTCAGAGATCTGCTTCCATGTCCTCATGCCATAGGAGCTCACCTGTGGTAGGGGCTCACCAGTGGTTCAGCTGAGCTGGCCATGAGTAACCTGTTAACGCATTGAAGTGTCAATAGATAGGAATGCGTCCAAAGAATCATCAATAGCATCCTCTATTTTAGAGTGTTGCTTATATCACCCTAACATGGTTCCTTTCACCTGAAAACATTTCAAACTGTTAGCAGTACCAACCAATTTTCTTCCTGGCCTTATGTGACACATACTCAAGTGTGTACCTAGAACTCAGTTCTTATCTCCAAGTTTCATTACTGGGAAATACTCCTTCTGTGATTCTGTCCCAATATACAAGGCACAACTGATTTTTCTCCAACTCCATTTTCATGCGCATGCAGCATTTATGCTGACGCTAGACTCCTCGGCTCCCACTCTGTTGCATGCCTGCAATACACATGCAGGCTCTCTCTCTCTCTCTCTCTCTCTCTCCTATTGATGGCCTTTTCTCTTGTATAGCATGTTTTGTTTGTGAACTGAAGCATCAGGCGTGGGGGCTGGTAAAAATTAATGGCTTCTTGTATACTAGGCCGAAGGGAGTAGCACCTATAGTTTGAACTTGAAAACTTATCAATAGATTTAGATACAATGAGACCAAGAAAGTTTCCTGGAGGCAGAGAAACATTTCCAGCAAAAATGTGTCCTTGAAATGAGCATTTATTCCATTCAGATTGCAGTTCACAAATCATATAGAGGTGACGTACATTTTTTTAAGGTGATGTGTATGTTTAACAGCTGAAGGCAAAATCCTACTTTTTTTTTTTTTTTTTTTTTACTTTTTTTTTTTTTTTTGCAACTAGGACTCTCTTGTCTTGTCTTGTTGTCTAGTTGGTAGATACATCGCAAAGCATGTGAACATGTCCAGCTAGTTGTCTAACTGTTAGAACACTAGTCTGCCAATCTTGCTGCGACAAACTGATAACAGCCATGGCTGAAATCTTGATGGATTGGTATGGCACAGATAAGCGGCTTCCTTTTGTGCTGTATAGCTCATTAGTGCTGTGCATCCACAGAAGATTCAAACCTAGGTACATTATGAATCTAAATATTGGATATTTTCCTTCAGGCTGAAACATAACATTTCAAGAAGCCTAGGGTTTGGTTTGGGTTCAACCTCATGCAGAATAGTGAAAGCACACATATTGTCTTTTTGAATTTTTTTAGAACAGACACGCCTAGTCGACTTCTCTACATCACATCATGCGCAGCAAGTAATTGCCCCTTAATAATTTTTAAAATTGTCATGTAATTTAATCATTCGACCAAATTAGACCTGAAAATGTGTTTCCAACCTCTAAAATTTGCAATCCGGAAAGCCAACCCCAGGAAATCTAAATAGAGCAAAGTGAAAAGGTTGGGAACAACAGATAAGTACAGAACTACAGATGAAGTTTAAACTGGAACAAACGACAGATAACTAGCACAGTTTGGCTGTCATTAGCAGGAATTTGGTGAGTAACAAATGGTATCTGAGAGCATAGTGTTCTTTGATCAATCATCTGATGTTATATTCATATTTTCTGCAGCACTGAGAGTGGGCCTCTAGATGTGAAGGTCCAAGAGCTGGTGCTTCAACTGTGCGAAGGTTTTCTGATAAATCAAGAAGGGAATGGATAGTGGTAACATCAGATGGAAGAAGTTGTGCAGGAACTCTTTAGGTTCTGTGTTCTCACTGCTTGTCTTGTTCTGTTGTCATTAATCCTGTAGCTTTTTGACTTGAAGCTTTCCTGAGCTTTGTTAGTAAGATGATGACCCTAGCATTACTCTACTCCCCCTGTGAGCTCGAAACTTCACCCTGCAATGAGAGTCGGCAACGAGTATGGTTTCTTCTGTCAGAAAGTACTGGTCCCAAGGATTATGGTCAGATAGCACTAAAAAGCTGCAATTATGAACGCATCATGTTACTCCAACCTAATTTTTGTTTCATTTCTGAATGTTGGTGTAGGCTCCTAATCTCCTGAGGCCCGGACTTTCCTTAGTCTTGTTCTTGCTACTTGCTAGTTTCTTTTGAGATCGGCTGTCTGATCCCTGTGGCCTGCAGCCGTGCAGGCGAGAGGCGAGAATGTTTGGGAAGCAGAGCAAGGAGCGGTCAGCTACCAAAGAATGAAGCGGAGGCGATGAGCACGAAAGTTCGAGAGTGAATGATTTTTTTGTACACGTCTGTCCCATCATCCCATCGCCCACTCTTCACCTCTCACTGTCTCACACATCACGGAGGGCAGTCGCCGCGACGTGTCGCTGCTGGCTGATGAGGTCGTGGTGGATATCTTCCTCCGGACCCGCTAGAGCTCCCCGGAGACTCGTGCGCGCCGTTCTCGTTTGCAAGCAATGTGTAGGGCATGTTTGGTAACTTCGCCGGTTACTGTTTTACTTCGCTCAGCAAGGAACTGGTCTGGGCAATGTATTTTGATCATCTATCTTGCCTGCTTTGATTGTCACGCAGTAAGGTTGGTTTTCCTTGCTGCCTTGGGAGAGCTAAATTGGCTCTCTCGGGCTGGCAAGCCTAAAACGGAACCAAGCACGCCTGGAGTTGCCTCGTCACGGACCTGGCTTCCGCCTCAGATTGTGTGACCTCCTCTAGAAGTCCCCCGTGGGTGCTCGACTCCCGCCACAGCCGTGTCCTCCTTAGCAAGCCACGGAGGTTCCGACTGTCAATGTCATCGCCGTCACAAAGTTATACCACAGATAGAATATTAAAGTTCAAGATCTCAATTAGCAATATTTTTTTGACAACAATTAGCAATATATTTGAAATAGAGAAATCATTTGATATATTATCCAGTTGAATCACCTTGCCTTTGCCATGATTACCAATGATTATATTGTCAAAGTCTTCGCAAGCTTTTGAGTTGGTAGGCTTACTTTTTGAAATCCCTTATCCAACATCTAATGTCTTTCTCCAACTTTATGATTCACCTATAAAAGGAGAGTAATACTTTTACTTTTTAGGTACCTAAATTTTGTTTGGTCCTCCAAAGTTAGTCATCAAATTCTTAGGTACCCAAATAGGCCTCCTCGAATGATCTATCGGTGTGTCATGAAGTCATACAGAATCGTATTGTGACCACCTAGTATTGAGGCTGAGTCTTAACTGCCCTAGGCATAGTGTCATTGGATGATCTGTGGAATATCACCCCTACCGTTCGGTGCATGTTCCAGTGTATTTTTCTGAGCATACTATAAGTCTAATCTCACAAATTCAACTTCTTTAAGGTTCTCATCTTAAAACCTATCCACCGTGGGCCACTTTTGTCTTGGTTTTGATGAGAGTAAGCCTCTTGTGCAAACCAAATACTATTCACTTAAACTCCACAAGATGCATGTCTTGGACCCCTAATAGTACGATCAAAGAAAAAACAAGTCCTAATAAACTCTACGTCAGGTGTCTCTGAGCACCAAGCTACACTTGACCCTCAGACTCCTTGTTCGCCACTTTATCAATCCAACCATTTTCGGAACCATAGTAACCTTCTTATGACTTAACCAATGTGTTGATCCACTGCAAAAATACATATTAATCATAAATACTTGTACTCATCAATCACCAAAACTGTTGAAGTTAGGGCATAAATGAGTTCACCCACCAGACCAATTTGAGCATCCGCATGATATATATAGCCTTTTTTCCCCTTTGGAGACATGGGTTCAGAAGCATTGGATAATTTGGTTGAGATTCTATTCCCTTCTCTAGCTAAATCGATGACTTATATCTTTTTAATTTATTCATTTTTTCAAACATAATTGGCCAAATATTTCTTTTGCAAAAATACACACCTTTGTCCAACTGAAATAGCAAAATTAAATTTCACTAGTTCAAACATCCAGATTTAAATCTCGCCATTTTGAATGCAACATATCCCTTTTCTAGAAACATATATTAAAAGTTCATAGGTTTTCCATATGAGTTTGTATAGAGACAAAATTCATATGAAAATTATAAAACTCAAGTAGATGTACAACTTTTTAGTTCACCATATTTTCATTTGTTGCCATTTTAATTTGATATCAAAATAATTGGTACAATGTTTGGATATATTTTATATAGATTTAAGATAGTATTGATCATTTCAGCACCAAGAAGATTTCAAATGAAAAAGATAACAAACTACAAAGTTGTACAACTCTTCGAGCTCTACGATTTGCATATGAGCTAATATGGGAAACTTCTGATTTTTAGAGATATGCCACACATCAAAGAGATATCGCATCCTTCAAAATCAAAATGACCAAATTCAATCCACCTTCCGAAAATTGCAAGATCTCGCTATGTAGCAGGGGGAGTATGAGTACATTTGTGCAATTTTATTTAAGAAATTATTTAATAAAAAATAATAAAATAATAAAAATGATTATTCTTTATGCTTCTCCTTGTAGGCGTATTCAGGAGATTATTTTTTTTTAACAAAAATAATAAAAATAAAAATGGTGATTCTTTATGCTCCTTTTTTGGGTAATAATAGGAATTTATGCTTCTTGTAGGTGTAATTTGTTGGGCAGGTTTGGGCCTGGCCCGTTGCGCAGCCCACGTTTACAGGCTGCCCTGGAGAACGCTCCAGACGGCGAGTCCTTCGCTCCTTCCATCCACGTCACAGAAGACAGAACCGCCGCGGGTCGGCGGCGCCACCGACCACGACATTCCACCGCCGCCGCGCGCCACCTCGCCCCGCCCGCCCTTATATGTCGCCCGCCTGCTCCCTCCTCTCACCGCACGCCCCCCGGCGCATCCTCCCGCTCCTCCTCCCCCTCCGCCTCTCCTCCTCCGCCGTTTCCGCGCCCGCGCTCGCAATGCCTCGACGCGACGGCGTACGCCTCTTACTCCTCTCCTCCCCTCCTCTCAATTCGATAAACCCTTTAAACCCTAACCCCACCTCTCTCTCTATTTCGTGTAGACCGACGTCTCCTACTCGTCCTCTTCCTCCGCCGCGGCCGAGATTGCCGAGCCCGTCCGGAAGATGACCCTCGCCTCGCAGGCGCCACCGGCGGGGGCGGGGCCCGGATCCGAGCCCAGGCCGGCGCAGCTGTGGGTGCCCAGGGGCTACACAACCTCCGCCGGGGACGGCCCTGGGGTCGCTTCAGCGTCCACCTCGACTTCCGCGAGGGTGACAGAGGAGCGGGACGGTGTTTCGACTGAGAAGCTCTCGAGACTCTTCAAGTCTGCCCCGGGCTTTGAGGTGGACAACAGCACCTTCACCGAGGCCCAAATTAGGGCCACATTCTACCCCAAGTTCGAAAATGAAAAATCCGATCAGGAGGTGAGAGCTTGCCGGCAGCTCCTTGTTGTTCAATTTTGTCATTGTCTCATTCCTTCATGTTGTGCCTTCTGATTGACATGACAATGGCAATAGTTTGTCTGACAAATCGTTAAGGATTCGCTCTGTGATACTCAAGGATTAGTTCTGTAGTTTTCGCTAGGCATGATTTTGTCCAAGCAAATGCAATATCCTAGTTTATCAACATTGCCTATTTCCATAGCATTGTGTCATTGTGGCAATGTTGAGTATTGGTAGAGTACTTCGAATGAAATTAGTGCCCATACATCCTGTGATGATTTGAGTAGTGGCACTCTTGAACATTGTATCGTAGATTTAAGTCTTGTTGCAGGACTTGATGGAAGTTATGCTGATTTTCATGAAGTGAAGGATATCACGCATATAACCTTTATACCCTAAGAAATATTTAACTTGCAACTTTACCCAGTTAATATTTTACTGTAGCTGCTTAGCTCTTGTTGACTTTAACGGGGGTCATAATTACCCCCCCTCCCCCGGTAACGAAGGAATGTTTATTGAACCCACTGTGCAGTAAATCCTTGTGGTTGTAGATTGTTCTGGCTTCTTTGGGTTTCTGTTATTAGTGGCGTAACAGTTTGATTTTTTATTGAGAAGCTTACCCTTGATTTTGTGATGACAGACAAGGACCAGAATGATTGAGATGGTGTCTCATGGGCTAGCAAACTTGGAGGTATATCTCACATGTTGGTTTTGCTTTAAAATAAAAAAAAATGGGTGTTTCTTTGTGTGAAGTAATCAATGATTATGATGATCACTCCCCTCAGGTTACACTCAAGCATTCTGGTTCCCTCTTCATGTATGCCGGTCACCATGGTGGTGCATATGCAAAGAACAGCTTCGGGAATGTGTATGTTGCATTAATCTGTGCTGATTATTATATTGTAAGTTTTTGCTATGTCTGAAGTTTCAATGTTTTCTTATAGTTATACTGCAGTGGGCGTTTTTGTTCTGGGGCGTTTGTTTCGTGAAGCTTGGGGAAAGGAGGCTCCTAAAATGCAAGCAGAATTCAATGATTTTCTTGAGGTATTTCATGTTCTGCACAACATTTCTCAAGACTTAATGATTTTCTTGTCTGTGAAGATTATATCAAAATTAATTCAAATAGAAGTGGAATATAGACTGGAACAAAGGATAATTAATTTTGTTTATTTTTTTGTTGTGGTTTCAGTATATAGAACTATAACTCAGGAAAATATGTAGTGCAAATCACATCTTACGTGGAAACATGAAAACCAATTAAAACCATACTTCAATCGCTTGTAAGAATTTGAACATTGTTGAAAAATTGACAGGGAAATGAGATCAAGGTCCACACCTCCACGGCACCTGAATTTTTATCATTTTCATATACTTTTTTCAAAAGTGAGTTTGCATTCAACTTTTCAAACAAAGCACTTCCATGGAGGTGCCAAGTTTCAATTTTTTTGGAGTGATCAGAATATGGTTTTGAATTGGTTTCCATGTTTCCACCTTAGCTGTGGTTTGCACTACATATTTTCTCCCTCAACTTTACGTATTTCTTAGGTAGCATAGGAACAAAGGAGCAATGTAGGTTTGCTAAGCTTTTCCTCAATGTGGGATTTAGTTAGTCGTTAGAATTTTTGCTGGTTATAGTAAAATTTTACTGTTCTGGATTGTATGCTGTCAGTCAACAAGTAGATCAAAAAGCAGAACTCTTATGTGCTTTTAAGAATCAGTTCTAGCGCTAGTTATTACTAATTAAATTACTCTCAAATTAATAATCATCATTGTAGTTGTATTGCATATTTGCTTTCTGAGTCATGGAGGGTTTCTGGCTCTGTAATTTTTCTTATGGTTCCTAATTTTTCTTTGTAATGCTTCTAGAAAAACCGTGTTAGCATTTCAATGGAACTTGTGACAGCTGTGTTAGGAGATCATGGGCAAAGGCCCAAGGATGATTATGGTACGGCTTTTTCTTCTGTCTAAAGCAATTAGTAATTAGTAATTTTTGTATAGTTTGTTCTACATCATCACGGGTAGTGCATTCCATCCTATAACATATGATGCCATTGCTTCGACAATGGATTATTTTCAATTGGATTTTTTTTGAAACAATAAGAAAAAAGGGTCAGATTCTGGTTTCAGCTGGCTTTCATTTACACACACAGAATTAACCATTTTATTGGATTACAGCTGTTGATATATCTTTATCGGGTAAATTTATTGTATGTCACCAATAATTTGTTATATTTATGTCACTGGATTGATTTCTTCTTTGCCATTGTTGACTGGTAAAAGCTAGTAAAATGTTATGTCACCCCTAGTTTACATGGATACTTAAATTTTAACTGTTTATTTTCCTGCATTCACGCATTTGAAAAGTTTTTAGTTGTTTTTTGGTAGAATAAAATCTGTGTCAGCCAGTTTGTCCTGTTCCTTCTATTTATTAGTACTTTATATGATTGACAATTCTACTAACACTCAAATATAAACTATTTGGGCAGCCACTTCTGCCTCACATTTACATCACTATTTAAGTTGCTTGCTGCATTTGTTTAGTTCATTACTTTTTCTTTTATTGGTATTTGCATATTTATTCATCTTGTTTTGGGCATTTTGCAGCTGTGGTTACATCTGTGACTGAGTTGGGCAATGGCAAGCCAAAATTCTATTCTACTCCAGACGTGATTGCATTTTGTCGGAAGTGGCGCTTACCTACCAACCATGTGTGGTTATTTTCAACAAGGTGCCCATAACTTTGTGCTCAGGAGCATTGCATCATGAAGAATTTGGCTGCTTTGTTTCATGTGTGATACCTATACATGTACATTGTTAATCTAAAAATAGAGGGTGAAATGGTGATGTTGGTTTAAAGATGGTTAGAATACCTTCTAATAAAGTAATAATACAATTGCCAATTACTCAACTTTGGCATCTTTCATATTTTCCAATCTTATAGTGTTTCAGAAACTTCCATTACTATGCTTAAGCTCTGCCAACATTTTATTTTGCTTATTTCTCATTACCATGCTTGCCCTCTGCCAGCATTTTCTTTTGCTTATTTTTTTATTACTGGATCATTGCGACGGTCAATAATCTGCTAATGCATGCTCTTATTTTTCCTTGGTACCTTCATTGAGTTTGTTTTCATTATCATGGAGTACAGACTATTGCAGTAATTAATTAACTTTGTCATGTTCATATTGGGAAAACTTGTTCAGCTACTAGGTTGTTACGTGAATGCTGTCAATGCCACTCGTGTGGCTAACTAGCTATTTTGCATGCTTGTATCATTGGATGCCTGCAACCCAGTATGCACACTTTCTGCATGTAATTGCAGAATTACCCTCGCAATCATGTATGTGTTTACTGTTGATTCTGATTATGATATTACAATGCTTTCTGTTTTCATCTTTCATCAGGAAATCTGCCACCTCATTTTTTGCTGCTTATGATGCAATATGTGAAGAAGGAACTGCAACGCCTGTTTGCAAAGCCCTTGATGAAATAGCTGATATAGCTGTACCAGGTTGTCATCTTACTGATTTTCTATATCAGACTGATTCTTTTTTACCATGTTTGTATTTGACTGGCTAACTGCCATCTCTGCTGGGAATTGACATTAGGTTAATTTTGTTATAGGGTCAAAAGATCATGTAGAAGTGCAGGGCGAGATCCTTGAAGGTCTGGTTGCTCGTATTGTGCCTCGTCAAAGTTCAGGGCAAATGGAAGAAGTTTTGAAAAACTTTCCTCAGGCTCCATTAGATGGCGGTAAGGTGCTGGAACTAAAGTTATATGCGCTGCTGAGTTTGTTCTTCCAATATAAGAGTTTTTTGTTTGTATCTTTACCAATTGTAAGTATTATTAGTCCTGCTTACTGGCCATGGTCAATGATCATCCTAGTAATAGTAGTAATATTCTTAGAATGGAGACAAATGATATAATAAATCAAGACATGTGAAATAATGCCAATAAAAACGTTTGAACTTTTGAGGGGCAAAAAATATTGTTTTCTCATAATGATTTGGTCTGTCGCATATAGTATGTCAGACAGGTTTATTGTTTTCTCTTAATGTTTCCCATGATGTCAAGAACTGCAAATTGGCTCTTAGGGTTGATTCTTGCTGGGTAGATTCTGCGAACTTGAACAGAACCCGAGGTTCAGGGAAACGCACAGAACAGAATCATCTTCCCTTTTGAAAATATACTTGTATTCTAGAAATGTTTTCTGATGCATTTGGGGGTGCCTTAACTTCTAAGAAGACTTAATGCAATTGTGTTATGAGCTAGTAATTATTTTAGCTTTTTATTATTCATTTATTATTTATTTGCTGTTGCAGGAGACTCAGATTTAGGACCAAGTTTACGAGAAATTTGTGCTGCTAATAGGTCAGATGAAAAGCAGGTATTAATGCTGTAAATTGGTATTTGCTCGCCATGAGGCATCTTACTTTGTGTTTGTTCAACCTTGCTATAACTTCTTTATAATTGTACATGACCAGCAAATCAAGTCACTGCTTGAAAATGTTGGAGCTTCAATGTGTCCAGATCATTCGGATTGGTTTGGAAATGGTGGACTTGATGCTCAGTCGCGAAATGCTGATAAATCAGTTGTCACGAAATTTTTGCAAGCACATCCTGCAGACTATGCAACTAAGAAACTGCAGGTAAGCTCATTGGTATCTGGCCGAGGATAGATATTTCCTGACTTAATGGGTATGATTTCATCATTCATAACATCACTACAACAATAAACCAATAACTATGCAGATGTGTTATATTACCTTTGTTGGCTGTTACAGGAGATGATTCGCTTGATGAAACAGAGGCACTTCTCAGCAGCTTTCAAATGCTACTGGAACTACCACAAGATTGATTCTCTTTCAAATGACAACTTGTACTACAAAATGGTTATCCATGTGCACAATGATTCTGTTTTTAGACGATACCAGCAAGAGATGAGGTGAGCTTGTGAAGTCAGCCTTGTATATTACATTACCCTTTATATCATTAATAACTCTAAAACCTATGCTGCTGTCTTTAGGAGAAACCAAGGGCTGTGGCCTCTATATAGAGGTAAGCTGAGGCCTTCACATTTCAAGTATGAGCGGAGGTGTGTTTTACTGACATGTATTCCATGGTTAGGTTTCTTTGTTGATGTGAATTTGTTCAAGGCGAACAATAAGAAGGCAGCTGAATTAGCCAAAGATGGTGACGCTTTACTGAAAAATATCAATGGTGCCTTGGATTCAAATTCTTCAGCTGTGGATGGTCTGGCTGATGAGGATTCAAATCTAATGGTTAAACTAAAATTCTTGACATATAAGGTATTATTGGTCGCTTCTTGAGGACCACACTGGTGTTTGTTACTCTGGATTGTCCAGGTTCATTTTGGTGTGCTTCTAAAATAAGTTTGGAAATGTTATTGCTATGCTTAGTGTTTCCTATTCCTGTCATCGTGATCTAATCTACTTTTGTTATTTATATGTATGTCTTCCGTTTGCTTCGAAGCTATTTTGTTTTTGAATGTGGAAGAGGACTAAAACCATTAAAGTTAACCTTTGTTTTATTTTGAATACGCATCCTCTAACAATTATGTTATTTTATTTGTTGACAGTTGCGAACATTTTTAATTCGTAATGGATTGTCTACCCTTTTCAAAGATGGACCAACTGCTTATAGAGCTTATTACCTAAGGTATGCTATGTATGCAAATTTTAAGTTTCACAAGTATATTTTCTGCAACAGAGTGGGTTATCAATGAAGAATCGAAACGAGAAAAAAGTTTGCTACTTTATTGTGATACTGCTCTAGTTAAGATGTCTCCACAGTTTGTGTAGTGTTAGAAAAACAGTGCTAATGCATCCTCTAGACCTCTGCCTATTTAATAATGCTAACATCTGTAAAGTGTAACTTACAAATTCATATTTTTGATATTCAACTTCTTTTCTTCATCACATGACAATTGATGCTTGGTTATTTCAATCTTGTAAAGTAATTGTGCTGTAAGTTCTGTACTAATATATTTATATTTTTTTTGCTGCTGTACTGATTGATGTAATGTTTGGAGGTTTAAGTCATAATGTCATATATAACTATTTAATTTGAGCTGTAAATTATGTACTACTTCAGTTGGTGCCATACGGCTGAACAGAAATTATGCCAGCTCTCATGTTAATGCCTTTTTTTTTGTTGATAGGCAAATGAAGAACTGGGGAACATCAGCAAACAAACAGAGAGAGCTTAGCAAAATGTTGGATGAATGGTATATTATTGCAACATTCTTTCTCTTATGGAACTGCGAATGTTCCTTCATCAAATATGATTAGTTTACTCATTTCAGGGCTGTCTACTTTAGAAGGAAGTATGGGAATAAGCCACTCTCATCCTCAACGTACCTTAGTGAAGCAGAGCCTTTCCTTGAACAATACGCCAAACGCAGCCCTGCAAACCAGGCTCTGATTGGTGCTGCTGGTAACCTTGTTCAAACCGAAAACTTCTTGGCCGTTCTTGATGCAGAGAGAGATGAAGAGGGTGATCTCTGGGCAGATCATGGGGCAGCACCTTCCAGTCCTGTGTCAACATCTGTTGACGTGGTTCCCAAAACAGAGGGCCTTATAGTTTTCTTTCCAGGTACTTACTGCTGATATATTTTTAACAACTTATTGTGTCATTTTCATTCTTTAGAGTAACTGAGACACTGGTATATTTTCGCTGATCAACATTAAAAAGAATGAAAATAATTTTATTTCACTGGTTTGTGGGTATCCAAATATAATCTAAATAATAGCTGATATCAAATTTTGTAAGAAACCGTTAGTTATTCTTAAATAAAATCTAGGTCTTAAGCTTACTGGTTTAGGTTTTCTTAAGCCATCTGAATTCTGAATACCCATTAGTTCTAGCGTCTATTTTGTTTTGTTTGGACTTGTCTCAATGCTTGTACAATAGCCTGTTGAATAATATGGACTATATAAACCAAGTAATTGTCAAAAAGTTGTAGCATCCATTTTGTTTCGTTTGAACTTGTCTCAATGCTTGCACAATAGCCTGTTGAATAATATGGACTATATAAACCAAGTAATTGTCAAAAAACTATGTTGGTACTGTTAATATTGTTTCTCTTGTACTTATCTCAATGTTCGTACATTAGCCTGTTAAATAGCTTATGGACTAGATAAACTAAGTAATCGTCAAAACTATGTGGTACAGTGTCAATAGATTAAATTAGTTTTTTTTACCAATCTTCATCCTACAATGTTGTTTACTATTAAAATGGGGTTTTCAATTCTTGATTCTGATTTAGCATTTTCCTTTCAGGTATACCTGGTTGTGCAAAGTCTGCTCTGTGTAAGGAAATATTAAACACGCCTGGTGGCCTTGGAGATGATCGCCCTCTTCATAACTTGATGGGGGATCTTATTAAAGGTACAGAGCATTTGAGACGTTATCTAGTCTTATATGCTCGCTTGGTTTATTGGAGTAAAACATGGCCTCAGTTAGTGGTGGACAGTGCTGTTCTTAGTTCTCAACACAATGAACCGTGCACAGTGTGAACATTCAAATGAACTAGGATCTGGCCATTCACCTGCTTTTGCACCTTTGTTAAGGACATACTATCGTGCACAATGATTATGGGTTAACCGATGTGTGCTTTGTCCTGCCAAGATTTTATATTGAACATTCTTTTCTATCAAGAAGGGCATCGATCACCTTCTAATTGCCAGACGTTTCCCATGCAACGGATGATCTAATCAAAACGATTTATAGTTGATAAAAGTCATTTACTCTAGTATACTAGAGTGGGCTTGCAAATGCTTACCCCCAATTTGATGAGACTTCCTGTGATGCTTGGTGGGAAAGAAGTTCAAATGCAGTGGCTGTTCACTTAAAAACGGGCCTCAACTCCATCATCATTTTAGGAGCATGGATTTTGTGGAATATTCGTAATTGGTGTGTGTTTGATGCTGATTCTCCAAACCTAGCTAGAACACTGTTGTTCGATAGTGAGGAGCTTATTTTTTGGGGGGTTTGGCAGGGGCACGAGGAATCAATTACCTACTTGCCCTGGGGCTGAGTGGGAGTTAATTTTGGGTTGAGGTCATCTACTTTATGTAATAAGGGCATGTCTATTTAATTTGAACACAGTGGTGTGAGTGGGTGTGTCTTGTATGGGTTCCTTTCCCATTTTTTCTTCTTAATATAACGATGCACGGTTCTCCTGCGTGTTCGAGAAAAAAAAAATACTGTAATATTCTATTCTATTGCTTAATTCCTAAAGCAAGACTTGGTTACCTTTATATAAGAACCATAGTTACCAGAATGTGTTCTTGGTTTGCAACATTCTATAAGTTATGTTCGCTAGGGGAATGTCCCTGTGGTTAGTGAATTGAGATTGGGGTTGTGAGTTCGTATTTGGGTTTGTGATTTCTGAATACAAAGAAAAGAGATTGTACTCCCTCCGTTCCAATTTATAGGTCGTTTTGGCTTTTCTACATGCACAACTTCTATTATGTATCTAGACATATTGTATATCTAGGTGCATAGCAAAAGCTATGTTCCTAGAAAAGCTTAAATGACCTATAATTTGGGACAGAGGGTGGTAGTAGTTAACATATTGGACCAGCCCAATCCGAGCTGCCATTTGCTTGTTGGCCATTTAGTCGATCCCTGCCATGTGCTGCCCTAGCACACTGAGTTCAACTTCACGTCCAAAATATCTCAACACTCATGCACTGCCACTCGTTCGTTTTGCTGTCCTCCTTTTTTCTCTTCAGTGAACACAGCTCTGCCACTCCCCTCCAGCATGAATCCCTAACTGGTGGCCATCATCTCTCATCAGTGACTAGCAAAATGGATTTTTTAGACCATAGCTTTGGCCCGGCTTTATAGAAAGTTTAAGAAGTGATGGCTGGGATTACCAGCTTACAGAACAAGAGTACTGAGTTTACTTACTCAAATTCAAAAAAAAAAAACACTCAACTAACAAAAGCTAAATGCAAAGTAAGATCATCCCGCCGTAGCTAACAAGCTAAGTACAAGCGACAGAGATCCCACAGCCTTGTTTTCTGGTGCTAGAACCTCCAGCATTTCACACCATCACCAGCTTGTCAGTATGTGATGCTGCAGCAGCTAGCTTCTCCACGTGTGGTATTTCCTCCTTCCTTGCCATCCTGCTCCAATGCTGTAAAAAACCCAGAATCCAATAAGGTACTCCCTCTGTTCCAAATTATAAGACATTTTGACTTTTCTAGATACATAGCTTTTGCTATGCACTTAGATATACACAATGTCTATATACATATTTAAAACAATGTTTCTAGAAAAGCCAAATGTCTTATAATTTGAAACGGAGGGAGTACACATTTAGGTGAAGATACTGACACATTAGAAACCCCCCTGAGTCATTTGTAGTTTCCACAGACTCCAGCACACCCCAGCTAGTATGAACTAACTCTAATTTGATTTGTTTTGTTCCTCCCTCAGAATACAATCCTCAAAATATTGTCAGGATGTTGGTATAATTGGCCACTGTAAGCTTTCCCTAATCCAACACAAGACCAACACTGCTAAAGAGCATCTGAAAAAAGATGATCTGCTGATTCTTCTTTCCCACAAAGTTTACAGAGTTTAGATCCATCCCACTTCATGATCCTCAACTGATCTGCAATCTGTTATGCCATAATATCCACAAGAAATCTAGATTTTTAGGGGAATTTTGGTTGCCCACAGTTTTTGCATCCTAAGGTCAATCATCCGCCGAAGGTAATAAATATGTAGAGTTATCTGCTAGTGAACTTCCTGACAATTCCAATATCCACATTACTCTGTCTTGTGCCCCTGATAAAGTTACTGACTCTAGTTGCTCTATCAGCTCAAGCCATTCACCTCTTTCTGTTGGTCCAAAATTTCTTCTAAAGCTTAGATTCCAGTTGTTCTCCCGGCCTCAGTGTCGGTGTTTCGAATAAACACCAACTAGTAAATTTATCTTTGTTGCGCGTTAGGCCTGGATGGTGTGCTAAAAGACACAAGGTTTATACTAGTTCGGGCAGAATGTTCCTACGTCCAGTTTGCTGCTGCTCGTGTTATTAGCACTGAAAAAGGTTCGTAGTAAGGGGTACAAATGGTCGAGAGAGGGACAAATCCCAATTCTCTGATGGAAAGGTCGAACGAGTACTGAGAGCTCGGTTGCTGCTCAGCTGTGTGTAATGTGGTGCATGGTGTGTCGAATTGATCCGTCCCCTTAGTGGGGTGTCCTGCCCTCCCTTTTATAGATCAGGGGGAGTACGGATTACAGATGGGAGAAAGAGGAAAAACTAGAGGCAAAGAAGGTCCTTCGAAGGTGCTGGGTCTTCCTTTTCCTTTGAGCCTGCCCCGCTGACACGGCAGACGGTGCCAGGGATAGCACGTTCGCTAATCCTGATAGGGCCGCATTCTGGCTTCATTCAGCAAGTGGTCATGTCCCGTCCCGTCCCGGCAGACGGCGCGGTGCAGCAGGGTGCCGAGCCGCGACCCTATGGGGAGTAGATGGCGTAGAGGCCCCACGTTCGTTACTGCAGATGACATGAGCTTCGTTCTTGGACCGTAGTGGTTGTCGTATGTTGCCGTCAGGATTCGTGTCCGAGGGCAAATGCCGGCGCCCATAACACTGTAGGATAAATGTCGGCGTCTACAACATTGTTTGGGCTCTGACATGCCTGGAAAGGCTTAAAGCCCCCGTCTGGTCATGTCCTGACGGTACTTCCCTGCAGGCGTGCAGGGTATGGTCCTCGGTATTACGGTTGACTTGAGTGCCCCGCCTTATCTGCACGCGTAGTTATGAAGGAGTAGCACACAGACGTCGGGCGAGGCGGAGCCCGCCCTCGGACGTCGGACGAGGCGGAGTCTGTCGCCGGACGTCGGGTGAGGCGGAGCCCAGCCCCTGGACGTCGGGCGAGGCGGAGCCTGCCCTCGGACGTCGGGCGAGGCGGAGCTAGCCCTCGGTTGTTGGGCGAGGCGGAGCCTGGCCCCAAACGTCGGGCGAGGCGGAGCCAATCTTCAGTCGTTCGGGCAAGAAGTGTAGCCGCGTTCTTGTCTATTCAGAAGCATCAACGTTTGATGGTTCATTAGCTCCTCTTTGGGTACCCCGGTATTCGATCCCCGACACTCAGGTATTATCTGTTGATTATTACAAATGCGATAGATGTTTGGGTATGCGGTTTTCAGAGGGCAGTCCATGATCCATGGTGGCTTCCCTGACAGCATTTCTTGCGTCTCAGCCCTTGGCGCTGCCATTTCCGACACTGGCCACATCCCCTGCCCTCCGTCTTCCATCCTCAACTCCTGCGTCCATGGTGCAGCATCTCTTGCATCTCAGCTTTGGTGCTGCTGCCATCAGTTAAATTCTCAACCTCTGATGTTCAAATCTCCTATCTTTTTGTCAGTTTGGGTTGCCCAAGCCCTTTGTACCCTCTGTCATTTCAGAACTATTCAGTTCGATCGTGAACCGCTAATAGGTTCGCACAAACTGAATCGGGTCTGCTGCCAGCCGTACGCTCCACTATGATAAGAAGTACATGCTGGCCTAACTAAATCACGGAACATGACACTGAAATAGACTAGGAGGCAGCTTTATTAGTCTAATTATAATTATACTATGAACAGTAATAGCCATTTCTCAGACCACCACAGGCTCAGCTGAATCCTATTTGGTTGATGACCCAAGCTAGGCTTCTAGAATGAGTCTAATTGGACTATTTTTTAACTATTACAGGAAGATACTGGCAAAAGGTCGCTGATGAAAGAAGAAAGAAACCAGCTAGAATAACCCTTGCTGACAAAAATGCACCAAATGAGGAAGTTTGGAAGCAGGCAAGATTGACATGATAAATCATAGCAATTTTTTTTGCATGTTTTCTGGTTTGACGTTTTAGGCTACTTTAACAGTAGAGATAGAACTGATAAATCATTGTTTCCAGATTGAGGATATGTGTGGGTCCACAAAAGCAGCTGCTGTCCCTGTGGTTCCTGACTCAGAAGGTATCCTACGTACTTAATAATTATTTTTCATTCCCTTATCTCTTGTTCATTTTTATTTTACTTCATGTGAACATTGATGGTGAACTGCCGATTCTTCATATAGTTGTGGGCTGCAGTTTGGATTTGTGACATACAACATCACACCTTAGCTTGAGCTTCCAAATTACAGCTATTAACTTATTATGGGCTTGAAGAGCCCTTGAGCGGTGAATGATTTAAAGAGTACTGTAAAAAGAA
The DNA here is from genome assembly GCA_904845875.1 of Miscanthus lutarioriparius. NCBI lineage: Eukaryota > Viridiplantae > Streptophyta > Magnoliopsida > Poales > Poaceae > Miscanthus > Miscanthus lutarioriparius. The sequence continues at coordinate 97,287,824 of CAJGYO010000003.1, read as the reverse complement.
CTATTTTGGTGTACTGCAGTAGGGCCTTGGGTTTTGTATATAACCAAATATGATTTTTTAGATTTTAGAAGAACAGTACTATCGTTGGCTCATTTTCTTGCATCATTAAGTTTGATCATGTAGCTTTTGTTCTGGTTTCTTGATTTGCCAGGCACAGATTCAAATCCATTTTCTCTTGACGCTCTTGCTGTTTTCATGTTTCGCGTCCTCCAGCGGGTCAATCATCCAGTTAGTAGTCTATATTTACTCATGCAAATATGTTAAGTCATTTTTATGTATTGTGAAATGGCTGATATTATATTAACTTGTAATTTGAAAGGGAAATCTGGACAAGGCCTCACCTAATGCAGGCTATGTTTTGCTAATGTTTTACCACTTGTATGATGGGAAGGTATGTATATATCATGGAAAATTGTTTTTAACTACTGAAATATGCCAAATCACCAACACTGCCAATTTCAGAGTCGAAGAGAATTTGAAAACGAACTGTATGAACGTTTTGGCTCCCTTGTTAAGATGCCTCTCCTGAAGCCAGATAGGTAGGAGTTTTTTTTTTATTTGCATTGTTTTGCTCTGCTTTTTTTTTTTGAACTCAACGATGAGCTATGCTATGCAGTTACAGAAAAAATTATGAAGATGTTCAATACACTTATTTTCCAAGAAAAATGACTGCTTTCAATATTGTGTGCAAGAAAAATAATATCATGATGATGTGACTTGTATTGTTTTTTCCTGATTTCAGAGCTCCATTGCCTGGTGCTGTGAAAGCCATCTTAGATGAGGGGATTAGCTTGTTCAGGATGCATCAGAGTAGGCATGGAAGGTATGAAACTGATAGCCATATTAATATTACAACCCCTTTTTTTAGCACATTGTGAACATTAAACTACACTTTGGTTGTGTAGGGCGGAATGCCTTTCTACAATAGCAGACTAGCATTCCTAAAAAAAAGCAGACTAGCAGTATAGCACTTCTTGTATACATAGTATTACTTCATGTTTCATTCGTAGGAGGAATGCCTTTGTTCAATCTTCAATAGCACTTGTGTGGGAGGGAATGTTCTTCAAAGCACCTTTTCTCCAGAAACAGTTAATCACATTTGTAGTAGTATTACTTCATCTGATGATGTCGACAGAACTAGTGCTTCATTTCTGAATTCACATGTCTATATACATTGCCTGATGTTTTGCAAAACAATGTCAAATCAGAGCAGAGCCATCAAAAGGTTCATACGCTAAAGAATGGGCACAGTGGGAACAAAGGTTACGTGTGACCTTGTTTGGGAATGCTGATCATCTTAACTCAATTCAGGTAACCATATTTCACTTATTAACCATTCAAGATCATAATGGTTGCTGAATGTTTATACACATTTTAACACATGGGGCTACAACAAATCTACGACGACTACGTAGTTTGCAGGAGTCATTTCTTTATACTTCATATGTGAGGACTCCAATAAGGACTCGGAGGTTACTAGATTATGCCATGCAAGTCCTTCATCCACCTCTCTTGCGTGTCTGAGGAAAAAAAGTCCATCCACCAATGCTATGAATTAATTATCATTAAAAGAATTGTTTTCTTAGGCCAAATTAAGTTACTGGTAGATCAGTAGTCTAAATTGGCTTTACCTTATGTGGGAATGGGAGCACCATACTAATGTTAATATGATGTAGCAGTAGCATTTTTCATTTTCATGCGATGTGCTTTAATCAGGGATTTTGTTACTATGCACTGATCCTAATCCTGTACACTTACACCACAAGAGTCTGTTAAGCACACAGAAATCATGATGCAGTTCTGATGTTATCTATACTTTTTTTCTAGGTTCCTTTTGACTATGCTGTGAAAGAAGTACTGGAACAGTTAAAAACTATTGCAAAAGGTGATCTCAAAACACCTGATACTGGGAAGCGGAAGTTTGGCAATATCATGTTTGCTGCTGTTCGATTAACCCCACCTGATATATTGGGCCTTCTCCACAAGGTAAGAACTGTATAGCTATGTTTGAGAAATAGTTCTGTATTTTGCTGTGAAGGGCTCATGGTAGCGTGTTTGCTGGAATCCTTCTCAGCCGTGGCCATGTGCTGTGCCACTAGGTTGTCTCTGCAGCGACGATGTTGCAATCTGACACTTGTTCTACGCTGCATTACTGTTAACAGGTGGTAGAGAAGGACACAGCTGTCAACAGTTTCCTCAACAAGATAAGACTGGAGGACAACCTAAAGAAGGCTCACGTCACCCTTGCCCACAAACAAGGCCATGGTGTGGCTGCTGTCGCAAGCTATGGCATCCACCAGCACCAGGAAGTCCCTGTCTCATTCAGCGCATTGTACTACACTGACAAGATGGCCGCTCTCGAGGCACAGCTCGGAGCAGTAAACGATGAGCAGATCAATTCCAGGAACGAGTGGCCACATGCTACCCTGTGGACAGCTCCAGGTGTTGCGGCAAAGGAGGCAAACGTGCTGCCGCAGCTGGCTTCAGAAGGAAAAGCAGAACGGGTGCCGATTGATCCTCCCATCACCATATCGGGGGTGGTGGACTTCTACTGATTTGTTTCCTTGGTTTTAGGATACGAATGTGCAGCAGAAGTGAAGATAGAATAAAGAATTGCTGCTGGTGGACTTAACGGTAACAGCTGATCGTGGCCAAGACATGCTAATCATCGAGTCTTACGGCACATCAAATTTTGATACTATAGGACAGACCTAGACTACTGCGTTTCTACTTCGATGTGAGTCAGCACTGGAGGAGAGAATTTTCTGTATAGCACATCATTCTACTTTTAGTGTATTTTGAATTTTCAGTGGCCGTTTGACACGACAGTTGACCAGAAGTAGAATTCATGTTGGTGGTATGTTAGCTTTTGTGTACTTATAAAATTGCAACATTAGCTATGATGGCAATGCTTCGTTGACTAGCTAACATAATGCTGGTGCTAAAGTGAGTGGAAAGCAGAATCAATTTTGAGCGATGGCAGTAACATTGGACATTGCTGAACAAGTATCAGGGCAATTTTTTCTTTTCGTGCCTCTGTTGCTCCTCATTCTTCAACTTGCGTTCTTCATCTCCGGCTGACGGCTGACTTCCACCCTAGCTTTGCCATTTTGAGCTACATGCATCGTGAAAAATCTCAACAACAAACTGCAAACTTTGTTCAGGGCCCACCTTAAGATCAAATTGGACAAATAGTCACAATACGCGCTGTTTCAGTTGATGGCTGCAGAGAAGCGTCAGGATGAACGAACGAAAGAAGAGGTAGAATAAGTACAAACTGCAGCTTATCCCGTCGTCCTCAGCCTTTTTTCCGCTGCCACTCATAGTGCCAAGTGAAATTAAGGGGATGTGACATGTATTAGGACTCCTCACCTTATCTTCTCATCAGACACAAGGTCAACAAGACTGCCATGTCTAATCTTAACTTCAATCAGATACACTGGTTTATGACTCATCCTTTTGACATTTCCATGCATTCAGTCCCTAGCATACACGTGTGTCATTTGCTATGATCAAGTGAACAATGTGATCATTGCCACTTTGATCCAAGACCAAGTACGTTAAAAGTCAATCGTGTTAAGCAAATCAAAAACTTAATCATTCATACATACACGGTAAATGCACATGCTATCATTTCCAAGAGATAATCTTAAATTTCTTAATATTTTCTCTACTACCCTACATATACATGCCAGTATAGACTTGTAAGATATGTCCTTGCTACCGTATACGGGCAAAGACCAGTCTTAACAACCTCACTTTCGGCCGTATAGTAACTTTAAGCCCACTTATTGGCCTATGCGAGACGGACACGAGGCTTGGATCCACCTCAGCGTGAGCCTGCCGGCCGGTCTGTGCTGTCGATTTAGCACCGGTGAGAAGAGTCCGTCCACATGAAACAAAACATAAGGTCGCATGCTAGAATTTTTTTTGTTGGTAGCACTAGCGTCCGGACGCCCGCAGCTGCTCCGTCCCGTCCATTTGGATTCGTGCGCCGCCCACGTCGGCTCCATTTCCCGCGCTCGAATCCGAACTGCCCGCTTGAGATCCGTTGCCCACGCTGCTCGGATGACTCGCCCCCACCTCTTTCATACCGACGCGGCGACCGTCTCTTCCAGGCCGGCCGAAAGACTCGCCCCCGCCTCTTCCACAATAGCACCACGTGGCTTGTGCCTCCTCCCGACACCGTTGGCGACAGCCTGCGCCACCTCCACGGGTCGGTGGTCACGACTTAGCCCTGCCCGCCCTCATGGACACCAACGCATGCGGTCTGCACTTGCAACATGAAACACTCGAATGTAACATACATTTGAAATAGATGAAACATTTAGGACATACGCTTGCAACATGTGTGTGAAACATATGCAACGCAACATGAAAAAACAATTACTGCAACATAAGACAAACAATTGGAACATACTGTTGCAACATATGTGTGAAAACATATGCAACATCCAGATAAAAAATGATTGCAACATACGTTTGAAAACAGATGAAACATTTTGAACAAACGCTTGCAACATGCTTCTGAAACACTTTCAACATATGCAACATCTCCCGATCTACTTTTGCAACATCCATAAGAAACAACTGCAACATACCTTTGAAATGAATGAAACAGCTGAAATATACATTTGCAACACAAGGGAGGGAAGCCTAGTCCAGTTGATTCCAGTCGTTGGGGTCGAAGCCGGCGGTGAGCGGCGGCGCATGAGCACCACCGGCACCGGCACCAATACTGGGCTTGGCTCAGTGGCGATGGTGGGTGATGGGGCCGAGGATTGCCATGGCCACCGAGGTAGGGGAGCTCGGTCGCCAGGGTGAGAGAGGGTGCTGCTGGGGTGGGGAGGGCGCCGTGCTAGGGTGGAGGAGAGCGCCCACTCCACTGCAACACCGTCGTGCTGTCATGACCTGGTTCTGACACCCTTGTGAGCATCAGCATCATGAGCATCCTTGCATTCGAAATCAAATAATTAGAAACTAAACTCTGCATTCAAACTGCTCACTGTTGGATCGACGGAGAGTCTGCCAGCACCACCGGACCATCCGCCAGCCCATTTGCACGCACTGACAAGTTTAGACTCTGTCAGTCAGCAACCGACACCACCGGAGAGTCCGCCACCACGATGGACTATCCGATAGGATCGTCCCATGTAGAAATGTGAGGTGTCATTTTGAGAGTCACTTTGTCCCACACATCACCACAGTTGTCCAATTCGTGGAAGCACCAAAGCAGAGCAATCACCAGTTCACTCACTCACTCACACTCTCTCTCTCTCTCTCTTCATCTCTCTCTCTCTCTCTCCCACACTCAAGGAAGGAAGAGAAGGAAAGGAAGAGAAAGGATAAGGGATTGGAGCTTGGAGGCAGCAAGAGATGGCCGTGGAGATCACCTACAGGCCGTCGTCCACAAGAGGTAGGGGTTAGAAGGGGAGGAGCCCTCTCACCCTTGCCATAAGGAGATAGGAGGAGGAGTCAAGAAGAAGAGGATTTTGAGTCACCAAGGAGGAGATCCGGCTGCTCCATCACCTTGGAGAGCTTGGTATCTTGTTTTTGCAGCCCTTGGTAAGGATAGAACCAAGCCAAACATAGGATTGCATCTTTAGGAGCCAAAACCTAGATAATATCGATTTGTGTCCTAGAGTTAGTTTGCACCCAATGTAGCTAGAACTGTAACACCCCGGTGTTATGCCTACATTTAGGCACTGCAAATCACGCATATCATGCATCATCAAGCATCCAAATCATACATGCTTAATCGTGTGAATAATAATTGAAACATTGCTTTGAAACATCTGAAACATGCGCGAAACCTAGATGTTGCATACACCTGTTTAAGGATTGTTTTACCCTGAATTTTTCTTGCTAGGTTAGCAAAACATGTTTGGCTACTATTGTAAATCATCTAGCAATGTTTAGTTCAATTTTTGGAGCAATGTTTGTATTCAAATTAATTCAAAATTTGGCTTCAAAAATAAATTCCAAAAATTAGGGTTTTGAGCTAAACGCAGACTTTGATCTTACAATTCAAAATCTAGAAAGAATTTGGCTGTGGTCCTAAAAGCAAAGTTGTAGAGAATTAAATTCTAAGCAACTTTCATTTTTGGTACATTTTCAAAAGAGGTCATTTTCTTGCTCAAAATAATATTTGAAAGATGGCATTTAAAAATCCCTTGAAAATACAAATGAAAAAGGATTTTTCTCCTTTATGGGTCGCCGCCTCGCTTCAGCCCGCTCGCGGCAAGCCAGCCCACCAGCATCCTCCAGGCGCCTCGCCTCGCCGGCCCAGACTCACCTGGCCTGGCCTGCTCACGCCATCCACGCTTTCGCCGGCGGCCCAAATTTCCGTTCCCTCCCGTTGCCATTCGTCATCGTCCGCGCGCCCGATCATGGCAGAGACATTCGCCAGCGTGGCGACCATGTGTCGGGCGTCGCCGTTGCCTGGCGGCAGCTGCCGTTCTGAGTTCCGCCGCGCGCCATCGCTTACTCTGCTGGGCAGTCGCTCGCTCACTCCGCCCGGCCCGCCTTCCCTCTCTCCAGAGCAAAAGCGAAGCTCTCGCTCGCCATGCGCGCCCTTGGCTGGCGCGGCCGAGCTCCCGCACCACCGCGCATTCCCGATTCTCGCTACGCAACTCCGCCTCACCTTCCTTCAAGTCGCTTTCGCGCGGCACGCATCTCTCGAGCATGGTCGAGCCTCCAGCCGCCGCACGCCACCGACGGCCATGGCGCCCGTGCTGCGTTTCGGCCGCCATGGAAGTCGTCTTCCTTCTCTTCTCCCGCCTAGCCTAGCTACCCTACCAAGACTCGCCGTCTCCTCGCACATCCCGGCGTCATTAGCTTGCTGCCTGCCGTGGGGAGATGAGATGGCCGGCCTCGTGGCCGAGCCAGGCCATTGCCGCCACACAGACACCGGCGAGGCCTCTGCCTCACCGACCAAATGCCAGGCCAGCCGAGCAAAGTGGGCGGCGCACGCCGGGCCGTTTTCCCCTCCCGCAAGGCTGGTCCAGGCTGAGTGGGCGAAAACGGCCGTGGGCTACTGATTTCAATGGTTGGCCCAGATGGCGTTTGAATAAATGATTTCAATTTATTCTTTATTTGAAATGGTTTGAAAAATGTTTGGGTACTCAAATTTGCTTCAAATTTGTTGAAACAAATTTTTCTAGGTTCCTTATCACCAGATCTACTTGGGAAAAATTGTGCATGTCATTTTTGAGATACTTTTCTATAGGATTTTATTTAATCTTGAATATTCTTGATAACTTGAAAATATGTAGAAAAATATATAGGCTTCAGAAAAATATGATTCCAAGTTTGTTAATCTTCTTATGTCATGTACTTCCTAGGAAAAATATGTTTCATGCATGTGCTGCGGGAAAATTTTGAGGTGTAGTTCAAGTACCTTTAATGGCTGATTTTTGTTATTTTTGCTAGAGCACAAATTTTGTATAAAACATGCATGTGACAATTTTTGTACAGTGATTATATACTATAAAGAACATAGGAAAAATACTCAATCTGTTGTTTGACACTTTTCATAGTACAAAGTAATTTCATGCTCATTTTTATGCTATAGCTTGTCATTTTTATGTAGGATAGTTTACTTATCCAAATGCCATGAAATTTTTATGGTAGTCTATTTAGGGTAGTATTATGCTACGGTATTTTTCTCAGATTTTTAGGAGCATCAGAAATATATGTTGCTATTCAAACCTATTAGTAATTAGGGTTAAGCAATTGTTGCTTTAAGTGTGATTAAGAAATTAGTAAAGCTTTGGTGTATCTTTGAAGCATTTCATAAGATATGTTAACTTAACATATTGGTAGTAGAAGAGAATGCAGTAGATGACATGTGCTTGTAGCATAGTTTCTTGGACGATGTTGACTACCTTGCATTTCAACATATCCATTGCATTCATCTCCTTCGATGCACCGTTTGCATAATCACTTACGCGCATTGCATCATACAGGATCGCAAACCGAGAACCCAGTCGTCATTCCCGAGGAGCCCGAGGAGCAGTTCGAGGTGCAGCAGCAGGAAGTGCCAGAAGCCGACGAGGAGGACGTTGAAGAACTTCCGGAGTGCCCCGATCACCGTCCGAGCTCCTTCGAGAGAGGCAAGCCCCGGAGCATCTTTCTCCCGGTTTGCAATGATTTCATTAAATGCTTTACTTTAAATTGATGCATTACGTTCAGGAGTTGTTTGCAACCGTTGCTGCATTATACCTTGTTTACCTTTGTTATACTATATCCTTGTTACCCTGGTATCCGCAGTCGAGTCAATGCTTAGCTGGCTTAGACCGGTAGAAGTCGGGTGATTTCCTGTCACCTGCGAGCTATAGGTGGTTACCTGGATCTGTTTGGATGGCTATGAAGTCATGGTATAACTAAGTGTTAAATGAAGTTGAGACCGGGCGGAGACTTGCAGGGTTTTGGACTGTAGTGTTTCCGTCTGTGTCGATTAAGGACCGACCGTTGTTGGGCCTCGAGTCATGTTGAACGCATGCCTTACATTTAGTTTGGCGGATAAAGTACCTTCCGACCGCATGAAGTGGAGAGATTTTCGGGCCGAGTAGATTGCCCGCAACAAGATGTGTGTCAAGCAGGTGTGGTAGGACACGGGGGCGGGATGATAAGACCAAAGTGCAGTCGGTCGGCCCCCGGGTACATGTGGTTCCTGGCAAACTCGAGATACCTGGAAAGTTGACTCGGTGATCAATATCTCACTTTAGCGGGTGAGTGAGATTTGTGTAAGGAATAAATCACCAGCTGGTTAGGAATCGATTCGAATCGCCATCGCTCCCGGATAGTGAGCACTTGACTTGAGTTACTTCATCGTAGTAAATGTTTATGGAACACTTGGAGCTTATAGTGAATATGACAAGATGAAAGTTGTTTAATGATCGGTGGTTATCATTAATTGCTTAATCACATGTTTACTCTAGTATAGATGCAAATCTAGTCGATGAGTTAATAATAATTAACTTGACCATAATGCTTTTAGAAAGGTTCATGAAATGCTAAAATGCTTCTTTTTTGCAAATGAGTCACCTACCCTACTATAAAGCCCTGCATAATCCTTGGTGTCATTTATTTTCGGTTATGTCGGGTAAGTCCGGCATTTGAGTACCTTCTCGTACTGTGGTTTTATTCCCACTTGTTGAGATGGCGAGATGTATTATGGCTATTGTATCAATGCTCTATCCTGCGATGGGTGATGCTTAGGACCATGGGCATGGTCATTCCTTACGTCTCATCTAATGCTTTTGTTGGAGATGATCATTCATTTGGCACTATATTTAAACTCCGCGTGAGTGTGTGTGTGGTTTGAACAAATGACTTCCGCTACTTTTTTATTCGAATCTGGTTTGTAATAACTATGTTTAAACTCGATGTATCCGAGATTGCAAACTTTTATGTAATATGTGATGGTGACCGCTAAACTTATTACGATCATGCATTTGGACACGAGTTGGTTTGAAATCCTTTGTGATTTCACGGACTACCGGGTTATACGGGCTTAAGTTTGTTCAATAAATCGCTCTCAGTGGATGATTCTCTTACTTAATTTCAGTATAATTGTCGGTTTCTTTTACGCTGGCATCGAGCATGGTTTAGCGTGTTACTGTTCACAAGTGTATTTAAAACAAAAGGCATTTGGAAAACGTGATTTTCAAAATCTAAAGTGTGCCAGTGATCATATCCCTTATGCCCAGTTAAGGACTTTAGGTGGCTTAATTAAGTACTGACTTGGGGTTCTTGCATCATATTTCTCTTTCGTCGCTCATACGGCGTGCTATTGTATGAGTGCCACTTATTTGAGTGGTAATGTATGGATCATTTGCCTCTACGCCTCGGTAAGTGTGAGTTGTGAGAGCATGATCGGATACACCGCCGATCTAGGGTGAGTGCTTATACGATGCTGGAGTAATTACATGTTCTACGCATGTTTTACAAAGGTATCTCATGTATGGGTCTTCCGTCTGTGGAGGCGATGCCGTTAATAGGACGATGGTTCGGGTAGTTACTACCGTTGTACACATATCTGGGGATTCGTGTAGAGCGTGTAGATAAAACTTTACTGCTTTTATGCATTCATTGGGAATTGGGCTGAAATGAATCTTCTGCAGGTACATAACAACGCTATCGTGTAGAACGTATTAGCTACGTCTTGAGAGATCATTGTATGCCACCGAATTCATCGTTAGAAATTATTTATTTCCTAAGTTTGTGAGAACGTACGGCACGTTCATACATCATGTTACTTGTGCATTTCATTCATGCCATGCATTCCTCCCCTTATAAATTGATTCTCTCATTTTGATAAAAGTGGTATCACCTAAAATATGTTTCCCCGAGGTAATGAAAGAACTTTTGCTACAGATGGCCCGCACGAAGCAGACCTCCCGTAAGTCCACCGGAGGAAGAGCACCTCGACGTCCGTTGGCCCTGAGGGAGCACCGCACCACGGACACCTTCTTGAGCGAGTTTGGCATGCCAACTTTGCTTTGGAGAGTGCTCCATGATGTGGGGTACCCAGAGGGTCAAGAGCCGGTGTACTCCTGGAATGAGAGCCAGTTAGCAGAGGATGGACTCGCAGTGGTGGAGATCACGGTTCCTGCTCTCGGTGATGCTCCAGATTGGGATGGTTGGCACTTGGAGTTTGAGGGTCGCACTCCAGCTGAGGGTGCAGAGGGAGCAGCCTTCCGTGTCATCAGGGACATTATGAGCAGATTTCCCAGTGAGCTTGCAGCAGCTCTAGCTGGTACTTTTCCTAGGGATGATCCTCGTGATGCCATTTGGGTTCAGCCTCAGGGAAGTGCATTGGTCAGAGGTCCAGCTGAAGGACAGGCTAGCGACAACCAGGCAATGAGTGCTATGTTCGCCGCCATCAGAGCGTATGAAGGTCTCGAGAGTACCTACTGGAATTTGACTGGCTTGCGCAGTGAGGATAAGCTCAAAGGGAAGAAGCAGAAGAAGAGACAGGCACGTACTATAGCTAGCTTGCAGGAGCAGTTGGCTGATATGAACTTACAGCGAGATCAGGCGGTTGTGAGAGGTGATAGAGCTATGCAGCGAGTGCATACGTTGACTCAAGCCAACAACAATGCAGACCGCATGATTGGACAATTGGTTCAGGAGAGGAATGAAGCCTGGAACGCAAGAAACCTTCTGCTGCAGAGAGTCGATGAGCTAGAGGAATACAACGGCAACCTGCACGAGGAGTTTCACGCGCTCTACAATGGGGTTGGCCCATATGCTCCACCAAACGCCGCTGGCATGGACATCGACGACGACAACCAGAACGAGCCTGTAGTTTCACCTAGAGGCGATGGTGACGTCTCCGATCCCGATGATGGCCCCGAGGAATAGGCTAGTTGCCTTGCGCTAGTATCTAGGTCTTGTCGCGACGACCTTTCTTTTGTTGGCATGTAACCTATCGTGTGTTGCTTCGAACGTCTGAGACTTGGCATGTGGTTGGAACTTGATTTTCGAATGCGATATCTGAACGCATAAAAAGTCCAGTGTATGTATGCTGGCAATGTGACTGTATGGATGCGATGTTTGCCATTGAAGTAATTCGATTAAGTGTTGTTGTCTTAATTGGGATGAGATTGTTGTGCCTCTGTTTTATTGCATGAATTTATTCTCTCCAGTAAAATCAGTACGGCATAATTTTTCTTCACTCGCAATCATTACAGCTTCACTCAATCGTTACTTGTTGCTGAAATATGCAGATGACAAACACTCGCCGAACCACGTATGAAGCCGCTGAGACCGGTGCTAACGGTGCGGGGACCGGTGGTGGTGGTGATGGTGGGAACCACGGCAACAACAATGAACCTCCCCATGAACCACATTTGCCACCTCCTCCCCCGTTTACCCCCGAGATGTTTCTCGCATAGTTGCTCGGGAGTCAGCGCAATGCGGAACAATCCCAGAAAAACATGGAGGATTTTCTGCGCACCATCGCCAACAACGTTCAACGTGGTAACAATCAAGGTGGTGGCATGGGAGTGAACCAATATAGCAGCTTCAAGGATTTCATGGACACCAGGCCGCCAGTATTCAAGGAAGCAACAGAGCCACTTGATGCTGAGGAATGGATCAACACAATGGAAGATAAATTCCGTGTGTTGAGAATGACTGAGGTTCTAAAAACGGAGTATGCTGCACTTCAATTGCAGGGACCGGCGGGAATGTGGTGGAAGCACCATCGCACCACCTTCCCTCCAAATGCTCAGATTTCTTGGAGAGAGTTTGCTGAGGCCTTCCGTGGAGTCTATATTCCACCGTGGTGACCGAAATGAAGTTGGGAGAGTTTTCGGCATTGAACGGGCACCAAAACCGTGGATTTAATACCGCATGCCTTCAACAACTTGTGTCGCTATGCTCCCGACATGGTTGACACAGATGCTAAAAGGATAGCCGTTTTAAGAGGGTCTCAATCCAAAAATGATGAAGCATGTTGGTACCAACAACCGCGTCGATTCAATGACTTCATCAACGATCGTCTCAAGGGGAGAAGAATAACAACGCCAAGACCGCAGCCAAGACACGTAAGAGAGCCTTTGAAGGTGGGCCGTCTCAAGCTAGAGCACCTATGGGAGGTCGTCCTCCATATCGCCCCCATCGGACTGGCGCTAGGTTGAAGCCACCTCACCAAGAAGTCGAAATTTCCGTGGACCTCAAAAGCCGTACAAGATGGCAAGACCCAACAAAGGACCAAGAAGCTGCGGTACAAGGCGATTCAAAGGAACTGTGGGATCTCTTCGGGAGACGAAGAAGAGGACCTGCTATAACTGTGTGATCAACCCGGTCATTTTCGAGGTTTTGTCCGTACTACCAAGAAGAAGCGAAGCAGACTTATAATGCTAGAGTGCATGAGACAACAATGGATGAAATTCGGAGGGAGAGCTCACACCGCTGGTAAGTTTCTTGTCAACGAAAATCCTCCGCAGCTTGTTCTATTTGATTACGGGTCATCGCATTTTTTTATGAGTCAAGCATTTGCACGTAAACATGGACAACTATGCATGTAATTGGGGTATGGGTACCGTATAAGTTCAAATAGGGCTGATGTTTTGACTAACCGGATGGTTCGAGGGGCAACCCTTGAATTAGGTAGCAGAAAGTTCCGAGTGAACTTGATAGTTATGCCTGGATTAGTCTTGGATGTCATTATAGGGATGAAGTGGATGAAGGATTGGGGAGCAGTCATAGATATTGTAAGTCGAGTACTTACCCTTAAGGATCCCCTGGGTGAGGGTACTTTCCAAGTACCATTGCCTCGGAGAACAGACCTTATAAGTGTTACATGTGCTACTCGGCATCATTCCTATTCATCAGATTCCGGTAGTGTGTGAATTCCCGGATGTATTCCCGGATGAGCTACCTGGTCTTCCGCCAGATAGGGAGATTGAGTTTGGAATTGAGCTAGTACCCGGAACAGCTCCGATTTCAAGGAGACCATATCGGATGCCTCCAGATGAGTTAGCTGAGCTGAAGAAGCAATTAGAAGATTTGTCAAAAAGGGGTTTATTCTGCCAAGCAGTCCGAGTGGGGATGTCCCGCTTTGTTTGTGAAAAAAAGAAGAAAGAGGGCACGTTGAGAATGCGTGAGATTACAGACCACTCAATGCTGTGACCATCAAGAATAAATATCCCTTGCCACATATTGATGTTCTGTTTGACCAATTATCCAAGGCCAAGGTGTTCTCAAAAATAGATTTGAGATCTGGTTATCATCAGATCAAGATAAGGCCACAGGATATACCGAAAACCCATTTTCCACAGATATGGGTTGTATGAGTATCTTGTCATGTCCTTTGGCTTGACAAATGCTCCGTGCATACTTTATGTTTTTGATGAATACAGTTTTCATGCCAGAATTGGATAAGTTTGTGGTAGTGTTCATCGATGACATTCTGGTGTACTCCGAGAATGAAAAAGATCATGAAGAGCATCTGAGAACCGTCTTGACCAGACTTAGAGATCATCAACTGTATGCTAAGTTTAGCAAATGCGAATTACGGTTGAAGGAAGTTCCTTTCCTTGGTCACATTCGTCGAGAAAATGGGGTTTCGGTCGATCCAAGTAAGGTGCAAGAAGTTATGAATTGAAAGCACCGACCACAGTTCTCGAGATTAGAAGTTTCTTAGGATTAGCGGTTATTACCGTCGCTTTATACCAGACTTTCGAAGATTGCCAAGCCGATGACAAGCCTCCTACAAAAGGATCACAAGTTTGTGTGGACAGAGAGGAGTGTGAAGCCGCTTTCACACACTATCGTTAACCACTCGCTCCCTGTTCTAGCACAACCGGATATTGAGAAACCATTTGATGTGTTTTATGCGGCGATCAAGACCTGGATTAGGATGTGTTCTTATGCAAGAAAGGAGAGTCATTGCTTATGCATCACGTCAATTGAGGAAGCACGAGGTCAACTATCCAACACATGATCTTGAACTTCTTCATAGATTGTGCACGCCCTAAAAATTGGAGACATTATCTTCTTCGGGTAATGTGTGCAATATTTTCACGGATCACAAGAGTCTTAAGTATATCTTTACCCACCCGAGCTAAACATGAGACAACGTAGATGGTTGGAATTGATCAAGGATTACAACTTGAATGTGCAATATCATCTGGTAAAGCCAATGTAGTGGCGGATGCTTTGAGCAGAAAGTCACATTACTTGAATGTGCAGCCATTACTTGAAGATGGGTTCGATCTAATGCATCCCTTTGTGTTACATAGTATTGATTAGTTGCTCTTTGGAGAGTAAGATAATAGAAGGCGGAAAACCGACAAGGGAATATTCCACATCAAAGAGAAAATAAAAGAAAAGTTGTCTCAAGACTTTAAAGTGGATGAACAGGCGTGTTGTGGTTTGACGACCGTCTTGTGGTTCCCAAGGATCGAGAGCTTAGGAATAAACTCATGGATGAAGCTCACCTTTCTAAGCTATCTATCCATCCCGTAGTAGTAAGATGTATCAAGAACTAAGATCTCGTTATTGGTGGACCAAAATGAAGAAAGAAATTACAGATATGTTGTAGGATGTGACACATGTTGTCGAGTGAAAGCAATTCACATGAAACCTGCCCGGTATGTTGCAACCATTATCATCCCGAGTTGGAAGTGGGGACGATATCGATATGGATTTTATCACGGGTTTGCCCACTACTCAAAAAGGACATGATTCGATTTGGGTAATTGTGGATCGTCTTACCAAGACCGCTCATTTCTTGCCTGTCAAAACAGAATATCGACCACCTCAATATGCCGAGAAGTATATCGCAGAAATTGTGAGGTTGCATGGTATACCCAAGACCATAGTATCTGATCGAGGCT
The DNA here is from genome assembly GCA_904845875.1 of Miscanthus lutarioriparius. Lineage (NCBI taxonomy): Eukaryota > Viridiplantae > Streptophyta > Magnoliopsida > Poales > Poaceae > Miscanthus > Miscanthus lutarioriparius. The sequence continues at coordinate 97,272,471 of CAJGYO010000003.1, read as the reverse complement.
CACAGTTCACGGCTCATTTTTGGGAACATTTACACAAAGGCTTAGGAACTAGTTTGATTCATAGCAGACCGCTTATCATCCTCAGATGGATGGTCGACCGAACGAGTGAATCTTTGTTTTGGAAGATATGTTAAGAGCACGTGATTGTCTTCTAAGGGATCATGGGAGTCATGGTTACCGTTAGCTGAGTTTTCTTATAATAATAGTTATCAAGAAAGCATCAAGATGGCCCCATTCGAAGCTTTATATGGCAGAAAATGTAGAACACCATTGAATTGGGTCGAGCCTGGAGATAGAAGATATTATGGCATTGACTTTGTAGAAGAAGCCGAGAAGAAAGTTCATATTATTCAGCAGAATATGAAAGCTGCCCAATCACGTCAGAAAAGTTATGCAGACAAAAGAAGGAGACCCCTTAGGTTTGAAGTTGGTGACTATGTTTATCTGAAAGTCACGCCAATGAAGAAGAAAAGGTTTGGAGTCCGAAGAAAGCTTGCCGCTAGATTCGTAGGACCATACAAGATCTTAGAACAAAGAGGTCCGGTAGCCTACAAGTTAGAGTTACCTGAGACAATGAGTACAGTTTTCCCAGTTTTCCATGTATCACATCTCAAGAAATGTTTGCGTGTTCCGGAGGAAAGAATAGAACCTCGAGGTATTCAACTCAAATCAGATTTGGTGTATCGTGAACAACCAGTCCGGGTGTTAGACACTAAGGAACGTGCTACTCAGAATAGTGTGGTGAAAACATACAAGATACAGTGGGATCATCATGATGAGGGAGATGCAACTTGGGAAACAGGAGAGTATCTACAAAAAGCTTATGAAGAATTTTATAACAAATGGTTCGTAACCCAAATCTCGGGACGAGATTTTTATATAAGGGGAGGTCACATAACACCCGGTGTTATGCCTACATTTAGGCAATCGCAAATCACGCATATCATGCATCATCAAGCATCCAAATCATACATGCTTAATCGTGTGAATAATAATTGAAACATTGCTTTGAAACATCCCAAACATGCATGAAACCTAGATGTTGCATACACTGCTTAAGGATTGTTTTACCTGAATTTTTCTTGCTAGGTTAGCAAAACATGTTTGGCTACTATTGTAAATCATCTAGCAATGTTTAGTTCAATTTTGGAGCAATGTTTGTATTCAAATTAATTCAAAATTTGGCTTCAAAAATAAATTCCAAAAATTAGGGTTTTGAGCTAAAACGCAGACTTTGATCTTACAATTCAAAATCTAGAAAGAATTTGCTGTGGTCCTAAAAGCAAAGTTGTAGAGAATTAAATTCTAAGCAACTTTTATTTTTGGTACATTTTCAAAAGAGGTCATTTTCTTGCTCAAAATAATATTTGAAAGATGGCATTTAAAAATCCCTTGAAAATACAAATGAAAAAGGATTTTTCTCCTTCGGGTCAGCCGCTTCTCGCCTTCATTTAAAAGCCCAGCCAGCCAAATCCTCAGCAGGCTACTCGCCTTCGCTCTGCCAAAGACTCAAGGCTACGCTCTGCTGCACGCCATCCATCCCAGCTGCGCTTTCGCCTCATTGGCCCAGCATTGTTTCCCAACGCGCCGCTCGTCCGCTGGCCGATCGCAGGCAGAGACATTCCAATGCGTGGCGACCATGTGTTGTTGTCGCGCCCGCGGGGGTGGCATGGTTCGAGCTCGCGCCCGCGCCGCCTACTCTCTGGCTGGAGCCGGTGCGCTCGCTCACTCCCGCCAGTGCGCCTTTCTCTCTCCAGAGCAAAAAGCCGAAGCTCCGCCGGCCGCGCCAGCAGCTCACGGCGTCGAGCTCCCGCACCACCGCGCCATTCCCGATTCCTCGCGCCCGCTAACTCCGCCTCGCCTTCCTTCAAGTCGCGCTTTCGCGCTTCGCTCTTCCGAGCACATGGTCGAGCCTCCCGCGCCTCGCCATGACGGCCATGGCGCGCCAGTGTTTCTACCGCCCGCCATGGAAGTCGTCTTCCTTCTCTTCTCCCGCCTAGCCTAGCTACCCTACCGACTTTCGCCGTCTCTCGCGACATCCCGCGCGCTTAGCTTGTTCTGCCGGTGGCCGGAGATGGCCGCTGTGCCGGTACACAAGACCTTGGCGAGGAGGTCTTCTCGACCGGCCTGTAGGGCATGGAAGAAGCGAGCCGTGGGCGACGTCACGCCGGGCCGTTTTTCCCCTCCCGTGCGCTCCGGTCACAAGAGGCGAAAATGGCCGTGGGCCAGCTGATTTCCAGCGGGCTGGCCCAGTAGCGTTTGAATAAATGATTTCAATTTATTCTTTATTTGAAATGGTTTGAAAAATGTTTGGGTACTCAAATTTGCTCCAAATTTGTTGAAACAAATTTTTCTAGGTTCCTTATCACCAGATCTACTTGGGAAAAATTGTGCATGTCATTTTTGAGATACTTTTCTATAGGATTTTATTTAATCTTGAATATTGCTGATAACTTGAAAAATATGTAGAAAAATATATAGGCTTCAGAAAAATATGATTCTAAGTTTGTTAATCTTCTTATGTCATGTACTTCCTAGGAAAAATATGTTTCATGCATGTGCTGTGGGAAAATTTTGAGGTGTAGTTCAAGTACCTTTAATGGCTGATTTTTGTTATTTTTGCTAGAGCACAAATTTTGTATAAAACATGCATGTGACAATTTTTGTACAGTGATTATATACTATAAAGAACATAGGAAAAATACTCAATCTGTTGTTTGACACTTTTCATAGTACAAAGTAATTTCATGCTCATTTTTATGCTATAGCTTGTCATTTTTATGTAGGATAGTTTACTTATCCAAATGCCATGAAATTTTTATGGTAGTCTATTTAGGGTAGTATTATTCTACGGTATTTTTCTCAGATTTTTAGGAGCATCAGAAATATATGTTGCTATTCAAACCTATTAGTAATTAGGGTTAAGCAATTGTTGCTTTAAGTGTGATTAAGAAATTAGTAAAGCTTTGGTGTATCTTTGAAGCATTTCATAAGATATGTTAACTTAACATATTGGTAGTAGAAGAGAATGCAGTAGATGACATGTGCTTGTAGCATAGTTTCTTGGACGATGTTGACTACCTTGCATTTCAACATATCCATTGCATTCATCTCCTTCGATGCACCGTTTGCATAATCACTTACGCGCATTGCATCATACAGGATCGCAAACCGAGAACCCAGTCGTCATTCCCGAGGAGCCCGAGGAGCAGTTTGAGGTGCAGCAGCAGGAAGTGCCAGAAGCCGACGAGGAGGACGTTGAAGAACTTCCGGAGTGCCCCGATCACCGTCCGAGCTCCTTCGAGAGAGGCAAGCCCCGGAGCATCTTTCTCCCGGTTTTGCAATGATTTCATTAAATGCTTTACTTTAAATTGATGCATTACATTCAGGAGTTGTTTGCAACCGTTGCTGCATTATACCTTGTTTACCTTTGTTATACTATATCCTTGTTACCCTGGTATCCGCAGTCGAGTCAATGCTTAGCTGGCTTAGACCGGTAGAAGTCGGGTGATTTCTGTCACCGCGAGCTATAGGTGGTTACCGGATCTGTTTGGATGGCTATGAAGTCATGGTATAACTAAGTGTTAAATGAAGTTGAGACAAAGGCGGAGACTTGCGGGGTTTTGGACTGTAGTGTTTCCGTGCTCAGGTCGATTAAGGACCGACCGTTGTTGGGCCTCGAGTCATGTTGAACGCATGCCTTACATTTAGCTGGCCGGATAAAGTACCTTCCGACCGCGAAGCTGGGAGATTTTTTGGGCCGAGTAGATTGCCCATGAGCGCCTTTGTGCGTGGCAAGGTGTGGTAGGACACGGGGCGGGATGATAAGACCAAAGTGCGATCGGTCGGCCCCCGGTACATGTGGTTCCCTGGCAAACTCGAGATACGGAAAGTTGACTTCGGTGATCAATATCTCACTTTAGCGGGTGAGTGAGATTTGTGTAAGGAATAAATCACCAGCTGGTTAGGAATCGATTCGAATCGCCATCGCTCCTGGATAGTGAGCACTTGACTTGAGTTACTTCATCGTAGTAAATGTTTATGGAACACTTGGACAGCTTATAGTGAATATGACAAGTATGAAAGTTGTTTAATGATCGAGTGGTTATCATTAATTGCTTAATCACATGTTTACTCTAGTATAGATGCAAATCTAGTCGACAAAGTTAATAATAATTAACTTGACCATAATGCTTTTAGAAAGGTTCATGAAATGCTAAAAATGCTTCTTTTGCAAATGAGTCAGCTACCCTACTATAAAGCCTGCATAATCCTTGGTGTCATTTATTTTCGGTTATGTCGGGTAGAAGTCCTTCATTTGAGTACCTTCTCGTACTCGTGGTTTTATTCCCACTTGTTGCAGATGGGCGAGATGTATTACGGCTATTGTATCAACTCGCCTCTATCCTGCGATGGGTGATGCTTAGGACCATGGGCATGGTCATTCCTTACGCCTCATCTAATGCTTTTGTTGGAGATGATCATTCATTCGGCACTATATTTAAACTCCGCGTGAGTGTGTGTGTGGTTTGAACAAATGACTTCCGCTACTTTTATTCGAACTGGTTTGTAATAACTATGTTTAAACTCTGATGTATCTGAGATTGCAAACTTTTATGTAATATGTGATGGTGACCGCTAAACTTATTACGATCATGGCTGGGACACGAGTTGGTTTGAAATCCTTTGTGATTTCACGGACTACCGGGTTATACGGGCTTAAGTTTGTTCAATCGTCTACTCTGGTGGATGATTCTCTTACTTAATTTCGTATAATTGGTCGGTTCTGTTACAAGAACCAACCAGCTAGATATGCTCCATATAATCCTAGTAACCAACCCTGAAGATGGTTTACACATGCAAGCACCATAGGTGAAGATTTGGATTTTGAGTTGCTATGAAGTTTCACTGTTAGTATTGACGGAGAGTCCGACATCACCGGCGGAGTGTCCGATAGCACTGAATGTCTCTCTGCTCACCTGCACAGAACACGTCTGTAACCCACCGGATCATTCATCACTGCACCAGAGCGTCCGATGAGTTATATATCAGAGACAGAGGAGTGTCCAAAGAACTTAGATCATAGTTTTGGTACATCGGAGTGTCCGTCGATATTCTGGAGCATTCGCTGATATATAAACCAAAAACCCGAGAGCAGCCAGTTCGTACCGGATGATCCGTCACTCACACGGAGTATTCGATGGAGCCTGAACACTTAGCAGCCCACAACACCTTACAGGCCTGACCTGGCGGATGGTCCGCCATAGTTGATGGAACCTTCTGATAGGATTATAATTTACACAGAGAGGTTCCTGAGAACACCGACTTCATACAGGAGGGTCCGACCCTAGTTCGCAGAATTCGATGGTCCTAGAGAGCCAATTTCCAACTATGTCCCTGTAACCACCGGACCGTCCGACATCCATGCCGGACTATCCGATAGTCACCAGTCAACAGACCACTAGTGTATAACTACACACTCACTCTTGTGTCACTAAAGCATAATCAACTAAGAATCATCGCATAGCATGAGCATGTACTTTATGCAGTTCACACACCAAGCATCATGCATGTATAGGTGACCCGATTCTCGAAGAACCCTTTGAAGAGGAGCCTCAGGAGGAAGAAGCCGTTGAGCCTAGCAACGACCCCCAAGGCAGGCCCCTATGCATCCCTATGATTTACAAGTGCATAATGAACTATGGTTATCTATTGCATCGCTATGTTACTATATGACTAGTGAACCGGGAGGGAATCACCTATGTCAAGCCTTATCCATATACTGCATCACCAATCAACCATACATGTCTTGTTTAATAATCATGCTTAGTATGCTTAGATCTTAGAGGTCGAGCTAATGATGGGTTTCTCATTACTCGCGCGATGATAGGTTGATAATGCACTAAGCAACACCTTGGGAAGGGATCAACACTTGTTCCACTTGATTATGGTATGAGCTTTGGTCGGCAAGGGGTATGGTCATGGCATGATGGGGATTCTTGGATGACATAGCTTACTTACCGGTTAAGGATCATGTATCCGTGGTAGTGAGTATGAACATAAAACTGTACAGACCACTTGTTGCCAATGGGGGAGACAAGCCAAGTAACTGATCGCGACCATCTTATTGGTGAAGCTGACAAGGGGGTTGGCGTTGGTTAGGAATGTCTAGGACATTGACCGAGCATCCAGTCAAACCTTTTGTCGGACATCTTGGTCGGATTGGGGAAAGGTTGAAGCATCGAGCTATCCCTTCTATACCGACGGGTCTTATGGGTGATATCCCTTGTTTTCGAGTAGGATTAACTTGTACCCCTCTGTAGAGTATAAAAGATTGAAAGCAATAAGTTCTACTTCTAGATACGGGCTGGTGTTGGGATTGGAGATTAGGACTCGTGGAAGATCGAGTTCCCTTTTGCTAATGCTTAACTTGATTACCTATGCTATGCTTAATTCTGCTACGTCATAGATCATCTTTACTTTATTGTATAAATGCTTTTATGCAAAGTTACACAATCCTTGCTACTACCCAAATGCATAATCCTTGTTTACTATACTGGGTAAGTCCTGCGGAGTACAATCGAGTACTCACCCTGTGTGATCTTAAGTTTTGCAGGTACCGTAGCCCCTGTGCATGGATTCTTCTATGCTCCCGAACCTTCGTCGGATAAGGAGTGGTGAAGGATCCCATGTCCCGTAGATACATGGATGTGGCACACCCATGTATCCGTTATCATCTATGTTATGTTGAAAGACTTCCGCTGGACTTCGATGTAGACTGTAATTTGTGACCGTGTGATGAACTAAGTGTGTGAATCAAGACTTGTAAACTTTAATGCTCTGAACTTGTAATTTGATCTAAGCACTGTTGTGATGTATTCTCTCTCTCAAACTGATCCTGAAGAGGAGTTGCTACGTGCGCTCCTGGGGACCTCACGATGTTGATTTGCTTAAATTGAGGGGTCAAGTGGTCGACACTCGATTTAGGTGAATTAATGCGGCGGTCACCCACACGTGCCACCTCCATGGATCTCACTAGATGCGAGTGGATCTCGCTCTTGCTCCATGGATCTCGCTAGGGTGGGGGAGTGGGCCGCCGAATCTGCGAGCGTTGGAGGCTCCCGGTGGGGGAGGGCATCGGGCGTTGGTGCGCTGCGGCAGATGATGAGGAGCACGGAAGGGGTAAGGGCGGGAGCGGAGCGAGGCGTGCAGGAGTTGATTTTGTTTTTTTAGGTGAGCGGCGTATGTAGCAGTGAGTGGAGCGAGAGTACGGCCTTCCGGACGTCTTAATAATAGCATTACGTACCGTTTCTTTTATATCTCAAACCAAATTGCATAGAGAACAATAGAAAGCACCGGTGCAAATACGACATGATCTATGCTAAACATTTCCGATTACCCAAGAAATGGACCTTTAATCATAGAACATTGTTGCACGATGGTCTGAGAAATGAAAAATGAATTGGTCAGGTACAACCACCTCCGATCCACATATATACTCACGCCTGTTTACTCTTATATGATATATACTAGGTGGCGTACCAATGTGTAATAATAAATATAGGTTTGGTGTGAACTCGAAGAAACTCATGGATCGGATCCCAAGTGCTGTAGGTGATTGTCTAATCCTAGATAACTTTCCGGATGTCACAAAATTGGATGGAACCCCCTACTTTGAGAAGTGGGATGGTGACACCGTGACAGAATCATCACAACCGACCCTCCATATCACTTTACTCAGTTCAAGCAACCAAATGAACGGGTGCTGCATCACCAGCGTAGCTAAGCACCCATACCCATACCAAGGAATTAGTACTGTAACAGGAAGATGGTGGGATTCCATCCATCCCAACCGTATCCAATGAACCATTCCATCCTAGCTAGCTAGCTATCTAGTCTAGATGATGATTCTGCTCGGCTCAGAACACTCTGATTTTGATTGCGGTCGTCTATACCAGTAGCATCGTTAATTAGGTTGTCCAAACGCGCGCGCGCACACACACAATCACCAGATGGGCAAAATGACAGTCCCAACCCAACGCGTCTTCGCCTCTTTCCATGGCATCATCATCAGCATAATTAAAATGATAAAAGTCCTCTGGTCCGTCTTGGCTTGTCCCGAATGGGAGCCCAGAGTACGTACTTACGTCAAACTTTGTGAGGGGCCACGTCTCAAACAAACAAAATCTTTCACGGTCGTCGTTGCCGGGCAAGAAAACTGAATAAAGGCACGGCATTTGTTGTCAGTATATATATACATGTGGGGTCAGGACACCTGCTGCCACGCTATCGGCATCGTACAACCACCTCGAGAGAGTTGAGACCTACGGGATACGGCGTATACATTATACATACATTATATATACGTGTCGAGGTCATATAGCGCAATGTACTACTCTCTCCATTGTAAATTATAAGTCACTTTGATTTTTTATGAAAAAAATATATTTATTATGAAAAAACTGTATTATTAATGTAGTAATACTTGTTACACATAGTAAATATTAGTATATTTTTTTTGTATATTTTTATTATATAAACATAAAATGTTTGACTTTCTAGTAAAGAAAAATATTCATTTATTTTAAATTAAAATAGAGAGAGTAACTACGTACTCCCTCAATACTAAAAAAATAAAGTCATTTTTGATAAGGCTTGGGTCAAACATTGGGAATATAAATCATAAATAACTTTTAAGTTATTGAGTTTGGAAATATGAAAACCATATGTATAGATTTGTCTTGAAAAATACTTTCACAAAAATTTACATATATCACTTTTTGATAAATATCTTTATAAAAATAAGTAGTCAAAGTTAGACTTCAAAGACCGTGTCACTGTCAAAATGACTTTATTTTTTTTTAAGTAGGGAGGAAGTATCTAGTACTGCTGCCAGTCATCAACATCACTTCATTTATTTAATTTATTGATTGATTTATACCTTTTGATGAGATCCATGCGGTACATGTCTCGATCGGTGTCTCTATCCAATGCAATCTGGCTTTCTGACGAGTGGCCGGTAGAGGAGCTAAAAAAAAAAGAACTTGGCTGACAAGGAAATGCTCTCTCTGCCCCTATCACCTTTATTTAAAAAAAATTCCACTCCACCTTTTTGAGCCTTAATTTGGCATCTTCCGGTCCACCGGAATTTAGAAACGTGACACACACATCTCTGTCCATGTCGACGTGCGTGCGATGGATTGCAGCAGGAAAGTATTTCCAAATGAAATACTTGTTTGTTTAATTGATACTATTCCTAATTTTTTTAATTGCTAATTTTGTGTGTATGCTAATTTACTATTCCTTGTATTTTCTAGGTTACTTCGACTTGTCCTTACTCTTCGGCTTTCAACTACAACCGGCATTTTCTGCACTGAAGCTTTTCAAGACAAGGCTTCGAAATAAAAAAAGAGAAGGTATGGTTTTTAGAGATTGTTTAGTAATCTATATTGTCCTCTTTTATGAAACAGTCACTTTTGTGTGGTCGTAGCAAAAAAATATGATTATATGAATATAAATAGTATATATATATATATATATAGACACACACATCAAAATATGGACATGTTATCTCTATTTGTTGGCTTGGCTGGCCCTCTTTTATCATTTCGCTGGTTCCACTAGTGGACAAGACTCAATAGTTGTTCCCTGCTTCTATTGAAAGCGAGATAACGACCCGAACTCCAATGTAAAGGCAAATGGTGTACTTCCTCCGTAAAAAAAAAAAAACGTTTTTTTTTTTATGAAGAGAGTAAATGCTGTGAAGACCACCCAGCTACGAGCAAGCATCACGGATTACAGGACCACTCTGAAAGACTAAACAGGACACCGATTTCCAAACATAAAGGTTGGTCTAGAATCTAGATAACTCACACCAGTGGATAGTTTTTTTTTATTCACACATCAGTGGATAGTTGGTAGGACGCTTCGTGCCACCACATCCACACATTTCTTCATTTCTAGCTTGTGTTCCTTTAACATTCAACTCCATTTCTGCATATTTCACATGGCCGGGTTACTTTGGGAGCTTCTTTTGTATTGCCATGGAATTTCTATTTCTCCAAATTGTCCAAGAGATTTCAGCAAATATATATAGGCCCAACTTTTTTTTAGATATGTTGAGTTTTTTTTGCCTAACCAATTTCCCCATAAATTGGTAATTGACACAGGGAAACCTTCTCCCAGAAAGATGTCTCTTAGTGCACACCAATAAAATTTGTAATGGGACACCTGGAAAAAATGTGGTCATGTGTTTCCTTTTGTGTGCACATAGCACAATTTCCATTTCCTTTCCACTCTCTTTTATTTACTCCCTCTGTCGACAAAAGAATGTAATTTTCGCTTTTCGAGAAGTCAAATAGTTTAAACATTGACTAAATTTATATAAAAAAAGTACGAACATTCATGATACAAAAAGTACCATTAGATCAGTTATAGAATATATTTTCATAATAAATTTATTTAGACATAAATGCTATCCTTTTATGGACGAATATGGGCTAGTTTGATCAGCACGATTCCCATAAATTGCATTCTTTTGTGGACGGAGGGAATAGAAAATACTTGATCTAATAGGATTAATGTTTTGTGCCAAAACACTTGATATTCTCACTTCTCAATGCATATTTCTCTAATCACAATACATCTTTCTCTTCTTCCAATACATTTCTATCTCTATTTCTCTCTATCTCCCTCTCTCTTTTTTCTGTGCACCACACCTTTTCATTTCTCCTTAATTCCTAGGCCCAAACCTAAAACATCAATTAATTTAGGACGGAGGGAGTATGTAATGTGTAACATACTTTTTTATCTTCCGTATAAAGATTTTAATTTTGGAGGGAGTTTACATTTTTAGATAACGTTTGCTTATTTTGTACGCATTCCCGTGTTCCACATTATATGTAACTTATTTTTTTTCTTAAGTTAATCTTTCTTTTTAAATTTTTGACAAAATTTTTATAAAAATATATTGGTGACCCCTTTGGCATGGCTCCAAAAGGAGCTTTTGCTCTAGCTCCTATGGAATCCATATCAACCGGCCTGTAGGAAATGGCTTCTCTCTCATGTGAAGCCAATAGGAATCGGAGCTCGTTTTTGCCTAGTGTGGGAGGAGCCCAAAAAACAAGCTCTGTGTGGCTGAAAGATGCTCGTGCTATAAACTTGGTCAAAATTTGTCGCTATAAACTTGATTAAAATTAGAGAATATTTTTTAAAAAAACAAACCTGATAGGAGAACTATTGATTTTATTAAAAAGAAGAAGATCCATAATGGGCAATACAATAGTGCAACAATAACTAATAAGGGGTGGGGCAACAACAACTCATAATTTCAAAATCGGAGAGGAAGCAATAGCTAATTGCTATGCATATCTCAGGAGCATGTTTCTAGTACTTTCCCCCACCTGTGGAGGAAAGATGCTCGTGTTGTACTTGCACGCTGAAGAGACGATGGATGATGGGTGGGACGACACGAACACCAGCAGCGTTATTTGTTTGTAGGCACGCATAGTACGCGTCATCAGAAGCCGAAATGCCATTTTCTAACCACTGTCCTTCTCGAATTTATTCCACGCCATCTACAGCGTCAAAGGTCAAACTATTATCGTTATAAGTTAAGCACAACAACTATATAAGAAGGTAATTAAATGAAATGAAATGACCATCTCTTACTACCAAGTAAGCCTTTCTGCTAGCTAAAGTGTGGTTACTGGTACTTATAGGTGATACATGCATGGAAAACAAGCTAGTCGTTGATGATGAATTAAAAAGAGGAGGCCGGGGGTTAAGATGACTGGAACATGCATGGGCTAAAGTTGATTAGAAGTTGTCAAAGGACGTGTGTTTTGAAGATCGTATTACAAGAGGCCATCTGGTTCCAACTGAAGAAAGCAGAACGCCATCTGGTTCCAGCCCTTGCTTTTGCGTCCAATAAAAAAATCTCCATACGCCGTTCTACCAAACATCATGATGCATATCTATGTTCACCCCAGCTGACACATGCAATGTACTTGCGTACTGTAGCATGTTATCATCATGCATCCTGTCCGTATTGGCGGCTACGCAACCTTTCAGCTTTCACCTAGTACCATCAAAGTACAACAGTGCTACGTCTCTAGCAAGTAGCAACTAACAAGTCAACACCCACCAGCCTACTCCTCCTCCTCCTCGTCGCCGTCGACCTCATCGGCGGCGCCGGCCTCCTCCTCCTCCCTCCCCTCGGCCTTCTTCTTCTTCGCCATCAGCGCTTCCTCCTTGGCCTTCTCCAGCGCCTCCACCAGCGCGGCGAGGCAGGAGTCGGCGTCCTCGCCGGGCCCCTTGGGCGTCATGTTCTCCGCGACGTCGGCGGGCGTCATCTCCACCTCCCGCAGCAGCGCCGCCACGGCGCCGAAGAGCGGGTGGTCGTCCACGTCGAGGTAGACCTTGGCGAGGAACTTGAAGGACTCGACGCAGCAGTAGGACATCTCGATGTGCTTGTCCATGCGGCCGCGCCGGATCAGCGCCGGGTCCAGCTTCTCCACGTGGTTGGTGGTGAACACGATGATGCGCTCGCCGCCGCACGCCGACCACAGCCCGTCGATGAAGTTGAGCACGCCGGAGAGCGTCACCTTGCTGCCGCCCGCCTTGTCGTCCTCCTTCTCCTTGTCCTCTTCCTTACCGTCCTTCTTGTCGGCCTCCTCCTTCTCCTTCTTCTTCTTCTTCTTGCGCTTGCCGGTGAGGTCGAGCGAGCAGTCGATGTCCTCGATGACGATGATGGACTTGCTGGTGGTCTCGATGAAGAGCTTGCGGAGGTCGGTGTTGGTGCGCACGGACGTGAGCTCGATGTCGTACACGTCGTAGTCGAGGTGGTTGGCCATGGCCGCGATCATGGTGGACTTGCCCGTCCCCGGCGGACCGTACAGGAGGTACCCTCTCTTCCACGCCTTGCCGACGCGCGCGTAGTAGTCCTTGCCGTTGCGGAACGCGTCCAGGTCGTCCATCACCTCCTTCTTCTTGGCCGGGTCCATGGCCAGCGTCGCGAACGTCTTGGGGTGCTCGAACACCACGTGGCTCCACACACTGTCGGACCACAAGCTGGCGCATCAAAATCAGCTTCAAATTCGATCAAATCAAAGAGACTAGAGTTTAGTTCGCGTAGAGTATGCATGTATGTATTTTACCCGTCGGAGTCCCAGGAGCCGTCGCCGGAGATGTTGGTGAAGAGCTTGCGCTGGCGGTTCTGGACCATGACGGCGCGTCCCTGGCGGCGGACGTGGGTGAGGTACTCTCCGAGGACGAGGTCGCGGTGGCGCTCGGCGAAGAAGAGCTTGTAGGACCTGCGCTCGCGCGGGGCGCCACCCCGCCAGTAGTACGCCAGCCCGGTGTCCTCGCGCTGCGGCGCGGTGCAGGCGCGCCACGTGACGACGGCGCCCCGGAACTCGTCGGTGATCTCCTCGTCGTCGTCCATGCTGAGAAGGACGCGGTCGGGGTCCTTGTCGGGCTCCGCCCTGAGGTGGCGCACCCCGCCTGACCCGCGGGCCTCCCGCGTGGCGCGCTCCAGGTACGCCTTGGCCTCCTTGTACGCGTCGCTGCGGCGCATGCGCCCGCCGTCGTACTCGGCGACGGTCACCGTGAGGTCCGGGTCCAGGATGGACGCGAGGCGGCGCGTCAGGCGGCGGGAGTGGCGCCCGAAGAAGTGGTGCAGCTGGAGCCCCTGCAGCGCCTGCCATAGCATGGTCCAGACAACGGCCAGTAGGCTCAGCACGATGCCGGAGTTGAGGCCGCTCCACAGAGACGACGACGCCTCCATGATGGACGACGATAGCCTTCTCCGACGAGGAGAGTCCCTCGGAATGGATGCTGTGACCCTTAGCTTGCAGCGGTGCCGATGGCTCCCGCTCCCGCCCTGCTACGGTGCCGATGGCTTGGTGTCTATTTATACAGAGAAGAAGAGATGGAGCAAGCAGAGAGCAAGAGAGGTTCGGTTTGGCTTCGTTTCAGGGGGAGAAATTGCTGGGAAGCTTGGATCTATTCAAATTGCCACTTCTTGGAATGTGCCGTGCAATATATACCTGGTCTGGTCATTGCAATATTCCCTCGAAATTCAGGAGGCATTTCCTGGTACATTTTTTTTAAGAAAGCTGGAGAGCTGCAAGGGAGAAGCATTCACACATATGCTGCATTTTTCTACTATATAAGTACAATTTAGTACTACTCGAACATGCATGTGCTCACTATAAGCCAAAGAAATATAATTTTGTTTGATCTATACGGGACATCTGTACTTGGGACATATTGGATCATGCAAAAATAAAAATTAATTGCATATTGGGAACACACTTCTTGTCGCACGTAGCCTTAGGGGAGGAGTTGCTATCAGACTTAGACGTGAGGGCTCCGGAAGTAGATAGGTCCGGCGATGGTGATTTGAGCGTCGGACAACCAGTGGGCAGGGAGAGGCTGGGGGAGAGAGGAAACACATTGGAGCAACCGGTTTATTAGCGTGGCGGGGGTAATGGTGGCGAACCAGACAACGGCGCTACCGCCAGGGACGGGTGGAGGTAGACTGGAGGCAGGGTAGAGTGCGTTAATGAGGGAGCACTTGCCTTAACCCATATATAAGTTGGCCATTTTCTTGATGTCGCTTAGAATCTGACAAGCATCTTTAGAGGCAGCTCTGAAGACTCAAGCATTCCTTTCTTTCTAGATTGTCCAAGTGATCAACACCACGAGTGTGTCAACCCCTTTCTTCAACATGGGAGAGGCAACGATAACACCTTTGCCAATGAGGTCCTTTGGCAGGCGTGCCTTTTCCATTAGGGCATAAGGACGCTAGGCCTGATACACTTACTAGGGTTTTCGGTGCCGAGGAAACACCATGCAACATCCCCTAGTGTTGGGATGGTTGACATAGCACCCACCATGCCAATAGGGACATGTACGCAAGGGTGCTAGTGGATTAGAGTCTGGCGTTTACGATGAGGTTGCTCCATTCGATTATGATACGGAAGGGCGGACACTAGATGGTTAGAACTACACTAGTGCGTACCATGATGACACCACCGTTGTGGCTCTACATCGGTCTGTGAATGAATCACCACAGACCAAACTTATAGCCACAAGGGAGTTATCGATATGATGCTAGAGGGATAGGGGCAAGTAGATGGGACTTGATGACATCTTAGTAGGAGGTGTGGGGTTTGGATGCGTGCAAGAGGAGGGTCTGACTTCCATCTAATGAAGCACATTGGACCTGCTAGTTGATGTTGCGTTCGAGAAGAATGGGGAGGCAAAAGGGGAGAGGAAGGAGCACAACCATATGGGAGTTGAGTGAGTGCAGCCGTTATACCAAGGCAGGATCCAGAAAGAGTCATCGAGGGGTGGGACTGAAGCTCGTAATTATGTATTGTCGGTGTTTCAAGTAAACACCAACGAGTAAATTTATGTTATTGCACGTCTGGCCCGGATGGTGTGCTAAAAAGACACGAGGTTTATACTGGTTCGAGCAGAATGTCCCTACGTCCAGTTCGTGGCTGCTGCTCGTGTTATTAGCACTGAAAAGTTCGTAGTATGGGTTACAAACGGGCGAGAGAGGGAAAGGTCCCAAGTCTCTGATGGAAAGGTCGAATGGGTGTTGAGAGCTTTGTCGCTGCTCAGCTATGTGTGATGTGATGCGTGGTGTGTTTTATTGATCCCCCTAGTGGGGTGTCCTGCCTTTCCTTTTATAGGCCAAGGGAGAGCAGAGATTACAGATGGGAGAAAAACCAGAGGCAAAGGAGGTACTTCAAAGATACCGGGTCTTCCTTTTCCTCTGTGCGGGCCCCGCTGACATGGCAGGCGGTGCCAGGGCATGTCCACTGATCCTGATAGGGCCATGCTCGGCGTGTGTCCGCTGATGATGCCATGTCCTGGCATTATCAAAAAGTTGTCACATCACATCCCGCCCTGGCGGGCGACGCGGCAGACCAGGGTGCTGATCCACGGCCAAGGAGCAGATGGCGTAGTGACCGCACATCCGTTACTGTAGGTGATATGAGTTTCCTCCTGGACCGTAGTGGTTGTCGTGAGCTGCCGTCAGTATCCACGCCCGAGGGCAAATGACGGCGCCCACAACACTGTAAGACAAATGTCGGCGCCTACAACACTGTTTGGGCTCTGACAAGCCTGGAAGGTCTCAAAGCGCCCTTCTGGTCATATCCTTACGGTACTTTCCTACAGGCGTGCAGGGTATGGTCCTTGATATTGTGGTTGACTTGAGTGCCCTGCGTTATCTACGTGCGTAGTTATGAAGGAGCAGCGCGCAGACGTCAGGCAAGGCAGAGCCAACCCTCATACGTCGGGCGAGGCAGAGCCAACCCTCGGACGTCGGGCGAGGCGGAGCCAGTCCCCAGACGTCGGGCGGGGCGGAGCCAGCCCTTGGGGGTCGGGCGAGACGGAGTCTGTCCTCAGACGTAGGGCGAGGCGGAGCCAGCCCACAGACATCGGGCAAGGCGGAGCCAGCCCTCAGACATCAGGCGAGGCGGAGCCAGTCCTCGAACGTCGAGCGAGGTGGAGCCAGCCCTTAGATGTCGGGCGAGGCGGAGCCAGCCCTCAGACATCGGGGCGAGGCGAAGCTAGCCCTCGAACGTCAGGCGAGGCGAAACCAGCCCTCAGACGTCGGGCGAGGCGGATCCAGCCCTCGAACGTCGAGCGAGGCGGAGTCTGCCCTCGGGGTTCGGGCGAGACGGAGTCTGCCCTCAGACATCGGGTGAGGCGAGCCAGCCCTCGGGAGTCAGCCTAAGGCGGAGTCAACCCTCGAGGGTCGGGCGAGACGGGACCTATGGCCACAACGCCCACCAAGGCGGAGCCAACCCTCGAGGGTCAGACGAGGCAGGGCCCATGGTCTTGGTGGACGGACGAAAAGTGACCCGGTAAGTGGTGTAGTCGCGCTCTTGATCGCTTGGATGAATCAATGTTGATGGTCATTAGCTCCTTCTCTTCGGGTACCCTAATATTGGTCCCCGACAGTAGCCCCGAGCCCCCGGGCGATTCAAGTAGAATTGCCTAGGGTTTTTTACTTGCCAGCGGGTGCGCGCGAGTGCACCCGGTGGGTGTAGCCCTTGAGCCTGTGGAGGAGTAGGATACTCCTTCGGAGGGTTTTTCGAAAGAGAGGGTTCTGAGAGCCCTGGCCCTCTATTGTTGCCCACGGCGTACCCTGAAGATGGTGATTTCTTCTTCGCCAAGGTCGGACCCTTCGCGGGTATGGTCGTGAGATTTGGTGGTTGTTTAGCTGGATAGTTTGATTGGGCTCCCGGTATCCCGTTCGTAGAGATCTGGTCAGGGAAAGCCTGACTGAGACTTTAATCGTGGGCGAGATGCCTGTGGCGCTCGTGCGCCTAGGCGCTGGCTGCTAGCGAGGCCCAGCTCTTTCCACCTTTGTTGTAGGGGTGTTTGGAGTGGCTGTTAGACCCGTTTGATGGGCTAACCGTCGGACTCCTAGGGCCAGAAGTGCCATAGATGCGCTTTTGATCCATATTCCTAGGCCCGGGGAGGCGAAACGTCCGGCGAGTTCCACGAAGGAAAGAATAGGGATTGCGTGCATGTATCCCGTGGTGTGATGTTGTGGCAGATCATGGGAGGCACGGAGATCTAGGCGGACGGTTGGTTTCCTCGCATCCGTCGCCCCTATAAAACCAAAGGGTTTGCCCCCAGGGTTTCATACTTTGCCTCCTTGCCTTCGCATCTGCAACCTCCACCGCCAATCACCTAAGTTCTCTGCATCCGTGTCTTAGCCGTCGTCGAGTTCGCATCCACCCACCCCATCTTCCAATGGAGGGCCTTTTTTATGTCACCCTCCAGCGCATGGAGGGCCTTGTCCACCACGGCCTTCTCTCCGCGCGGACCACTGTCGAGGAGTGGCGGCTGCCCGGCGAGGAGGATGTACCATCGCCGCCCGACGGCTATGTCGTCTCGTTCGTGCGTTTCCATGAGCGAGGGCTTGCGACCCCTGCTCACAAATTTCTCCGGGGTTGCTGCACTACTACCAAATTGAGTTGCAGCACCTCAATCCGAATGGAATCCAACACATGGTGGCATTCGTCGCCCTATGTGAGGGATTCCTAGGGATTAGTCCCAACTTTGATCTATGGCGGTACTTCTTCGCCGTCACCCTTCAAAAGAAATGGGAGAAGAAGCAGGAGCTGAGCACGCCGATGGGATGCGCCGGCATCCAACTCTGGAACAACCGGGTCGATGAATACCCGTCGATGCATTTGTCAACCTCCAACAAGGGGTGACATTCGCATTGGTTCTATCTCAAGAATGACGCAGTCGCCCTCCTGCCAGAGTTCACTGGGCACCTAGTCGAAGAGGTCCCAAACTCGTGGCGGAAGTGGAGTGTCCTGGAGAAGGACAAGAAGAAGATTCGGGACCACCTCATCGCCATCTGGATCCTGAAGGAGAGGGGCTGAAGAGGTCGGGCATCATTGGCGCCTACCACACGAGGAGGGTGGTGCCACTGATGAGGCGGGCGCTTCCCTATACGTGATGGTGCCCGGGGCATCATTCGATGGGACGACGCGCTTCCGAGGGGGTGCTCTCACCCTCCAAAGTGGCACAACGCATCAAGGAGGCGATGGAGTCTCCCTAGGATAGCGCGGGCGCCCCCCTTGATTTTGTGTACCCGGTGCCGGGTCACCCCCTGATGCGGCCGGAGCCCGGATGCATCGTCCTGGTAAGTTTTCCCTTCCTTATGCCTTCTCTTTAATTGAACTCTCGACCCCTTGATAGCTGACATTGAGATTGGGGGACCAGCCGAGGGACCTCATCCTCAGGGATCACTCGGTTCCATTGCCGAGGGACCCAGCCATGAGTGCGGCGAACCGTGCCAAGGCCGAGCGGCAAAGGAAGGCGACGGAGGACGAGAGGAAGAAGAAGCAGCGAAAGCTGCTGGCGTGGGAGCGAGGGGAGGAAACTTATAGTGACGACGATTACGACGACGAAGATGATGAGGAGGTAGTCGATGACACCGAACGTGATGGCCTAGAGAGCAAGGACATGCTGACAGGTACCCGCTCATCTTTGTAGGGGTCGGGACCTTTCCCAATTCATGGAGGGGAAAGCGTGTCCGTGAGGCCGGCGGAGATGGGCCGAACCGTCGGCCCACCCTCAGAACTAGCACGGGCGGGCGGATCCACCACCACGCCCAAGGTGCCAGCAAAGGAGGGTGGCCCCGCCACCGCACCTCAATAGCCTACAGGGGTGGGCAAATCTGCCATCGCGCCCGAGGTGCTGGTGGAGGGGGTGGCTTCGCTGTCGTGCCCCAAGAGCCAATAGGGGCGGGCGGATCTACCACCACGCCCGAGGTGCTGATGGAGGGGGGTGGCTCTGCTGCCGTGTGCCCCCGGATGCAAGGGAGGCGAGCCCCTCTGCCTAGGGAGGGGGCGGGCTCAAAATAGCCCAGCCCGACGAGGTGGAGCAAGGACCTAGGGGTTCATCCCCTAAATGTATCCTCTACCCAACAGCGCCGATGTAAGTCATTGACTCCTCTATTTTCTCTGTTTTCAGCGTGACTTATGCCTTTTGTTTCTTTTAGCGTTTTGAGATAGGGCAACTTTTTGGCGCTGGCGCCCAAGAAGAGCGTTGCCCTCCAGGCGAGGCGGCGGCCGTCGGTCGATGTCGCACCCGTTTTGGGTGAGAGCGGCGCCGGCGCTACTGCCTCATTGGCCGGTCAGGTGCCGCCCGCGGTGACGCCCGTGCCCTCGGCGGGACAAGCAGGCGTGGGGGGCTCGAAGGGCGCCCTCGGAGGTCGCTGAAGAACCGGCGACGGAGGTGGTGCCACTACCGATGATGGGTCGGTCGGAGCTTCCGACCGCGCTCATGGCGCCGACCGCAGCGGGAGTCAGCTCTGGCGGCCCAAATGATGGCGCTCGACATGGGTCGGACAGAGGGAGACACAGCCGAGGGGTCCCCGAGCGTTGTGGTGGTGGTGGTGGAGAGGACCAGCGGGGAGTCGCCCCTGGCCTTGACGTGGGAGGCAGCCATTCACCCGTGTGGGGCGAGCCTCTGCTCTAGTGGACAGATCCGCAAGACCCGACATTGACACTCTTCTCCCTCGACGATGTTGTTGAGAGCATGGAGCGGGAGAGTCTCAATGAGGAGATTTCGGCCATGCTGGAAGCTCTGAACCAGGCCAGGGGCGCCCTGTGAGACGTCGTCATTCCCACTGGCCAGGTATTCACTTAATCTTGCCTTTCTCCCTCTTCTTTCTTCATGTATTTTTGTATTATAACCGTCATCTTTTTTCAGTCCCTTATCGCTCATAGCCGGGAGAAGTCCTGGTTCCTTCGCGAGCAGAAGGAGAGCTGGGACTGCCTCGTCGAAGAGGCCCGGTTGCATGGCGATGTGACCGCTCAGCTCATTGCTGCCCAACAGAGGGTGGCCGAGCTGACTCCCCTTGCCGAGGAGGCAGAGAATCTTCGACTACGGGAGGCCGTGGCCCGTCGGCATGAGGAGACCGAGAAGGCCTTCGAGGCCCTATCGGCGAGGGCGCATCAAGATGAGGAGGCCACTAGAGTTAGGAGGGAGCGGGATGAGCTGCTTCAGAGGGACGCTGTGGCCCGCCAGCAGATCCTCGACCTCCTAGCCGAGGCTAAGAAGGAGCGGGACCTAAAGTTAGTAGACGAGGAGAAACTCGCAGCCCTGGAGCAGAGGGCAAGTCAGGATGCCGAGGTGGTTGCCCGGCTGAAAGGTCCTTGTATGGTTTTGGTAATTGAATGACAACCTAGGTGGACTAATTGTGTTTATGTGAGATACACATTAGTCCACAGATACATATGTATGAGCAACATATGGCATGAAGGTGAAAATGGCTTGGAGATGTTGTAAAGCTCACACATGTGATGATGAAGGAGCTTATTGCACATGAGACATGACATTGAGTCAAGTGATCAAGGTGGAGAAGATCAAGACAAGACTTGGCTTGATGGACCGGTTGCAAGCGTGAAGGGCAAGTCGGAGGCTTTGGAGCGATGGACCGTGTGGCGGTGAAGCTTGAGCAAGACTTGGCGCCGATGGACGAAGGCAGCGGTGAAAAGAAAGTGAAGTCAAGATCGATGAACTAATATGATCACATGATGATATGAAGTGGATCATATCATTGTTGATCATGTTGGTGCATGTGTTGCATCGACATTGGAGGAGATGGAATGGAATGCGCAAGGCAAAGGTATAACCTAGGGCATTTCATTTCACCGGTCATAGGTGTGTAGAGAAGTTGATGACCTGGGTTTAGGATAGATGGCCATACTATCAAGAGGAGCAAACTTGTTTGCATATCGATCATCTAGTGCCACTCGAGTGATCTAACTTTGCATCATCGCTAGGATTGAGTGGCGTGGCAAGTTGAGTGGCTAATCCTTTGGAAAATGATTGTGAAAATGCTAACACACATACACATGGTGGTGTACACTTGGTGGTGTTGGCACTTTTATAAAGGAGATGAAGTTGGAGTTGATGTGAATCAACTCGGCGATGAAACGGAGGCGAGAAGGGTTAGAAACTCCACCGGCGGAGTGTCCGCCCGTAGAGTGCGGACAGTCCGACGGTTCCACCGATGCCCTATATAGAAAAGATAGGGTCTCACAGAGTGGACCGGACGCTGGTCACGTAGTGACCGGACGCTGGGGTCTTGCGTCCGGTCAGTGGCGGCAGTCGGCAGAGAGCGTGCAGGCGTTGGTCTTCGACCGGACGCTGGCGCTGAAAGTGACCGGACGCTGGTAGGGTGCGTCCGGTCAGGCTGACGTACGGTGACGTAGGCGATGCAGAAAGGTTGGAGAAGGACCGGACACTGATGTTGTGTCCGATCATGACCGACCGGACGCATCCGGTCACGACTGGTACCTTATTGGAAACGACCGGACGCTGGGGTTGCTGCGTCCGATCACTTTGAGCAGCTGTGTCCGGTCATCACTTGACCGTTGAGATCATGCGACTGAGGTTGAATGGAGGCGACACATGGCGAGCATCTGTTGATTGGACGCTGAGGTCCTACGTCCGGTCGATACGATCGGAGCGTCTGGTCGTCCTGAGTTTTGCCCAGTGAAGGGGTAACGGCTAGTTTAGCCCGTGGGGCTATAAATAGATGGTGGTCTCGGCCATGGCTGGTGCTGAGCACCTCGGGGGACTTTGTATCCATGCTTAAGAGTGCTTGGGAGCCCTCCATCTCACATATACTTGATAGTGATCATCCGATTGTGTGAGAGAGCGAGTCTAGTGTGATTGCATCGTGAGGTTGCATCGAGTGGCACTAGGTGATCGAGTTGCAAGCCAGTGGTGCTTGTTACTCTTGGAGGTTTTCACCTCCTAGACGGCTTGGTGGTGGTCTCCGTCGAAGCCCACAAGAAGCTTGTGCGGTGCTCCGGAGAAGAGCTTTGTGAGGGGCATTGTGCTCGCCCTGCGGGAGCCGCGAAGAGCAACTCTTGTTGAGCGTGTCATTGAGCTACCCTCACTTTTGGTGTAGATTCTTGCGGTGCCCGACGTGCGGGCTTGGCGGGTGATGCCAATTAGCCGCCAAACCTCCAAGTGGGCGGTCGACACAATGGGGACGTAGCGTGTTAGCAAGCACGTGAACCTCGGGAGAAAATCACCGTGTCAACCTTGTTCTTCCCGTTGGTTTGCAATCCCTTTACACAAGCTTGTGATTACTTTTATATACATTGTGCTTGTGTAGTTGCTCTTGTAATTAGTTATGAAAGTGCATCTAGCCCTTTAGTGGGTTTTGGATGATTGAATGACAACATGATTAAAGGACTAACCCGTTTGCTAAAGTGTGAACAGGTAATAGGTTATCTCATAGATACTTAATGAAAGCCAAAATGATGTGTTGTTGTATAAACAATCTAGTTCAAGCACAAGACAACAATGCAAATGGAATTCATGTGAAGGCTTATTTATTGTGGGATTTCCATGTACTATGTGATAGCAAGCTCATGATTCTTAGTTAATGAGACATGATGGATTGCATATGGAATGGTCTCATATCTAAAGCTTGCTAAATTAAAATGAAAAAGATAACAATACATATGAATGGATGATTCAACACAAGATGTGACTTGATGGCTTGAGATGGTGAAGATAGCAAGGAAAGGCTTCGAGGTACTAAGCAAGGGTGAAGGGCAAGCGACGGCTTGGCGGCCGAAGAACCTAGCTAGGGTGAAGAAGAAAGTACTTGCATTTAGTTGAGGTACTAGTCAAGCTAAGATGGTCATATTGATGTGAAGGATCAAATCTATAATGAAGTATTTGATGGAAGTGACTTGATACATTTGGGATTATTCAAACTTGATGAATGGAATCAAGTCACATGCTCAAGATGGCTATGCTCAAGTGAAAAGATCAACATCAACATGTTAGCACCCTTACTTGATGAAGATTGGAAGGACGGCATCAATTCAAAAGAACAACTCAAGTGGTACAAATTCATATTTCCGTTTGTCTTGAGTTTAATAGGTATGCCGTACTATTAAGAGGATGCATCATGTTGATAGATAATGTTTCATAAGTGCTCAAGCCAACCCATGTGAGTTTTGAGTATTTGAGAGACAAAAGAGCTAAGCGATTTGTTGTTTGATCAGCAATACCGGACGTGTCCAGTATTTGTCAAGCAACTGTGAAATTGTTGTTCTCGGGTTGGTTAGTCGGGAGTTCCGGCGTGGGTCGGGAGTTCCGACGGTCGGGAGTCCCGGCATGGGTCGGGAGTTCCGACGTGTCGCATACGCTCAACCGACTTGGAGGGTTCATCGTCTG
The DNA here is from genome assembly GCA_904845875.1 of Miscanthus lutarioriparius. NCBI lineage: Eukaryota > Viridiplantae > Streptophyta > Magnoliopsida > Poales > Poaceae > Miscanthus > Miscanthus lutarioriparius. The sequence goes on along the minus strand of CAJGYO010000003.1, from coordinate 97,248,711 downwards.
GTCATACCGGACGTGTCCGTATTAATACCGGGACGTGTCCGGTATGGATGACCGAAGCCAACGGCTAGTTTTCAAAAGCCGTGAGGGTCGGGAGTTCCGGACGGTCGGGAGTTCCGACATGCGTCGGAGTTCCGACACCTCACTAACTTTAACTCGATTACATGTTTTTCAAAATTCTTTGAGGGTCGGGGTTCCGACTTGAGTCGAGAGTTCGACGGTCGGAAGTCCCGGCATACTTTGGGAGTTCCGGCGTCTCTCACAACATCATCTGTAACTTAGTTACCGTTGGCCTTGATCTCGAGTCATACGGACGTGTCCGGTATGCATACCGGACGTGTCCGGTATTGCAATGACTATAAAAGCGGCTAGTTTTTCAAAGGGGCTATAATACCCCCAAGCCTCCACCTTTGGAGGTGCTGATTCTCTTGACTTAGACACACGTTTTTTGAGCCTTGCCAACCCTCTCTTAGTGAGTGATTGATCAAACTTGCAAAATCAATTTGTGGGTTGAGTGAAATTCAAAAGAGAGTCATCCAACCACTTGAGCACTTGTGCATATTGTCAATCTCGTGATTCGCATTTGTTACTCTTGGACTCTTCGGTCCTAGGCGGTTAGACGTCGCCGGAGAGCACCCGGGAGATTGTGGTGTGCCTCGGAAAGTTTTGTAGCAGTCGATTCCGCCGCCTCGGAATCAATTAGTGGAAGGAGGAAAAGGAGTTGGAAAAGACTCGGCTAGAGTGACCTTCGTGGTATCCTCTAGGGGCTGACCTTGTTGGGTCGCCTGCAGCCCCCCTCAACGGAGAGTAGGACTCGAACGAGTCCGAACTTGGTAAAACAAATATCGTGTCTAAATTCGCATTTCATTTGATATTTGTGTTGCTCTAGCTGTTCTGCGGAGTTCTCTCTGTGTATATTGTCATCTCCACTAGGTGCCTGCAGTTTGGTTTGAAGATAGAAATCGAAAGGAGCAAGTTCGGGGCAGATCTGCAGAAATCGTGTATCTGGGACACGTCCGGTATTCATATACGGACACGTCCCGGTATTTCTTGTCTGACTGAAAATATTTATTCTCTGTTCTAACTTGGTGTTGCGGGGTTGTAGCTTCTAGATATATTCTTTATACCTTGTTTACTTTGTGGCTAACTTGTGAGGGGTGGTAGTACTCTTGATTTGGAGTTTCCATTTGGAAACTCCCCTTCTAATTGTTTCCGCTTTTAAAGGTGTTAATTTTTAGAACGCCTATCACCCCCCCCCTCTAGGCGGCATCCTAGGTCCTTTCAATTGGTATCGAGCAAGGTTCTCACCTAAAGCTTCACCGCCGTGAGAAAAGGATGTCGACGCCTATCGAGTTGGAGCCAGTGCTTCTCCAAAATGATGGTTCAAACTTTCTACCTTGGTCAATACATGTACTCAATGCTTTTAGAGATATTAGTCCTCTTGTTGAGCATATTGTGGATGCAAGCATACCTCTTTCTATAGTTGATTGGAGCAACTACAAAAATTTGTCAAAAGAGGAAGAGATATGCGTGCAACTCAATGCTCAAGCTATTAATATTATTTTGAGTACATTGAGTGTAGAGGTTCAAGATGAGGCAATCTTCAATGAACAACCACCTCCGGAGAGTGCTCATCTCATTTGGACTAGACTTTTGATTTGTATGGAAAATCCAAATGTGATGATGCACTTGAGATTAAGTCATTGGAAAGTATGTCCATTGTGTCATCATACAATGAAGAAGCCTCACAAGACCTCAAGAGCACCGAGCAGAGCAAGAAGTGCAAGCAAGACATGACGTTTGTCGCTCTGCACTCTGGGGACGTGTCCGGTATGCCTCACCGGACGTGTCCGGTATGGCCGAGGCAGACAGAACCAAGCAAGCAAACTGTTTGTAGCGATGCTCAAGCCCGATGGCGACCAAGTGATGAGTCAACCTCGGTATCTCATGATACTCATCACTTGTGTCTCATGGCCAAGAAAAGCAAGAAGAAGAATAACAAGAAAGATCAAGAAAAGGAGAAAGCACAAGTAGATGATCAAGATAAGAGTGATGTTGAAATTGAAGACAACTACAACCTTGATCATCTCAACCATAAAGACAAGTTCATCATCATGAAGATAGTTGACAAGAATGATGAGCTTGAAGAAGAGATTGAGAAGCAAGAGCAATCGCTTCAAAATCAAGAAAAGTTTCTCATCTCCAAATTACAAGAGCTAAAGGCAATAAATGAGAGGTATGAAAAATTGTCAATCGAGCATGCTTTAGTTACTAATTCCTCTTCTAGTGTTTCACAACTAGAGAAGGAAAACTTCGAGCTCAAGGCAAGGCTCGATGAACTATCAAGCAAGTATAATGAGCTACAAGCAAATTATGTTCATCTAAAGTGCTCTCATGAGGAAGTAGTAGAATCAAGCATCATGCTTGAGGTGGCTCATGAGGTTGTGATTACATCGGTAAAATTCTCTCAACCTCTCATCACATCCGCTCACTAGTACACCATCTCAAATAAATATTTCTTGTACTAATGAGTGTGCTCCTCAAGCAAGCCAATCTTGATTGAGCTAAATCTTATAGAAAACATAGAGCTCAAAGAAGAAGTGCAAAGATTAAAGAAAGATGTGATTCGGTTGAAGGGTAAGGAGAAAGCACAACCTTCTCAAGATAACCGTGATAACATGGTGAAGAAGCTTGAGAAGGGTTCAAACCTTGCTTCCTCCAAAGCCCAACAAAAGAATCACATCTCAAGCAAGGCCAACACAACCAAGAGCAAGAAACATGGAAAAAGGATGTGCTATGGTTGTGGATTGTATGGACATGAGTGGGCTATGTGTCCACACAAGAGTTGGGCCGACAAAGTTGAAGCCGCCAATCAAAAGGCTTCTACCAAGAAATGCCCAATGTACAAAGAAGCAAGAAAGGAAGCCCAAGTTGCAACTAGAAGATGCTATGGGTGCAATGAGATGGGCCACAAGGTTGATAGATGTCCATACAAGCAAATCAAGCATAGAGCACACAAAGGCCGCATATGCTATGCTTGTAGAAGAAAGGGGCATCTAAGCTATGAATGCCCAAATGGTAAAACTCCTAAGCCAAACACATTTGTTTATAATGATATGCTTAGGAAGACCACAAATGGAGTTAGCACTAGTAAGGTGATGTGTTCACCACAAACTAATGCTAAAGCCATTTGGGTGCCTAAGCACTTATTGACTAACTCAAAAGGACCCAACAAGAGTTGGGTACCAAAGTGTGCTTAGGTTAATGATGTAGGTACTTGGTGATGAGATGGAAGCTTCGGGGTGATTGAGCAAGCAATGTGACTATTTTCACTCAATCTATCAACCAATTCTTATCATAATTCCTTATATGGTTGACCCGAAGATAATTCAATGAATATATCATCTATTTCATTGGCACCATTGGTAACAAGTACCTAAACCTTTTAGGATAGCCACTTTGTTCGTTTCATGTTCTATAGTTCACAAATAAGTACATTTGTGAAATAATGAAAGTGGCTAATTAGATTCAATTAAAAAGAATTTTACTTTGTCATATGATGCTTTTAATAATTCTCTAGTAGAGCAATTCATTTGTTGAGGTGCAAGTATACAATAAATACTAGAGCTAAACAAGAATCACAAGCAGAGAATTAATTGTCTCTGTCCTGCAAATATCGGACGTGTCCGGTATTACTATCGGATGTGTCCGGTATGGCCAGGGACAGAAAGTCAGTGTTTCTGTTCTGTGTATTCCAGACGTGTCCGGTATTACAGGAACCAGAACACAAATTAAATTGCAACTGAGTCTTTGATTAATATATGATTCATAAATCTCTAATTTACTCAGAAGCTTGTGATTTATTAAATCTAAGTGGATTGTGAGCATCTCCCGAACTCAATTTAAATATGGCAAACTTATTTGATTTATGGTCAAAATAGAAAATTGGCTCCCGATTTCTTAATAGAATAAAAGTGCTTGTTGAAAGTTGTTCAAATTACTTAAAGCACTTATTTAGGGGGAGCTAAGTTTCTATTTTGTACCAATGTGGACTAACAAATCTATCTAGCATTCTTTATAGTTCTTTGGATGAAAAGTGATTTAGAATCTAGCATGATTATTTGGCAATCAAGGTCAACATAAAGATTATCATGCCATGAATCTTCTTAGTGGTATTCTTGTGGGCTCAAGGCAAAGGTATGTGTTTACATATATACATTGCAAGTGCATGTAAGGCCCTTTATATGTTAGAATGTGCATTTGTGTGACATAAGAGAGATGTTTTTCAAAAACCCCTAACTAGCATGAGTAGGAAGTGTGAATTTGAAAAACTATTTGAATCTTGGTCTTTGTGACCTAGCCTTGTCATGTGATGATTATAGCTCTTCTTGATTGATTGATTGGCTAATCACACATGACATGGCTTTCTTAAGTCCACAATCTACTTTGTCTCACTTTATCTCTCTCAAGCAAGCAAATTATTGTGTATGCCAAATAGTTGGAAAAGAGAAAATCTTTGATGGCATTGGATAAGAAAAGTGATAATACTCGGTTTGGATCAAGATCATACATTTTTTTTGGGACTGAGCAACAACAGAGAAAAGGACCGGAAGAGAGAAAACACATTTTGGATTTATTTGGGCCAGCCCGCGAATACCGGACGTGTCCGGTATTCATACCGGACGTGTCCGGTATAAGCCGGACTATAAAAACCGAGCATACCCCTTCGGCCCAAACAGACTTGCCTCTTCCAAATCCACCCAGCTGGCGCCTCTCTTCCTCACCTAGGGCAACCGACGATTTCACCAAGAAAAGAGAGAGAGGGAGATCGCATTGGAGAAGGCTTGCATCAAGATTGAAGGCCCGGGGACTTGGATTTCACATCGCGTTCTCGTCTCTTCTCCAAAGGACAGCTGCCATGAGTGGACGACAGGAGCCGAGGTCCAAGCACAGGCATGATCCAGCACTTGAGAAGTACAAGAAGGCGAGACAGGATATGCATCCTAGATTTCAGCCGACCAGCAGGAGGTCCACCAGGGCTGCCACTAGTGCAGCAGCTCAATATGCAGAAGGGTCCGGGAGCTCTTCTTCTGACACAGACACTGATGAGTTCAGAGTGGAGTCTAGAGATGAAAGAAAGAGGAAGAGCACCAGACAGAGGATCGAGATGGTGACTGGCTCGAGATGAGGAGCGGGAGATTGAGGAGGAGGAGTCGGTTCCCGATTCAAAGCACCACTGGTCAAGGGATGCATTATGGTCTTCTTGAGACACGTCTGCCCAATGTGCCCTCCTATGTTCCCAGAGTTGACTACAGGGGAAAGGGTATGACCAGGAAGGCTAGAGATGAGCGAAGGGTTGATCCGAGGAGCTTACCTAAGGTTCAGTACGATCACCGCTTCGCATGACCTTTCACTTGGACTTCTACTCGGTGTGATTCTTACCAGAACCCAGTAATTGCTGTGTCTCAAAGTGGATTGGCGGCAATATATTAGAGAGAGTTGAAGGCCTCGATTGATCATGCTATTGCCATCTCCCGAGCACGAGAGTTTATGAGATCATGGAGTTCAGCATGACCTGGAACAGAGAGGTAGTAGCTTCAGTTTTATGCTACTCTATTTGTTGAGGAGGATGAGCGGCGGATACCTTTGGATGCTTGAGGGCCAGTGGGTGCAGTGTTGACTATGATTTTTTGCCGCCCATCTTGGCTTCTCAGAGGATGATCTCGGAGGGACAGGATCCACACCCGGCGTGTGTTACCTCTGAGCGGCTTCGCCTACATGTATCCCTTGGTGGTGAGAGAGGAGCCGTGGGGAAGGTTCTAGGTCTTCACCCTACCTACAGTACTGGACGGGATGTTCAGGAAGACTATTATTTGCAAGGGTGGAGACAAGGGCACCATTCTTTGATTACTCTAGGAACCTACTCCACAGGATGGCACATGATGCTCGGCCCTTGGCGTGTTTGACTTTATTTGGTCCGAGATCGGGAGTGTTGGAGAGAGGCCCCTCAAGGGCTGTGGTTTTGCTCCTTATATCATGCATATGATTGAGCGGTGATGTGAGGGCACACATTTGAGTATGATAAGATTCACAAGGCCACGAAGATTATTGCAGATTTACGAGGCAGGTTACCTCCAGCAGGACCCGGGAGGGCGTGGCGGCCTGCAGAGGCAGATGCACCTGGGAGTGGTGCACCAGCAGGAGCTTCACCTTCACCACGTGTTCCTTCACGTTCTACTTCACGCCGTGGCAGTCCTCCTTCGCCTATCCGTAGGCTTTTTAGCTCCATATTTGGGATATGCCGTGACATCCAGACTAGGCAGCAGAAGGAGAGGGAGGCTAGGAGGAAGGACACTCGGACTTTGAAGCAAATTGCTTCTAATCTTGAGCTTGATCCTCCTAGGTCTCCTCTATCAGATGAGGCAGCTAGTAAGCCTGAGACTGAGGAGCAGCAGCAGGCTAGATATGATAGAGAGTATGTTGAGTTCATACAGCAGCAGCAGCAGGCACCTGAGCTCCCTGACACTCTACCACTTCAGGCTCGTGTGCCTACTCACTCTCAGCCACGTCCCAGCACTGCAGATGACTATGCTACAGATTGGTGGAGTGACTGGCGGTGTGGTGGTGGCTTCTCTGGTCTGAGTGGCTATGACGCGTCTGGTGCGGGTGGTTCTCGTCCGGCCCGGTGTTGCGCTTTCAGATGATGAGGATCTTTGGTCGAGATGATGATGATGAGTGATCTCGACTTTTTCCGTGATGACTTGTAGCCCTTTGTCCTTAGTATGTTATTGTTGGACCTTTGTGGTGATAGATGACAAAGGGGGAGAGAGACTGATTAAAGCTTGAGGATAGTTTCATTTGCTTATCTTTGTACACGAAGATATGTACTTTGCGGTGTAGTTTGTTTTGAGCTTCATTGATGTATCTTGGATTTGTGATAGATTGTATCATGTGAGAGATGAGACTTACTTATGCTTTATCTTTGTATCTCTTGAGACATGATCTTTATCTATATATATCGATTGGTTTCGGACTTGAGAAAATTTGTAATGAGTGCTATGTGTGAATTACATATGTCATATTTATTTTCATAAGGACTATGCATGCTAGAATGAAAATATTTGATGTGATGCTTTTATATTTATTCTTGTGTGATATATCTTGTCATATGCATCACGGTTTCACTTTGTCACACACACATGCACCCCACGGATGCAATGATTTAGGGGGAGTCTCCTATATGTTTTAGTATGTGCAATTGACATTTGAGGTCATTTTGTGAATTCTAATCATAAGCACATATTAAGGGGGAGCCTCTCATAAATCATTGAACCCAAAAGTTTAAATGTTTATATCATTTTGTAAGCTTTAATCAAGTTGTCATCAATCACCAAAAAGGGGGAGATTGAAAGTGCATCTAGCCCTTTAGTGGGTTTTGGATGATTGAATGACAACATGATTAAAGGACTAACCCGTTTGCTAAAGTGTGAACAGGTAATAGGTTATCTCATAGATACTTAATGAAAGCCAAAATGATGTGTTGTTGTATAAACAATCTAGTTCAAGCACAAGACAACAATGCAAATGGAATTCATGTGAAGGCTTATTTATTGTGGGATTTCCATGTACTATGTGATAGCAAGCTCATGATTCTTAGTTAATGAGACATGATGGATTGCATATGGAATGGTCTCATATCTAAAGCTTGCTAAATTAAAATGAAAAAGATAACAATACACATGAATGGATGATTCAACACAAGATGTGACTTGATGGCTTGAGATGGTGAAGATAGCAAGGAAAGGCTTCGAGGTACTAAGCAAGGGTGAAGGGCAAGCGACGGCTTGGCGGCCGAAGAACCTAGCTAGGGTGAAGAAGAAAGTACTTGCATTTAGTTGAGGTACTAGTCAAGCTAAGATGGTCATATTGATGTGAAGGATCAAATCTATAATGAAGTATTTGATGGAAGTGACTTGATACATTTGGGATTATTCAAACTTGATGAATGGAATCAAGTCACATGCTCAAGATGGCTATGCTCAAGTGAAAAGATCAACATCAACATGTTAGCACCCTTACTTGATGAAGATTGGAAGGGACGGCATCAATTCAAAAGAACAACTCAAGTGGTACAAATTCATATTTCCGTTTGTCTTGAGTTTAATAGGTATGCCGTACTATTAAGAGGGATGCATCATGTTGATAGATAATGTTTCATAAGTGCTCAAGCCAACCCATGTGAGTTTTGAGTATTTGAGAGACAAAAGAGCTAACTGATTTGTTGCTGGTCTGGCAATACCGGACGTGTCCGGTATTTGTCCAGCAGCTGTAAAATTGTTGTTCTCGGGTTGGTTAGTCGGGAGTTCCGACGTAGGTCGGGAGTTCCGACGGTCGGGAGTCCCGGCATGGGTCGGGAGTTCCGACGTGTCGCACTTCAACTGACTTGGAGGGTTCACTGTCCTGGTCATACCGGACGTGTCCGGTATTAATACCGGACGTGTCCGGTATGGATGACCAGAAGCCAACGGCTAGTTTTCAAAAGCCGTGAGGGTCGGGAGTTCCGACGTATGTCGGGAGTTCCGACGGTCGGGAGTTCCGACATGCGTCGGGAGTTCCGACACCTCACTAACTTAACTCAGTTACATGTTTTTCAAAATTGCTGAGGGTCGGGGGTTCCGACTTGAGTCGAGAGTTCCGACGGTCGGAAGTCCCGGCATACCGGGAGTTCCGGACGTCTCTAACAACATCATCAGTAACTTAGTTACCACATTTAGATCGAGTCATACCGGACGTGTCCGGTATGCATACCGGACGTGTCCGGTATTGCAACGGCTATAAAACGGCTAGTTTTTCAAGGGGGCTATAAATACCCCCAAGCCTCCACCTTTGGAGGCTGCTGATTCTACTGACTTAGACACACGTTTTTGAGCCTTGCCAACCCTCTCTTAGTGAGTGATTGATCAAACTTGCAAAATCAATTTGTGGGTTGAGTGAAATTCAAAGAGAGTCATCCAACCACTTGAGCACTTGTGCATATTGTCAATCTCGTGATTCGCATTTGTTACTCTTGGACTCTTCGGTCCTAGACGGTTAGACGTCGCCGGAGAGCACCCGGGAGATTGTGGTGTGCCTCGGAAAGTTTGTAACGGTCGATTCCGCCGCCTCGGAATCAATTAGTGGAAGGAGGAAAAGGAGTTGGAAAAGACTCGGCTAGAGTGACCTTCGTGGTATCCTCTAGGGCTGACCTTATTTGGGTCGCCTGCAGCCCCCCTCAACGGAGAGTAGGACTCGAACGAGTCCGAACTTCAGTAAAACAAATATCGTGTCTAAATTCGCATTTCATTTGATATTTGTGTTGTTTCTAGCTGATTCTGAGTTCTCTGTGTATATTGTCATCTCCACTAGGTGCTGCGGTTTGGTTTGAAGATAGAAATCGAAAGGAGCAAGTTCGGGCGGATCTGCGCAGAAATCGTATATCTGGGACGTCCGGTATTCATACGGACACGTCCGGTATTTCTTGTCTCTGACCTTGAAAATATTTATTCTCTGTTCTAACTTGGTGTTGCAGGGTTGTAGCTTCTAGATATATTCTTTATACCTTGTTTACTTTGTGGCTAACTTGTGAGGGGTGGTAGTACTCTTGATTTGGAGTTTCCATTTTGGAAACTCCCCCTTCTAATTGTTTCCGCTTTTAAAGGTGTTAATTTTCAGAAACGCCTATTCACCCCCCCTCTAGGCGGCATCCTAGGTCCTTTCAAGTTAGCTTGTGTAGCTCACTAGTTACCTTCTTGCTTGTGTAGCATAGAAGTAGCTCCCTTGAGTGGCTAATTTGGTTTGTGTAACCTTGTTAGTCACTTTGCTTAGTTTGTGTAGCTAAGTATTTGCGCTCTCTAATTTGGCATTGGTTGCCTTGTTATTGAGCATTGCTAGTGAGCTTAGTTGGCTTTGTGCTTTTGCTTACTAGCATGTGTAGGAGCTCTCTCATTGCTTGAAATACTAGTGGCATAGGTTTGTGTGACCTTGCTCCTAGAATTGGTTAGGTGAGCTCTAGCTAGCCCGGCACCTTTGTTGTTTAATTATGATCTTTGCAAGGTGCTAGAGAACATAGATAGAGGGGTGTAGTCTTAGCTAGACCGATAGTTTTAATTCTGCACTTGTTTTGGTTAGCCGACGCAATTAAATTTTAGAAACGACTATTCACCCTCCTCTAGTCGCCATCTTGACCCTACACCGACTGCGCAAGGAGCGAGACGAGCTGCTCCAGACTATGGGGAGGCTTCGCTCGGAGCGTGGCACGGCCCGCGTGGAGCGCGACCAGGCCATCCGAGAGCGCGATGAGGCGCAGCAGAGGATCGGCTCCTTCCAAGCCGAGCTCGGAACCGTGATGACCCGGAGGCTGGAGGCCGAGAGCGTTTCCGCCTGGCTGGCCATGGAGCTTGCTGAGGCGCGGAGGAACATTTAGGCGGAGAGCGATAAGCATGATCTCCTGAGCGCTGCCCTCGGAGTGGTCTGCGATGACCTGGAGGTGGTGCGATCGGAGGGAACCAGTTCGCTTGTGGGGCGTGCCGTAGATATCATGGCGCGGGTGCGCCAGCTCGAGAGGGAAGCTTTTCGCGCTAGGATCACCCAAGCCTTCGTGATTGCTCGTTTGCATTACGCGGACAGCATCGACTTGGAGATGATAAGCCTCAATTTCGCACCTAGCTACGAAACCTTCAAGCTGGACGAAATAGAGATGGCGGTGGCTCCTCTTGCGTGGGACCTGGTGAACAGAGTCGAAGACATAGTTCTCCCCCCGAGGAGCTAGTTAGTCAAATAGATCGGATGAACTCTTATTGTAATATGTGAACAAGTGCCGGCAGTTATAAAAACAAATTCATAACTTCATTTTGTTTGAATGAACTTGTTTTCTTCCCTTTTTTATCCGGGCCCTTATTGTTTGAATAAAAACAATAGGCGGAGCCAGCCCTCAAACGTCAGGCGAGGCGGAGCCAACCCTCAGACGCCGGGCGAGGCGGAGCCAGCCCTCGAATATCAGGCGAGGCGGAGCCAGCCCTCAGACGTCGGGCGAGGTGGAGTCTGCCCTCGGGGATCGGGCGAGACGGAGTCTGCCCTCAGACATCGGGCGAGGCGGAGCTAGCCCTCGGGAGTCAGCCTGAGGCGGAGTCAACCCTTGAGGGTCGGGCGAGACGGGACCTGCGACCACAGCGCCCATCGAGGCGGAGCTAACCCTCGAGGGTCAGACGAGGCAGGGCCCATGGTCTTGGTGGACGGACGAAAAGTGACCTGGTAAGCGGTGTAGTCGCGCTCTTGATCGTGTGGATGAATCAATGTTGACGGTCATTAGCTCCTCCTCTTTGGGTACCCTAATATTGGTCCCCGACATGTAGCTTATTAAGCCTCTAATTCCAAGCTTCTATAGCTATAAAATTTGTTGGATGGACTTAAGGTGGGCTCCATGCTTCTTGTGGTGGTAGGAGGCCTCGATCCCCACATGCTGCATATATTGATCTCCAGCTTGTGTCTCCAGCTTATAGTCTCCAGCTTGTGTTATGTTGAGTATATATTGATGAGCTGCAAATCAATTTGCTAAAGATTACTCATTCTATCCTCTCACTGCATGGATGAATTGGAAAAAAAAATAGGAGACATACCAGTGACCAGTCTTAAAACTGAACTGACTCAGGTCCGTTCAATAGAAAAACACTTTCAGCTCCGGTAATAGCACCACCACCAACTCAGCCCGGTGAGGCCCAGATCGATACCTGATTGGGCTTAATCCTCGGACCACATGCCATGCGCCCATCTTAGCCCATCAATATGGATAGGCCAGGGAATCCGGTTCTTTTCTTGTTTTTTTTTAAAAAGGCCTTACAGGTGTGCGGGAGAAGAACTGCGCGGCGTAGCAGGCCGGGTTTGGTAGGAGCCTGGAGGTGCTATTCTGGGCCGTTGAAGTTAGCCGGGCCAGTTTGCGCTGCTGATCGTACCGGAGCGCGCAGCCTGCAGCAGTTTCTTTTTTTTTTTTCAGTGCCCCTATCCCTCTTCTCTCTCCTCTCAGCAGGTTACTTTTACCTTCTTTTTTTTTTTGCTCTCTCACAAAACTAGTAGCTTCATGCTTTATGTCAGCATTATTTCTGCAGGCGAATCTGACATCTCTACAAGCTACTAGCAAGATGAGTTGGCTACTTTTGTCAGGTGGGTAAGGTTGAGGCTACAGGACACGTAGGAGCGTTGGGGATCGCCTCAGCGACGCCGGCATCATCCTGGAAGGGGTGAGTAAAATCTGTCCTTAAACACAAGTGGTCTCATGCTGTGCCATTGGATTAGGTGAAGACTAAATCATTGCGCTACGAGTTAATGTTAATCTCTATCAAAGTAAAAGATGAAAGCTACTAGAACCATATTATCCATCCACTAGGGCTTTACTGACAATTGTGGATTCCAGACTCCATTTCCCTCTCTTTTTTCCTGTAGATGTACATGGTGCCTTTCTTCCTCCAAAGATAGCTTATGACAAAGAAGATCTTCCAATGGATGTAGGCAGTATGCCAGTATATATCTCAAGTTCCCAACATGCATGAGTTTATGGTTTGCGCTATCTCAGCACACTATCAAATATGAATTTGAGTTTAATGTTGAAAAGGGTGACCTAGGGAGAGTCAGGGCATATTGTTCGAGGAAGAAAGATGAAGGGTGTGTTTGGTTTGAGGAGTGAGGTGATCCATCATCTACTCATTCCTCACTTTTTTCTGTTTGGTTTGTAGAATGAAATAGGTTGATGCATTGTCACATCATTTCTCACAAGTCAATAATTAGTACTAGTATGAGGACTGGAATTATTCCACCAAATTTTGAAAATGAACTCATGATGCACCACCTCATCTAAGATTGAGTGGCTCCTCAAACAAAAAATCCTATACATGCTTCACAATGAAGGATAACATAACAATAAAGCTAACATTTTCCCTCTTGCTAACATTTTTTTCTAGTTTTGTTTTGCAACATTTGATTATGGCATTCTTAATATTATTGTGTAAAAGTGTCAAACTCACTCACATGCAGGTCAGAAAGTGGCTCAAACCAACCTGAGCCATTTTCCATATATTTAGTACCCTTTGTTCACTTTATGTGAAAGACGACTGAAAGCATACCACCACCAGTAGTGTCCATGGCGCCTAGAGTAGAGAAAAAGGATAAAATTAAGACAAAGGGACAAGGGAAAAAGATGAAGAAGAAGCAAGTTACAATGCCACCGTACCAGATACCAGAAGCGTTGGAATTTGTAGTTTACGCAACATTTGTGTCATTGTGTGGTCTGTGAACCAATGGAATGCATGCTAGTTTGCTTGCTAAACATTTGAACCAATGAATATCGATATATTAAATGGATGATGTGGAAGTGTGAACCATGCATATTGAGTGCTGTATTGTATATTCAATGGTTATAATGTTGCCGTCATATTTGCTGATGTATTCCTGTCATTGCTATGCCTTATGTTCTAGAGTTCAATGGCAAGCAAGCTTAAGGGATGTTGAATTGTTGATCGCAGCTAGCTATTGCGCCAGTCTTCACTCTTGTAAGTAGAAGATAGGTATGGGTAGCTACAGGCGGAGAGAGGTGTGCGTGGTCGGGGCGGGCATGTCCGGGCTGGCGGCGGCCCGCGAGCTGCGGCGCGAGGGCCACGCCGTCACGGTTATGGAGCAGAGCGGCGACGTCGGCGGGCAGTGGCTGTACGACCCGCGGACCGACGGCGACGACCCGCTCGGAGCCAAGGCGCCGGTGAAGGTGCACAGCAGCATGTACGCGTCGGCGCGGGTGATCAGCCCGCGCGAGTGCATGGGCTTCTCCGACTTCCAGTTCGTGCCCAGGCCCGGCGCCGGCGGCCGCGACCGCGACGCCCGCCGCTTCCCGGGCCACCGCGAGGTGTACTGCTACCTCAGGGACTTCTGCGAGGCGTTCGGCCTCGCGGACCACATCAGGCTCAACACCAGGGTCGTGCGGATCGCCATGCAGGCGCCGCCGCCGTCACGCGACGACGCTCGCAGTCGCAGCGGAGGTGGCTACTCTGACGTGAAATGGAAGGTGAGATCTGTACACGTCGAGCCTGACGGCGGCGGCGGCGAAGCAGCAGAGGTGGCCGTGGAGGAGGTGTTCGACGCCGTGGTCGTGGCCAACGGCCATTACTCGCAGCCAAGCCTGCCAAGCATCGCAGGAATGGACACGTGGCAGCGGCGGCAGCTGCACAGCCACTCGTACCGGGAGCCGGGCCCCTTCCGCGGCGAGGCGGTGGTGGTGGTCGGCTGCGGCGACAGCGGCATGGACATCGCGACGGAGCTCTGCGGCGTCGCCAAGGAGGTCCACCTCGTGGCGAGGTCCGTGGAGGCGGCCACGACGCCGCCGCCGATGCTGTCCAAGATCCTGGCCAACCACTCCGACATCCACCTGCACCCGCAGGTGGACCGGCTGTGCGAGGACGGGCGGACGGTGGTGTTCGCCGACGGCTGCCGCGTCGCCGCCGACGCTGTCATCTACTGCACGGGGTACACCTACTCGTTCCCGTTCCTCGACATGGGGGACGGGCTGGTCACCGTCCGCGACAACCGCGTCGGCCCGCTGTACGAACACACGTTCCCGCCGGCGCTCGCGCCGTCGCTGTCGTTCGTCGGCGTCCCCATGCGGGTGTTCGCGCCGTGGCTCTTCGAGGCCCAGGCGAGGTGGGTCGCGCTGGTGCTGGCTGGGAAGGTGGCGCTGCCGCCGGAGGAGGACATGCTCCGGGCGGTGCAGGAGGACTACCGTGCCAGGGAGATGGCCGGCGTGCCGACCTACCACACGCACGACATCCCCGCCTTCGATCGCAGTGTATATATTGCTAACATTCTCCGGTGGTCTGGTCACACACAATCTCGAGCTGACAAGCTTCTTGCTCTCTTGTTGATTTGGTTGGTCGTCATCAGGAGATCTGGGAGTTCGTGTACAGGCACTCGGACCTCCCGCGCATGGAGGAGTGGAAGGCGGAGCTGTTCTGGACTGGCTTCATGAACGCCAAGGACGACCGGGACACCTTCCGTGACCGGGAAGACGACAGCGAGAACGTCCGCGAGGGCGTGGGGAGATGGCGCTGCGTGTCTGGTGCTCAGTACGAAGCTGCCCTCGCTGCTGCCCGTGGTGGTTTCTGATGCTGCGCATGCAGCCATTGCCGGACCCGTCGCAATTCTCAGGTCTGTTGCCTCTTGGTGCGTTGGACGCCTTCGTTCTGGTCACTGACAGGACAAAACTTGTATCTTGTTTGGACAACTGGCGCATGGCCTTTTCTTAAAAAACTGAGCACGTGGTTAATGTTTGGCGTTTTTAGATAAAGCGTGCTGCTGAAATCGCTTTCTTCTTTGTCCCTGTATGAACTGTTTGGCGTTGGCATGTCTTGTCAATCACTCAATTTTATCCCTGCAGCGACTAGAGGCAAAAAAAAATAGCAGTGAGTCTTGTTTAGACTGGGGTTAGTAATCAGTATTTGACACTGTAGCATTTTCATTTATATTTGACAATTATTGTCCAATCATGGTCTAACTAGGCTCAAAAGATTCGTCTCGTAATTTACAATCAAACTGTGTAATTAGTTATTTTTTTTATCTACATTTAATACTCCATGCATGTGTCTAAAGATTTGATGTGATGGAAAGAGAGTGAAAAAACTTGCAATCTAAATAAGGCCTAAATAAAAAAACACGGCCACCCAACCACGCTTAAATAAGTATAAGTAGTAATAATAATAATAATATACATACGAAACACGACCACCCAACCACTCCTAAATACGATACACGATCACCCAACTGTTGGATTAATTGGCTTTAGCCAATAACTCGTTTAGCAATTAACCAAACAATTTCAAAGGCCCATTATAAATGCTAAGTAAGAATAGGATTAGTACTATATACTCATTAGAAAGGTGCTCAACTTAAATAGAAAGCCAGTGAGTGCTCCTTTAGACAAGTTGAGGAGAGTTGGGTGACCACACGCGCACATCGCCGTGTCGTGCCCAGCCACGTGGGGCCGTGGCCGTGGCTGGACATGCTGCAATGGTCCAGACGTGAAGTTACCACTCTAACCCTCCAGGAACCCATCCAGGTTCATCCCCTTGTGTGTGGAGGCCTTTCTCCTTCCAGCATACACTTCACCTTCCTCCTCAAGGCCTCCGAAGCTCTGTCCGCTTGTGTACCTACACAGGTAGGCAGAGCACATCTGCGCGACTGCTCTTCATTCATTCTCGGCGAGTCGTTCTTGAGCTTGAGCTGTTCTCTACGATCTTCGATGCGAGTTCAATAGGCTTGGGTGAGCAAACCTCCAAAGCTCCGTCCGCTTGTGTACCTGCACAGGTAGGCGTAGGCAGTCGATCAAGTTTTGGGGAGCGCATTTGCACGACTGCTCTTCGTCCGTTCCCGGTGAGTCATTCTTGAGCTTGAGATGTTCTTTGTGATCTCCGGTCCGAGTTCAAGGGGCTTAGGTGAGTAGGCCTCCAAAGCTCCGTCTGCTTGTGTACCTGCAAAGGTAGGCGGAGCACATTTGCACGACTGCTCTTCGTCCATTCTTGGCGAGTTGTCTTGAGCTTGAGTTGTTCTCTGCGATCTTCGATATGAGTTTAACGGGCTTGGGTGAGCAGACCTCTGAAGCTCCGTCCACTTTTGTGCTTGCATAGGTAGGCAAGTGGTCGATCAAGTTTTGGGGAGCGCATTTGCGTGACTCTTCGTTTGTTCTCGACGAGTCGTTCTTGATCTTGAGTTGTTCTGCAATCTTCGATTTGAGTTCAACGGGCTTGGGTGAGTAGACCTTCGAAGCTTCGTCCGCTTGTGTGCCTGCACAGGTAGGCAGGCGATCGATCAAGTTTTGGGGAGCGCATTTGCGTGACTCTTCGTTCGTGCTCGGTGAGTCGTTCTTGAGCTTGAGATGTTTTCTGCAATCTTCGGTCTAAGTTCAAGGGGCTTAGGTGAGCAGGCCTTCAAGCTCCATCCACTTGTGTACCTACATAGGTGAAAGGTCCTAATATGGCTAGATGGGGTGAATAGCCTATTAAAAACTTTACAAAACCACTAGAGCAATTGATTAATACAACAAATGGCGTAATGCAATTTTGCTCTAGCTCTACAAGGGTTGCAAGCTACCTATCCCAACAATTCTAGTTGCTATGATCACTAGGCACACAACAAGGCTAGGTTACTACTCACTAAGAGCTCTCAACAAGGCTATACTAAAGAGCTCCACTAGATGAACTTAAGCTACAATGCAAGCTCCTAATTCTAGCTATACTAAAGAGCTTGCTACAACTAGTTTATGGGAAAGTAACGGAGTGAGTAAGAAGATTATACCGCCACGTCGAGGAATGAACCAATCACAAGATGAATACCAATCAATCACAGGGAGAAATCCAAGAGACAAGTGACACTAATTTTTCTCCCGAGGTTCACGTGCTTACCAGCACGCTAGTCCCCGTTGTGTCGACCAACACTTGGTGGTTCGACGGCTAAGAGGTGTTGCACGAACCTCATCCTCATAATTGAACACCGCAATAACCTACCCACAAGTGAGGTAACTCAATGACACAAGCAATCCACTAGAGTTACCTTTCGGCTCTCGTCGGGAAGGTACAAGACCCCCCACAATCACTGGGAGACGGTCACGAACAATCACCAACTCGTGCCGATGCTCCTCCGCTGCTCCAAGCCATCTAGGTGGCGACAACCACCAAGAGTAACAAGAACTCCACAGCAACAACGATCCCCAAGTGCCACTAGATGCTATCACTCAAGCAAATGCACTTGAAATCACTCACAATATCACTATGATGATGAATCAAAGATGGAGATGAGTGGGAGGTGTTTGCCTAGGCTCACAAGGATGTCAAGTATGTCAAAGTGCCAAGAGGGTGAGCCCCAAGCTGGTACCTTCCTTTTTGTAGAGCCCCAAGTCTCAAAGAGCCGTTGGGCACTCTCGGACTGACCGAACGGACTGACCAGACTTAGCCCTGTGTCCGGTTGCCAGCGTCTGATCGCTCTGATGGTTGCCACGTGTCCATAGTTCAAACCTCAGCCATCAGATCATAATGGTCAAAATGATTCTACTCGCACAATTAAGAGATGATCGGACGCGCTGCTCAAACCTACCTGACGCGGCTCAAGGTAGGGTCCGGTTGAGTCCAGTAAGCACCCCGAGAGGGTTGATGACCGGACGCGTCAGGTCAAGGGTGATCGGTAGCGCCAGTGCGTCCGCTCTTCTTTGTGCTCGACCGAGAGGATGACGCCAGCGTACATCATCAATGACCTGGCGCGGCCCCTGCGTGTCCGGTCGCGCCAAAGCACCTCCTCTGAAAAAGTGATCGGACGCGCCAGTGTAGCTAGCCCCAGCGCCCGGTCGTTCCTCAGCCCTCTCGGCCAGTCACTGCCTCCTCGCTATAATTAACCGGACTCAGCTACCAGCGTCCGGTCAGGACATGGCCAGCGTCCGGTCACAGTGCGACTCCTCCTTTTCTTTTTTCTAAGTCCGCTATCACTTCACCCTTGCTTCCAACTTGCTAACCACAAAGTGTAGAACTTGTGTGCACGTGTGTTAACATTTTTCAAAGAATTTTTCATGGGTCAAAGTTAGCACACTAGGTTCCTAAATGCATATGCAAGAACAATGTCACCTAGTGGCACTCGATAACCACTTAACCAAATATTTCCCCTCTTTATAGTACGGCTATTAATCCTAAACATGATCACACTCTCTATAGTGTCTTGATCACCAAAAACAAAACCTATCTTATACCTTTGCCTTGATCTCCTTGGTTTTGTTTTTCTCTTTCTTCTTTTCCATGTTGAGCTTGATCACCATCATCTCATGTCCATCTTCAACTCCTTGGACCTCATCTTGCTTTATCACTTGAATTGGACCACCTTGTCTAATTCACACACTTAGATCAAAGGTTAGTCCTAGGTTTCATCAATTATTCAAAACCAAACTAGGGCTTTCAATCTCCCCCATTTTTGGTAATTGATGACAACCTTTTCACAAAGATATTCAATGAAATCTTTTTGGATTCATGTTGCTTGCCCAAACATATTACCATGTGTAAAGGTTATGGACAAGTTTCATGAACCCAAATTGGTAGTATTAGCTCTCCCCTACATATGTGCTAAGAGTTTGGATTTGAAAGCTTGCACATATGCATGGATTAGAAGTTTGGGAGAGTAATAGTTACCAAATGATGTTAAGGTGTAAAGAATGGACCTTTGAAGCGTGATACCAATCGAAGTTACCATTTGAACACCATCCTTAGTACCATGGTTTGCTAGATACCACTTGAAAAGCAAAGACAAACTAGATACCTCGTGAGATCAACATTAGAGGCAAGGTTCTAATACCACTTGTAAAAAGATCATGGTGTATCTAGCTATCCTATGCATGCTAGTTTTCATTTCATCAATCATTTTCTATAATCTAGCATACACCACACAAGCATGGATAGTGAATTTAAGAACTTGTGCCATGCAAACAAACATATGTAATGCACACTCAAATGCAACATACAAGTTTATAAGCTTGCTCCCTCTACTTGTATGCTTTAAGTTTTTAATTGATCCCTTTACAATATCATTTCATTTGTTTGATCCCCTATCTCTTACTATCTTTGTCAATTTCTGTAACAACCTGAGTTTTTGTGCAACCAAAAAATATGAACTTTTTAAAAATTTTCCTATAATGTGTGGAGCATGTAGTCTCTAGGTCAAACCTTAGTCAAACCTAGGGGAGCTTACCAACAAGTTGTTGCATTCATATAGATTTGTTTGTAGAGAGTGCCCTTGTTCTTGAGTTGTTTTTGTGTCTTGAGTTTTGGAGTTTGGAGTGCACAAATCTGTAGCAAAGTTCCTCTCAATGTCATTTGAATTCCCCTCAAATCTCTTTTGAATATCTCTTAAATTCCTTGAACCATAAATGGGAAAACCTCCTATCTTTTCCCTAGCAAGGAATTAGAGAAAAATCCTTTCTCCTCATCTCCTTGAATTCCTCTCAAGTCTCTCTTAAATCCATCTCGAATCCCCATTTGATTCCCTCCCAAATCCTTTTTTTTTGAATTTGTTCCAAATTCCCTAAGTCAAAATTCCTAAAAGGAAAATCCATTCTCCTTTTCCTTTTTCCTTTCAAAACCAGCCCACCGCTCCTTTTTCCCCTTCGCGCGGCCCAGCCGGCCTTCTGGCCCAACACCGGGCGCAAGGCCCGCTCGCCTCTCCCTCTCCATCCGCAGGCCCAGCGCCATCACCAGTCCCCGCCTCCAGCCCACTCCGCGCCGCAGGCCCAGCTCGGAGCCGTAGCAGGCCCTGCCCGCGCGCAGCCTAGCAGCGCAGCCCGAAGACCAGCGCCACCCGCAGGCCCAACACGTGCACCAGCAGCCCACCTGGCCCAAGTCACGGCCAACCCGCGCCCAATCCCTAGCGCCGCGCGGACACGCTCCTAGGAGATCGCCGTCGCCGCCTGCTGTCCCATCCGTGCCTCGGTGTCCGTACCACCGCCCGCAGGATGAACGCCGCATGTCCCAGAGCCACACGGACGCCTAGGATGGACGGATCCCCTAGAAACCCTAGCCTGGCGCCGCTATAACTATAAGAGCCACGGCCGCCATCGCCGCTCCTGTCTCTCCCTGTAGCCGCTGCCACTCCTACCTACTCCCTCTCCCACCCTTCCTGCTCGCCCGTGGAGACAACCACAACGACGGCGTCCTTCCTCGCCTCGCCGTCGTGCACCAGCCTCGCCCCGCCGGCCCTCCACCCGCACCGACGATGGCGCCACCCGCCGTCCTTGACCCCAGCACGCCAAGCACCTCACCGAGCCACCACCGCATTGACCACCCCGAGCTCCTGCTCCAGCCCCGCGGTGTCCGCTCCGTTGTCCTCGCCACGACTTCGCGTCACGCCGGGCCATGCACTGTCGCGCCCTCGCCACATCCGCGCCGCGGCCAACCACGTCCTCGCCTCGCCGTGCCTTCGTCCAAGCTCGCTGTGGTCACCTCGCCGACAGGCATGGCAGCCACGCACTGCCACCTCCCATGCGAACGCGCCTCGCCGTCCAGGGCTGCGACGTCGCCCACCGCGCCTCCACTCCTCGCCACCGAGGACCCACGCCTCCACCGTCGTGTCACCGCCGAGGCCACGACGTCGTCATCCGCGCCGTCGGACTCCTTCACCGACGCGCCCTACCTCGCCCCTGCGACGTCATCCACACCACCGTGCTCCACCTCCGTCCTCGTCGAGCAGCGACTGCGTTGCCCCCGTCTCGCCGGCGTGCCACCTCAGCCCCGCCTCCGTGGAGTCCAAGGCCACGCCTTTTCTGTTCGCCGAGCCGGGAAGGTCACCGCTGCGGCGCTGCTCACCAGGCCGAGCCGCACATCTGTGGCACCAACGCCCAGGAGCACCTCCTCGTCGTCTGCCTGCGCCCGTCACCGCCGGGAGCCCACCTTTGCCTCTCATCCGCCCCGAGCTCTTCGCCGAGCTGTACCGCGACTAGGACGCCACGCCCTCGCCCTCGCCAACACCACCTCTTCGTCCTCGCCAGACAGCAGCACCTCGTCGGGGCAGCTCCTCTCCATCGCCGGTGAGCTCCCAAAGCCCAAGGCTCCACCTTTTCCTCCCTTCCGATGACCTTGCCGCTGTTCTTGTCTGACGGTTGGCCTTCGTGCCGCTGTTTTCACTGACACAGGGGAGCTGCAGCCCTGCTGTGTCATCGTTGGAGCTCCGTCGCCACCCCTGACCACCTCCTGGCTTCCGCAGCAAGCCGCAGCCAAGCCGCAGCAAGCTGCAGCCAGCCAATAGCAAGCAGCAGCCAGTCAAGAGTGGCAGTAGCAAGCCTGCAGCTCACCCGTGCCCATCCTCGTCTTCACAGCACGGTCGAACTCCTCCAACCTTTGCCAGCGCCGTACCCGACGTCGACAAAAACATCTTTTTATCATCATCAATACTTGTTCATACATCTCATTCATACATGTTCATACATCTCATTCATACTTGATCATACATCTTCATATCTTCATTCATACTTGTCAAACATGATCTATCTATCTATCTATGCCTGTGCCGTGCCTTCATGCCGGTCTATCTCTTATGCTATGGTGTCTGTCTCTTGCTATGGATATGTGCCACTCCTCTAGTTGTCGTTTGTGTTGTGGTTCGTTGTGTGTTTGTGTTGTTGCCTGTGGACCGAGCCTTTGAGCCGGTCGAGGGATCGTACCCGTTCGAACGTTTTAGTCATGGGTTCGCCCCGCCATGGCCGTGATGCCAAGCGTAACTCGACCCCTCGTTTTTAGTTGACTTCGTAGTGCGTGTTCATTGCCCCCTCCTACGGCTCTAGGACATGGCCACCATGGGCTCGATATCGGTGCGCTTCCTACCCGCACACGATGAGCCCATCATGACCTAGTCTATAGAAGACGAACTAGGGGCCGACCATCGTGGAACTTACGGAAGCCAACTCGTGTAGGTACATCTCATGGCCGCGAGTTGCCTCGCCATGACCATCGGGCTCTACCTCTTTTGCTCTTTTGCTCTCCTTGCTCTTTTGTTCTTCCTAACCATCTTGTATGCTTGTGCCACATTGACCGTAGCGTTTCTTCAGTTCTCGTGGTGACAACCGCACCACTACGAGCCTTAGGAATTCCATAGTGCCAATTTAGTTGCACATAGGTCGTGGTCCCTACGAGTTGGTGTAGATCGAGAGACCGCGGGATTTGTGTCTCTATTCTATCAATCTCCATCAGGTTGAAGGAATGCGGGACCATTCTTCTCTCTTCCCTTGTTCTCTCTTTCAATCCTCGTCGATCCAGTAAGATGTAGATTGAGCCCTCTTGTTCCAACTTCTTCGATTCCTGTCAGTTGACATGGCATGTGGATCGAAGTGCCGTGGAACCAAAATCCCTTTTCACTTGTTTGCACCCTTTTGGTGTTCATTTGTTGCCCTCTTGTTTCCTTTCCTTTGATTCCCGTCAACTGCTACGGCGATTGGATCAAAGGAAGGTGAACCCCGTGCTCCCCTCTTTTGGTTCTTTCGTGCTTGAGCCCTTGTAAGCTTGTACCTATTATAGACCATAGCATTCCTTAGGTTCTCGCGGTGACAACCGCACCGCTAAGATCCCTAGGGGTGTCTAGTGCCATTTAGCGCACCTATGTTGTGGTACCCTACAAGTGGAATTGAGCGTTTGTCTTCTCGTTGGTGTTCTCTTGTGTTTCGCTCCTTCCGATGCCCCGTCTGTTGCCTTGACGTGTGAATTGGAAGAGGTTAACCACTGCCCCTCCCTTTCTCCTCCTGTTCCACCCTCTCTTCGGTTCTCGCTGATTCAATGGCGTACGGATTGAGAGAGATAGGAACTGCTTCCTTTTCCCCTTAGCCCGCTCTGTTCGATCCTGTCTTTAACCATGATGATCAGATCAAAGATCGGACTACCACTTCTAGTTAGCAAAGCTAACATCTGCGTCGTGTTCTCGGAACCATGTGAGTCGACCGATCGACCATTAGAGTGCCATCTCTACTGAGGATAAGACATGGACATGCCTAGCTGACTTTCTCCCTCGCCCCTTTTTAGCCTGAGGAAAACAGACTCGCTTCGTGAGGGCTAGCCTTGTTTTCCCGTGGTGTTTGCTTAAGCTGGGCTAGGGTCTAGGCCATTTTACTTGAAGCCGTACAGGTCGACACGATCGGCTTAGGAAGTACTGGCTAGGCTATGACTTGAACTTTTGGTTAATGAACAGCCACTCCTATTTCTTTTGGCCCAGGAATCGGACATCGGCCGACAGGGCTAAGCCATTTTCCCCTTGGTGTTCTTTCAGTGTTGTCTGTTCTTTCTGTGTCTTGGCCTTTTTGGAGTATTGATTGCTTATTGGCTTATTTGTCGCTCTATCGATGTAGTTGCATCGAGGATAGCGTTGATCGGACCGGAACCCGTTGGAGGAAGGAAACACGGACGACAATAGGACTTTGAAGAGATCAATTGCGAGTACACTGAAGATCTCAGAGATGACCAATCAACAGGTGCCACGTCCCACCCAACCTCATAGAATCCTATTAGGCATGCAATAATGTAGCTGCTAGTGCTTTATTTTCTTCAAATGAACTATGATAGGTTGCATGGTAGAGTTGCTTGAAGCCTTTACCTTGTCACAACCTTTAGTCCTGCACACCCGCTGATAGGCTAGACGCTCGCTTATTACTTACTACTACTTCTACTACGCATTATATCTGTGATGTGATGCTTGGTGGAGGATTGTTTGTGAGTGGCTAAGGCATATGGTGCCGCTAAAACTGGTGATAACTTGGGCAGATCTTGGCGTGCGTTTTGGGTGTGTGGTGAGGGTTGAGTCGACCAGACATGATCCTACGATGAGTCATGGGACGAGTCTTGCCAGGGGGGTGCGACCTGGGCATGCCCTACGAGAGGTACTTGTGGCGGGTACATGTGAGATGAGAAGGTCTCGGGGTGGAGTGTCTCTGTGGGATGAAGCCCCGGGATGGAGGTGCCATTGAGACATGGGGTGTTGGTTATCCCCTTTGAGAAGATGTCCTGTCTAGTCCCTCTAAGGGCTGGTATGTCGAGCGAACCGGATCATAGGACCCTACATGCACAGCACTCGTTCTTGAATGGGCGAAGGACGGATGCTGACCAGCTAGGACGGTGCCACTACTACTAGGTTGTTAGCAGATAGTGTAGGGAGGTACGAGCATGGGACACACACCCTCTTAAGATAGCGTAGTGACCTCTGGGGCCCGGTACTACGTCTCATAGTCTCAGCGTGCCGGTGGACTCCGGGGTGGCCTAGGGCTAAGTGGTAGGGTGGCATCGCACCGGTTGGAAGGTAGCTCAATATTAGCCTAGGCGGGGCACCGCCGATGATGGTGATCTTATGGTTCCAGGTGTATAAGCTCTGCAGTGTTGACCGATCTATACGTATAGCCGTGTCTTCGGATGTGGACATTCCTATGACCTACGCTTCCCTTGATTAGTGAGAGGAGTCCTTTCTTCTTCTTCCCCCTGGGTTTGTTGTTGGATTCTGGCTTTGGCCGTTGAGGCAAGGTACGAGAGGGAGTCATCCTTGCCGCCTAGAGAGTGAGAGTGTGGTGAGATGTGTGTGATGGGATGGGTGAACATGTGGATGAGATGGGTTAAACTTGATGAATTATTATAAAATATTGATGAACTTGTATAGGAAAACTACAGCCATAAATAGGTCTTTTGCTTTACCCTTGCATTCCACTTACCACAAAGCAAACACAAAGCATAGGGTGGGAGCCAGTGGCTAGTACAAATCGTACTGAAAGATATTTGGCAGGTTCGGATGTCTTCAACGACGATGACAACAGAGATTAGGAGGACTAGATGGTCTCGTTCCTGCTCTCAAGTTTGGTTGAGGAGATGAAGTCTACGCCCACTGACTTCTATGCCAACTTTGATGATTGCCCATGAAGGAGGAGCCTTTACCCATCGATGCGCTACGTCCACTCTGATCTATGTGCGTTTCCACTAGTATGCGTTGTACTTAGGTGTGATATCAAGTGTTGTAATACCTTGTAAACTTGTAATTCTGTGATGTATAAACTATGGTATCATCTGAATAATGATAATATGATAGCTTGGTCTTCCTAGACTATCACATTATGATGTAACCTGTGGATTTCCCTTCGAGGAAATCGTGGATCGTTTCAATTCCTCTCCCCCTTTGTCAACAATTAGCACAAAAGGTGAGCTCAAATTTTAGATAGGTTGGGGTGAAACCATGTTAAGTGAGGGTCATTTTCCCATATTTGGTTCAATCTAGATCACTTGCAAAAGATATTTAACTCGGTTTGATCCAAGGACAAGCTTCTTCACACCTCCAAATAAGGGTTATCTTGTACCATATTGAGTTAAACACTTATAGCTCATTCTCTAGATTAAACACTAGGTTCATAAGCCCACAAACATGTCATATGCTACCACTAGATCATTTCAAGCATAGAAGCAATAGTGGTATCATATAAGCATCAAATTCATTTGATTTGTATGAAAGGACCTAAGACATGTGAGGAATGACTAGATGCACTAAACAAATCCTTAGAAATGGATGAATGACATGTCAATCAACTTTACCTTGCTTTGCTCGAAGGAGAGGCATGTCATATATGGGGGGTGCATAAACACATATTGGAGAAGTCAAGTATGTTCAATTCATTCCTTAGCTTGCAAAACCTTTCTCATCAAGTGGCTTGGTGAAGATATCGGCAAGTTGATCATCGGTACCCACACTTTCAATGCAAATGTCCCCTTTTTATTGATGATCTCTTATAAAATGATGGTAAACATCTATTGCTTTGTTCTTGAATGTTGAACCGGATTGTTGGTGAGCTTCATGGCACTCTCATTGTCACATAGCAATGGCACTTGTTTGAACTTAATTCCAAAATCATTCAAGGTAGCTTTCATCCAAAGTAATTGAGTACAACAACTACCGGCCGAAATATACTCTGCTTCGGCAATTGAAAGTGCTATACTATTTTGTTTCTTTGATGACCAAGATACAAGTGATCTTCCTAATAATTGACATGTGCCAGATGTGCCCTTTCTCTTCACTTTGCATCCCGCATAATCGGAGTCCGAATATCCAATCAACTCAAATCTTGCTCCTTTGGGATACCACAATCCAACATTTTATGTATGCTTCAAGTGCCTCAATATTCTCTTAGTTGCCTTCAAATGACTCTCTCTTGGTGAGGCTTGAAATCTAGCATGCATGCATACACTAAACATCACATTCGGCCTTGATGCGGTCACATAGAGTAGGCTTCCAATCATAGACCGATACATCTTTTTGTCCACCATGTTTCCACTAGTATCACTATCTAAGTTTCTATTTGTCCCCATTGGTGTACTAATAGCTTTAGCATCATCCATTCCAAACTTCTTGAGCATGTCTTTGATGTACTTGCCTTGACTCACAAATATGCCATTCTTCATTTGCTTGATTTGAAGACCAAGGAAGTAACTAAGCTCTCCAATCATGGACATCTCAAACTCACTTGCCATTATTTTTCTAAACTCATCACAAAAATCTTGATTGGTTGATCCAAATATGATATCATCAACGTAGATTTGCAACATAAACAAGTCCTTGCCAATCTTCTTGGTGAAGAGAGTAGTGTCAACCTTGCTCATAATGAATCCCTTAGAGAGTAGAAAGTCCCTCAATCTCTCATACCATGGTCTAGTTCTTGCTTTAATCTATATAAAGCCTTTCTCAACTTGTAGATATGGTTGTGTTTCTTCTCATCTTCAAAACCAGGAGGTTGCTCAACATACACAAACTCATTGATGTACCCACTGAGAAATGCACTCTTCACATCCATTTGGTACAACTTGATATTGTGAGCATAAGCATAGGCTAACATGATCCTAATTGCTTCCAATCTTTTAATTGGGGCATATGTTTCTCCAAAGTCAAGACCTTCAACTTGAGTGTAACTTTGAACTACTAATCTTGATTTGTTCCTTACAATTATCCCATCTTGATCTTATTTGTTCCGAAAGACCCATTTGGTTCCAATCACATTCACCTAACTCCTATACTTGATTTCTTGTGAAGTTGTTTAGCTCTTCATGCATAGCATTCATCCAATCAACATCCAACAAAGCTTCATCTATCTTCTTAGATTCAATGGATGACACAAATGAGAAGTGTTCACAAAATGATGCTAATCTTGATCTTGTTTGCACACCTCTTGAGATATCACCGATTATATAATCCAAAGGATGATCTCTTGCAACATTGGTTGGTTGAAACACTTGCACTTGATTGCTTGCATTTGATTGATCACTTGGTTGAGATGATGAACTAGCAACTTGTTGTTGATCTTGCACTTTGTCATCACTTGTACTAGCTTGATTTTGATCATGAGAACCACTAGCCACATTTGAGTTAGAGAGCACTTGATTCTTGTCATCTTCAACATCAATCACCTCTCTAGGCCTTATATCACCAATGTCCATGTTCTTCATTGCATTGACCAATTGAGTGTCTCTCACATCATCTAGATTCTCATCTTCCTCTTAGGAACCATTTGTTTCCTCAAATTTCACATCATGAACCTCCTCAAAAGTACCATTAGCCAAATTCCAAACACTATAAGCCTTGCTAGTAGTTGAGTAACCAAGCAAGAAACCTTCATCACATTTCTTCTCAAACTTGCTCAATCTTGTGTCTTTCTTCAATATGTAGCATTTGCAACCAAAAATCCAAAAGTATGCAATATTGGGCTTTCTATCATTCAAGAGCTTATAAGGTGTCTTCTCCTTCAATGGATGATAATGGTCCTGTTTGCTTCTCTTATAATCCATCTTTTTCAGCTTGTTTTTTCAACCGGAACAATGTTTTTCTCTCATAACAAATCAGCCAGAACAATGTTTTGGCTTGTTTTTTCAGCGAAACGAATGGGGCCAATAAAGTTGGTTGCTATAGTAGCAAGCCGTGTTGATTGCTTCGGCCTAAAATGAATGACTCACATTATACTCACTCAACATTAATCTTGTCATGTCAATCAAAGTTCTATTCTTTCTCTCAACTAGGCCATTTGATTGTGGAGTGTACTTGGCTGAGAATTGATGCCTAATTCCAAACTCATCACACAAATCATCAACTCTTGTGTTCTTGAACTCACTTCCATTATCACTTCTCACTTTCTTGATGGTTATTTCAAACTCATTATGAATTCTCTTGATGAATGTCGTGAAGGTTGCAAACACATCACTCTTATCAACAAGAAAGAACATCCATGTATATCTAGTGAAATCATCCACAATCATAAATTCATATTTGTTTTCACCAATGCTAGTGTATGTGGTTGGTCCAAACAAGTCCATGTGCAACAACTTAAATGCCTTAGATGTACTCATCATGCTCTTCTTAGGATGTGTGTTGCCAACTTGCTTTCTGGCTTGACATGCACTACAAAGCTTATCCTTCTCAAATGTGACATCTTTCAAGCCTCTAACTAGATCATGTTTAATTAACTTGTTCAATTGTTTCATTCCAACATGACGAAACCTTCTATGTCATAACCATCCCATGCTAGATTTAGTGAGCAAACATGTTGACAATTGAGCTTCTCTAGCATTGAAATCAACCAAGTATAGATTCTCATATCTAAATCCTTTGAATATCAAGTTAGATGCATCTACACTTATGATTTCTATATCATCCACACCAAATATGTACTTGAAACCAAGATCACACAATTGAGCTACCGACAATAGGTTGAAGTTCAAGCTCTCTACTAGTAGCACATTAGAAATGCTCAAGTCATTGGATATTGCAATTTTACCAAGACCTTTGACCTTGCCTTTGCAATTGTCACCAAATGTGATACTATCAATCCTATTGCTCTCATTTTGTTGATTGAATTGAACATTCTTGAATCACCGGTCATGTGTTGTGTGCACCCACTATCAAGCACCCAATGCCTTCCTCTGGCTTTATAATTGACCTATAAAAGAAGATCAATTCTTTTTAGATACTCAAACTTGCTTGGGTCCTTGAAGGTTAATCACTAAGGTCTTTGGTACCCAAATGGCTTTCTTCTTTGAGCCCATAATTGGTGTACCAATGAACTTAGTCTTCACACCATTGTCACCCTTAACAAGCATGTAACAAGAATCAAATCTAATTGAGAATACATTAGGTTGCTTGTTTTTGTTAGTCTTGCAATATTGCTTTATATGCCCAACTTGCTTGCATGTATTGCAAAATCGACCATTGCCCTTCACAAAACTAGCTTTGGGAGTGATAAAGGCCACCCTACCTTTCTTAGGGGTATAGCCTAATCTCTCTTTGTTGAGATAAAACCTTTGGCTACCCAAGCACTTTAGTAAGCAGTGATCTCCACCATAGGCATTGCCTAAGGCATGAGTGAGCTCATTCACCTCTTTATTGAGGGTCTTATTTTCCACCATTAGTGAGGCATCACAAGTGAAACCATCACTCAAAGGTGAAGTGGAAGTAGTAGTGCTACAAGAGGGATTAGTGGGAGCAACAACAATAGGCTTATAAAATGATTCATCAAGAATATCACATGTTAGTCCCACATCACATGACACAATCACTTGCTCCTTCTTGGCTTCCTCCTTCTTGACTTGCTCAAGGAGAGAGGAGTGAGCCTTTTCAAGCTTTGAGTGAGTTTTGCCAAGCTTCTCATGGTCTTCCCTTAGACTGTCATGAGAAGCATTGAGCTCATTAAAGGATTGCTCAAGAGATTTGATCTTCTTGCATAATTCTTTACACTTCCTTTCTCTTTATTTCAAAGCAAGTGTGCACTTTCTCACACATATCCAAGAGCTCCTCCTTGGTGTACTCCTAATCATCATCACTCCTACAATCATCACTTTCACAATCATCATCACTCACATCATATTTTACCTTGGTATGCTTTACCATGAGGCATGTCGATGGAGTGTCGAAGATGGAAGACTTGTTGACGGCGATGCTTGCTAGTGCCTTCTTGATGGATTTCTTGTCATCATCACTAGAATCATCACTATATGAAGAGCCATCACTATCCCATATCACCACATAGCCTCCATCCTTCTTCTTCTTTTGGAAGGTCATTTTCTTCTTCTTCTTTTCCTTCTTTTCCTTCTCCTTCTTATGCTTCTTCTTATCATCCTCATCATTATCACTATTATAGGGACAATCCGCTACAATGTGATTTGGGATCTTGCACTTATAGCATCTCCTCACATATTCCTTGTTGTAATCTCTTCTCTTTCTTGCACCATAGCCCTTCTTCTTCATGAATTTGCCGATCTTGCGTACAAGGAGAGCCATAGCTTCATCATCAATGTCACTAGCATCTTCATCATCACTTGATTCTTTCTTAGACTTGCCCTTGTTCTTGGATGATAAGCTAGCCTTGAATGCTACACTCTTCTTCTTGTCTTCATCTTCCTTCTTCTCATCCTTGTCAATCCCTTCCCTTTCCACATGGTATGTCTCTTGTGTCATGACATCACCTAGTACTTAGTTAGGGATAAGCTCCTTCAATCCTCCTCTTATGATGAGCAATCTCAACATCTCAAATCTTAGAGGTAAGCACATCAAGAACCGATGAGAGACATCATCATCATTGATCTTCTCACTCAAAGCCTTCAAATCATTGACAATCACTTGCAATCGATGGAACATCTCCGGAATGCTCTCACCATCCTTCATCTTGAAGCATGTTAACTTGTCCTTGAGAATGTACAACTTGGCACTCTTCACCATCGGTGTGCCCTCATAGGTCTCTTCCAATCTCTTCCACACCTCACTAGCTTTCTCATAATCCTTGATTTGCTCAAACACCTTGGAAATCAATGGCATTGTAGATGGTATTGAGAGCCATTGTGTTGCATTGCTTGTTGGCCTTGTCTTGGTTGGTGAGATTGGTGGGATCAAGAATCACATAATCACTTTCGGTCACATCCCACACTTGATCATTGATTGAACCAAGATACATCTTCATTTTTCTCTTCCAATAATCATAGCATGTGCCATCAAAGAATGGTGGTTTGCCCCCACATGGTTGAACACTACTTGAGCCATAATTTGACACCGAGGTTGTTAAGCCTTCAATCAAACGGTGACCACAGCTCTGATATCACTTGAAAGATCCTAATATGGTTAGAGGGGGGTGAATAGCCTATTAAAAACTCTATAAAACCACTAGAGCAATTGATTAGTACAACAAACGGCGTAATGCAATTTTTCTCTAGCTCTACAAGGGTTGCAAGCCACCTATCCCAACAATTATAGTTGCTATGATCACTAGGCACACAACAAGGCTAGGTTGATACTCACTAAGAGCTCTCAACAAGGCTACACTAAAGAGCTCCACTAGATGAACTTAAGCTATAATACAAGCTCTCAATTCTAGCTACACTAAAGAGCATGCTACAACTAGTTTGTGGGAAAGTAACGGAGTGAGTAAGAAGATTGTACCGCCACATTGAGGAATGAACCAATCACAAGATGAATACTAATCAATCACAGGGAGAAATCCAAGAGACAAGTGACACACCAATTTTTCTCCCGAGTTTCACGTGCTTGCCGACACGCTAGTCCCTCGTTGTGTCGACCAACACTTGGTGGTTCGGCGGCTAAGAGGTGTTGCATGAACCTCGTCCACATAATTGGATACCGCAAGAACCTACCCACAAGTGAGGTAACTCAATGATACAAGCAATGAACTAGAGTTACCTTTCGACTCTCCGTCGGTAAGGTACAAGACCCCTCACAATCACCGGAAGACGGTCACGAACAATCACCAACTCATACCAATGCTCCTCTGCTGCTCCAAGCCATCTAGGTGGCGGACAACCACCAAGAGTAACAAGAACTCCACAACCATAACGATCCCCAAGTGCCACTAGATGCAATCACTCAAGCAAATGCACTTGGAATCACTCCCAATCTCACTATGATGATGAATCAATGATGGAGATGAGTAAGAGGTGTTTGCCTAGACTCACAAGGATGTCAAGTATGTCAAAGTGCCAAGAGGGTAAGCCCCAAGCCGGTACCTTCCTATTTGTAGAGCCCCAAGTCTCAAAGAGCCGTTGGGCACTCTCAGCTGATCGGACGCACTGACCGGACTCAGCCTTACGTTCGGTCGCCAGCGTTCGATCGCTCCGATGGCTGCCACGTGTCCATAGTTCAAACCCCAGTCATCGGATCTCAATGGTCAAAACGATTCCACTCGCACGGTTAAGAGATGACCGGACACGCTGCTCAAACCGGCCTGACGCGGCTCAAGGCAGGGTCCGGTCGAGTCCAATAAGCACCCCGAGAGGGTTTTTAACGACCGGACGTGTCAGGTCAAGGCTGACAAGACACGCCGGTGCATATGCTCTTCTTTGTGCTCGACCAAGAGGATGACGCCAGCGTACGTCATCAACGACCTAACGCGGCCCCTACGTGTCCGGTCGCACCAAAGCGCCTCCTCTGAAAAAGTGACCGGACGCGCCGGTGTAGCCAAGCCCTAGCGTCTAGTCGTTCCTCAGCCCTCTTGGCCAGTCACTGCCTCCTCGCTATAATTGACCAGACTCAGCTGCCAGCGTCCGGTCAGGACGTGGCCATCGTCCGATCACAGTGCGGCTCCTTTTCTTTTTCTAAGTCCGCAACCACTTCGCCCTTGCTTCCAACTTGCTAACCACAAAGTGTAGAACTTGTGTGCACATGTGTTAGCATTTTTCAAAGCATTTTTCAAGGGTCAGAGTTAGCACACTAGGTTCCTAAATGCATATGCAAGAACAATGTCGCCTAGTGGCACTCAATAACCGCTTAGCCAAAGATTTTCCCTCTTTATAGTTCGGCTATCAATCCTAAACGTGAGCATACTCTTTATAGTATCTTGATCACAAAAAACAAAACCTATCTTATACCTTTGCCTTGATCTCCTTGGTTTTATTTTTCTCTTTCTTCTTTTCCAAGTTGAGCTTGATCACCATCATCTCATGTCCATCTTCAACTCCATGGACCTCATCTTGCTTTATGACTTGGATTGGACCACCTTGTCTAATTCACACACTTAGATCAAAGAATAGTCCTAGGTTTCATCAATTATACAAACTCAAACTAGGGCTTTCAACAGGTAGGCAGGCGATTAAGTTTTTGGGAGCGCATCTGCACGACTTCTCTTCATCCGTTTCCGACGAGTCAATCCAGTTGTTGTAGGCTTCCTCGAGTGAACGACTACTTTGGCTACTTTCTGGTGACCACTCGTGGGACTACACTGGATACATCTTCCCGCATTGTGGCTAGATCGGCTACTTCGAGCAGGACCACCATGACCAAGTCTTATGATGGTAACTGTGTTCCCCTTGCCTTTAGCTCGGGTCCACTCAAGGCTACAAAAAACTCCTCTCTAGCACATTTGGTTATGTGCGTTCTGGATCTGTGGATATAGGACCTGCTATTACCTTGTTTGGTAGCAGATCTGCATGTGCGTTGAATGGATTGCTCATGGTCGTTAATGTTATGTTGTATGTAATATCATGTTTCTAGGTTAAAGCATGCCATAAAATGACTAAATATTCAACAATCCAAAAACTTGATAGGTCTTTTCGGCTGCTAGCTTTGCTGCGTCACTTAAACCACACCCTCTGCAAGATGGTTCCAACTCTAAGAGATGGCGTGTGTGTGCTCTGTTGTGGTTTACTGTTATGCACTGTGAGTACGTGATCAAGGGAAAGTGCACTGAACCTGCTCATAGGGAATAGAGTAGTTTCAATGAGGCTGATAACTTGTTCAAAGGTGCTCTTATCAGTATACTGACAGATAACATAGTGGAGGTGTACATGGACTTGCCTATGGGTAAGGAGATGTGGGATGCACTTGAGGTCAAGTTCGGAGTTGCTGATGCTGGCAGTGAGTTGTATGTCATGGAGAAGTTCTATGGCTACAAAACGATCGATGATCGATCTATAGTAGAACATGCTCATGAGATTCTGATGCTGGCTAAGGAGCTCTAGAATAATGAGTGCGTGTTACCCAATAAGTTTGTGGCTGGCGGTATCATCACCAAGTTACCACCTACTTGGTCAGGTTTTGCCACCTCTCTAAAGCATAGGAGGCAAGAGTTCAGTGTGTGACTAACCTCATTGCTACTCTTGGTGTTGAAGAGAAGACAAGGGCAAAGAACACTCGTGGCAAAGTATGTGTTTGATGAGGGAGGTTCTAGCGCCATCCTGGTGGAGAAGAAGAACTCATGCTTCTCACAACAAGAAAAAGGAATAAGTTTGTTGTCAAGCCTAAGGCTGCTACAAACTTTAAGAAGAAAGGTAAGGGAAAAGGTATGTGCTTTGTGTGTAGTAGCTCTAAGCATTGGGCTAAGGGCAGCAGCAACGCGGGCACCTAGCAGCATTAGCCCCAGAAAAAGGTCACCCTCCACGTATGCCTGATGGATGAAGACTACCGATCACTCAACGCAAGCTACATATGTCTTGTCTCTTCGGGGGTCCCACTGTCTGCACAATGCTCAGTCCCAACCAGAGAAAATTTGGAGCCAAACGCACAAACCAGACGTGGTCCCAACAGTCTAGAGCCACTACTCCCATCACAGTGTGCTGCCTAGCTATTGCTTTTCGACTTTTGTTAGATGAGGCAATGGTCTCCTCTGTAAGACAACATGAGACTCTACGAGGCTATAACTCCCTATGACATGGAAGTCTGGAGCTGAGGTGGCCATTGAGGCAGCACGCCATGGTGGTGCGTTGGGGAAGCCCTAAGGAGTGCATGGCTCCCTCTGTCATTTGTGAAACAATTTTTTACAACAACTTGTGAAACAATTTGTACTTTAGTTCTAATGTTGTTCTTCATCACTCCTATTTTAAGTTTATTCTAGGAATTCCTAGGTTTAACCCAAAAACCACTTTCACTATTTTCCTTTTTTCAATCCTCTATTTTGACTCCGCACTATCCTTTTATGTGTTTCTCTTTAAATTTTCACTCAGCACTGTGATTTTCTCTTGTGCTCGCACAAAGTAAAGGAAAATGGTACGGTGTCATTGTCCATGTCCAGAGGAAGCATTTTCATTCATTCACTCTCTTGTAATATTTAAGTATATAATACTGTATCTATACAACCGCAAAGTTTTTTTTTAAAAAAAAGTGTATATAAACACGGTGCAGGTTTGTTTAGGTAGAGTATAGAGTTTAGGAGTGTCTAGGTAGGGTATATAGTTTGATTTTAGGTTGGATTAGAATGAATGAAACGATCATTGAATAGATCTGTGAGCAGTTAGTCATCCATGTGAACATGCAACATATTACCGTTTAGCACAGCTCAATTTCACCGGCAAATCAATTTTTTTTTCTTTAGCTTTATGAGCAGCTTTACCAGTAAAGCTAAAGTCATTCTGGTGAAACATTTGGTAAACCAACTCTGCATGAAAACATGCTCTCACAGAATCGCACACATGGCCCACAAGTGTGAGGTGAAGCTGTAAAAAGCTATTATTTTCAGCTTCATCCCTTCCCATTCGTTGTGAGAGTAGAATTTTAAGAAGTTTCATTGGTGAAGCTGTTTGCAAAATACTCATTATGCACAAAACAGCTTAAAACAATTTGTGAAGTTGCTATAGAAGCTGTGCCAAACAGGGTCATATCTCGTTGCAAAGCACGAACGACATATATTTGCTAATTTACAAACAATAATTTTTTTTATCCCAAATCAGAGTAAACTATAAGACACATTTGCTACTCGTCAAAAAGGTCTTCGTCGTCGTCGTCAAAATCATCCTCATCGTCATCGTCATAGTTATGCATGCCATCGTCATCATCGTCTGTATAGTCATCGTTGTCGCCATAATCATTTGCATCTACAGTGCCAGCTGCTGCCACCAGCTTGGAACTATCATCAACACTGAGATCAAGACAGACATCATTAGCCCCCACGCATGACTCTGTTCCACCATTAGCCATTGCTTCCATGCCACCAGGCTTCGCCGTCGCCGTACCGTCGCCCCTCCTCCTCCTCCTTGACAACCTTCTTGACCCTGCAGATAGATTTCGCGTCAATCACCCTTCGTCCACTGGTGGATGTATCATTTGGCTTCATGTCCATGGACGCAGCCACTTCTTCCTCCTCTTCAGAGTTCTTCGTTTCCTTCTCCGCGGCCTTCTTCTTGAGCTCGTCGATGAGGCACGCAAGGCAAGCGTCCACGCCATGGTCGGCGTGCTTGGACACCATTAGGCACTTGGAGACATCGGCCAGCGTGATCTCCACCACCTGCAGCAGCTCCTCCACAGCGTCGAACAGCGGGTGTGAGTCGACGCCGAGGTAGTTCATGGCCAGTGTCGTGAATGCCTTGAAGCAGCAGTAGGACATCTCGACATGCATGTCCATCCGCCCGCGCCGGATCAGCGCCGGGTCCAGCTTGTCAACGAAGTTGGTGGTGAACACGATGATCCACTCGCCGCTGTGCGCCTACTAGAGCCCGTCGATGAAGTTGAGAAGGCCGGACAGTGTCACCTCTTGTTGATGTAGAAGCACCTTGTATGTTTTAATTTTAACCGATGAGATCACTCGGCTGCATGCCAACGGGCTGCAATGCTGGGCTATGTGAATGAAAGGCTTGAGTTAAGCCAGTTTTGGACTATTTTTTGTTAGTTTATTAATTTTCTAATTAAATTGGAACCAACAAAAAGATTTAATTAGAAAATGAAGTATAAGTGAATGTTTTAGTCGTCATAACTAAGTTTTCGTTACAGTAAATAGTATATATTTTTTCCATCATTATGATAAGAGTCCGCATAGCAAGAGAAGCTAGGGTAGCTCTTATGCTATCCTAGTATTGACCATGGCACAATAGAAAAGCACCATCATGGTCAATACTAACCAAAGGATAAGAAAAACGTGCAAGCGTGACTTGCAAAAGTACTACTAATAAAAGACCTCGTTGAGTTCTTGAAGTGGAATGAGGAAAGTGTACTCCTATACGAATCAAGAAATAACTTTGTTTGCATGACATAATCATGTGAATGAAGTAAGTCATAAGTGTCTCCTCGTTTATAGGTTTTTTGAATAGTTCTCAAAATTATGGCAGTAAAGTTTATGCCATATTTTGAGGGGGAGGATTGTGAGAGCAATTATGAGTGAGATAAAGATCAATTAAGAAAGATACTCTTCATTAAGAGTGAGATAAAGATCAATTAAGAAAAATACTCTTCATTAAGAGTGAGATAAAGATTAATTAAGATGAATGTGACCGTCGGAGGAGTATAACGGTCACAACAATGATACCTCTAAGCAGAAAATAGCTAAATTTCTAGACTTTTTACAGTTCCGATAGGAAGATTGCGTAGTCAGCCAGAATTCATATTGGACGAGCCTCAAAGATATTAAGGCGATGCTTAAAGCGCCATATAAGGTTTTAATAGATTAAACCCAAATAAGAAATTTGAAGATACACTATCTTTATAGAAGATAGGATAATCTAGGGGAGCATGGTATGTGGAGGTATGTAGAGACCTAAGACTTGAAGAGAAGAGAGACTGTGTGTCCACTCTAGTGATTCAAGAGCAACAAATTTCTCAATACCTGTTGATGTTGTATGACTTACACAACACCTGTTGTTAGCTATTCGGAAAAGGTGAATAATATAAACAAAGATCTTGTGATACAAGAGCCTATAGAATCAATTGTCTCTTGGCAATGAAGAGCAACAACAGCCCCATATGAAAGTGCCAGTAGCTGAGGCCCTAGAAGATCTCAAAGAATTAGTAAACCAGTTTTTTCTGATGACTATGAAGTCTATGTTAGTGAATAGAGGGTGATCCCACCTCATTTGAAGAAGTCATGAGAAGCGTTTACTCGTCTAAATGGTAAGAAGCTATAGAAGCTAAAATGAATTCGATGAATACCAACGATGTTTGGGACTTAGAAGAAATTCTTAATGGAGCCAAAACAGTAGGGTATGAATGGGTCTACAAGACAAAATGTGACTCTAAAGGAAATGTTGAAAAATATAAAGCATGACTTGTAGCAAAAGGCTTTACGCAAAGAGAATGAATAGATTACAATGAGAGTTTTTTCTCCAGTCTCATGTAAGGATTCTTTTAGAATCATAATGGCGTTAGTGGCACATTACGATTTAGAGTTACATCAGATGGATGTAAAGATGATATTCCTCAACGGGGATTTGTATGAAAAACGTTTACATGGTACAACCCAAAGGTTTTGTCGTGGAAGCAAAAGAATGTATGGGATGCCGCCTGCAGAAATCCATTTATGGGTTAAAACAAGTCTCTAGACAGTAGTATTTGAAGTTGATGAAACAATAAGAAAGTTTGGGTTTAAAAGAGAATGAGGAGGACAATAGCGCTTATGCAAAAGTTCAAGAATGAAAAAATCATTTTCCACATCCTGTGTATAGATGACATCCTACTCACTAGTAGTGATGTTAATCTACCATTGGAGAAGAAGTTCTTGCCCTTAAGTTTCAATATGAATGATCTTGGTGAAGGGTCATTGGTTCTAAGAATTTAAATTTACCGAGATAGAAGAAAAGGGGTATTAGGCCTATAGCATAGGCATACTAGAAAAGATTCTAAAGTAATAAAGTATGCATGCGAGTAAACCTACGCCTGCTCATATAGTCAAGGGTAATAGTTTTGGGAACTTTTAGTGTTCCAGGAACCGATATGAGATCGATCAAATGAACATGGTTCCATATGATTCAGTTGTTGGAAGCTTAATGAGTGTACAAGTAAGAATATACCCTGACGTAGCTCACGTATCCGGGATGTTTTAGCAGAAGTCTAGTCCAGATATAGATCACTGGAATAGAGTTAAGAATGTCTTGTAATTTTGCGAAGTATTGTATGCCTCATGTTGAGTAAGATAGAACAGGTACTCTCAAATAGTTGTTGGTACAAATGTTAAACTTCGGCGAGATGTGTAGTGAAATCCACAGTAGTAGCTAACACTCGCAGTTAGAGTTTTATTGTGGAAAAGCTCTAAAGAAACTGTTGTGGTATCATCAATGATGCATATCCATAGTATAGCTTGTCATGAGGCTTCAGGAACAGGCAAAAGATGGTTAAGAGAATTTGTACCCGAATTTAACAATAGTAGACAATAGCAATAACCATTTTAAGTAGTTAACTCCTATGACAACAGGTCAAGTGTACTGTCAAACACATTGACATTAAGTTATATGTTGTAAAGGAGAAAATCCAGAATCATTTTGAAAGCATTGAGAATATAAGTACCGAGCAAGTACTTGTGGATCCGCTTACCATGGACTAACCACCTAGTGCATTCAGAGAACACACAGTCGACACGGGTTTATGGGAAAGCCTATGATTTCTGGATACGAAGAGCCTAGTTGAGAATCTGTTTTAAAACAGAGAGGTGTATTGTAGCTGTTAATCTAGCGGTACTAACTGTTGTGACGAGGCATGCTCTATGCACTAATGAAAGCTCTAGTTTGGTTTTGGTGAATTGATGAAACCCTATGTGCTAACCTAGTTTATCAAGTGAATCATAAGATAGGTAGCACACTCCAAGTGGTGAAGCAAATGAAGATCATAGCATGATAATGATGATGTCATGGTGATGATCAAGTGCTTCGACTTGGAAAGAAGAAAGAGAAAAACAAAAAGCTCAAGGCAAAGGTATAATTTGTTGGAGCTATTTTTTTTTTGATCAAGACACTTAGAGAGTGTGATCACATTTAGGTTTGATAGCCGTACTATTAAGAGGGGTGAAACTCGTATCGTAATGCGGTTATCAAAGTGCCACTAGATGCTCTAACTCATTGCATATGCATTTAGGATCTAGTGGAGTGCTAACACCCTTGAAAATGTTTGTGAAAATATGCTAACACATGTGCACAAGGTGATACACTTGGTGGTTGGCACATTTGAGCAAGGGTGAAGAAGTTTGAGGTGGAAACGAGTTAGTCGCGCTGGTCACAGAGTGGCCGGACGCGTCCGGTATGTATATCGGACACGTCCGGTATGTGACTCGGACTGAATTGCACAGTGTGACTAGACGGACGTCCGGTCGCCATACCGGACACGTCCGGTGTGAATCTGCATGGTCGGTGTTCGGTAGTGCAGTTGATCGGACGCTGGCAGCGTCCGGTCCAGAGTGACCGGACGTGTCCGGTCGAGCGTGGATGCTTACTGTACTCCACCGAACGCTGAGGCTCATCATCCGGTCAGTTTCTAACAGACGCGTCCGGTCGGCCCTGGAGGCTTACTGGACTCAACCGGACTCAGCAGCTCGGCATCCGGTCATTTGTGTTTCTGCGTCCGGTGTGAGCGTCCGGTCATCGGCAGTATGGGCAGCAACGGCTACGGTGGTTTGAACTGGACACGTGGCAGTCATGCAGCTACCGGACACATCCGGTATAGCGACCGGACACGTCCGTTATTCACGATCGGCACGTCCGGTGTTGCGTCCGGTCGATCTGACCGGAGCGTCCGGTCGATGCGTAGTCAGCCCAATAATTGAGCCAACGGCTCTATTTCGTGGGGGCTTCTATTTAAGCCCCATGGCTGGCTCAAGCTCACTCTCTTGGCCATTTGCATTGACATAGCAACCTTGTGAGCTTAGCCAAAGCCCTGCCACTCATCTCTATCATTGATTCATCATCTTTGTGAGATTGGGAGAGAATCCAAGTGCATTGCTTGGGTGTTTGCATCTAGTGGCACTTGGTGTTCATGTTTCGCTACGAGATTCGCTTGTTACTCTTGGTGGTTGCCGCCACCTAGACGGCTTGGAGCAGCGAGGATCATCGAGTGGAGGGTGGTGATTGTCTCCGGCTCCGATTGTGGTGATTGTGAGGGGTTCTTGATCTTTTCTCGACGGAGCGCCAAAAGGTACTCTAGTGGATTGCTCGTGGCTTGTGTGATCCTCATCTTGTGTTGGTAGTGCGGCACCCTATTGAGGGTTTGGCGTGTGATGCCAATTAGCGCGTGAACCTCCAAGTGAGTGAATCGCCACAACGAGGAGTAGCTTACCGGCAATCAAGTGAACCTCGGTAAAAAATCATTATGTTCAACCTTTGATTTCGAGGTGATTGGTCTTCATTGTTATTCACTCTTGTGATTGATTGGTTCCTTCATCTACAAGGCGGTATAACTTTGTTGATCACTCGCTCTTTACATTACCGCAAACTAGTTGTCAAGCTCTTTAAAAGTGATTGGTTCCTTCATCTACACGGAGGTAGCTTTCTTGGTTCTTTACATTGTGGCTCTTTAGTTAGCTCTTTAGAGAGCTACACTAACATGGTTGGGGTAGTGCTCTTTAGGTATTTGTGAATAGATAATATATTAAACTAGAATTGTGATAGATACTATCTAAAC
The DNA here is from genome assembly GCA_904845875.1 of Miscanthus lutarioriparius. Lineage (NCBI taxonomy): Eukaryota > Viridiplantae > Streptophyta > Magnoliopsida > Poales > Poaceae > Miscanthus > Miscanthus lutarioriparius. The sequence continues at coordinate 97,206,825 of CAJGYO010000003.1, read as the reverse complement.
TAGAATTGTGGTAGGTGGCTTGTATTTTTAGTAGGCTAGCGCAACACTTGCTTCGCCTCATAATTGTCTAACCGATTTGTTAAGTGTTGTTGTAGAAATTTTTATTAGGCTATTCACCCCCCTCTAGCCATTAGGACCTTTCAACTAATCTGTGATGGAATGGGAAAGAAATAAAGTGAAATAAGTTTAAGTCATAAGGTGAGATCAATGGGGAGAATGTTAGATTGATCTCCATCCGGCTCGGTCCAACGACCGAGTCGGACCCTGACTCGCGCCCTGATCGGGGGAGCCTAGCCGTTCTCCTAGCTGGTGGCCCCCCGTCGCGCAGCGCTATGAATAGGAGGTGGGGGCTAGGGCTCGAGACACGAGGTTCACCACGACCACCAGTTCCCATCGACATCCTAGCCCTAGTCCGATCGAGAGGGCTCGCTGTGAGCGACGGGAAGCTCCCCGCTTTCGCCGCCGCCACTGGACCGCTCCACATTGCGTCGCCACTGCCATGGCGACTTCTTCCTCCTCTACCTCCTCTGCCAAGCGGAAGGTATGTGCCTCCCTCTCTCTCTAGGTTTCACATCGATGAACTATATGATGTTTATGTCAAATTAGTGAACTCAACCCGCTAGATCTACTCCTAGTTGATCCTAAATTTACTACAGAAGTACATCTGGGCAGCCGGGAAGGCACGCATGCACGTCGCGACCAGCGGCGCGGCCGCTAGCACCAGGAGGAGCCACAACGACGAGCCGAAGTTGGCGGTCACCCACCGCTTCACCGTCGTCATCATCATCTTGCCGTCGCTCGCTGAGATCAGCCGGCGTTGCCCGTCTCACGCCGACACATCTGGCTGAAACAGAAATTATCGTTCGCCATCAATATATGTTGCATGTCTCCAGTTTATTTATTTATATATGTATATGTATCTACAATCTACAATGAAATTGGGAAGAGAGAAAGGCTTTAAATTGGAGTCATGCAGGGAGCCAGGGACACGTTTCGTTTGTGTCTCCCTCGTCGTTATTTTGGTGTCCTCTGGGCTCTGGGGTCTGAGACAGATCCGTTTCATCCGTGTTTACGTATTAATGCATGGCAATTGGCGACATCAATGCATGGCAATTAGCTACCTGTAGCTTCTTTAAGGAGAACTGTAAAAATATCGGAGGCACGAACGTCCGGTGCCAGCAGTGAGTTTGGACGCAGCTCCAAACCCAACCGTGACCCAGCCCTCAGTACCAGGCTCACCAACGGGAGCATCCCAAGCATCCACACGTAACAGAAAATGTGAAATGAAGCATTACCTGCCCACGTAACGGAAGGGAAGAGTGTACGCTCGTGTCCGCGCCGCCGGCCCTCGGCGATGCTGCCTCCCCAATCTTAGAAGGATGCAAGACATCAGAAGGCGAGGAGGAGACACCAAGGCGAGGCAGTAGAAGGCAAGGAGGAGATGCAACATGATCTATTTTTGAAACATTCAGATACAATACTTGCAACATACGTCTGAAGACAGATGAAATGTTTGAAACATGCGTCTAATAATCGAAACACTTATAAAAAAACACATGAAACACTTGAAAACCCGTTGCAACACATACGCAACATCCAGATAAAACTTGCAACATATGTGTCAAACATATGCATCATCCAGGTAAACACACTTGCAATGTACGCATGAAAAAACAGATGAAACAATGTGAATACATGTTTGCAACATAAGTATACAACCATTGCAACATATGCAACATCCATACGAAACCCTTACAACATACCACTGAAACAACTGAAACACTTGAAACGTACGCTTACAACATGGGCTTTTAGCGTAATATCACCTTGCTGGTTGGACCAATGGAGCTCGTCGTTGCGGAGCTCAATGCCATAGAGTACGCGTAGGTCGTTAGTGCGGAGCTCGTCGGTGGCACGGACCTCGCTAGTGGCCGCGGCAAGCGGATGGAGCGTGGCCGCAATGGGAGGCGCGAGTCCGGGCGGGGGAGGCACGCGGCGCGGGCGGGCGGCACCAGTGGAGTCCGTCCCGCGAGCTACGAGCGGGGGCGCGCAGCGCAGAGCGAGCGGGCGACGCGAGCGGGGTACACGGATGAGTGGATGTGGATGAGCCGCATCCAAATGGGAGTCACGGACGGACGGCCATAAGATATCATTATCGAAAAAAAATAATTGAAACATGCCACATCATAACCTTCAGGATAAAAGTCACTCAACCAGTAGCTAAAGTGTGATACTTGCCATCTCAGGTTCAACCACAATACAGCATCAACATGTTCTGAAATCTCTGAATCGTTCAGGCACATGGCTTTACCACTTGCGTGCAGGCCGGGCAGCAACAAACACATTGCTGGCTGCTACTATGAAGTCTTTTCAAACCAGGCACAGAAGTCTTTTCCGGGGATTGAACTCCACTTACCTACGACATACCAAACTAGCACGATCTCTTAAAAGAAAAACTAAGGAGTGCAGCAAGATAACTCAGTGGAAACCGAGCGGTAAGTGTAAGTCGTCCTCGTCACCGGAATCATTATCACTCAGATCTCCGGTGAGACCACCAAGGTTTAAAATTTCAGCGACATTTCGGTTGAATTTTACGAATTTCGATGATGGCCAAAAGAAAAATCCAAAATTTTGTAATATACGAGCATCTCCATGAGTATCCTATTTCCCTTCCTAATCCTTAGTTTTTAACAAGATGAGAAAAAACTTCTCTCCAACAACTCTTTATCCATGCTCCTAAAATTTACGCACTCGGGAAATCCTCCCCCGTAGCGTGTAACTTTGCGCGTAGTCGCGGTCGCGCAGATACTGCTTTCTCGTGCGTATGAGTCTGTCAATCTAAAGGTTAAAGGGTGTGGGAAAAATAAGAAGTAGAAAAGGGTTCTTAATGCAAATGTATGAGAGAGAAAGAATATATAAAAGTGGTTACGATATTTTAGAAATAGTATATGATTTCTGATGTAAAATTATCTTCTATAGGAGATGGCCTTCTTTCTCCCAATACTTTTTTAGGAGTTACAAAACTACATGGTTTTGGGAGAGAAAAATACGATGCTTTTGGAGATGCTCTAATACATGTGCTATATAACTCTAGACTCACATTTTCTATTGTTTATATTGCATATTCTTCTATTCAATAGATGTGTCGTCATAAATCATACCAATATTTGTTTAGATCTAATTTTTTAGATAAAAACATACTTCACGTGTTAATCTCTAAAAAAGTTTCAGCGAAATTTTGGAGCTCGGTGGTGGCAGATTTTTTTTTCTCGATCGGTGTTTACCCGTTTTTCATTAAGCGGAAAGGAGTTTTTTTTGAAAATATTACAAAGATGATCTACGACGGTGGCGAGAGGCCATCGAAGGCGATACACTGAGCCCTAGCTACTGAAGTTACGCATGTCTATTACATATGATCTGAATTTTGCGACCAGACCGCGCATGGTAGAGCTATCGTCCTATTAGGCAGCGCGAACGGCCCTAACGGGCCGCTGCTTTGTGCCCGGGAAAAGCACCTCCATTGCCTCCCGCGTTGATGGCTTGAGCGGTAGAGTGAAGGCAGCCTGGAATTCTTGGAACGATGCTTCATCAGGTAGTTGCGTCTCTACCTCAACGCCCAGGCGCTTCATTATGACCTTCCTTGTCTGTGCTTCCTGCTTTGGCTCCCGGAACCTACTCTTCGCAGCAAAACGAGTGCTCCACTTGGGGATGAGCTCCTCATCGTCGTGCTCCCTCGCCGCTCGGGTGATCCTTAGTCATGGCGGGGATGAGAGAATGGGCTACAACAGAGGCTTCCTGAAGGTGTTGACGAAGTCGTTGATCGGCATCGGCACCACCGTTGGCGCTGGGGTGTCAAGGCTTGCCACATCATCGAGCTCGGAATCCTCGGCAACATCCACCGAGGATGAGAAAGGAAGTCCCATCCTGGTCCAGGAGAAGAGTGGACAGCCTGGGCGAACTCTGACCGGAGGTACAATCATCTGGTTCTGGTTGCACGACCAGTGTCGGCGCGGTGTCTTCATCAATGCCAAGCGATGAACAGGTGGCCGGGCTGATTGCCCACAAGACTGGAGGCACGACCGATGACCGAGAAGCAAGCTCTGCCTCCAGCATCATCGGATCCGGTGTGGACTCAACGCAGCACGTGCGTTCAGGCACGACGAGCTCGGTCCCGTCGGCACCACTGAAATCGTGCCCGTTTCCGGCGGCGTCGACTAAACCGCAGCATGGTGATGTGGATCGACCCTGGCAGGCGTGATGGATCTAGGCATTGATGCTGGTCATGCCCTCCAAGATGCGGTACACCGAGGAAAGGTGCGCACGAACCTCCGCCGGCGAGACGGCAGGCTGATTTCCACCAACGAGCGCGACGAGAATGAGGGAGAGGTCCGCTTCAGCCGGAGCGAGCTCCGCGTTCCTCGAGATGACGAAGACCTCGATCTTGGGACGACTTTCAGTGTCACCTAGGGGTGGTGATGGCGGCAGCGTGTTGTTGAGGTGCTGCAGCGGCGACGATGGCGGCGTGGGTAATTGCTGAATGCGAGGAGGCGATGATGGATCTGGATCTTGGTTTAGTACAACGCGACATTCCGGTGACATGCTGGGTCGCCTATGTTCGACGAGGCAGCGCGTCCTTAGGGCACCCCGACCGTCCCCAGCCTCCAAGGATGAGGACCTGTGGGGCGGCGAGCAACCTCGCATGCACGCCCTGGCCCGATGGCCGGTACCCCGGCAGCGGAGGCAGCGGGGCAGGGAGCGACACTAAGCGGCGATATGGTCTTGAGCAAGGCAGTTGAAGCAGAGACCCACGAGCGCCGGCGGGACAGGGCGGTGGCGTTTGGAGGCCATTCTCCCCATGCAGCGCCAGCGACGATGGCTTTCGACGATCTGGAACACATCGGCGTCGACGTTGGGCCCTTGTCGGGGCACATGTGCGGCCCGTGCACGCTGCCAAGACGTGTCAGGCACCGACGCCTTGCGCCTTGGGCCAAGGCGCTGGTGCACCAGGACCCGTGCCGCCAGTAGTGGACCAATACGACGTTGTATGGGCACTCGCGCGGCCCGCAGTGGTGGTGTCCCACAGTCATCGGGCGTGCAGGTCTTGCGTCGATGACGCCGCTTCCCCTTGGCAGCCGCCAGGTGGTTACCCTCCATGGCGGCTACATTCTGTGCCGCGTCCGGAGCTCCCTCCGGCGGTGGAGGCATGGCCCGGAGAGCCTTTCGAGCGGCATCCAGGTATGACGAGCGTGTGGCAGAGGCGAGTTCGTCGTTGGAGCTGCCCGCGCAGGGGTCTTCCTCCCAACGCCGGAACTTACTCCTGCCAACCGACTGATGGGCGGGGAAGAAGGGTGGGGCATGCGGGGAGAGGGAGGACAGCGAGGACCTGCCCGAGCGTGCGACCGTCGCTGGGGAGGTGGCAACTGGTGTTGGTGTGGACGCCCACGTTGTGGCTGACGGTGTGGACGCCTACGCGGCTTCACCGACTTCATCGTCGTCTTTGTCGTCGTCATCATCATCCTCCTTCTCGTCCTCGCCTTCCATGACGTCCTCAATGATGACCGCCGTCTCATCCTCTATCCTTCCATCCGTGGCAAGCACTGGTGGAGGAGAGACGGCAGCCGGGATTTGGGGAGTTCCCTGGCCGAGCGGAGGGCTGGGACCGGGCCGGAGGGGGTCGGCTGCTGTGGTGGTTGGGGGCGGTGGCACGGCGACTGATTTGAGGGCGGTGCAGGGAGTGGGGGAGAACGGCTCGAAAGCAGCCGTGGCCTCCCCAGGAAGCGACGGGGCGACCTCACCACACCCATGGATCGATAGATCAGGGTGCTGGGGGCTCGGATCTGGTGTTGGCTGGGTCGGATTGCTTGGGAGGTGGGCTGGCGTGGGTGGATGCGGAGCGCCGCCGTCGTCGCCTAGGGGAGGGAGCGGGTGGGAAGGTTTCATTTGCTCTTGGCAGAAATTTTTGCAATAGTGAAATTAAAAACCCTGAAGACCACCACCATCTCCCGTGCCAAGTGCTGCTCCTCCATCAACAGCCACGGCTTCAAGGTCATTTGTCTTTGCATCCGCATCCTTCTTGAGCCCGCGAGTAGCTCCTGCGCCAAGCTCCCTCTGTCCATTGGCTGCCTACCTTGCCACTTGGCTTTGCAGCAGCAGCAGCCGCCGCTTCCTCCTTTTCCTTGTCTTTCTCCGCCTTCTTGAGCTCAACAATCAGGCGCCCGAGGCAAGCGTCTGCCCCACGGTCCGTGCACTTGTACATCATCAGGCACTCGGCAACATCGGCCGGTGTTATCTCCACCACCTGCAGCAGCTCCGTCACGGTATCGAACAGGGGTTGCGCCTCCACACCAAGGTAGTTCTTGGCCAGCGTCGTGAAAGCCTCGAAACAACAGTATGACTTCTCAATGTGTGCATTGTCCAGTGAGGTCGAGGGAGCAGTCGATGTCCTACTTGCCAGTCGTCTCGATAAAGAGCTTGCGGAGCAGCGGAGGTCGTTGTTGCTGTGCACCATTGTGAGCTCAATGACATAGATGTCGTAGTTGAGGTAGTTGGCCATGGAGGCGATCATGGTGGATTTGCCTGTGCCTGGTGGACCATAGAAGAGGTAGCCATGCTTCCACGCCTTGCCAATGCGGCGGTAGTAGTCCTTCTTGTCGCAGAACTCGTCAAGGTCGTCCATGATCTTCTGCTTCTTATCTGGGTGCATGGCAAGGGTGTGGAAGGTGGTCGGATGATCAAAGTCAATGTAGCTCCACACCTCGTCCCTACTAGCTAGAACTGTTTGGCATGGAAAATGACAAATCAGTTAGCTGAATGCAAGGAGCATTAGAAGGTAAAAAAGGCAACAAGAAAAACAGACAAAATTACTGAATCAGTAAAAACTGTTGTACTTGTACAACTAGATTCACATCATATTTTGAAATAAACTGAACTTGCTAAGTACCATTGTTTGCATTTCACAGGAGTTTCCAAGATTTTAGTCTGTTTATTAGATTAGCTCCACTCTAAAATGGAAAAATTGCACTACTTCTTACTAGTGAAGGTTGTTTTGTTATTTACTAATCTAATCCTTTGCACTGATATATCAAAATTCTTAACGACATGTCATAACTCATGAAATAAAATAAAGGGTGAAAATGGTCTAAAATCGGATAACTTTGGCCTCAACTTGAAAAAGTTTAAATTTTCCCAGGACTCTTAAAACAAAAGAAATTTATTTTAAATCGACTCAAATGAAAAAAAAATAGATAAATTGTAGATCAATTCATTGAGACAAAATATATTACATGTAATCAGGGTCTCTCTTGTTGGTGTTGGCCTCTGGCGTCGATTACTGAACAGGACTTCACATTGCCACTCGTCACTCAAAACACAGTTTGCAGATGAGACTCACTACACTTCAACAAAATAGAAAACCCTTCAATACGATGGTGGATGAAGATAATTTTATATGTAAATTGTAGAGCTCGATGAGATCTACAACTTTGTAGTTTTGAGTTTTTTCATTTGAGGAAAGTAAGATGCTCGAAAAAATAATATAAAATTTCAGCATCATAATAATCGTCAACTAGCGCTTGCCGCATTAGAGCACTAATATATTATTTGTATGGAGTTAAATGAAAATACTTTTTATATCAAAGTTGTAGCTCTCAATGAGATCTACAACTTTGTAGTTTTAAGTTTTTTTATTTGAGGACGTTAAGATGCTTAAAAAATAATATAAAATTTCGGCGCCTCTTAAAAATATCAAAAGTACTGTTCATACGCAAAACCGTCCAGAAGGTTGAAATTTGAACTTTTTCAAGAGTTGGAGAGCCAAAGTTATCCGGTTTTGAAGTTCGAGGTTGAAATCTATACTTTCGCGATAGTTGGAGGGTGTAAATTATACTTTACCCTAAAATAAATTGAAAATGGTCAAATAAACACACCTAACACATAAAATTCCCAGGACTCTAAAACAGTTATTAATCTGACTATGATAAAAATAGATAAATTAATCAATCATTGAGACAAAATACGTACATGTAATCAGGGTTTCTCTTGTTGGTGTATGGCCTCTGGCGTCGATTACTGAACAGGACTTCACGGCCACTCCGACGGACATGCGGCAGGTACTCGTTGACAATGAGCTCCCGGTGCCGCTGGTGGAACGTGAGGCGGATGCAGTGGCCCCGCACCAGCTCTGCCCTGTCTTGGTTGCTGGGTGGCATCGATGACCACCACACAGTCGCACCGCGGAACTCATCAGCCACTTCCTGACCCTTAGAGAGGCTGATCAGTTGCCGAGTGTTTTTGGGTCTAGCACTCTACAAAGCTACTGTATCCCGTAGCGTGAGCACGAACCCATCACCCTCAACAGCACCCTCAGCACGTAGTTCCCGTGCATCTCTTGAGCACGCTGCGCTCAGGTACGCCTTCACCTCCACGTAGGCATCGCTGGACTTGAACCGATCAATAGAGAACTCGAGCTTGCTGACGATATCGATAGTGACAAATGGCCGGGTCTACAAATGGGAGCAACCGCCGTGCGTGCCGCCGGATGTGCAGGTTGAAGTACATCTGGTGCAGCCCATGCCGTGTGCATATGCTGCAAACAGCGATGCCATGAGGAGGCATGACGACGAGCCCATGTTGCTGACCACCCACCGCTTCATCATCGCCATCATCTCACCTTTTCTGTCCGGCATTGCCTCTTCCTTGTCCCACACCAATACCTGCCTGAGAAAAAGAATTTTACATCAGTAATAATATGAAAAAAGAGACAGTGCAGCATGCAACTGAGTCATAGAGGGATGAATTGTACTTGTAAATATCTTTTATGTCTTTATAATTCATATTAGTTTTAAGATTGATTTGTCTGGAGACTGATGCATATCAGTTCAAACTCCAAACAATGTGATGACTGTATTGGCATGCATGCCGTTTGATTGGTGATGACAGCCTAAATCAATCAACGATGGTTTTTATTCTCCTTTTAGACAGTAACTTGGAGAATCAGAATATTTCCTAAGTTTCTGTTAACAGCCTCACTCTTAGCACTCAGATCATACTTTAACCATCCAGACATACCTAAATACATCTTCTACCACTATTTGTATGCCTCCACGACCCACCGCTAACTCCACTGAAGTTAATTTCCTCCCTCACCTTTCGCATAGTGACCGCTCCCTGTCACCTTGCAGCCCATCTAAAAACAGAATCACTTCCTCCATCAACTCATCAGAGGAGGCACCCCAACCATGGTTCTAGTGCTCCAGCTGGTAAGTTATGGTTGGCGTAAACAAAATTGACCTCTTATTATTCATCTTCATACTAATGACAGTTAAATCTGCAGCATGTTTTCTGAAAACACTATAGATTTCAAACATTAAGACACTACCCAGACAGATTTTTCCATGACGGCTAGAACCGTCACGGAAAGTGGTAGAAACCGTCAGGGATAGTTTTCACTGACGGAAACCGTCAGGGATACACCGTCGGGGACATACTGACAGGAAAGGTGAAGTTTCCCTGACGGAAAACCGTTAGGGATTATTTTCTGACGGTTAAAACCGTCAGGGAAGATCTAACGTGACGGTTCATACCCATTCTGTCAGGAAATATTCCTGTCAGGTACTAAACCGTCAGGGATGGTTCAAGCTTTCCCTGTTGGTCGCAAGCTGTCAGGAAATGTTTGAACTTTCTCTGATGGGTAGCAAACCGTCAGGGTAAGTTTTTTCTTCCCTGTCGGTTATCAACCGTCATGGTTGATGCTACTCCTGACAGTATAGCTTTGACAGGAATTAATTTTCCCATTGGCTTGCAGATCCAAAATATAACTTATTAGAGCCATTAAAAATACTTTTAACAGCAAATAATTGCAACAATAACAAAGTCATTGAACCATTCATCCATACTCAAGTAATACAAACATTACATTCGATGGTCTTCGAATATCATTTAAGTTGTTCATAACAAATACAACTCAATCCAAAGCTAAATTACAGTTACTGCCTCCTACTTAGCCTTCTAGTTAGGTACAGCTAGCATAACTTGAAGTACAGGATCAGCCACATGCTCAAATGGCAGTTTCATAACAGGAACCTATGAAGGCAATATATACCATGACATGCCTTGACCCTTGAGGAGGCAAAATCTGCTAGTAGGTAGCTGCTATCTCACAACCAACATACCTCTGTTGCACAACACGTCCTTCAAACAGCATGTTGGTTGTTGCCTTGACCCTTGAGAAGGCAATCTGCTGGTAGCTAGTTGCTCTCTCAACCAAAAACTGCAGCTTTGATGGCAATGTGCAGCTGTTTCTAGGCAAGCCTGCATGCTGTGAATAGACATTATGTAGCTGCTACTTCACAACTTGCTGAAATGCCTTGAATAGCAACAAAATCTGCTTTTGTTGCATGACGACCAAAATACCCCTCTTGCACAAAGAAATGCCCTTCAAACTTGTTTGGTTGTTGCACAAACCTGTAGTCCAATGAACAAAAGACTACGGCTCCAAAAAATACTTCCTGCCATCACACAAATCAATGGCCATCGCTGTTGTCCAGGTTGGCTGAAGCATGAGAGGATCCATCTATGGCCCCTCCCTACATCGAAAACGAAATAAATTAGACCGTTCATGAGAACATGTATACCAGATAAATTCGGAAATGATTAACTATGAAAGGAGCATACAGATAACAAAAAACATGTATTTAAAGTATGACAATGTGATAACTTAATATGTATCAACACTTAAGATTTAATCTCACCATCTCATTTTCTTCTTCCCGCAGCATTTCGGTGGTATCTCTATCTGTACTTTTTGCTAACAATGAGTCGCAAGTGAAGAATTACCAACATGATCAATATTTTTTGACCTTCCATTGCGCATGAGATAGTGTACCGTAATAGAATTGTACCTCAAGTAGACGACCATTACGCTTCACATCTCGAGTCAATACAGCATTTTGTTGAGCCAATGCCATGTTTTGTTGAGTTAATCGGACCGATGGTTGCAAATCGACTCCTCATATCTTGCCAACAGATTTCGAAAAGCCCTAGAGGTTGCTAGCCTTGTCCCACTTGCCTTAGCAACATCAATTATCGTAGCCTTCTTCACAAAGACCATCTCCTATTGCAAGGCGACCATGGGCCAAGCCACCACCAATCTTGTATGCAATTTGACCATCAAAGGTTGCTCTTGCCGATTATCTGGGTATTTTTCTTGTAATGCCTCATTGTAGGCATCCTAAAAATAACATAAGTTGTTAGCCAAAAATTAAGAATGGAAAAGCATGTAGTAGATAGAAATTCGCTACATACAACAAGTTTCTTTGCATGTTGGGGAATTGGGCCAGCATTCCCATTAGCATCACAATTTTTAACACCAGCTTTCATGCAGCAGTAAGTGTTTGTTATTGTGGCTTTCGAAGGTCCATACTTTGCTCCCTTCAAGGTATAAAAAGAAGTGATCAATGTAAATGCCTAATAAATAATCAAAATCATTCAGAAAGAATTTGATTTTAATAAAGTAGATTACCAGAAATTGTTGAGTCTTAACTAATGGCCTAGAACCACCCCTGTTTTGAGCGCCATCAGATTTTTTTTTCGAGAATCTTGCCCAAGCTGCCTTTTCTTCAAGTATTCAGCAGAGCACCAATACTTGCAAAGGGATTCCCATGATTCATCAGTGAACCATTCAGGCTTGCATTGCATGTACTCTTCAAAAGAAAGTAACTTAGCACACGCAAATGCATCAGACTTTGGGCTTTTAATGATTTCCCGATAGTAGAACTTGATAGCATCTGGACGAGCTTGGTACATCATATTCTTGCATTGATTGTGTGCATATTTCTCAAATACACGGTCTGCTTCATCTTCAAGTTCTTCAGGAACTGAATATATGCTCTGCATAAGAAACAACCATCAAGCATTACTGCGGTGGACAAAACTTAATTCTTGTGCAACATGAACAAAATGCAATGGCAAAACTTAATTCTCACCCAAAACTCTTGCTTCACACGATCAGCTGGTGTTTGACCATCATCCCTTACAGTGTGCGAATAGTGGGACTATTTGCTTGCATGATATTTGAAGTGACAACCATCTCTAGTAGTCCCTTCAATGATCGGAGGATATTCTTGCTTTAAAAGCACTCCAAGGATGGGGCCTTTCTTCATTTTATCATCAATTGAGTAGTTAACATAGTGGAATTGGCTGCCTCAATCAGAAAAGTGAATTAAAGGAAAAAAGGATTAGCAAGTTCTGACAGTAGCATTGTCCACACTAAGGAGAAAAAAATTAGTGGCCACATACTTGTCATCCTTAGGTATTAAGACTATCTGACCATTGCGAGGCTTATGCGGTTTATTGCGGCCCCTTATCTTCTTTGCTTCTGGGGGTTGACTGTCGACGTCATTTGTGACATCACTTGACCGTGGTCGCCTATCCGTCTGATGATTGAAGGACTGCATCTCCTGCCACAAAAAATGTTACAAAAGAATGTTAGTACAAGCAGCAGAAAAACAAAAACTGCACACATAAAATACATAGCAGCACACATAAGATGCACATAAAAAAACTAAAACCATCACATTGTCATACAATATACATAGCAGCACACATATCAGAAACATAGCAGGTACATCAGTCCAAATTTGGATAGAACTAAGACTTAAACATTAGTATAATTTCAGAAATATAAGAATCATTTTTAGAAATCCTCTTCTTCGTAGCAGTCTTCATCAGAGGATTCAGCACCATCTTCGTCGCCTTCTTCATCACTTTCTAATATCTCTTCCTGCTGTGGAGCAACAGTTTGCTTCTCCAGCTGTTCCAATTCTTTTGGATCAGTTATTTCATCTGAGGCTGATGTGTCAATCAATTCAATGTCACCTAGATCGATCACAAATGTGCCTTCCAATCCATCCTCTTGGAAAAATGTGATGCCATCTGTTGGCCCTTCAGTTTCAATGGAATCATTGTTGATGTCGATTGGAGGCAAACGATCTTTTGGTGCCACATGGTACACTACCCACCAGTCTATCAAACTAGGGTTATCACTAGCATATGACAGATAATAAACCTGTGTAACTTGACTTGCCAACATAAATGGTTCAAAATTTTGAAGCCTGGAGCTATGCTTCACTTCCACCAAACCAAGGTTTTCAGTTCGCCTAACACCCCTAGAGGTCGGATCAAACCAACGGCAATAAAATAAAACCAGATCAAGTTGTTCCCTGCCTTCCCAAGAAATTTTAATGATGTCTTCAATAGCACCAAAGTACTCAAGAGCATTTCCATTGGCATCAGTACACGTCACACAAACACCTCTATTGGTTGTAGCCAATCCTGTCTGCTTACTCTCATACTTCTCGGACCGAAATCTATATCCATTCACATCATAGCAACCATAGGAGGACACCCTTTTGTGAAACCCATATGAAATTTGACGCAACACATTGTGAACACTTGATCTGATTGCACACTGCAAACAGTTGCATTTCATTTATTAGTGTTTATTACGATTTAAATAGGAAAAAAAACTTGCTGAAATTGAGTTATGACATTACTATGTTTTTGAACCAATCAAAGAAACTGGGGCCTCTATTTCTGCCACGTGTGCCTTTCCAACCATTTAATCTTAAGTTACTAATATCCCGTGCACTTGGCTGTGAGCGACCCTTCCATTGTTCATTATCAAATTCTCTACAAGGGCATATTTGACATTGTTATAGTACAATTATCAATCAAAAATAACTTTGAACCATATAAGTAGAAGGCATACTTGAAGAAATCATCCATTTCGTGGATGTTAGTTAATATGTATAGGTCTGCTGCCTTTTGACTGTTATGTTGTGAGGTCACGAAAACCCAAGTGAGATGAAGCATCTACCAAAGTGTGCTCAAACAGTTCAATGCCACAATCCCTTATGAAGTTGAGCCAACATCATCATATCTAGGTGTTTTATTTCGAACAGAATGTACATTAGATCTAAAATACAGAGAAAGAAAGTTTGTAGCCTCTTCAACAAGGTAAGCCTCAACAATGGAGCCCTCAACTCGAGCCTTATTTCGGACTTTGTTTTTAATGCCCAGAATATACCTACATGTTAAATTCCATTTAGTAAATCCAATAGGTACCATACTAAATAGATGAACAGCAAAGTTTTTGGTTCACCTCTCAAATGGATACATCCATCGATACTGGACAGGGCCTCCTAAAAATGCCTCATCAGCAAGATGAATTATTAAATGTTGCATTGGATTGAAGAAACCTGGGGGGAATATTTTCTCTAGCTTGCAAATAAGCACTGCTATGTTCTCTTTCAATGATAATATTGACTCTTTGCTGATTTGTTTAGCACACAACCGCCTATAAAAATAACTCAACTCGCTTAAAGAAGTCCAAATACCTTGGTAGAAACCCCGAAATGCAACAAAAAGTTACGCTCAATAAAGATATGAAAGTCATAACTTTTCAAACCAAAAATCTTCTTTTACGTGCAGATTAACCCCCACGCCTAATATTAGCAAAAGATACCCATCTCGAAACTTAAGTTCTTGGAACCAATTTAGAATTTTGATCTTATCATCCTTATCTATATAGTATGGGGCCCTTGGTCTCTGCCACTTCCCATTCCTTTTATCTGAGATGAAGAGATGGACGGTCACTAAGCAACTCTATGTCTTGTCTAGCTTTCACGTTATCTTTAGTCTTATCTTTAATATCAAAACATGTGTTCCAAATAGCTTGACCACATTTTTTTCATTATGCATCACATCTATATTGTGACGAAGCAAGTAATTTAGTAAAGTAAGGAAGTCGCCAAAGGCCACGTATATATGTCCGATTGTGTTCTTTTGCCATATTTGTCTCTATCATCGACCAGCCTGTATAGCTGATCCTTAACCTCCACTCCGGTTAAATTCCTAGGGGGTCCTTCTCGTACTACCTTGCCCTTGCGAAACACATTTTCTTCGTTTCGAAAGGGATGATCTATAGGAAGAAACCGCCTATGGTAGTCAAACCATGTAGCCTTAAGGCCTTTCTTTAATCGATATGCATTAGCCTCACACATGCATTGTGGACATGCAAAAATCACATGAGTGCTCCATCAAAGCAAACATGCCATATCTTTGGAAAATCATGTATTGACCATAAGTATGATGCTCTCATTGTAAAGTGTCGCTTCACCGAAGCATCATATGTATCTACCCCAGCCCACAGATTTAGCAATTCATCTACTAAAGGTTGCAGCAATACACTTAGGTTCTTTCCGGGATGTTACGGTCCAGGATGACCATAGCAAGGAATATATACTCGGGCTTCATACAAACACCGGTGAAAGATTATAGGGAACCCAAAAAGCTGGCCAACAAGAGTAAGAAGCGCATTCAATTTATATGGTGTGAACCCATCGATTTGCAAACCTAAGTCTTACATTCCTAGCATCTTCTGCAAAATCTGGGAAATCATCATCAAATTGTTGCCATGCCTTGCCATGACATGGATGCAACATTTTTGTAGACCTTGCAACATGACTTTTTTTGTGCGAACGCATTAGTTTTGCTGTTCCCTCATGTGCATATAATCTTTGTAACCTATCAGTAATGGGTAGGTAGCGCAACACTTTACATGGAACCTTGTTTGATCCATTCTTATAGCGGGAGGTACCGCATATGTCACACTTATCCTTATCCTTGTTATCTTTGTAGTATAGCATGCAATTTTTTTCACAAACATCAATTTTATGGTATGGCATACCAAGGCCCTCTAGCAATTTTTTAGAACGATAGAAATTTTGGGGGATCCTAGAATTAGGAGGAAGGAGTTCATGCACAAGGCCCACAAAATCATCATAACATGCTCTTGACAGATTGTCTTTGTGATTTAATGGCCAATAGGCGAAAGCAACAGCAGAGAGATTAGAGTGCAAGGTTTGGTCATGTACTCGCTCATCTCTGCACTAGCAACCATTCTATAGAAAGCTTGGGCAAAACCAGTTGGTGTTTCCTCAACTAATGGTGGGTGCCCACCAGCTAAGTTAACTAGCATAGCATCCATCTGATCTGTCTCACCAAATCCCTCATGTTCTACCTCTGAACCAATCACAAGGTCATGGTTTCCCCGCCTCTCTCCATGTGATGTCCAAGTTTGGTAATTTTCTTTGAACCCATTTTGGCACAAATGCAACTCTATCCTAGGCCTTTTATGCTTGAAATAATTCCGACACATGGCACAAGGGCACTTAATCATATCAGACTCAACTAATTCAGGGATTGAGTAGGCACGATCCAAAAACTCATTTGTTTTCTCAACCCATTCGTTCGTTGGCCTACCACGTTTCCAACCACTATACATCCACCCACGATCCGCCATATCTTATCGCCAACTTATGAGAAGTTTAGAACAACTAACCATGCAAATCAAATTACGTGCATACAATTACAGGAAGATTCTTGAAATGGCAGCAAGAACAACCAATGAGATCAGCAAGTGAGACACCTGTTACACATCGAATGAAAATATCAGTCATTGCTGAACAAGAAATGTACAACAAAAATCAGTTTTTTAATACTAATACAGTGCAGAATCAAGAACGTGCTTTAACCCATTTTAAGAGATGGCTACAGAGAATGACAAGGTAATTAAGGAGGGAAGAACTAACCAACCATTTCAACCAAACCAGAGATATAATAAATAAAGCAAAATCTGATCACAAGTCCTATCACAACCAAAATACAAAGAGCGGAATCAATCAGATTAATTGACAATACAATTCTATTACCCATGCCAATAAGAAAGTAGTAGAAATGAACATAGGATAGTATACTAAAACGAAACTATACTCCAAATTTTTTAACAATGCCAAAAAAAATCAGCTAATTTATAATACTTTTGAGATTATGGAAGGTTCATTGCAAGAAATGCTTACCACTAAATGGTAACTCCCAGTTCTGTAGCCAGAAGCGAAATGGCAACAGCAATAGCCTCGAGTCAACTTACCTGTTACAAATTTACAACTGATGTCAGACAAAACCAAAGAAGAAATAATGTATAGCATGAATCAATAAAAATCTGAGAGGAAGAACTAACCAACTAGATCTTCACTGGACAATCACTAGCACAAATCTCAGGTCGTCAATGGATGCTTAAGAAAATATCTCTCAGGCCATGATTCACCTCTCCCACTTCTGTACTTGCACAACACAATTTGCTTCAGGCCTAAAAAGAAAAGGAAGAAATCTCCACAAGCAGTTGGGATAACACAATTGTCATGAGTACCTGGAATCACAGAGCAAGGAGATGAACTTGGATTGTTGATGCAACCTATCTCAGATCTGTGAGGTTGAAGGCAGCCACCTTTTCCACCGAACACATACAAGCAAGAACGAATTTGCTTCAGTTAAAAAAAAAGGAAATTTCCACATACAGCATAAGAACAGAGTTCGTGGTACCTGGGTGGCAACGGAAGATTAGGATTGGTGACTGGATGTGTAGAAAGCGATGGAGGTGGATCTCAGATGTCGCTTACGCACCGTGGAGAACGGGCGGTGGCGCTTGGGGTTTGGGGGCATCGGGGCTAGGGTATAGGGGCGGGGCGACGAGTCCGTGGTCGAGGGCATGGCGGCGGACGCCGCCGGGCGGCGCTTAGGGTTTGAGGCGCCGGGGCTAGGGTCTAGAGGAAGGGGCGACGGTTACTGGTGGTCGAGGGTGGTGGCCGACGGCAAGTGATGTGGCGGCTACCGGGCGGCGGCGCTGGATGTGGCGTATGCCCGCGGTGGGGAGTGTGCAGCGTCGCTTTCGGTGCAAAAAATTTGGATGGGCGGGGAGGACGGCGGATAGGAAGCGGAGGAAAAGGATTTAGGGAAATAGATGGAGTCATCACGCTGGCGCGGCAAGCAGATCAAGGCGCCAAGCGAAAGTTTTCCATCCCGCGCTTCGTTTCGCTTGTCCCTCTGTCGGTGGGCCAACAATCTCGGTAAGTAAGGCCATCTTATTGGTCGGGACGAGCACCCGTGATGTGATGAATCGAAGGGAGAGAACTTCCGGATGGTACACAGGTCACGTGGGGGATGAGTCTACGCCTCTGACGGGAGACGCGCAGCCGAGGGGAGTGGGCTTGGCTGACAGGAGAAAACGCGTCTCCGGTAGTGAGATGTGGATAGAGCGGTCTCAGAGAATTGGAGGTCAAAGATGATGTGAAAGGGCATTATATTCCGGTTCAAATGTGGGTGGAAATATCAAATATGCAATGTGCCTAAACCACATCCTATGTAGAAACGCAAACCACATCTTATGGAGAAACGTGGGAAGCAATTGAAATACATCTTGATCACTTGAGGAGTTTTTGAAACATAGCACATCCATAGATAAGCTTTGTTGCAAAAGATTGTATGATGCTACGTGAGCAACGCAGCCTATATTTGGCGAGCACGAAAAAGGGCCCGATGATTCATCTCGGGCCGAAAAAGAGGAAAAAAAAGTTGGGATACACGAGGCCCCTATCAATCCTTTACATGTTTTTTTTTTTGTTTGAGGGCATGTAAAAGAAATAGTTTCCATCTTTCTTTTTCTCAGCCCAGGGCCTAGTATGATTTCATTTTGGACTTGGAGGTCAGGTGACCAAATGTTGCCGAAGCCCATAAGCTACAGGTTAGGCCTGTTTTGCGTAGGCCCATGCTGCCCGGGCTCGTCAGGCGATGCCTCTGCCGCTGCAGGGAGGTGGCCTCTGTTTTACCAATGGTTGAGAACTGTTGTACTATTTGCTTCAAATCCCGTCGTAAGTTCATAACCAGACACTGCTAGTATGAAATATGTGTCGGTGCAAAGAAGAAAAAAAAAACATGTTCTTGGCCCATGGATCTTTCCAATTTCAGTTACCAGTTCCTGGCCGTATTGATATATTTCTGGTCAAATTATTTCGTTTCTGACATCCTGAGGTGTCGATTTCGTTCTCCGATTGCGTTTTCGTTTTCAGGTAAAATGTGAATTTGCTAGCGGTTAGAGAATTTTCCATACCATTTCCATCCCTAGTTTTACCCCCTAGTACTAGAAGCTTAAAATTCGGAGCAGATTTCATGGTGACTTGGCCACTTGGGGGTGGTCTTGCGTAGACGGGTGGCACGATTTATGGACACAAGGTCCTAGATGCGTGTGATACTCCTACGTGCATATGAAAGGATGAATGGACATGAAGAAAAAAAAACAGAGACTTAACAGGTGGACCCCATACGTCATAGTCTAATTCCACTTTTTATGTGATTCAACCAAACGAAAAATAGGGTCATTTTATCCTCCACAACCAAAAAATAGACGGGATGATCCCATCTCTAAGAACTGAGACAAGACCATCCCATCCTTCGGTGTCTCATAAAAAACTCAAAAATATATTATATATTTTTAGCATCTTAACGATCTTAAATAAACAACTTGAAAAAATAAAGTTGTAGATCACATCAAGAACTATAATTTTCATGTAAAAATCATCTTAATTCGAGATCGTATGAAAGATGTAAGATTTTTCTAAGGTGGAGTCTGTCCCTGTCATGTGGGTATGATCTGTCAAATCTACAGTACCACATAGGATAGCGGGTTGGGTTAATGCCGTTTAGACCTGGATGAGATTTATTACAACTTTATAGAGCAAAAAATGTATTTTAGAACTTTGGAGACCTAGATGACACGTACCGTAAGACTGCTTGTGAATTTTACTCAATCGAGGAACCTACAAATGTGTTTTAAAGCTCGTGGCATCCATTAACAAGTTAAGGGCCGTTGATGCATTTAATTTGAATATCTTTTTTATATAAATTTAATTAAATTTGTAAAAAAATTGACCGAACACTATTTCACAATTACATCTTTTTCAGACTGAGGCATTGCACACGTTTGTTTGTCAAAAAAAAAAAGGAATCCATATATATCGTTCTTATAAGCTCTGTTGTTTTCACCATATAGCCTTACTATAGCTTAATTGTTCTGTGGTTGGGTGCCTACTGATTTGACACGACGCTGATCATGTTCGCAGCACATTGTTCTCTGATCTCTGAACCAATGGTTTTGATTTTTTTTTTGTGTGTGTGCATCGGCGATTTCATATCAGTGACAACCGATGAGTGAACAACAAGGACTTTTTTTTTTGAAAAAAAAAATAGCAGGAGAACCGCTATGTGCTATATGATATAAGAAGGAAGCAAAACCAATTTATGATGTCAAAGATAAAACATGGACTAGGTTTTGGACCTTCTCTGAATTTGATCACACTGGCTGGAAAGGACTGTTGTGATCACCTACTTGTTTTATGCCATGCATTGACATATACTACCTCGTCGTCAGCTTTTGGTAAATCAAATGGTAATCTTTCACATTGTACCAAAGAAGAAATTAAAAGAACTAGAAAACCTACGTCCTGATGTCAAAGATTTCACAGCTAAAACACGTGACTTGAGGTTAGTTTTTTCTCCAAAAAAAACGAAGGAATGGAAGCTATACGTGAGTATTCGCACCAAATCAGGAACTGAAATTTGATCATTTGGCCGTATAGTGATAGTGAGAGAAAATTGTGCTGCAGCCGGGCATATCTAGTCTAGAAGAAAAAAAAAATCATGGGTTTCTACCCTTCATTTTTCGTCTTTTACTCTCCTTTTAAGTTTTGAATAACTGAAATTTTATAGGGGTTTTTGATCGATGCCATTGCAATTCTCTAAGTTTGGAGAAACGTCATTATAATTCATCTATTTGATAATTTGTCATTATAATTACATCTATCTCTTAACTATGCCATTTTCTACGTCTCCAACGTACTTGGGGCCACTGTCAGATACCTATCCGTATAGAAACGCTTATGCACGTTAAGTCCCTCGCCTCGTCCGTTAGAACAAGCCCGCCCGCAACGGCCTGCGCGCCAGGCGGAGCGGCGGCGCTCGACCGCCGCAGCCTGTGCGTGAGGCGCTCCGCCCACCCGGTCTTCAACTGCCTCCAGCTCGCCGCCGAGGGCCACGCCGTCAGCTGCAGCTATCCGTCCTCCATTGTCACGCTGCTGGGCCCGCGCTCGCTGCCCCTCAATGCCGGCCTCGCGCACGGCGGCCCCCCGCGCGCGGCGCGTCTTGTCCCCACGCACGGCACCCCTGGCGGCGGTGGCGGCGCGGCTTACCCCGCGCGTAGGGCGTTCCCCGGAGGCTCCACCCAAACCCGCACGCGCCGGCGAGCTCCGTACCGACGGCGCCGGCGAGGTCCGCCCAGGCCGCTCTCAGTCACAGCCCCGACACGCGCACGAGCTCAACTCCACCCCCACCATAGCCCCGGCACCCAACCCGAGGCACCACCGCACACGGCCACGGCCACAGCCATGGACGCGGGCGGGCCGCGGCTGCTCCTCCTGGCTGCGATGGCCGGCCTACTGGTCACCCTTCTTCGCCGCCTCCGCCTCGTCGGCCTCCGCCGTCTAGCGCGCTCCGTAGCTCGGATCCTTTGTCGAACAGGCTCGCCTTGGGTAAGATGACCTCGAACAGGCTCCATTTTAGCGCGGCGGCGAGCTGGACGCGGAGGCGGTGCTCCTCGCCCATCACCGCGGCCAGCGCGGTCGAGTCCGCGGCGTGCTCCAAGCCTCCGACTGCCACGAGTGGTCGCGCTGCTGAGAAAGGCGACGCAGCTCCATGAGGCGGAGCGGTCGCCCGCGGCGGCCTACGCGTTAGGCGCACGGTCCAGGAATGGCAGCGCCACTCCATCTACCGCGTGCCGGCGTACATCAAGGACCTCAACCGCAAGGCGTACATGCCGCGGGTGGTGTCGCTGCGCCACATGACAGCAGCCCATCCTCATCTCATCCCTACGCCGCGAGTTCCTAATCCGCATCTCGCGTGGCAGCGAGCCGCCGTTGGCTCACACGTCCTGTTCGTGCCTGTGGAGCTGGTGGCATCCGACGACATCCGGCGGGTTAGTCGCAGCCATGAACACCAGCTGGGGGGCGTAGTTCAGGGAGGCAGGTTGGTCGATCGCGTGCGCTACCGGAGGGCGAGCCTGCCCTGCCGCTTCCCCCGCTGCGCGTCCTCGGCGCGCACCGACCTGCCGCCTCCGGGCGAGACCGCCCTGTCGAGACTGCTGGCAAGCCGCGGGCTAATGCTCCGCCTCGCGCGCAGGCCGCGCGGGCGAGCGCGGCGCCGCGGCCGATCCCCCTCGCGAACAGACCGCCGCGGGTGGGCTCGTAACGGACGAGGTGAGGGGACTCAACGTGCATACGTGTCTGTGTATACATACGCATCTGACAGTGGCTCCATATACGTTGTACAGTATAAAATTGCATAGACGAGGGAGAGATGAAATTATAATGGCAGATCTTTGATTAAGCGA
Organism: Miscanthus lutarioriparius; assembly: GCA_904845875.1. Classification (NCBI taxonomy): domain Eukaryota; kingdom Viridiplantae; phylum Streptophyta; class Magnoliopsida; order Poales; family Poaceae; genus Miscanthus; species Miscanthus lutarioriparius. The sequence continues at coordinate 97,184,492 of CAJGYO010000003.1, read as the reverse complement.
ATTGTAACGACGTTTCTCAAAACTCAGACAATTGCAATAGCCTCAATCCAAACCCAGAGATCAGTAAGGGTTTCCATGCTTTGTAGCAGTAGGAGCTTGAGCTCCACTCTACGTCATATACTTTTATAAAACTGTTCACACAAAAGTACTTTATAAAACAATCAAGTACTCTTGAAAAGTCAAACTTGTCAGTTTTTACTAACTGTTAGTTTTTTTTTAAAAAGTTTACTAACTGTTAGTTTATTATATGAATGTTCAATTTCCAAAATTTGCATCAATAGATTAATATCAAAATTAAATTTTAAGATGGTGTTGATTTTGCAGCATTTGACGCTAATGAAATAGAAAGCAATAACCCAAAATCTACTTTCGATGACTTCCTGCTTCCAAAGCTAATTAACTTTCCTTGTTTTGCATGTTAGATAATCTTCTGCATCTCTTTTGTCAATGCACAGCAGGTGAAGACAGCGCCAAAAAGGACTCCCTGCTACTGCACTGTAGCAGCTGCAGGGACAGGCGCCGAACGGCTCACCTGCCGCACTATAGCCACAGCAGGGGCAAGCGCCAATGTTAGCCTTGTTGTCACATCTAGTAACTGTAGCAGCATGACAGTTGTACTAGGATTAGATGGGTAGAGTTGTATATATAGTTTGCCACTGCAACTCAGTAAAGACTAGAGAGTTCAGATTTGCCATCTCCTATACAAGGGCTCCGGCCAACGCTGGTGTCTCTGCTGTGTGTGTATGCTCCGTTCTCCCTCCCTTATTCTACCTCTAGCCATAGTGTGTGGTCGGCAACGGGCAGTTCCTGGTCAGCATCGCTAGTGTGTGCTCGGCAACACTAGAGAGTGGTCGGATATCTCCGTACCTAAGTCCAAGGAGCTAACAAGTGGTATCAGAGCCGTACAAGCGCCGTCGCCGGACTAACCGCTGGCGATGACGGACGGTTCGGAGATGGGCGACAGCAATGGCACTGCTGTGGCTGCCCAGACATAATAGGAGGTCGTTGTTCGCACGGTGCGGGAGGTCAGCGGCACCAGTTGGCCGACACTGACTCGCATCAACTATGGAGAGTGGTCGGTGATCATGAAGGTCAAGCTCAGAGCTCGATGGCTCTGGAATGTTGTTGACAAAGGCACCGGCAATGAAGAAGATGACATGTCAGCATTGGAGGCTATCCTCGCTGCTGTACCGGTAGAGTACAGGGAGCCGTTGGGGGAGAAGAGCTCTGCTAAGGAAGCGTGGGAGGCTATTGCGACGATGCGCGTCGGTTCCGACCGCGCAAAGAAGGCGACGGCCCAGCTTCTGAAGCAGGAGTACGCCAACCTCAAGTTTAAGGATGGTGAATCGGTGGAGGACTTCTCCCTCTGCCTGCAGACGCTCATCAGCAAGCTGAAGAGCCACAGCGTCACCATCGACGAAGAGGAGGCGGTCTCCAAGTGTGTCATCTAGGTCTCAGAACTTGTCTCAGTGTGTCATCCAGGTACCATAACTCGCTTACTATGCCATAGGTCCAAATAGACCCAATCATCAATGACGCCACATGCCACAATGGTTGGATCCACACCTGATTCTTGACCAAGAGGAACTTAATGGCAAAGCAATTGTTTGTCCACCTCTTTCGCCTAAGGAGCACTAGCTTTGGCCTTGCCGCCACCATTACCGATGACGTCATGGGTCATGGCCTTTGATGTGGAGGATGATGAATGCATGGGTTGGGGATGTTGAGTTGATGACTATACCACACTAGATTGGAAAAGCAAAGAGAGTGGGAGAGAATGGAGATGGAGGTAGAAGAGAGATGGAGAGCACGTAGATGGAGTGCTAGAGACCAACACATTGGCTGGTTGGAGCTTGTTTGGTCCTACATGACATTGTGACAATGACACCCTAAAACAAGTTCGGGTACCTCAAATTTGAGAGCTGAATGACATGAGGAGGCAAGTTTAAGGACCGCTCATGCTTTTTACTCTTGAAGAAATGAAATTCAATAGATGTTTAATGTTGATTCCAGGCATGTTGTGACTTGAGAATTGCTCGATTGGGTGAATGTAGCAAGGAATAAGAGAGAAGGTAAATGGCAAGTGACTGCTTGGTGGCCAAGGTGTGATGGCTAAAAATGAATAAGAGAGAACTTGCATTGAGCCCATGAACTAATTGCTATGAGGGGTCATGCTATGTGGAGGATCAAATATTTGTTCAATCATACGGACAAATGACTTATGGATCAAAGTATAGTCTTGATCATATGGTTTGAGAGATCTTGAGTTACAAGCTCAAGGAGGACATGAGCACAACAATGGCAGTGTTCATGGCCCTCAAATGGTGAGATCAAACGATGACACAATTTAAAGAAAGAGGCTCAAGTGTGATTCAATTCTACACTAGGCAACCACAGTACGAGGCGTGGTGTTTCCTATTTCTTGGCCTATTACATATGACTTTGATGCATGAGGGCACCTATAGTACAAGTACTCATCAAGCTAAGGGCTTGTTTGGAAGGGCTCTTCTCCGGCTCCGGCTCTGGCTTCTCCAGAGGAGCCCTGCCAAACGTTTTCTTGGAGAAGCTATTTTTTAGTAAAAAACAGAGGAGCCAGAGCCATTTTGGAGAAGTCATATCTGGACGAGCCATGCCAAACACCCCTAAGTATCCGTAACCAAGCTCCAAAGGAATATCCCTTGACAAGGGTAACATACTGCAACAAATCATTGACTCATTGTGCATCTTAAACATATATGTCAAAATAGAAAGAAAAAATGACTAGATGCGACTACGATGAGTGCGATTATATTACCTCCTCCACGCCCCAGATGAACTCACGAAAAACACCACCGAAGTGGTGAGTATGCAATCATTAATCAATGTATACGTATTTTCTTGGATGGGAATACGTTGGTGTTCACAGGGCATCGTGTCTAATGACAAGGACAATACCACTTTGTTCGGAATTGACAAGATCATAGTCTGAAAGTTCAAAGTTAGTACTGTGAACTGATGAAACTTTTACCTAACAATATGTTAGCATATGCATGTGACTCATTCGTAAGTACAGAGAGAGAGGCTTAGTTGAACATAAAAAAAAGTGCGGTTGTGGACAGTATAGGCAAGGCAATGACCATCAAAATATATTGGAAAAAAAGAATTACTCCTATAGGTTATATGAAAAAGAGGAGTGGTTGCGCTGGCCGGCAACAAAGTAAACGGTGACTGGATGCTGCACCCGTATGTCACAAGTCCTCGATGTAACGGGCCAATCCTTATCATCACGTCGTAGGCGTGTTTAGTTGCCAAAATTTTTCATCTCAAAATATCACATCGATTCTTGCGACACATGCATGGAGTACTAAATGTAGACGAAAAAAAAACTAATTACACAGTTGGGTGAGAAATCGCGAGACGAAACTTTCGAACCTAATTAGTTTATAATTAGACACTAATTACCAAATATAAACGAAAAGTGCTATGGTATCCTAACAACCAAACCCAAAAAATTTTGGGAACTAAACGCACCCTAATCAGGAGTCAGGAGCTGATCACACTTTCTGAACTTTGTCGCTGAGCTATTTCAGTTTCACGCTGGTGAGGTGACGCGCGCATACAAAAACAGGGCAAAAGCAGCTCCACTACTCCACTTGGTTGCTGCTGCCTTGGCGGCCCGAAAGGCTGAGTTCCTTCCTGAAACGCTCGCGCGCACTGTGGCACGCAGACTCGTCGTACTGCCACCTGCCACCGGCCACCGGCCATAGTCGGTCCGAAGAAAGCAGGTTTTTCTCAGGCTGAAAAATCAAATCCATGACCGGCCGGCTCATCGGCTGTGTCAGTATTTTTTATTTTATTTTATAAAAATAAAACAAATATATCGGTTTGGTCTTAAGCCAAGCAAATATATATATATATATCGCATTTGTATCTCGTTGTCTGGAGTCTGGACCCTGTCCAACAAAGAACAAGTGGAATAATCTAGTCTAGTTTTGAGGGTTGTTTGCTAGCGGTGATCGACGTGACAATAGTGGTGATTGGCGAAGGATAACAAGATGAGGCACCGATCGAGGCAGTGAAATCAAACAGTACTCACTACTCCTACTACAGTACAGAAGGATGTAGAGAAATTGTTGCAGTGAGGGATGGCGCTTGGCAATGGCTGTTGGAATTGGAATAGGCCTCCAACAACGACTAATTGGGCATGCGGGCATTTTGACAAGTCGCGACGACACACACAACCTTTTGTTGCAATGCTATTTGAGCGCATGCCACCTGGCAGCTATAGAGAAGGGCACAATTAGGTGTGGGTTAGGGTTATTGAGTTGGTGGCAGCACCATATATAATCATAAAGAAAGGTGTATTACTGTTTGATTTCACTGCAGTATTGGTAAAAGAGAAAGATGTATCGGAAAAAAGAAAAGATGCATCGAGAATATAGATTTTCAAACGTGCATGACATGCATGGCTAGCTAACCTTGTCCTGTCAGGCCGTGCTACCTGTCATGTGCCCAAGGTTATGCCTAGACACAGCCCTGGTAGCTCATAGAATTAGTTGTATAGCATCGAAAAATATCATCGAAAGTTTGTGTCCCCGTAAAATATCACTGAAAGGTTATACCGTGAACTAGAAGTAGCATTCCGTCAGCTTTTGTGTATAGAAAAGTCAAACTGACCTTAAACCCAAACATGAAATTACCTATTTGCCCTTACATTATCCTTTCTCACTCATCAGAGACTGAGACGGGAAGCATGCACGCAGTGCTCTCGGTTCCACGCTGGGTCTACCGCTCGCGCCCCTGACGCCTCCGCCGGTCGTCGCGGGTGTCAGCGCGTGGCCACCGTGGGCGTCTCGCGCTGCCTCCGCCGGCCGGCATGCACACGGTGGCCGCCTCCACCAGCCGCCACGGGCATCTGCGCACTGCGCGGTGCCTCCGCCATGCCACTGGCCGCCCCTGCGCACCGCCTCCGCGTGGACCTGCGCGCTACCTCCACTCAATTGGGTGTTGCCCCGTGACTCACAAGTCACAACTATGCATACAACAGGGCCGAGATGTTACTTCAGTTTCGTCAGAGGAATGAAGCAAAACGTGCAACAATGCAGCGCCAAGCCATTCTAAGATTGTACAGTAACAAACTAACAGTGATGCAGAAATGCAAAACAAGGTAATGACAGCTACTACGCATGTACGTGTAACAAACGGTCACGATCAGGTGGCGGCAGGGCGTGGCCGTACCACTCGTCGGCGCGGCAAGCGCGGCGTCAGCGGCGGCCATGGCGGCGAGCATCGCGAGCACCGCCACGCACACCTTGCCCCAGAAGTCGGCGCGACGCAGGTGCAGGCGCTGGGTGGCGGCGGTGGCCGCCAAGGGTGCCAGCTCCAGGGCCACGGCCTCGGCAAGTGCGGCAACAGACGCTTTGATAGGTGGGCTCGCCACGGGGCTCGGTTAGCGCGTGGCTGATCTCCTTCGGGAGCGCCGCGGCGGCCTCAGTGCTGTTCACCTTGGCCAGGCGCCGTAGGCGCGCATCCTCCTTCGGCGTCCACGCGCGAGGAAGCCTCAGGCGGACCACGATGCCCGCCGCGGACCAGCTCGGCTGCTGCTTCGACGTCGGCACCGACTACGCGTGGGCGAGCTCCGGCCCGGCCACGCCCAGGCCATGGCAAACGTCGCGCACGCGATCACTGGTCAGGGGGTATTTTTGACCGAGATAACAGCTCTGTTCCTTCATTTTAACAGAATGCTACTTTCAGTTTATGGTCCAACCTTTCGGTGGTATTTTACGGGGACGCAAACTTTTGATGGTATTTTACGGAGATCGCGATCTTTCAATGCTACACAACCAATTTTCTCTTCAAACGAGCATGACATGCATGGCTAGCTAACCTTGTCCTGTCATGCCGTGCTACCTGTCATGTGCCCAAGGTCATGCCTAGACACAGCCCTGGTAGCTCATAGGCGTACCATGCTGGCACGCGATGCACGACGTGCCCGTGCCATCCCAGGCACGACAGTCAGCGATTGCCTCCAACTCCAAAATTCACAGGCACAAAATCGCGGCATCTTTGATCTCACCATCGCCGAATCTCGCAGAGTACTCCACTTTTCCAACTGTTGTCAACGTCTTTTCACGCCGTCGGGAGGGGAGCGGCCAAAGAGAGAAGGAGCTGGAGGGAAGCCGCGGCCAAGAGGGGAGTGTTTGGAGGAGAGGGAGGGGCGGAAAGCGGCAACCATGAGGGGAGCGCTCGGGTGGGAAGGACATGAGGGAAGAGGCGGACGTCGGGAGGCGAGAAGGAGAGAAGTGGCGGACCACGGATGAAAGGCGAACGCAGAGCAACTAATTTTGTGCCGGGGAGGGAGAAAAACGGTGTCAAGTTTAGAACCGTGCAGAAACAATGGTCACAGAAGAGGTATTCTTAGCGTATTGACATGGCACTCACAATCCAATCAATTAACTGGAAATCGAAGAGCTACTTCAGGATAGCCATAACACGCTTGTAAATCCAGTAATCAGATGAGAGCCGAATAGAAATAGCCCAATAGCATAGGTTAGGGTTTGATTGCTCTAGCCGTGCAAGTGAGACGGCAAGGGAAGGGGTGGGCATACCTGGTGGGGCGTTAAATCGCCGAAGAAGGTCCCGTTGAGAGGGCCCGGGCAACCGGCGCGCTGCTCGGTGGCCGAGGCACCCGGCGGCCCTGCACGCGTCACCGGCGGCGAAGGCGAGCGTCCCGTGGGTAGTGGCGGATCCAGGGGGGGGGCTGCAGCCCCCCGTGAGAGTGATTTTGCTTTGTATTTACTGTAGAAAAACGTGATTTCACCATTAATCTTCGACATTTGTTCTAAATCTCTATTGATTAGCCCCCCGAGGTGCTCATCTTGGCTCCGCCACTGCCCGTGGGTGAGGTGCAGGCGTGGCGAGGTGGTTCGAGGAAGACGCAGGTGCGGCGTGTGATGGGGGGCCGATGACGACAGCGGCCGAGACAGCCGGCGGCCCTAGACGCGGCCCGGTGGCGAAAGCGAGCCTCGCGTGGTTGAGGCGCAGGCGTCGCGAGATGATCTGGTATTGCCGGTCTCTTTGTTGAAAGGAACGGGGAGTTCGGGAGCGGCCTGGAAACTTCCTGGCGGTTTGCGCTGTGTGGAGGGAAGCAGGGCAGGAAACGACAAAAATAAACAGGGTAACAGTAACGATGCCGCCGTACATCTACAAGTGTGTACATCTACAAGTGTATATTTTTTTATAGATAAGCATAGCAACACGTTGAAAAACAAAAATACAAGGTCGGTGACGAGGACATCCCATCCCAACTGTACATGCTAGCTCAAGGATTAATCGTCCACCATCCAACATAAAAGATGCAAATCAAGGATCACTTATAAGAAGTCGTGTCAAGAAACTAGAGCAGGTGAATTTATTCATGATTATAATTTCAATATTTCTAAGAATATTATACTACCTAAATGTTCTACCTTAATGTTGCTTAGGTATGCACGTGAAGACATGGAAGACACGGTGCTATAAAATGGCTCCGTCAGAAAAGTAGCATGGACGGACGATCGGACCCTAAGGAAAAGTAGCACGGACGGATGACCGGACCCCAGACGAAAAAGTAACTAACGTGGACAGACAACCGGACCTCAAAAAAAAACAGCCATAACTTTTGATTACCAAAAGTTACGAGGGTCCATGAGGACATTTTGGAAAGCTTATCGAGTCTAGTTTTCAATGGTACAGTTTCAAGTATTTTGGACTTCCAAGTAACGAGATACGTCCTAAATAGTGAAGACTGCTTAGAAGGTCAACGCGTCTTCTCGAGACAGAATGTTGGTGCAACTTCCTATGCAAAACTGTACCAATATACAATGTTTCGTGATGCATGCTGCACATGGATGGAAAGCTTATTGAGCCTATTTTCACAACCAACAAACGGCTCGACATTTCGACTTCCCACTAAACAGATTTAAATATATGAGAAATTAAACAATATTTTGGAACTCTAAACATATTTAAATCAAAAAATTCTAAATTGTAAAGTTGTAGATCAAGTTGAGAGCTGCAATTTAATATAAAGCTTGTCCTCATCCAAATTCATATGGTAAAATCATGAATCATTTTAGAAACAACTATTTATAAAGGCGAGCCTCTTAAGATGTTCGTCTACGTCAACCGAACTTTAGAGGTAGACTCTTAGAATGCCCACCTCTGATTTACAGATGCGGACGTTCTAAGAAAAAGGCCTTAGAATGTCTGTCGTGTAGATGATTAACAGAAGTGTGACATTGTTAGAGCCCATCTCGTCATTTTCAAAGGCGCCCAAAAATATCCACCTCTATTAATCAGAGAGGACTTATCTACAAAATCCTTTACATAGCAGTGTTGTGTGATAAATTGTGATCAAGTAACTTGTGCAATATAAAATTGTGCCGCATGAGCTCTTCGACCCAAATCTTCCCGACCTGCTCTCTCGTCTCCTTTTCTTTTACTTGCCGTAACATTTCATGGAAGCACCATTTATTGGGGTTGTGTTAACGTATAAAATTCATTGTTTAATTCTCTGGCTAGGGAATTTAGCGGATGGTCTCTCAACCAGCTGACAGCAGAGCTAAATGAGGCTATAGCGAACTATAAGAGTACAGTTGTACATAGACACAAATAACTTGATTTGTCCTAAATGTTGCTATAGTCAGAGATTTAAAACCACGCTAAAATTTGAGTTTTCTCCAACAAATGGTTGGAAACATGTAAGTTCATATAAAATCTTGGTCTGTTAACTTTGTTTGGTACTCCATCCGTCCCTAAATAACTGTCGTTTTCGTTTTATGAGAAATTACTTTAACTAAATGTATATATAATATTAATATTTATGGTACAAAATTAATATCATTAGATAGATCATTGAATTTATTTTTATAATAAATTTATGTAAAGATAGAAATGTTGTATATATTTTTTATAAATCTAATTAAATTTATGGCATGGAAATTAAAAACAAGAGTTATTTAGGGACGGGGTCCTAGCCTGGTAGCCTGTGCCCACGTGAATTATGACCCGTTGGCAATGTGATGGCAGCAGGCAGTGCAAAAAGTCCTTTGAACTGGGGAGAAAGCACAGTGCCTGAACTTATCCCCCTTCCGTGCGAAGCCACGGGGACTGATGTGAAGCACTAGCGATTCAGATGGAGAGCCGCAGGGAACTGACGGGGAATTTGGTTAGAGTTCTTGTCTCACTCCTCTGATCCTAAAGCAAAATCGGAACGGATATTATACCTCTACTCAACCAATGCCAATTAATTAATCCATCTATAGATCGAGAAGGACAAACAATAACAAAACACCTAATGAGTGTTTCTAAGCCCAGATTGACCAAAGAAGGATAATCAAACAAGGTTAATTCATGTCTGAAGATGAACCTGAAGTCACAAACCACTAATGTACATTAACTGCAACTCCCACAAGGATTGCAGCTACGAACATAACAAGATGCAGTAAAATAAACGACATTGTTATCAATGGCCTAATCTTGGATCAGCTAGGTCTACTCATCCTCCACTACCCCCTCGTGTCGTCGTGGATGCTGAAACTGGCGCCACCGGCCTCGGCCGTGGTGGCCTTCTTAGCCGTCTGCAGCGCCTTCACGAGGCCGGCCAGGCACGAGTCCACGGCGCTGTTGGCGGCGCACTTGGGCGTCAGGAGCTCGGCGACGTCGGCGGGGGTGATGTTGACCTCCTGCAGCAGCGCCCTGACGTCGTCGAACAGAGGGTGGGCGTCCACGGCGAGGTAGTTCCTGGCCAGGACCTTGAAGGCCTCGAAGCAGCAGTAGGACATCTCGACGTGCTTGTCCATGCGGCCGCGCCGGATCAGGGCCGGGTCCAGGCGCTCCACGTGGTTCGTCGTGAACACGATGATGCGCTCGCCGCCGCACGCCGACCAGAGGCCGTCGGTGAAGTTGAGCAGGCCGGAGAGCGTCACCTTGCTGGCGGTCGCGGTCGCGTCGCGGGGTGACGACTGCTCGCCCTCGGTTGCCGGCGTCTTATTCGTCACGTCGTCGGCGGCGGCGGGACCCGGCAACGGCGCCTTCGGCTTCTTCTTGCTGCGCTTGCCGGTGAGGTCGAGGGAGCAGTCGATGTCCTCGATGACGATGATGGATTTGCCCTTGGTCTCGATGAACATGCGCCGGAGGTCGGTGTTGGTGGCCACGGACGTGAGCTCGATGTCGTAGATGTTGTAGTCGAGGTAGTTGGCCATGGCGGCGACCATGGTGGACTTGCCCGTGCCCGGCGGGCCGTACAGGAGGTACCCGCACTTCCACGCCTTGCCGATGCGCGCGTAGTAGTCCTTCCCGTTCCGGAACGCGTCGAGGTCGTCCATGATTTCCCGCTTCTTGGCAGGGTCCATGGCCAGCGTGTCGAACGTCGATGGGTGCTCGAACACCACGTGCCTCCAAGTCCCGTACCTGTTGCCAAGAAGTGCAGAACACGGCGGCGTAGGGGTCAATCCCGAGGAAATTAAGCACTGACCACCAGTGCGTGGCCCGGACAACGACAAGAACAACAGGCACCACCTGTCGCCGGAGTTGGTGAAGAGCTTGCGGCGGCGGTTGGCGGCCATGATGGCGCCGCCCTCGTGGCAGACGTGGGGGAGGTAGGATTCGACGACGAGGTCGCGGTGGCGCTGGTGGAACACGAGGCGGTACGTGCGCCCGGCGTCCTCCAGGACGCCGCCGCCGCGGTACCCCATGAGACCATGGTGGCGGGAGGGCGACGGCACGGAGTGCCACCACACGGTGGCGCCGCGGAACTCGTCGGTGACCTCCTCGTTGTCGCCCAGGGTGAGCACGAAGCGGTCGGCGTTGCGCGCGGGCTCGGCCCGGAGCGCCCGCGCCCGGCGCGCGCACCGGTGGCTGAGGTACGCGTTGGCCCGCTCGTACACGTCCCCGCGCTTCATCCGCTCGCCGTCGTACTCGGCGACGGTGACGGTGAGGTAGGGGTCGGCGAGCCCCACGAGCCACCGCGCGTGGCGCCGAAGGAAGCGCCCGGCGAAGCGGTCCAGCTGCTGGCGCGGGAGGTAGGGGCGCAGCATGCTCCACACGAGCATCACGCCGGCGAGCGACGACCAGAGGCCGCCGAACTGCTCCACCAGCCCAGGTGAGACCGGCGCCGGATTCTTCATGGCTCTCGGGTGCGGCGGCATGTGGGCACCTCTGCTGTGCTCTGCTGTGCACTGTGGAATGTGGACTGTGCACTACCGGGTGGTGGATATGTGGAGATGAAAAGGTGCCTGTCAGGGTGTAGGACCACTGGCTGCCGTTGCTCAATGCTCATTTCGTAGTACTTGGCAATGGGTTCGGCCTTTTGCGGCGTCCTTTGATTTTGGACATTTTGCTCGTGATTAACTAATTATCCTAAGCTCGAAAGGACTATTCAATAGTATCATTTTGGAAGTGAGAGCTAAAACTTAGGACCTGCATGGTGCGGCTTTTTGAGGCCCGTTCGGCTGGCACAATTTTAGCTGAAACTGGCTGAAAAACACTATTCTGACTAAATTGTTGTGAGAGAAAAACACTGTTCCGGCTGACAAAAGAAGCCGAACAAACCGAATATGGAGTAAGCCCTCCTCGAGCCTTGTCCATGGTTTTATTTTAGATTTTGTGGAAGTTGGAACCATCTTTGCTACAGTGATCAATAATGCTCAACAGTGCATTCGAAGCTTGTGCTAGATAAAGTGGAAGCCTAATCAAATGGAGCCCCGGTACATGCTTGATTCATGCATTGTGTTTCAATTATGCCCCACCTATTGGCGTGGCATATGACTTACCGCCTCCTCCACATGGTGTTCTAGGCATATGGAAAGGCGGATTCGATGCCGGAGCAGTGTTTTTACCGTCGCTCGGTCTGAGGAGGAAGAAGAAGCTTGTGTTGGGTCATTGGCTGAATACAAGTTAATGTCCCAATTTTCTTTTGGCCTGGCCTAGCCCCTCAAGCCTGAAGGTTGGGTGCCCTGAAAGGCTGAAACACCACACATGTCTCTACGATTGGCTTGAGTCAAGACCCTCCAACCGGTGCCAATTTGGCGAAATAAACCCTAGTTTTTCCCGACATCCACCCAAGCTAGCTATCACTGTCGTGGCACCGACCTACGCCTGGTGTGGCTGCCCCTAATCGTTGGTCGGCTACCCTGCACCATTGTGGCAGTCATTAGAGAGATCAGGTGAGAGAGGAGGGATTTCACAGAGAAGGGGAGTAGGGGAGTGGCAGCAATGGTGTGGTGCCGTTGCTAGTCGCCACCAAGAATATGGAGTTGCGCCGGTAGTGGCTAATGGAAAGGAGCAACAACTGGTTGACATTGGTGTCGGGTGTCGATGAGGCGTCCCAAATGCCCCTATTCGGTGCTACAACACGTCATCAATAGGCATTGCCTCGGCTGTAGTTTTGTGGTGGATATTTTGTTGGTGATTATCATAAGCTCAAAAGCATTATTCAACAACATATCATTTTGAAATTGAGAGCTAAAACTTAAGACCCGCTTGGTGTGGATTATCGGGGCTTTGAGCCATGTGAAATGAACTCTTAAAAAAACTAGCTCCATCGGCTCTTCTCCATGATCCATTTTAATGGGAGTTGGAACCCTTTTTGCTATATTGTTGAACAATGCTCAATTGTGCATTGGAAGCTTATCTGGATACAGTGGAAGGCTGATCAAATGGATCCTTAGTACATGCTTGATTCATGCACTGTGTTTTCAATTATGCCCCACCTACTGCTATGGCATATAACCTACTGACGAGATCCTAACATATAGGTATGTTAAGCCTCAAGTCCAATGGTTCCCTAACGAAGAAGATCCCCCGATCGACCCCTTCAGGATCGCTCGAGGGCTCGGGGGCTATGCCCATCGGGCACGCTCGCGCGCAACCTCTAGCAAGGAGATCTGGCCGAGCTTGACTCGACTGCAGCTTCCGCCTAGGGCTCGAAGGCTTCCCCGAGCCTTGGGCTCCCGATCTACGGCACCTCCGGGCCCGCCCCTTGGCTCCTGCCTGGCTAACAATGCTAGCCAAGGCCTAGGCACAAGAAGACAAGCCCTGGGCTACTGATTCCCGGGAGCTCCTCGGCTGAAAGCTCTAGTTTGGTTTTAGTGAATTGATGAAACCCTAAGTGCTAACCTAGTTTATCAAGTGATCATGAGATAGGTAGCACACTCCAAGTGGTGAAGCAAATGAAGATCATAGCATGATGATGATGATGGCATGGTGATGATCAAGTGCTTGGACGTGAAAAGAAGAAAGAGAAAAATAAAAGGCTCAAGGCAAAGGTATAAATGGTAGGAGCTATTTTGTTTTAGTGATCGAGACATTTAGAGAGTGTGATCACATTTAGGATTGATAGCCGTACTATTAAGAGGGGTGAAACTCATATCGAAATACGGTTATCAAAGTGCCACTAGATGCTCTAACTCATTGCATATGCATTTAGGATCTAGTGGAATGCTAACACCCTTGATAATGTTTGTGAAAATATGCTAACACATGTGCACAAGGTGATACACTTGGTGGTTGGCACATTTGAGCAAGGGTGAAGAAGTTAGAGGTGAAGAGGAGTTAGTCTTGCTGGTCGCTGAGTGACTGGACGCTGGTCTCAGAGGGACCGGCGCGTCCGGTCAAGTGTGACAGCATAGACGCTAGCGTCGGTCATCGACCGGATCGGACGCTGGGTCTTGGACTGGCCGGACGCTGAGGTCCAGCGTCCGATCGTGTTGACCAACAACGCAGAATGAAGTCAACAAGTGACAGGACGCTGGCTGTGTCCGGTCAAGCATGACCGGACGCGTTCGGTCATGAAATATCGTTTCTGGAACCTTACTGGAAATGACCGGACGCTGGAGGCTCAGCGTCCGGTTAGTTTGTGCGCAGCGTCCGGTCAATAGATGATCGTTGAAATCTGACGAACAACATTTGAAGCAGGGGACACATGGCGTGTATCACATTACCGGACGTTGACGATCGGACCGGAGCGTCTGGTCACCCCGCGTTGTGCCCAGTGAAGGGGTACAACGGCTCTATTTCGTGGGGGCTTCTATTTAAGCCCCATAGCCGGCTCAAGCCAGCCCTTTTGGCCATTTGCATTGACATAGCAACCTTGTGAGCTTAGCCAAAGCCCTCCCACTCATCTCCATCATTGATTCATCATCTTTGTGAGATTGGGAGAGAATCCAAGTGCATTGCTTGAGTGTTTGCATCTAGAGGCACTTGGTGTTCGTGTTTCGCTACGGGGTTCGCTTGTTACTCTTGGTGGTTGCCGCCACCTAGACGGCTTGGAGCAGCGAGGATCATTGAGCGGAGGTTGGTGATTGACTCCTGCTCCAATCGTGGTGATTGTGAGGGGTTCTTGACCTTTCCCTGGCGGAGAGCCAAAAGGTACTCTAGTAGATTGCTCGTGGCTTGTGTGATCCTCATCTTATGTTGGTTGTGCGGCACCCTATTGAGGGTTTGGCATGTGATGCCAATTAGCACGTGAACCTCCAAGTGAGTGAATCGCCACAACAAGGAGTAGCTTGCTGGCAAGCAAGTGAACCTCGGTAAAAAATCATTGTGTTCATCATTTGATTCTGAGGTGATTGGTCTTCATTGTTATTCATTCTTGTGATTGATTGGCTCCTTCCTCGACACGGCGGTATAACCTTCTTGCTCACTCTATTTACATTACCGCAAACTAGTTGTCAAGCTCTTTAGTGTAGCTAGTTGTGAGAGCTTGTTAGTTTGGTTAGTGTGGCTCTTTAGTTAGCCTTTGAGAGCACACTAACTTAGTGTAGTGACATAGCTATTGTGTGGATAGAAACTATATAAACTAGAATTGTGGTAGGTGGCTTGCAATTTTAGTAGGCTAGCGCAACACTTGCTTCGCCTCATAATTGTCTAACCGGTTTGCTAAGTGTTGTTGTAGAAATTTTTATTAGGCTATTCACCCCCCCCTCTAGCCATTAGGACCTTTCAAGTGGTATCAGAGCCGAGGTCACCGTGATTTGAGGCTTAACAACCTTCGGTGTAAAAATGGTTCAAATCAACAACATCAAGAAGCCACCCCAATTTGATGGCTCAAATTATCCTTATTGGAAGGCTAAGATGACAACATATATCAAGTCAATCAATTGGAAGATTTGAAAAGTGGTAGAAACAAAGATTGAGATAGAAGATGAAGAGGCTCCCACCGCCGCCAAAGAAATACTTCTCCAAAACAATGACATAGCTCTTAGTGCCATCCATGATACTTTGGATGAGAGAACCTCTGAACAAATCAAGAACATTGAGAGTGCTCATGAGGCATGGAAGAAATTGGAGGAATCATTTGAGGGCACTCAAGCCGTGAAGGGTGCAAAGGCATATATTCTTCAAGAAAAGTTTGCAAGCTTCAAGATGAAGGAGGATGAAAGTGTGTCGGACATGTTCCATCGGATGGAGGTGATTGTCAATGATCTCAAAGCACTTGGTGAGAAGATAGAGGATAAGGACTTCTCTAATAAGTTCTTGAGATGTTTACCCACAAGATTTGGCATGTTGGTCACCTTGCTAGTGAGGACCGGGTTGGACACAATGACACCAAATCAAATCTTGGGAGATATTATGACCGATGATGCTTATAGAGATGATGATGAGAAGGAAGAAAAGAGGGAGAAGAAAGATGACAAGAAGAAGAGCGTGGCATTCAAGGCCACATCATCCAAGGACAAAGGCAAGCAAGAAACATCAAGTAAAGAAGATGATTCATGGGATGATGATGATGATGAGAAGATGGCTCTCTTTGTCAAGAGATTTGGCAAGTTCATGGTGAAGAAGGGATATCATGCTAGAAGAAAGAAATCTTCATCCAAGAACAAGAAAGAGTCAAGAAGGTACTTCAAATGTGGAAGCAAAGATCATCTTGTTGCTCAATGTCCATACAATAGCGACAATGATGATGACAACAAGAAGAACAAGAAGGACAAGAAGGAAAAGAAACAGAAGAAAGACAAGGTGACCTTCAAGAAGAAGAAGGGTGGTTCATATGTGGTCACTTGGGATAGTGATGACTCCTCAAGTGATGATGATGATAGTGATAATGACAAGACCATCAAGAAGAAGGCACTTGCAAGCATTGCAATCAATGAGAAGCCTTCTCTTTTTGACACTCCATCATGCTTCATGGCTAAGGCCACTAAGGTATAAACTTGTGATGATGAAAGTGATGAGGAACATGATAATATAAATGAAAATGAAAGTGATAGTGATGATGATGAACCTACTAAGGATGAATTATTTAACATGCTAGAAGATGCTAGAGAACACTTTGATATCAAGAGAAAGGAATGCAAAAGCTTGTGTAAGGAACTAAAAGCCCTTAAGCAAGCCTTTGATGAGCTCAATGCATCTCATGAGAGGCTAGAGGAAGCCAATGAGAAGATTGGCAAGGCTCACAAAAAGCTTGAAAAGGCTCATTCCTCTTTGCTTGATGAGCAAAATAAAAAGAAGCTTATTGAAACTTGCAATGTGGGTTTAACTTGTGATATAATTGAAGAATCATTATCTATGCCTATCATTGTTGCTCCCGCTAACCCTTCATGTAGTACTTCTACTTCCATGTCATCTAGTAGTGATGGCTTCACTTGTGATGCCTCACTAATGGTTAAGAATGAGAACCTCAAGAAGGAGGTCAATAAGCTCACTCACACCTTGGCTAAGGTCTATGGTGGTGAGGACCGCTTGCATATGTGCTTGGGTAGCCAAAGAGCTTCTCTCTATAAAGAGGGATTGAGCTATACCCCCAAGAAAGGCAAGGCGGCCTTTGCTCCTCAAAAGACTAGTTTTGTGAAGAACAATGGTCGATTTTGCACTAGTTGCAAGCAAGTTGGTCATGTAAAGCATGAATGCAAAAACAAAAGCAAAAATGCTAATGTATCCTCCATTAAGCTTGATTCTTTTTATATGCTTATAAAGGGTACAAATGGTGTAAAGGCTAAGTTCATTGGTAAACCATGGATGGGCTCAAAGAAGAAAGCCATTTGGGCACCAAAGAGCTTAGTGACTAACCTTCAAGGACCCAAGCAAGTTTGGGTGCCTAAAAAGAATTGATCTTCTGTTGTAGGTCAATTACAAAGCCGGAGGAAGGCATTGGGTTCTTGATTGTGGGTGCACTCAACACATGACCGGTGATGCAAGAATGTTCAACTCAATCAACACCAATGGCAATGATGGCTATGATAGTATCACATTTGGTGACAATGGCAAAGGCAAGGTCAAAGGGCTTGGTAAGATTGTAATATCCAATGACATGAGCATTTTCAATGTGTTGCTAGTAGAGAGCTTGAACTTCAATTTGCTATCCATGGCTCAATTATGTGATCTTGGATTCAAATGCATATTTGGGGTAGATGATGTAGAGATCATAAGTGTAGATGGCTCTAACTTGATCTTTATAGGCTTTAGATATGAGAATCTATACTTGGTTGATTTCAATGCTAGTGAAGCTATATTATCTACATGTTTGTTCACTAAGTCTAGCATGGGTTGGTTATGGCATAGAAGGCTTGGTCATGTTGGAATGAAACAATTGAATAGATTGGTTAAGCATGACTTGGTTAGAGGCTTGAAAGATGGTGTGTTTGAGAAGGATAAGCTTTGTAGCTCTTGTCAAGCCAGAAAACAAAGTTGGAAACACCCATCCTAAGAAAAGCATGATGAGCACTAGTAAAGCATTTGAGTTATTGCACATGGATTTGTTTGGGCCGACACAATACACTAGCATTGGTGGTAACAAGTATGGCTTTGTGATAGTGGATGATTACACTAGATACACTTGGGTATTCTTTCTAGTGGACAAGAGTGATGTGTTTGTAACATTCAAATCATTTGTCAAGGGCATTCACAATGAGTTTGAAACAACCATCAAGAGAGTTAGAAGTGACAATGGTAGTGAGTTCAAGAACACTAGAATTGATGAGTTGTGTGATGAATTTAGAATTAGACATCAATTCTCGGCCAAGTACACTCCACAATCAAATGGCCTTATTGAGAGGAAGAATAGAACACTTATTGATATGGCAAGGTCTATGCTTAGTGAGTACAATGTGAGTCAATCTTTTTGGGCCGAAGCTATTAACACGGCTTGCTATTGTAGCAACCGCCTCTATTGTCACCCATTGAAAGAGAAGACACCATATGAGCTCTTGAATGGTAGAAAGCCCAACATTGCATATTTTCGGGTCTTTGGTTGCAAATGTTATATCTTGAAGGAAGATACTAGATTGGGCAAGTTTGACAAGAAATGTGATGAAGGATTCCTACTTGGATACTCAACCACTAGCAAAGCATATAGAGTTTGGAATTTGGATAGTGATACTCTTGAGGAAGTTTATGATGTTGAATTTGATGAAACCAAGGGTTCACAAGTAGAGAATGAGAACTTGGAAGATGTTAGAGGCATTCAACTTTCAAATGCCATAAAGAACATGGATATTGGTGAATTGAGGCCTAGGCAAGTGAATAATGATGAAGATGATCAAGTGCAAGTGCTCTCTAACTCAAATGTGCAAGATGATACAAATCAAGTTAGTACAAGTGGCTCTCATGACAATGAACAAGATCAAGTGGCTATTACATCATCTCAACCTAATGATCAAACAAGTGCAAGCAATCAAGTTTCAATCCTCCAACCAACTAATATTGCAATGGATCATCCATTGGACACTATAATTGTTGATATTTCTAGAGGTGTACAAACAAGATCAAGATTGACTTCATTTTGTGAGCACTTCTCATTTGTGTCATCCATTGAACCAAAGAAGATAGATGAAGCATTGAAGGATGTTGATTGGGTGAATGCTATGCATGAAGAATTGAATAACTTCACAAGAAATCAAGTATAGGAATTGTTAGAAAGACCAAAGGGACACAATGTGATTGGAACCAAATGGGTCTTTAGAAACAAGCAAGATCAAGATAGGATAGTAGTGAGGAACAAAGAAAGATTGGTAGCACAAGGCTATACACAAGTTGAAGGTCTTGACTTTGGAGAAACATATGCCCCGGTTGCTAGATTGAAAGCAATTAGAATCTTGCTAGCCTATGCTTGTGCCCACAACATCAAACTCTATCAAATGGATGTCAAGATTGCATTTCTCAATGGTTACATCAATGAAGAAGTATATGTTGAGCAACCTCCCAGTTTTGAAGATGACAAGAAGCCCTACCATGTGTATAAGTCCAAGAAGGCATTGTATGGCTTGAAGCAAGCACCTAGAGCATGGTATGAGAGATTGAGGGACTTTCTACTCTCTAAAGGATTCATGATGGACAAGGTTGATACCAATCTTTTCGTCAAGAAGATTGGAAAAGATCTATTTGTATTGCAAATCTATGTTGACGATATCATATTTGGATCAACCAATCAAGACTTTTGTGAAGAATTTGGAAAAATAACGGCTAAAGAGTTTGAGATGTCCATGATTGGAGAGTTGAGTTACTTCCTTGGTCTTCAAATCAAGCAATTGAAGAATGATACATTTATGAGTCAAGGCAAGTATATCAAGGACATGATCAAGAAGTTTGGGATGAATGATAGTAAGCTATTAGCACACCAATGAGAACCAATGGCAACTTGGATAGTGATGCAAGTGGAAATATGGTGGATCAAAAATTATATCGGTCTATGATTGGAAGCCTACTCTATGTGACCGCATCAAGGCCGGATGTCATGTTTAGTGTATGCATGTGTGCAAGATTTCAAGCCTCACCAAGAGAAAGTCATTTGAAGGCTACAAAGAGATTATTTAGGTACTTGAAGCATACACCAAATGTTGGTTTGTGGTATCCCAAAGGAGTAAAGTTTGAGCTAGTTGGTTACTTCGACTCGGATTATGCGGGATGCAAGGTTGAAAGGAAGAGCACCTCGGGTACATGTCAATTGTTGGGAAGATCACTTGTTTCATGGTCATCAAAGAAGCAAAATAGTGTTGCATTATCAACCACCGAAGCTGAATACATATCCACCGGTAGTTGTTGTGCACAAATACTTTGGATGAAGGCCACTTTAAGTGACTTTGGAATCAAGTTTAAGAAAGTGCCATTGCTATGTGACAATGAGAGTGCAATCAAGTTGACCAACAATTCGGTCCAACATGCAAGAACAAAGCACATTGATGGCCGCCACCATTTCATAAGAGACCACCAACAAAAAGGGGGCATTTGCATTGAGAGTGTAGGCACCAAAGATCAACTTGCCGATATATTCACCAAGCCATTGGATAAGAAAAGGTTTTGCAAGCTAAGGAATGAGTTGAACATATTGGATTTCTCAAATATGTGTTGATGCACCCCCACTTATATGACATGCCTCTCCTTCGAGCTATCTAAGGTAAAAGTTGATTGGCATGGCATACATCCTTGCTAAGGACATGACTAGTGCATCTAGACATTTCTCCATTTTATTAGGCTCATTCATGAAAATCAAATGATTTTGATGATCGTATGGTACCACTATTGCTTCTATGCTTAACTTGATCTAGTGGTAGCATATGACATGTTTGTGAGCTTGTAAACCTAGTGTTTAATCTAGAAAATGAGCTCTAAGTGTTTAACTCAACATGGTACAAGATAACCCTTATTTGGAGGTGTGAAGAAGCTTGTCCTTGGATCAAACCGAGCTAAATATCTTTAAGCAAATATTCTAGTTTGAACCAAATTTGAGAATATGATCCTCACCCCCATTGATTGACATTGATAATCTCGATCCTACAAGTGGTACTACCTACGTTTTGAACCTTTGTGGTCATTGATGACAAAGGGGGAGAAATGAGTGTACAAAGATAGAAATGAAATAGGGAGAGAAAAATAGTAGTGATATTAATACATGGGGAGAAATATGACAAAGGAAAGGGATCAATTAAATTTTTGAGCACACAAGTAGGGGGAGCAAGCTCATGAACTTGTATGATGCATTTGAATGTGCATTTCATATGTTTGCTTGCATGGCACAAGTTTTAAATTTCAATATCCATGCTTGTGTGGTGTATGCTAGTTGTAGGTTTGAATGATGAAATAAAAATCTAGCATGCATAGGTTATCTAGTGATTTCATTTTCAAGTGTTTCTAAGTGGTATCGAGCTAACCATGGTGCTAAGGATGGTATAATGGTGCACTCCGATTGGTATCACGCTTCAAAGGTCCATCTTTTATACCTTAGCATCATTTGGTAGACATTGCCTCCTATATTTCCTATCTAAGCATATGTGCAAGCTTCAATCCAAACTCTTAGCACATATATAGGGGGAGCAATTGCTGCCATATGGAATTTATGAAACTTCTCCATATCTTTTTACACATGGTAAATATGCTTGGACAAGCAACATGGATTCAATTGAATTTTAATTCATATCTTTGTATAAGGATTGTCATCAATTACCAAAAAGGGGGAGATTAAAAGCTCTAGTTTGGTTTTGGTGAATTGATGAAACCCTAAGTGCTAACCTAGTTTATCAAGTGATCATGAGATAGGTAGCACACTCCAAGTGGTGAAGCAAATGAAGATCATAGCATGATGATGATGATGGCATGGTGATGATCAAGTGCTTGGACGTGAAAAGAAGAAAGAGAAAAACAGAAGGCTCAAGGCAAAGGTATAAATGGTAGGAGCTATTTTGTTTTAGTGATCGAGACATTTAGAGAGTGTGATCACATTTAGGATTGATAGCCGTACTATTAAGAGGGGTGAAACTCATATCAAAATACGGTTATCAAAGTGCCACTAGATGCTCTAACTCATTGCATATGCATTTAGAATCTAGTGGAATGCTAACACCCTTGATAATGTTTGTGAAAATATGCTAACACATGTGCACAAGGTGATACACTTGGTGGTTGGCACATTTGAGCAAGGGTGAAGAAGTTAGAGGTGAAGAGGAGTTAGTCTTGCTGGTCGCTGAGTGACTGGATACTGGTCTCAGAGGGACCGGCGCGTTCAGTCAAGTGTGACAGCATAGACGCCAGCGTCAGTCATCGACCGGACTGGACGCTGGGTCTTGGACTGGCCGGACGCTGAGGTCCAGCGTCCGATCGTGTTGACCAACAGCGCAGAATGAAGTCAACAAGTGACAGGACGCTGGCTGTGTCCGGTCAAGCATGACCGGACGCGTTCGGTCATGAAATATCATTTCTGGAACCTTACTGGAAACGACCGGACGCTGGAGGCTCATCGTCCGGTTAGTTTGTGCGTAGTGTCCGGTCAATAGATGACCGTTGAAATCTGACGAACAACATTTGAAGCAGGGGACACGTGGCGTGTATCACGTGACCGGACGTTGACGATCGGACCGGAGCTGCCCAATTGAGGGGTACAACGGCTCTATTTCGTGGGGGCTTCTATTTAAGCCCCATGGCCGGCTCAAGCTCGCCCTCTTGGCCATTTGCATTGACATAGCAACCTTGTAAGCTTAGCCAAAGCCCTCCCACTTATCTCCATCATTGATTCATCATCTTTGTGAGATTGGGAGAGAATCCAAGTGCATTGCTTGAGTGTTTGCATCTAGAGGCACTTGGTGTTCGTGTTTCGCTGCGGGGTTCGCTTGTTACGCTTGGTGGTTGCCGCCACCTAGATGGCTTGGAGCAGCGAGGATCGTTGAGCGGAGGTTGGTGATTGTCTCCTGCTCCAATCATGGTGATTGTGAGGGGTTCTTGACCTTTCCCCGGCGGAGAGCCAAAAGGTACTCTAGTGAATTGCTCGTGGCTTGTGTGATCCTCATCTTATGTTGGTTGTGCGGCACCCTATTGAGGGTTTGGCATGTGATGCCAATTAGCACGTGAACCTCCAAGTGAGTGAATCGCCACAACGAGGAGTAGCTTGCTGGCAAGCAAGTGAACCTCGGTAAAAAATCATTGTGTTCATCATTTGATTCTGAGGTGATTGGTCTTCATTGTTATTCATTCTTGTGATTGATTGGCTCCTTCCTCGACACGGCGGTATAACCTTCTTGCTCACTCTCTTTACATTACCGCAAACTAGTTGTCAAGCTCTTTAGTGTAGCTAGTTGTGAGAGCTTGTTAGTTTGGTTAGTGTGGCTCTTTAGTTAGCCTTTGAGAGCACACTAACTTAGTGTAGTGACATAGCTATTGTGTGGATAGAAACTATATAAACTAGAATTGTGATAGGTGGCTTGCAATTTTAGTAGGCTAGCGCAACACTTGCTTTGCCTCATAATTGTCTAACCGGTTTGCTAAGTGTTGTTGTAGAAATTTTTATTAGGCTATTCACCCCCCTCTAGCCATTAGGACCTTTCATCGGCGCCGCTCCCTAGGCGTGCCCCTGCTAACTGCTCCTCCGATAGGGTCACATTCGGGGTGTGACACAAGAAGACAAAGC
The DNA here is from genome assembly GCA_904845875.1 of Miscanthus lutarioriparius. Taxonomy (NCBI): domain Eukaryota; kingdom Viridiplantae; phylum Streptophyta; class Magnoliopsida; order Poales; family Poaceae; genus Miscanthus; species Miscanthus lutarioriparius. The sequence continues at coordinate 97,161,136 of CAJGYO010000003.1, read as the reverse complement.
TTCTCATGACCTCTAGGGGCTCGGGGGCTTCTGGGCCCACGTGTCAGCCCCTGGAGCCAACCTCCTTCGCCACCAAGAAGGCTCTAGAAGGTCTCACCAGGGGGAGGCCGGTCCAAGCCGACACCGTTTGACACGCAGAGTGTTAGAACAGAGCAGCCGAACAACGTCCAGGCTTCTTTGGCTCCAAGACACCTCGACGGTCCTCGACGCACCGCTACAAGGCCCTCCTAGACTTCGGCGCACATAGACCATAGACTAGAACCCTCAAACCACCTTGTACCCGACCTATCTCATTATATAAGGGATAAAGTCAAACCTAGAGGGGAGAGGATCCGAGTTTGATCACCAAACACTCCATTCCATTCCATCAGCCTACATCCACCACCAGATTGCCACTGGTGAGGTGCTCCCACTGCCTATTCGCTTCTGGTACTACCTCCCGGACCTACCTCTCGGGATACAGAACGCGGCGACGTCCTTCCAGCTGGAGCTAGAGCACCTCATCAGTCATGAGATGCCGCGGAACATTATCCTCTCTAGCGCAGTAGGGACTGACGTCCCCTTGCTCCACGCCTTCCTCAAGGTCCTCTCAGAGAACGGACCAGAGTATGACTCTGATGGCACCGACTACGACGCCCTGCCGCACATGTGCTACCACTTCGACGGCAACGATCTTGTTGAGGAGGCGCCTAGGCTCACGCCGCTGGATCAGAGTCCTCGTAGACACACGACCTACCTTCAGGAGAAGGTGGACCGCTTGCGTGCTCGGCAGGTGGACTTGGAGGCCACCGAGGTAGAGCTCGAGCCTCAAAGGCATGACTTTGCATGGCAGCAAACTGCGCACCCTCTCGACGACGATGACGACGCCCGCACGAGGGCTCCCAGCAGCCTCTGCTTCTCCAGCGTGGCATACAACATGGCGGCCATTGCTTGCCACCTAGAAGACATCTCCGACATGCCGGACCCGAAGACCAACGAGCGGCTAAACGAGGCAAAGTGGCTCCTCTGTGTCGCCCTCGAGCTGTAGGCCACGAGTTTAGCCTCTCGGCGCCACGCCGTGCTCTCCTAGCCATCCCAGACGACGACCACTACCAATGGGGGGGAGGGGGCGCTCTAACGCTCATACCCTACAGGCGGTGGGGAGCAGTGGCGACACCTCCAACAATAGCTCTAACCGGTCGCAAACCCGGGGCACCAAGCCTCGGTAGGAGCGAAGGCGTGACCTTTCTCCTCGGTGTCCCCCCACGTGGCACCGGATCAGCGATGATCATGACGTCTGTGATACCATAGAGGCTAGATGCCATGCTCAGGCATAGTCCTGTACCCCTGAGCGACGGGGCAGGGGCCCTGTCCTGGATCACTTTCGCCCCCTAGCGTTTGGGGCAGTGATCTGGGCGGCCCACAACCCCAGGCATTTTCGGCCGCCGACATACATCTCCAAGTACGACGGCGAGACCAACCCGAACCATGAAGGTTGGGGGGTCAGAGGACAACTTCGCCGTCTAGTACCTTCCCCTGCTTCTGTCAAGCTCAACAAGGGCTTGGCTCGAGCAGCTCGAGCCGGCGGCATCCGCTGCTAGGGTGATCTCTGTTCGGTCTTCATCGACCACTTCTAGGGTACCTAGACCCACCCAGGGAACTCCTAAGATCTTCACAACTATAGGCAGAGGGCCGATGAGACCCTACGGGAGTACATCCAGTGCTTCTCCAAGAAGTGCAATGAGCTCCCAAAAATCACCGACGCCGATGTGATCAACGCCTTCATCTATGGCATGACCTACGAGGTGCTCATCCACGCCCTCAGCTGCGAGACCCCATGCACGAAGCGGGAGCTCCTGGACATCTCCACCTAGTATGCCACCGGTGAGGAGGCCATCTAGGCCAACTTCACTGAGAAAGCCAAGGCCGTTGGCCACCTCAGCGGTGGTGATGGCGCTGAAGATCCTGCCTCATCCCAGACCTTAGCTGCGGGGAGGAGATGGTCACCGCGGCCGACCGCATCGCCAGACCTTAGCCCCGCGGGTGCGCTGCATGCCCAGAACACTTCAAGAAGGCGCTCGAGTCCCCCTACTTGTTTCATGGGGGGCAAGTGAAGCATCTCCTCAAGGACTACGCTACCATGAAGGACTACATCCGTAGCACCCTCAGCCACCAGGGCAAGGCCTAGAAGCCTGCCTCAAAGGCTAGCGACCCGGCGGATGGTGCCCAAGAGAAGACAATGAGTTCCCTAAAGTCGAGCGCTGCCTCATGATCTTTGGGGGCTCCAAGGCATATGAATCCTACCGGTAGCGCCGCATCACCGAGCAGGAGGTGAACGCCGTTCAAACCCTCACCGCCCTGACATGGCTTCGATGGTCCCAAACGGCCATCACCTTCGACCAAGAGGATCACCCCGATCGCGTCCCTCATCCAGGGCGCTACCCGCTCATGGTCAGCCCAATTATGGGCACCACGCGCCTCACCAAGGCGCTGATGGATGGAGGCAGTGGCCTCAACATACTCTACACCAGCACCCTCGACAAGATGGGCATCCCTCATATCAGCTTGCATCCTAGCAAGGCATGGTTCTATGGGATTGTGCCAGGGAAGGAAGCCGTACCCCTCGGGCACATCCGGCTCAACATCACCTTCGATCAGCAGGACAACTTCCACAAGGAGCAGCTCACCTTTGAGGTTATCGACTTCCCCGGTGTCTACCACGCCCTCCTCGGTCGATCGTGCTTTGCCAAGTTCATGGCCATCCCCAACTACACTTACCTTAAGCTTAAGATGCCAGCCCAAAGGGGTCATCAGTGTCAAGGGCAGCTTCAAGCAAACCTACTACTGTGAGCAAGACTACATCGCCCAAACGGCCATGCTCAACGCCCCCTGTGCTCCTGATGGCCCTGGCCACGACACAGGAAGGGCGTCAGCGGGGGAAGCAGTTAAGATGGAGGCAGTGATCGATCAACCGAGTGTCGGCAAGGCGGTCAAGACCCATAGCGGCTGTGGTGGCTCGGCTAGCCCCTCCATCTAGGTGCTCGGCTCCCTAGAAAGGGTTGACCCGATCGAGGTGAGTTTCGACCTTTCCCCATGAGGAAGGCCATTGCCGAGCCATCCACCCTGAAGTGACGCCTCCCGAGCCAAGGCCCACCTATCGACCTCCCTCGCTGGCCTACCTCTCCAAAAACAAAAACCAAGATAAGTCTTGTCCTTCTAACCCTCTTACTTTCGCTTACCTCTATTTGCTCTATTTGCTATCTTCCTTGACCTGAGCCATCCTAGCGATGGCTCGGCCGCACCAAAGGATCGGCTGAGCTAACCACTTGCTAACCTTTTCTGAAGGAGGACCACTATAGAAGGCCCCCGAGCGAGGCAAGGATGGGACGGATGGAGCAGGAAGAGCAGGCAAAAGATCGGCAAGGTGCTAGCGGAGCAGCCTCGGCCATCGCGTTACCAGCTATGTCCTCTTTCTCCTCTCATGTGTCTATTCTATTTTCTTTGTAGCTATCTACCTATCTCCCAATCCTTCATCGGATCATTCCACCCCACTGCATGCCGGTCCGAGGGCCCCCAAAAGGAGCATCGCTGAGGGTTCGAGGCTGGCCCACCGGGCTTCAAGGTCGCCCGAAGCAACCAAAAGTGCGAGGGATGCTTAGGAGACGAGCCTACGTGGCTATAGTCGGGGCGCTCAGAAGCGCCCTAACCATCTGGATGAGCGATGTCTGAGTACTGACCTAGAGCTACTCGTGGTGACCCAACAAGGGAGGCAGCGAGCCCCCGAGTGCCGACAGACGGGCTCAGGAACTATACGAATGGCTCGGTCGGGAAACCGAGGATCTCCCCTCTGGGGGACATGAACGGGGCATGGAACGACCGTAAACCTAGGGTTCTCATGGACTTACCCGCTAGCAGCATAGGCACGACGATCTTGGCCAATGAGGCCATCATCGTAATAGCCTAGCCTAATGAGGGATCAAGTCTCTGAGCATGACTCAAGAGCAAAATGAGATTACACATGAAAGTAATCTCATTTCATCAATTGGGAACAACCCGATTACAGTATACGATGGCAAAAACCACAACCGACCCACCACCGTGTGGTAGCAAAGGCCATGGCCGCCTGGTTGGGACCCCCCAATTGAGCTTCTGTGGCACATAGATAGGCACAGTGAAGGTGGGGCAGACCCCGCCTCTCTAGAGCTGGGGAGCCGATCCTGGCTCGGGACCGACGACGCTCGACCAAGCAAGCCAGCGCAAAGGCCCGCTAAGCCCCTAGGCTACTGGCTCTCCCATTGATAAAACAAAAAGACCCCATCAACCCAAGGCGTTGGGATTCTTCCCCTTTCTCAAGGAGGAGCAGTGGGGCAGGGACTCGATGAGCCTCGGCGTCTGGGAAGCATTGGCACTTGCAACTCAGGGCAACACCACGGAAGCTCGGGCTGTTGGTGGCAATTGAGGCCGCCGTCTCCCGCCCAACGCCGTGGTTCCATAGCTGCCTCTATGCCATGTCATTAGCTCCCAGTCGCTGGAGTCCTTCCACCCTTAGAGAAGCAGTCGCCCGGTGGACAACACCAAGCTCACTCAAAGGGAAGCATTGCACTTCATCGACACCGCCATCACCGCCGAAGAAGATGGATCCAAAGAAGAAGAAGAACAGAGGGGGTTGGAGGAAGGGATTGAAGACGCTGCGTCCCCTGGGGGCCTCCCTTTATAGCCAAAGGCGGTGCGCTGTGAGCGGCTCGAGGCCCTCCGATCAGCCATCAGCGGCTACAAAGGACCCTGGGGAACCGGCTAGGCGTCCCTTCAATCCCTGCAGCATGCCTCCGGGTGGTTGTGTGATGACGGTCATGCAGTAAAGATGGAGTTAGGGAACTGCTGGCAATGAGTCAAGTCCCCGATCCACTTTCCACCGTGCACGACGCCCACTCCGCGCACGCCTCCTCGTGGGACTTGGGTGGATCTGCCTCCCCCGGGCCCACCGGCTATCTTTGATGACGTGGATCCATGCGCACCAAGTGCCACGGCTCCTCCTCCACCAGATCTACTCCACGTGGCCCTGACGTCCCATCTCCTAGATGAGACAGGATGGCACAGGGGCACGCGCGCGCGTCATAACACCTCCACCAGGCATGACGGCCCAGATGCCATCAACCACCTATGCAAGGCATCAGCGGATGGGACATGCCCAGAAGCCGCCCCCTTCACTGGCAAGGAGGCCCCACAATGGCCTCGGGGGCTGCGCCAACTCCCTAGATGGAGCAGCCTGACCCCTCGATCAACGAGCGCTCAGGTGGTGCATCCCCTAGAAACCAACCAACTCCCTAGAGTTGGGTCGGGAGCCGTTGGGTAGTGGTCCCAACGAGGGCCTCTGTCTAAGCCTTGGTGCGCTCCCACTTCCCTAATGTATGGCTGTAAAGGGTCAGCCCCAGAAGGCCAGCTCGAGAGGATCAGGACATGTGTTATCGCAGCCCTCAGAAGGGCGTGGAGCTCTGGATGATCAGATGGCCATGAACCAGAGCCTAGCGCTCTCGATCACCTAGCCCACGGTAGGCTCCAATCAGAAAGGAGGGCGCCCCTGGGCCTATGACCGGTGACTCCCAGACGAGCTCGCTGAGCCCTCACTTGAGTCGAAGACCCATGCGACATAGACTCATGAAGGGATCAGCATCATCTTTGCTCGACCTCGATAGTCGAGCATTATCCATCACACTAGAAAAGAGGGCCCCAAGCAAGGCACAACACTCTCGCCAGTGGAAGCCATCCCCGCCAAGGAGGGTTCGGTCACTAGAAGATCGAATTCAGCCCTTCATCGCCATCACGCCAGGCGAGGCCACAAAAGGCTCTGGGGCTCCTGATGAGATCCTAATATATAGGTATGTTAAGCCTCGGGTCCAATGGTTCCCGAACAAACAAGACCCCTGATCGACCCCTTCAGGATCGCCTAGGGGCTCGGGGGCTATGCCTATCGGGCACTCTTGCGCGCACCCTCTAGCAAAGAGATCCAATCGAGCCTGACTCAACCACAGCTTCCGCCTGAGACTCGGGGGCTTACCCGAGCCTTGGGCTCCCGATTTATGGCACCTCTAGGCCCGGGCCTTGGCTCCTACCCATCTAACGATGCCAGCCAAGGCCCAGGCATAAGAAGACAAGCCTTAGGCTACCGATGCCCGGAGGCTCCTCGACGTCGCTCCTAGGCATGCCCCTGCCAACTACTCCTCTGACAGGGTCACATCTAGGCGTGACACAAGAAGACAAAGCTTCCCACAGCCTCCGAGGGCTCGGTGAAAGCCCTAGTTTGGTTTTGGATAATTGATGAAACCTAGCACTAACCTTTGTTATGAGTTGTGATATGATCTAAGTTGGTGCAATTCAAGTGATTGAGTAAGATGAGGTCCATTGTGATGAAGGTGGACTTGTGTTGATGATGATCAAGCTCAACTTGGAAAAGAAGAAAGAGAAAACAAAAACCAAGAAGATCAAGGTAAAGGTATATGATAGGTTTTTGTTTTGCACTCAAGACACCATAGAGGGTGTGAGTGACTTAGGATCGATAGCCATACTATAAAGAGGGGAAATCTTTGGCTAAATGGTTATTGAGTGCCACTAGGTGACATTGTTCTTGCATATGCATTTAGGAACCTAGTGTGCTAACTTTGACCCTTGTAAAATGCTTTGAAAAATGCTAACACACGTGCACACAAGTTCTACACTTTGTGGTTAGCAAGTTGGAAGCAAGGGCAAAGTGGTCGTGGACTTAGAAAATGAAAAGGAGCTAAAAGTTCACGACCGGCCGCTAGCCGCAGGGTGACCAGACTCACCCCGGGTGTGTCCGGTCACTTATAGCCGTGATGAAGTCTCTGGCCGAGAGCACTGAGAACCTACTGGATGCAATGACCTAACGCTGGCCATGCATCTGGTCATGCTAACCAGAGGAGGCAGCAATCGGTGGCGCGATTGGACGTAGGAGCAGAGAAGCGATCGGACGCGCAGAAGAAAAGCAATTTTGCTGATGTATGCTAACGTCGCGCGCGTGGTATTCACTCGATGATTGAATTGGTACTCATCTTGTGATTGGTTCACTCCTCTATGGGGCGGTATAATCACCCTACTCATTCTTTTACATTTCCACAAACTAGTTGTAGCAAGCTCTTTAGTGTAGCTAGAATTAAGAGCTTGCCTTGTAGTTTAAGTTCATCTAGTGGAGCTCTTCAATGTAGCAAGTGTGAGAGCTCTTAGTGAGTAGTAACTTAGCCAATTGTGTGCCTAGTAATCATAGTAACTAGAATTGTTGGATAGGTGGCTTGCAACCCTTGTAATGCTAGAGCAAATTTCCATTTTGCTATTTGTCATACTAATTAAATTGCTCTAGTTGGTTTGTAGATTTTTACGTAGGCTATTCACCCCCCCCTCAAGCCATATTAGGACATTTCAAGTGGTATCAGAGCCGTGGTCACCGTTGATTCAAGGCTGAACAACCTTCGGTGCAAAATATGGCTCAAATAGTGTTCAACCATGTTGGGGGCAAACCATCGTTCTTTGATGGCACATCTTTTGACTATTGGAAGAGAAAGACAAATATGTACCTTGGTTCAATCAATGACAAGGTGTGGGATGTGGTAGAGAATGAGTTTGTGATTCTTGACCCTACCAATCTCACTGACAATGACAAGATCAACAAGCAATGCAACACTATGGCACTCAACACAATATACAATGGCATTGATTCAAAGGTGTTTGAGCAAACCAAAGATCTTGAGAAGGCAAGTGAAGTTTGCGTGAGACTAGAAGAAACATATGAGGGCACTTCAACGGTAAAAGGTGCCAAGCTCTACATGCTCAAAGACAAGCTATCAAACTTTAAGATGAAGGATAATGAGTCTATTCCAGCAATGTTCTATAGGCTACATGTCATTATCAATGATCTCAAGAGTTTGGGTAAGAATATGAAGGATGAGGACTTCTCTCACAAGTTCTTGATGTGTTTGCCAAAGAGATTCAAGACATTGAGAACTATCATCTTTAGAGATGGATTGAAGGATGTCACTCCAAATGAGGTGCTTGGTGATGTGATGACCGAGGACCAATACAATAGTGATGGTGAAGAGCTTGTGAAGGAGGAAGACAAAAAGAAGAAAAGTGTGGCATTCAAGGCTAGCTCATCATTCAAGAACAAGGGCAAGTCCAAGAAAGAATCAAGTGATGATGAAGATCTTAGTGACATTGATGTTGTAGCAATGGCTCTCTTTGTGCGTAAGATGGGAAAATTCATGAAGAAGAAGGGCTATGGTGCAAGAAAGAGAAGAGATCACACGAAGAGCAAATAATATGTGAGAAGATGCTACAATTGCAAGAACCCCGATCATGTTGTAGCGGATTATCCCAACAATAGTGACAATAATGAGGATGAGAAGAAGAAGCACAAGAAGGACAAGAAGGAAAAGAAGGAGAAGAAGGAGAAGAAGATGACCTTCCAAAAGAAGAAGGGTGGAGGCTATGTGGTCACTTAGGATAGTGATGGCTCTTCGGATAGTGATGGCTCTAGTGATGATGACAAGAAATCCATCAAGAAAGCACTAGCAAGCATCGCCATCAACAATAAGCCTTCCATCTTCGACACTCCATCGACATGCCTCATGGCAAAGCCTACCAAGGTAAAATATGATGTGAGTGATGATGATAAATGTGAAAGTGATGCTTGTAGGAGTGATGATGATGATGAGGAATACACCAAGGAGGAGCTCTTGGACATGTGTGAGCAAGTGCACACTTGCTTTGAGATGAAGAGAAAGGAGTGTAAAGAATTGCGCAAGAAAGTCAAATTTCTTGAGCAATCCATTGATGAGCTCAATGCCACTCATGAGAGGCTAATGGAAGCCCATGAGGAGCTTGGCAAAGCTCACTCTAAGCTTGAAAAGGCTCACTCCTCTCTCCTCGAGCAAGCCAAGAAGGAGGAAGCCAAGAAGGAGCAAGTGATTGTTACATGTGATGTGGAACTAACATATGATATTATTGATGAATCTTTTTATAAGCCCATTGTTGTTGCTCCCACTAACCCTTCTTGTAGCACTACCACTTCTACTTCACCATTGAGTGATGGTTTCACTTGTGATCACGAATGGTGGAAAATGAGACCCTCAAGAAGGAGGTGAATGAGCTCACTCGTGCCTTAGACAATGCCTATGATGGAGATGCCCGCTTGCTAAAGTGCTTGGGTAGCCAAAGGTTTTCTCTCAACAAAGAGGGATTAGGCTATACCCCCAAGAAAGGGGACTTTTGTCACTCCCAAAACTAGCTTTGTGAAGGGCAATGGTCGGTTTTGCAATAGATGCAAGCAAGTTTGGCATATAGAGCAATATTGCAAGACTAACAAGAACAAACAACCTAATGTATCCTCAATTAGATTTGATTCTTGTTATATGCTTGTTAAGGGTGCCAATGGTGTGAAAGCTAAGTTCATTGGTATACCAATTGTGGGCTCAAAGAAGAAGGCCATTTGGGTACCAAAGACCGTGGTAACTAACCTTCAAGGACCCAAGCAAGTTTGGGTACCTAAAAAGAATTGATCTTATTTTGTAGGTCAATTATAAAGCTGAAGGAAGGCATTGGGTGCTTGATAGTGGGTGCACTCAACACATGACCGGTGATTCAAGAATGTTCAATTCAATCAATGAGAATGAGAGCAATGGGATCGATAGTATCACATTTGGTGACAATGACAAAATCAAGGTCAAAGGTCTTGGTAAGATTGCAATATCCAATGATTTAAGCATTTCCAATGTGCTACTAGTAGAGAGCTTGAACTTCAACCTATTGTCGGTAGCTCAACTTTGTGATCTTGATTTCAAGTGCATATTTGGTGTGGATGATGTAGAGATCATAAATGTAGATGGCTCTAACTTGATATTCAAAGGATTTAGATATGAGAATCTATACTTGGTTGATTTCAATACAAGAGAAGCTCAATTGTCAACATGTTTGCTCACTAAGTCTAGCATGGGTTGTTTATGGCATAGAAGGCTTGGTCATGTTGGAATGAAACAATTGAACAAGTTAATTAAGCATGATCTAGTTAGAGGCTTGAAATATGTCGCATTTGAGAAGGATAAGCTATGTAGTGCATGTCAAGCCGAAAAGCAAGTTGGTAACACACATCCTAAGAAGAGTATGATGAGCACATCTAAGGCATTTGAGTTGTTGCATATGGATTTATTTGGGCCAACTACATATACAAGTATTGGTGGCAACAAGTATGGATTTGTGATTGTGGATGATTTCACTAGATATACATCGGTGTTCTTTCTTGTTGACAAGAGTGATGTGTTTGCAACCTTCAAGACATTCATCAAGAGAATTCACAATGAGTTTGAAACAACCATCAAGAAAGTGAGAACTGATAATGGAAGTGAGTTCAAGAATACAAGAACTGATGAACTTTGTGATGAGTTTAGAATTAGGCATCAATTCTCGGTCAAGTACACTGCTCAATCAAATGGCCTAGTTGAGAGGAAGAATAGAACTTTGATTGACATGGCAAGATCTATATTGAGTGAGTACAATGTGAGTCATTCATTTTGGGCTGAAGCAATCAACACGACTTGCTACTATAGCAACCGCCTCTATTGTCATCCCATGATGGAGAAGACACCATATGAGCTCTTGAATGGAAGAAAGCTCAATATTGCATACTTTTGGGTTTTTGGGGTGCAAATGCTATATATTGAAGAAAGGCACAAGATTGAGCAAGTTTGAGAAGAAATGTGATGAAGGTTTCTTGCTTGGTTACTCCACTACTAGCAAGGCTTATAGAGTTTGGAATTTGGCTAGTGATACTCTTTAGGAGGTTCATGATGTGGAATTTGATGAAACCAATGGCTCCCAAGAGGAAGATGAGAATCTAGATGATGTGAGAGGCACTCAATTGGTCAATGCAATGAAGAATATGGATATTGGTGATATAAGGCCTAGAGAGGTGATTGAAGTTGAAGATTGCAAAGATCAAGTGCTCTCTAACTCAAATGTGCAAGTTGACACGAATCAAGCTAGTTTATCATCTCAAGTGCAAAATCAACAAGTGGCTAGTACATCATCTCAACCAAATGACCAACCAAGTGCAAGCAATCAAGTTCAAGTCCTCCAACTAATCAATGTTGCAAGAGATCATCCATTGAATTCTATCATTGGTGATATTTTAAGAGGTGTGCAAACAAGATTAAGATTGACATCATTTTGTGAATATTTCTCATTTGTATCATCCATAGAACCTAAGAAGATAGATGAAGCTTTGAAGGATGTTGATTGGGTAAATGCTATGTATGAAGAGCTAAACAATTTCACAAGAAACCAAGTATGGGAGTTAGTTGAGAGGCCTAAGGATCATAATGTGATTGGAACCAAGTGGGTCTTTTGCAACAAGCAAGATCAAGATAGGATAGTTGTAAGGAACAAAGCAGGATTAGTGGCACAAGGTTACACCCAAGTTGAAGGTCTAGACTTTGGAGAAACATATGCCCCGGTTGCAAGATTGGAAACAATTAGGATCTTGTTAGCCTATGCTTGTGCCCACAACATCAAATTGTGCTAAATGGATGTGAAGAGTGCATTTCTCAATGGATACATCAATGAGCTTGTGTATGTTGAGCAACCTCCCGATTTTGAAGATGAGAAGAAACCCAACCTTGTCTACAAGTTAAGAAAGGCTTTGTATGGGTTGAAACAAGCACCAAGAGCATGGTATGAGAGATTGAGGAATTTCCTACTCTCTAAGGGATTTAAGATGGAAAAGGTTGACACCACTCTCTTCACCAAAAATCTAGGTAATGACTTGTTTGTGTTGCCAATCTATGTTGATGATATCATATTTGGATCAACCAATCAAGATTTTTGTGAGGAGTTTGGAAAGATGGTGGTAAGTGAGTTTGAGATGTCCATGATTGGAGAGCTTAGTTACTTCCTTGGTCTTCAAATCAAACAAATGAAGAATGACACATTTGTGAGTCAAAGCAAGTACATCAAACACATGCTCAAGAAGTTTAGAATGGATGATGCTAAAGCTATTAGTACACCAATGGGGACAAATGGAAGCTTGGATAGTGATGCTAATAGCAATATGGTGGATCAAAAGATGTATCGGTCTATAATTGGAAGCCTACTCTATATGACCGCATCAAGGTCGGATGTGATGTTTAGTGTATGCATGTGTGCTAGATTTTAAGCCTCACCAAGAGAAAGTCATTTGAAGGCAACCAAGAGAATATTGAGGTACTTGAAGCATACACAAAATGTTGGATTGTGGTATCCCAAAGGAGCAAGATTTGTGTTGATTGGATATTCGGACTCCAATTATGCGGGATTCAAAGTTGAAAGAAAGAGCACATCGGGCACATGTCAACTATTAGGAATATCACTTGTGTCTTGGTCATCAAAGAAGTAAAATAGTGTAGCACTTTCAACTGCTGAAGCGGAGTACATTTTGACCGGTAGTTGTTGTGCTCAATTACTTTGGATGAAGGCTACTTTGAGTGACTTTGGAATCAAATTCAAACAAGTGTCATTGCTTTGTGACAATGAGAGTGCCATCAAGCTCACCAACAATCTGGTGCAACATGTAAGAACAAAGCACATTGATGTCCGCCATTATTTCATAAGAGACCACCAACAAAAATGGGACATATGCATTGAGAGTGTGGGCACCGATGATCAACTTGCCGATATATTTACCAAGCCACTTGATGAGAAGAGGTTTTGCAAGCTAAGGAATGAATTGAACATACTTGAATTCTCAAATATGTGTTGATGCACCCCCATTATATGACATGCCTCTCCTTCGAGCAAAGCAAGGTATGATTGACACGTCATTCATACATTGCTAAGGACTTGTTTAGTGCATCTAGTCATTACTCACATATCTTAGGCTCATTCATGGAAACCAAATGAATTTGATGCTTGTATGGTACCACTTTTGCTTGTATGCTTGAAATGATCTAGTGGTAGCATATGATATGTGTTGTGGGCTTGTGAACCTAGTGTTTAATCTAGAGAATGAGCTATAAGTGTTTAACTCAACATGGTGCATGATAACCCTTATTTGGAGGTGTGAAGAAGCTTGCCCTTGGATCAAACCGAGTTAAATATCTTTTGTAAGTAATCTAGATTGAACCAAATTGAGAAAATGATCCTCACTTCACATGGTTTCACCCCAACCTATCTAAAATTTGAGCTCACCTTTTGTGTTAATTGTTGACAAAGGCGGAGAGAATTCACAAAGATAGTAAGATAGGGGGAGCAAACAAATAAAATGATATGGTAAGGGGATCAATAAAATTTGAAGCACACAAGAAAGAATTCACAAAGATAGTAAGATAGGGGGAGCAAACAAATAAAATGATATTGTACGGGGATCAATTAAAATTTGAAGCACACAAGTAGGGGGAGCAAGCTCATAAACTTGTATGTTGTATTTGTATGTGCATTACATATGTTTACTTGCATGGAATAAGTTTTAAATTCCATATCCATGCTTGTGTGGTGTATGCTAGTAGTAACTTGAATGATGAATGAAGCACTAGCATGCATAGGAAGAGTAACTAGACTTGTGCTTATCATGTAAAAACTAGACCCTTTCATATAATGTTGATCTCATGGGGTTTTCTAGTTTTTTGTGAATATCTAGCTACTAATGGTGCTAAGGATGGTGTATATTGACAACTCTGATTGGTATCACACTTCAAAGGTCCATTCTTTACACCTTAGCATCATTTGGTAGCTATTACTCTCCCAAACTTTCAATCCATGCATATGTGCAAGCTTTCAAATCCAAACTCTTAGCACATATGTAGGGGGAGCTAATACTATCAAATTTGGGTTGATGAAACTTGTCCATAATCTTTACACATGGTAATATGCTTGGGCAAGCAACATGAATCCAAAAAGATTTAATTGAATATCTTTGTAAATAGGTTGTCATCAATTACCAAAAAGGGGGAGATTGAAATCCCTAGTTTAGTTTTGGATAACTGATGAAACCTAGCACTAACCTTTGTCATGAGTTGTGATATGAGCTAGGTTGGTGCAATCCAAGTGATTAAGCAAGATGAGGTCCATGGTGATGAAGGTGGACATGTGTTGATGATGATCAAGCTCAACATGGAAAGAAAGAAGAAAAACAAAAACTAAGAAGATCAAGGCAAAAATATATGATAGGTTTTTGTTTTGCACTCAAGACACAATAGAGGGTGTGAGTGGCTTAGGATCGATAGCCATACTATAACGAGGGAAAATCTTTGGCTAAACGATTATCGAGTGCCACTAGGTGACATTGTTCTTGCATATGCATTAAGGAACCTAGTATGCTAACTTTGACCCTTGTAAAATGCTTTGAAAAATGCTAATACACGTGCACACAAGTTCTACACTTTGTGGTTAGCAAGTTGGAAGCAAGGACAAAGTGGTTGTGGACTTAGAAAATGAAAAGGAGCTGAAAGTTCACGACGAACGCGCGGCATGGTGAGGTGGTGTTGGACTCACCCAGGCGCGTCCGGTCATTTATATTGGACATTGTGAAATCTATGGCTCGAGTTGAAGTTACCATTGAGAGAAGCAAATGGGGCACGTGGACGGCGAGGGCGACCTAACGGACGTTGGTCGTCGTGCGTCGATCATGCTAACTAAAGGTAGAGGAAAGGTATCTTGCGGCTTGGGGCTCACCCTCTTGGCACTTTGACATTGACATCCTTGTGAGCCTAAGCAAACACCTCCCACTCATCTCCATCATTGATCATAGTGAGGAGCGTGAGAAGCGATTTCGGACGTGTAGAAAGAAAAGCAAGTTCTTTTTCTTAGTGGTTGCATACAGCGGCGTCAGAGAAGCGCACATGGTGAGTGAGGGGTGTTGTGCAGAGTCGAAGGTAGACTAGACGTGTCATTGAGTTACCTCACTTGTGGGTAGGTTCTTGCGGTGTCAATTGTGTCGAGGTCGCGTTCGACCGGGCGCGTCCGGTCACTAATTTCCTGCTCTGGAGTCATACTGGACTTGATCGAACACATTGTGAATGTGAGTCCGGCCATTTTGGGGACGAGTCCGGTCATTCATTAACTCATGGGTGATCGTTGAAGTTACCATTGAGATCAGGCAACTTGGATTCAAATGGGGACACGTGGACGGCTGAGGGCGATCGGACGTAGGCCGACCGGACGTTGGGGTGTGTCCGGTCAGTGCGTCTGGTCAGCCCGAGAGTGTCCAACGGCTCTTTGAGTCTTGGGGCTCTATAAATAGAAAGGTACTGGCTTGGGGCTCACCCTCTTGGCACTTTGACATACTTGACATCCTTGTGAGCCTAAGCAAACACCTCCCACTCATCTTCATCATTGATTCATCATCATAGTGAGATTGTGAGTGATTCCAAGTGCATTTGCTTGAGTGATTACATCTAGTGGCACTTGGGGATCGTTGTGGCTGCGGAGTTCTTGTTACTCTTAGTGGTTGCCGCCACCTAGATGGCTTGGAGCAGCAGAGAAGCTTCGGCACGAGTTGGTGATTGTTCGTGGCCGGCTCCGGTGATTGTGAGGGGTGTTGTGCATTTCCCGGTGGAGAGTCAAAAGGTAACTCTAATGGATTGCTCGTGTCATTGAGTTACCTCACTTGTGGGTAGGTTCTTGCGGTGTCCAATTGTGTGGACGAGGTTCGTGCAACACCTCTTAGCCGCCAAACCACCAAGTGTTGGTCGACATAACAGGGACTAGCGTGCCAGCAAGCACGTGAACCTCGGGAGAAAAATTGGTTGTCTCTTGCCCTTTGGTATTCTCCCAGTGATTAAATTGGTACTCATCTTGTGATTGGTTCACTTCTCTACGCGACGGTATAATCACCCTACTCATTCATTTACATTTCCGTAAACTAGTTGTAGCAAGCTCTTTAGTGTAGCTAGAATTGAGAGGTTGCCTTATAGTTTAAGTTTATCTAGTGGAGCTCTTTAGTATAGCAAGTGTGAGAGCTCTTAGTGAGTAGTGACTTAGCCAATTGTGTGCCTAGTGATTATAGTAACAAGAATTGTTGGATAGGTGGCTTGCAACCCTTGTAATGCTAGAGCAAATTTGCATTTCGCTATTTGTCATACTAATAAAATTGCTCTAGTTGGTTTGTAGATTTTTACGTAGGCTATTCACCCCCCTCTAGCCATATTAGGACCTTTCACTTGGGGGCTTCCGGGCCTACGCGTCAGCCCCTAGAGCCGACCTCCTTCACCACCAAGAAGACTCCAGAAGGTCTCACTCGGGGGAGGCCGGTCCAAGCCGACACCGTTTGACACGTAAAGTGTTAGAACAGAGCAGCCGGACAACGCCCAAGCTTCTTCGGCTCCAAGACACCTCGACAGTCCACGACGCACTGCTGCAAGGCCCTCCTAGACTTCGGCACACATAGACCATAGACTAGAACCCTCAAACCGCCTTGTACCCGACCTATCTTATTATATAAGGGATAAGGTCGAACCTAGATGGGAGAGGATCTGAGTTTGATTACCAGACACTCCATTCCATTCCATCTGCCTCCGCTCTGCACCGAGAGCAAGGCAACCCAGAGAGGGGCACCGAGAGCCCCTCCTCCACTGCATCCCGCCGTCTCCTTTCTCTCCAACGAGGGGGAGACTCCACCGGCTGCGAGGTAACCTTAGGATTAGCACCGAGCTAACCCACCTACCAAACTCTCTTCCTTTACACTCTGTTGTAACCCCCCAGATTTTGGATGCTCTTGAGTATAAGGATCATCAGCTATTGGACGTAGGGACCGAATTGGCCCGAACCAGGATAAACCGTTGCATCTTCTCTGCATGATTCTTGTGTTCCTGAGTCCACCCAAGCCACCGGAGACCCCGTACTCTGACACCGACTCGAACAACATGCTTGCCATGGTTTCGACCCCGCGACACCTACCGCCTCCTCCACATGGCGTTTTAGGCATCTGGAACGACGAACTAGAGGTCGGGAGTAGTGTTTTTTTGGTATTGCTTGGTCTGAGGAGGAAGAAGGAGCTCGTGTTGGGCCATTAGCCGAGTACAAGTTGACGTCCCAATTTTTCTTTTGGACTAGCCTAGCACCTCAAGCCTAAAGATTGGGTGCCCTGAAAGGCTGAAATGTACACCACGCATGTCTCTACGATTGGCTTGAGTCGAGCCCCTCCGACTAGTGTCGATTCAGCAAAATAAACTCTAGTTTCTGGCATATCATTTCCCATAAGCTCGAGAAAGCTATCCATCCGCCCAGTGTGCTGGATAGCCATCGGGAAGAATTGTTGTGACACCAGATGAAGAAATCGATTGGCAAAGAAGAGGTGTGGCTGCATAAATGTGCCAATGGAAGAAAGAGGAAAATCGCTTGTTATCTATGTTAGAAGTTGATGGTTTAGAGATAAATATCCGGTGACCACGAGAGCACCATTGTGGCAACTCTTTGGCAAGGCGAAGTGGCAAACATGCACTGGGAGGAGATCAATAATATGCTAAGAGAGGAGACTAAGGAGAGATTTCACGGAGAGGGGGAGCAGGGGAGTGGCAGCGATAGTGTGGTGTTATTTCTAGTCATGATCATGAATATGGAGTTGCGCCGGTAGCAGCTAATGGCTAGGAGAACAACTGGTTAACGTTGGGGTTGGGTGTGGATGAGGTGCCCCAATTGCCCCTATTGGCGCTACAACACATCGTCAATTGGTGTTGCCTGAGTTGTAGTTCTGCGGTGGGTGATGGAAGAAGGAAGCATGCTTCGTGGTGGGGACACTAGCGCTCGTTGTGGTTTGACGACCAGCACTAGAAACTTGCAAAGGTATGTTCTCCCACCACCTAACACCTAAAATCTTGACCGAGCTCCACCACTAATCCTTGCTAATGTGGGCTAGCTATGTGTGTCGTACCAACAGTCAATTTCAGACACTTCTTATTATACTTAGGGCCTACTTGGCATAGTTTTTAGAGACTTTGATTTCTCCAATCAAGGGTACTATAGTACCCCAAGCTATTTTTCACGTTGTTTGATTTGGGGAGTGGCGCTCGGCCCGCGTTAGCTCGTCCGGTGATTTGCGAAGGAACGAGTCGGTTACGTGTTCATGTTGTTGTAGGGAATCATCTGGTTATTGGGGAGTCGACCGTGCACCAAACCAAACACGGTATTTTGCCTTGGACATATGTTCGGATCATTCTGCACGTAGCTACTCCCCAAACCAAATTAAACAACACGCCGTTTCTCTCTCACCATAAAATACACTACTACTGAAGCCAGGTTTTTAGACTTCACTAACTAAGCTATGTTTTTTAGGCTTCAGTGACTCCGGCTTGTTAGGGCTATGTTACTAGAGCTAAAGCCCCACAACCCATGACAAAGAGACAGCCTTAGCAAACCAGGATGCTATTTTTTAGACCTATAAACATTGACTTTGATTTTGTCTTTGGACAATCACCAATTCACCAATGTACTCGTCAACTGTTAGTTTCACTTGCTTGTGCACCGCGTAGTCGTGACTTTGCTGGCAGCAGCTAGCTGCTAACCTGGGGCAAAAGACCAGAAAAGGGTTCTGAGCCTGGGAGAAAGTAGTGCTTTTATCCTATCCTCGTCAGAGGACATGCCATCCACGTATGTCCTCCAACCAACCTCCAAACTCTAAACATGAAAAAGATATACTTGACAAAAGTCACACTGCACGTAAACTGATTAGTGCTCAATCGAGTCATTTGTGAGCCACAATGCATGTAAATCTACTTGACAAAAGTCACTAGAACCTGGGATTGGAAAAGCATGCTTGGAGCCCAGCAATTAATGTCGGAGACACATTGCATGCATGTAAAAGATACCAGAGACCCAAACGAAGTGAAAGCAAATCATGCTCAGCAAGGTACACAAGATCAAGAACGCAACTTTTTCCTTGGCTGGTCAAAGGCCCTCATTAGTAGAGTTCTAACCGGCTCCGCCAACTCATCACATAACGGCACTATTTGCTACTGTAACAGAAATATTTTTTCTACCTACGGTTGAAAATGAATTATAAAATGTCTACCATGGGGCGAGTGATTTTGGGAGCCGTGACACTCTAGTGTTGGACAGTGCCCCAACACCTGATCGGCAACAGATAAAAAATCGAGTGATTCTTATCCATACAACACTTGATTTTCATGACCCTTTGGATCTCGATCAAATAAACAAAAAAAAAACTATCCAAACAACACAAAAATAACCAGATTATTTTTATGTAAGTCAAATTGGAAAATATCAAAGGAGAACCAAATAAAACATACAGAAAATAAAAAAACAAAAAAAATAGCCAGATTATTTGCATGGAAGCCAAATTGGAAAATTTCAAAGGAAACCAAATAAAACATACAGAAAATCAGAAAAAGCCAAAAAACAAGATCAGATAATAGTTTAAGTAATTCTGACTATTCTTATTTACGAATAATCAATTTACATCCGTTGAACACAAAACTTTATAACAACAGAAGTAGTAAAATATGGTACAATAACATGTAATCTGCTCCTGTTAAAAGAATGAATATACATACAATACATAGCTAGAGGCTAGGTGATTTGATGGGACAGCATGTCCCTTCACCTGCAAAGCAGCGGGCAACTACATACACTCCACCGGTGTGGAAGCGCATGGTTGTATGCTCGGAGCAACATGCACATGATGCACCTGCAGTTGCCTCCATCGGCTGCAGTTATGTCCCATGGGCCGCAGGCGCGTGGTCCCGAGCAGCGCCACCGCGACTCACTGATACAGGAATCCGACGGCCCACAAATTCGAGTGACAGTGACATACAGATTTAGCGAAAATGTAAGGAGTCGGTGACGTAAAAAGAAAAAAGTACTTACGATTTCACTGGTTCCTTGTCGCTACAGTTAACGTTATTGAGCCGAAGCTGGCGAGAACTAAGAACTTCACCAAACAAAACTAGGGACCAGCATTATCATTGTTTGGATCCTAGCCATAATTTGGCTTTGTCCCGGCAGTCGTGCCAGCCTGCAGTTTAACAATTTGGGGCGGCCGTTTCAGCCGCCGAATTTTAGCCCACGGCGCGCGAGGACAACATGTAAACACGCCCCAAGTCACACAGGTGCCACCGTCAATGTTCACATCCACATGGAGCAAAAAGTCATTTTCCAAGTTTTTTCCTAAATACGATGACTTGATGAGAAGCTGAAATTAAACCTCAGTGTCAACTTCACAGGAATGTTTTTTAGCAACAATAACATACATATGCCAAATAGTCAGATCCAGTTATGTACAGCAGCAAAAATAAATAAATAAATAAATCATACCACATGAAGGGGAGAAAACACCACTGCATGCATAATTCATGACCAAGTCAGCAAAATCCCCAGAGTGAAAACAAATGGTTAAAACCGGATCAAAAAACACACAGGCTAATGTATAATACAGCATCCCTTTGGTTGGTATACATGTTCATCCGTATACAGACATTTTTCCAGCTTATGTTGGAACATGGACTTCTAAATATGTGCCGCAATAATTACTACATCTCATTCAAAAACCAAAAGGCCTCACCACGCGTACGAATCAAAACTAAAACATGACCCCAAAAAAAAGACATTCACAAAATGTTTCTGTATCCGCTCCTTTCTCTAGCAGCTCCTCCACCTCTAGCATGTTGGTGTTCGCAAACCACACCGCTGGTTAGCTAGACAAAACTAACCTGTATATTAATCTGACAATCACCGATTCACACTCATGCACCTGGACTGGATGCCTGGCTGAATGGGTGCTTCATCTACCCCAAGTCATATATGGAATATAGTAATACTCTCCCTATGAAGTGATACCTGCAAAAGGAGCCAGTATCATTGTTAGAACTTGAATTTTTATTTGTCCTCAGATCCAAACAAACTAAATTCATTTTTTTAAAATAAAGAAACAAAAATCATATATATAGTTCAGTATCTGATACCAGGAAAAGAAGGGTACACATAAGAAAAGTTGACGTTCAGGATAGACTACAGCTCGTATGAAAAGCAGGCCTTGCTTACACCATAATGATATTGGCACTGACCAGATGTTCCTTGCATGAAAATTCTGCTCTTCTAATTTAAATCTATATCATACATTTCTAGAACACTAACTGAGCAGATGACTCAAGTCTCAGTGAACATAGTACTGAGATAATCTTTCTCAACAAAAAAAAATGATGTTCCAGCAGTATCTCTCATTCTCTCTGGTGTATCAACTCTGCTGGTCAATATTGGCCAAGTATGATGATAACAACAACAACATAGCCTTTCAGTCCCAAATAAGTTGGGGTACGCTGGAGTTGAAACCCACCAAGAGCCCCAAATCACGGTTCAGACACTTCAATAGCTGCTTTTAAGTACTCCTATTCAAACATAGATCTCTAGGTATATTCCAAGCTTTCAAATCTCTTTTTATTGCCTCCCTATGTCAATTTCGGTCTTTATCTACCTCTCATCATATTATTAGCTTGGCTTATGACTCCACAATGCACTGGTGCCTCTAGAGGTCTCCTTTAGACATGACTAAACCACCTCAACTGATGTTGGACAAGCTTTGCTTCAAGTGTAACCGCAGATCCATCGCAACATACGCATTTCTGCAACACTCAGTTGTTGAACATGTCGAATTTTCGTAGGCTATCCATACAACATGGCCGGTCTAATCGCCGTTATATAGAACTCACCTTTTAGCTTTTGTGGTACTCTCTTGTCACAGAGAATGCCAGAATCTTGTTACCACTTGATCAACCCTGCTTTGATTCTATGGCTAACATCTGCATTAATATCTCCATCCCTCTATAGCATCAATCCCAGATACCGAAAGATATCCTTCTTAAGCACTACTTGACCTTCCAAACTCACATCTCTCTCCTCCTATACAACTCCGCCAAAGTCGCATCTCATGTACTCAGTTTTAGTTCTGCTCAATCTAAAACCTTTAGACTCAAGGGTCTGCTGCCATAACTCTAGTTTCCTATTTACTCCCGTCTGGCTTTCGTCCACTAACATTACATCATCAGCGAACAACATACACCAAGAGATATCCCCTTGTATGTTCTAGTAACATCATCTATTACCAAGGCAAAGAGATACGGGCTTAAGGCTAACCCTTGATAAAGTCCAATTTTAAACGGGAAGTAATCTGTGTTACCATCGTTTGTTCAAACACTAGTCACAACATTATTGTACATATCCTTGATGAGGGTCACGTACTTTGATGGGACTTTATGTTTGTCCAAAGACCACCACATAATATTTCTTTATATCTTGTAATAAACCTTCTCCAAGTCAATGAAAACTAAGTGGAGGTCCTTCTGCTCTCTAAACCACTCCATAACATGTCTTATTAAGAAGATTGCTTCTATGGTTGACCTTCCAGGCATGAAACCAAATTGGTTTGTTAATATCTGCGTCGTTCCTCGCAGGCGCTGCTCAATGACTCTCCCATAACTTCATAGTGTGGCTCATCAACTTAATTCCCTGATAATTAGTACAACTTTGGATATCTCCCTTGTTCTTGTAAATTGATACCAATATGCTTCTTCTCCACTCCTTAGACATCTTGTTCGATCGAAAGATGATGTTGAACATCTTGGTTAGCCATACTATAGCTATATCCCGAGACTTCTCCACACCTTGATTGGGATACCATCAGAGCCCATCACTTTGCCCCCTTTCATCCTTTTCAAGGCTTCTCTGACCTCCGATTCTTGAATCCTCCACACAAAGCGCCTGTTAGTGTCATCAATCGAGTCGTCCAGCTGAACGGTGATGTTCTCGTTCTCACCATTAAACAATTTATCAAAATAGTCTTGCCATCTATGTCTGATCTCATCCCCCTTCACCAAGAGTTGCTCCCTCTCATCATTTATGCACTTGACTTGGTTGAAGTCCCTTATCTTCCTATCGCGAGCCCTAGCATCCTATAAATGTCCTTATCTTCTTCCTTCGTACTCAAACGTCGGTAAAGGTCCTTATAGGCCCGCCCCTTTGCCTCACTCACCGCTCGTTTTGCAGTCTTCTTTGCCACCTTATACTTCTCTATATTGTTTGCACACCTGTCATGATACAAGTGATTATAGCACTCATTTTCCTTAATAGCCTTTTGTACATCTTTATTCCACCACCAAGTGTCTTTCGAGTCGCATCCGCTCCCTTTGGTCACTCCAAGCACCTCTGAAGCAACGTTCCGAACACATGTTGCCATCTTCTCCTACATGCTGCTTGCATCGCCTTCATCCCAAGTATGATAATAACAACAACAACAACAAAGCCTTTAAGTCCCAGGTAGGCTAGAGTTGAAACCCAGCTAAAGCAATCAAGGTTCAGGCACTTGAATATCTGTTTTCCAAGCACTCCTATCTAAGGCTAAGTCTTTAGGTATATTTCATCCTTTCAAGTCTCATTTTATTGCCTCTACCCAAGTCAACTTCGATCTTCCTCTGCCTCTCTTTACGTTACTATCCTGGCTTAGAATTCCACTACGCACCAGTGTCTCTAGAGGTCTCCGTTGGATATGTCCAACCATCTCAACCGGTGTTGGACAAGCTTTTCTTTAATTGGTGCTACCCCTAATCTATCACGTATATCATTGTTCCGAACTCGATCCCTTCTTGTATGACCGCAAATCCAACGCAACATACGCATTTCCGCGACACTTATCTGTTGAACATGTCGTCTTTTCGTAGACCAACATTCTGCACCATACAACATAGCAGGTCTAATCGTCGTCCTATAAAATTTGCCTTTTAGCTTCTGTGGTACCCTGTTATCACATAGGACACCAGATGCTTGGCGCCACTTCATCCACCATGCTTTGATTCTATGGCTAACATCTCCATCAATATCTCCGTCTCTCTGTAGCATTGATCCAAAATATCGAAAGGTATCCTTTCTAGACACTACTTGACCTTCCAAATTAATATCTTCCTCTTCCCGAGTAGTAGTGCCGAAGTCACATCTCATATACTCAGTTTTAGTTCTACTGAGTCTAAAACCTTTGTACTCCAAAGTCTCCCGCCATAACTCCAGTTTCTGATTCACTCCTGTCCGACTTTCATCAACTAGCACTACATCGTCCGCGAAAAACATACACCAAGGGATGTCCCCTTGTATGTCCCTTGTGAGCTCATCCATCACTAAGGCAAACAGATAAGGGCTCAAAGTTAACCCTTAATGTAGTCTTATCCTAATCGGGAAGTCATCCATGTCTCCATCACTTGTTCAAACACTAGTCATAACATTGTTGTACATGTCCTTAATGAGCCTGACGTACTTCGTTGGGACTTTATGTTTGTCCAAAGTCCACCACATAACATTCCTTGGTATTTTATCATAAGCCTTCTCCAAGTCAATAAAAACCATGTGTAGGTCCTTCTTCTCCCTATACCGCTTCATAACTTGTATTATTAAGAAAATGGCTTCCATGGTTGACCTTCCGGGCATGAAACCAAATTGGTTCATAGAGACCCGCGTTATTGCTTTCAAGCGATGTTCGATAACTCTCTCCCATAGCTTCATAGTATGGCTCATCAACTTAATTCTCCAGTAATTAGTACAACTTTGAATATCCCCTTTATTCTTGTAGATCGGTACCAATATACTTCTCCACTCGTCAGGCATCTTGTTCGATCGAAAAATATGGTTAAACAGCTTGGTTAGCCATATTATAGCTATGTCCCCAAGATATCTCCACACCTCGATTGGGATACCATCTGGTCCTATCGCCTTATCTCCTTTCATCCTTTTCAACGCCTATCTGACCTCAGATTCTTGAATTCTCCGTACAAAACGCCTATTGGTGTCATCAAAAGAGTCATCCAACTGAAAGGTTGTGTCTGTATTCTCACCATTGAACAATTTATCAAAATACTCTTGCCATCGATGTCAGATCTCATCCTCTTCACCAAAAGATGCTCCCTTTCATCCTTAATGCACTTAACTTGGTTGAAGTCCCTTGTCTTCTCTCTCACGAACCTTAGTCATCCTATAAATGTCCTTCTCTCCTTCCTTCATACTCAAATGTTGGTAAAGATCCTCGTACGCTCTACCATTTGCCACACTTACAGCTCGCTTTGCAGTCTTCTTTGTCACCTTGTACTTCTCTTGCCCCACTCCTGTCATGGTACAAGCGTCTATAGCATTCTTTCTTCTCCTTAATAGCCCTTTGGACTTCCTCGTTCCACCACCAAGTATCTTTAGCCTCGCCTCCACTTTCTTTGGTTACTCCACACACCTCTGAGGCCACCTTCCGAATGTTGGTTGTCATCTTCTCCCACATGTTGTTTATGTCCTCTTCTTCCTTCTAAAAGCCCTCTTTGATAACACTTTCTCTGAATACCTCTAACGTCTTCCCCTTTCAGTTTTCACCACTTTGTTCTTTCAATCTTAGCTTATTTATCCCTACGGGCACGCACCTGAAAACAAAAGTCTACCACCAAAAGCTTATGTTGAGAAACAACACTTCCCTGGTATCACCTTACAACCTAAGCATGCTCGTTTGTCCTTTCTTCTTGCAAGGACAAAGTCAATCAGCATTGACATTACATGATACACCATAATGAATTTGTACTGACCAGATGATTCATGAAAATGGACTGCCCATCCTAATTAGAATCTATATCTTACATCTCTAGAACTGTTGAGCAAGATGACTCAAGTCTCAGTGAACCAACTACTACGATCGTCTTTTCAAGAGAAATAAAGATCTTCTAGCATCACGCTTCCTTGTGTATCATTCAAATTTGACACTGTTTTCAGTTCAGTTTTAGCCAGGTATAATAATAGCTAGACACAGCAAAATTCACATTTTAAGTTGCAACTGATTGATTTTTTTTGTTTTTAAAACGATATCTACAAGTTCTATTAAACTTCATCTTACTCCCTCTGTCCCTAAATGTTTGTCGCCACGATTTACGTGCCGATAACTTTGACTCGATTTATAGAAAATGCGTGCAACATTTCTATCTTCAAATAAATTTATTAAAAAACTAAATTCAAATATCTATCCAATGAGACTAATTATGTATCATAAATATTAATATTTTTTTAATATATATTTAGTCAAAGTTGTTTCTCGAGAAACGAAAACGACAGATATTTAGGGACGAAGGAAGTACTAGTTTATAGACAGAATTGGCATAATGCCAGAATGTTAAACATAATAATCAACAAAACAAATCTCTAGAAATCTAATTGAGTAGATGTAGGAAACGCGAATGCTATCAGCTTCAGCTATTCATAGTAGCTTTTCAACGGTAATTTTCTGCAATTCTGCTCTAGTTTGAATGTTTAGGTGAAATAGCATGTACCGACTTGTCTAAATATTTGTTTCAATATTTCAATTAGTATTAGTATTTTCGAGTATGACAAATAGATGCTTTGCCCTCAATTCCTACATCTTGATGAACAAGTAGTCAAGTACACAGAATAGACAAACAACTGACTCTATTGTACAATATAAGAACAACGCTGGGAATTTTACAGTTGTCAAGCAAAAAGAGAGATGCTTGAACTTAGAATAACGGATTTAATGAACCCACAATTTGGTGGAACTACTTATGCTTAACTGATGCAATAAAAACGATACACTAAAAATCTCACAAAAAGATGGGCAAAAACGATGAAGTGGCTCTTATTCCAGGAATCCTAGCCATGGCTAACCAACGTCCACTTTATGTCATTAAGGTGCGTGTTTATACTTGAGCAAAAGAAACTTGAAATACTAAACATCCATTATAAGACATAATCAGTAACTAAGACGTTTCCCATTTCATTGTGTATAAAACAACGGAAAGAAAGAAATGGAACAGATGTCCAGAAAGCAGCATAATGTTTGGTTTTGTGGTGTTTTAGTCCAATGGTGAATATCAGATCCTCCCTAATCTCTAAGCTTCTTTTAATCAGCGCTTCCATATTGTTGTTAACTTGCTATGCATAGAAAACCAGCTATAAATTGGTGCAAAAGTAGACTTTCAGCTCAGGTAACTAGACAGACTAATAAAAACTATCGTAAACCAGCTATAAATTGGTGCAAAAGTAGACTGGCTGGTCTCCACTTGATTCCTACTCCTTCCGTTCCAAATTATAAGTCATTCTGGCTTTTTTACGTACATGGTTTCTACTATGTATCTAGACATAATGTATATCTAGGTGCATAGCAAAAGCTATGTACCTAGAAAAGCCAAAATGATTTTCAATTTGCAATGGAGAGGGTACTAGTTTTATAAATTTTCATAGTAACTAATTACAAGTATTTATAAGTGTAAGAAAATTATAAACATGACAAGTGTTGTGGTTTTGCTTGATGCAGAGCTCTACTCAGCAATCAAGAACGCATCCTACAAAGTTCTAGATTATGCGTACCATAGTTGTAAGATTAAGACTTAAGTGTATTTGTAATAAAGATATGTAGTATGCTAAACTACATTAACAAATGGCCATGTTATGAAAGTTTAAAGCTAAGTAGACCATGTTATGAAAGTTTAAAGCTAAGTAGACCATATTATGAAAGTTTAAAGCCAAGTAGACCATGTTATGAAAGTTTAAAGCTAAGTAGACCATGATATGAAAGTTTAAAGCTAAGAAGACCATGTTATGCCATGATAGATTTTACAAAAGCAGAGGCATTTTCCTTATCTCAAATCTCAATTTTGTCAAGTTTCCTGATGACTATTTTACTTCTTCAAACAACATGAAAGCAAATGTGAAAAATATAATAACATAGGAAACAAGAGCACAGAACAATCCTTGAAGAAAAGCCCAAAGTTTCAATTTCTTTTTGGACCATGGTGCAAACTCCTAATCATTAATTGATGATGTTACCCAAGGTGCAACATATTTGGATAAAATCATTTGCCCTCACCTATACAGTATCAACCTTCACATATATACATGATGCTGTCAAGAAAATCTGATGGTATATCCCTCTTTTTTCATAATCTTTTAATCTGTTTTATGTTAATACACTACCTAGTCGTTCAGGCACAGCACTACACATTTCCAACAGTGTACTGAACACAATGCTGCAAAACTATAATTGTAGCAAAATTCAGCTCTCGGCAGGAACCAGTTGGCCAAGAGAAATTCCCGTCCAGTGTGTCAAATATCGTCGAATATATCCAGAGTTTGACCAGAATGTTGAAAACATCATACATAAATTGCTTCCTAATCTCCTTGATTTACTCAGCACAATGTTGAATGAATTTGGCACGAGAACTATATCAAGGCAAATATCGATGCAGATAGTTTTGAAGAGAGTCAAGAGACAATGCCAGTGTTCATACTAGAATTGTTCATCATCATTAAAAGCTGCAGGGGCTCCTTAGGTTGAAGGGACTGGCAGGTAGCATCCTGCTCGGGAATGGAGCCAGATTGTTCAGTTCCTAGCACTCTGATAATCATGTGGCTAGAAGTCCATTTCCAGTCGAATATCCTATCCCAATCTCACCAAATAAAGGGCAAGAAGCTTGTACAGTGCTTCCTCTACGGTTAAAGTGAACAATGCAATGCAACTCTAAATGCAAGGGCCAATAGACCTGTGACTTCAAATAGTTTGATTACAATTCAGCTCTACAGTCTACTCCTATTAATCTTCTTTGCGTAAGTTAAAACTCAACTGAAGAAAGCAAGAAAATGCTTAGAAAATACAAATAAAATCAAATATTCTATTTGAATATCTGGAAACAATACCATGGCAAATTCACTATGCTGCAAGTAACAATCCAACTGAAGATGCACATGTCTCGTTCATATGAGTACAAGTCCACGAAGTGTTTTATAAATGTACTGATTATCCATTGTCAAGTTCTATAAATGTCATAGGAGTACAGGACGTCAAAACTATATGATTTCTCTTTTATTTTGTTATGGAAGAAACCACTACATCAGTCAGCCAACACATAACAAAACTCAAGCTTTAATTAGCACAGACTAACCAATATGTTATGGATCCAGTACTCAAGTTACTTGAATTATAAATGGAATTTAGAGGAGCCCACAACAAAGGCAGTGCCATGAAACTTGTATTCAGATTGAATAGATGCAAAAATTCAGACAAAAATGTTGAAATGAAAACTGACCTCTGCTTGGCTGATTGTTGTTAACAGGATAGTTGCCCATGTGACTTGCTGACATGTCTCATTTGATAGTTGGATCAACATTTCCAATATCATGACCAAAAGAAGGCATGTCAACCTCAGATGATGCGAACCTCCAGGCTGTGCCACCATAAATAGAGCTGCTCCCATATGTATCTGGATTGTTTACTTCATATGTATTGCCTGATGCAGAAAAAGGCTCACCGATTGTACCAGTTGAGTTGATCCTCCCATAGCTGCCAGAAGGCAAACCAAAGCTATTATCTCCAGCTCCACGACCAAGGTTCCCTGATCCAAGACTTGAAATGCTGCCCATCCCATGAGCAGAAGGGAGACCTCCCCAACTGTCACCGGTAATACCGACTTGGCCCCCATTTCCAGGTGAAGCAAAAGCACTCATGTTTGTAGGATTGCTCGGGTAGTTTAGACTCCCATTACCCCAAACATTCCTAGACATGGAACTCAACATTGATCCTGGAACATCGTTAAGACCAAGGTACCCCATAGGGCTACCCAGCCTGTTCGAACTTGCATTGAAGTACGAACCCATTTGCCTCCCGTTGGAGTTGCTGATGAAACCAGAGCTTGCACCGAATGTTCCACTCATCCCGCCTTCAACATTCATGCCCATCCCATAACCTGGGCCAAAGGAAGAGAACCCATTCTGTGCACCTGAAAGCAAGCCATACCTTCCATCCACCCTCATACCATAACCTCCTATGGGGTTGGGGTTGTAACCCTGGTTGTAGCCGTTGAGGAAGCTATGAACCCTGTTCCCCACTCCCACAGGAGAGCGCACGACAGGTCCAGGAGACTGCTCCTTCGGAACAGCCCTCTTGACCTCGACCATCTTACCATTGAGCTCATGGAAGCTCTTGTGCAGGGCTTTGTCCACGGCGTCTTCCGAATCGTAGGTGATGAATCCAAATCCCCTCGGCCTCTGCGTGTTGTGGTCGTACATCACAACCACATCGGTGATGACGCCAAACTGCTCAAAATACCTTCTGAAGTCGGCCTCCGTGACGTTCGAGGGCAGGCCTCCGACAAAGATCTTCCTGGTGCGTCCCGGTCCAGGCGACCCTATGCTGCTGGCGTTGCTCTTGCTCACGATACTGTGGTCGTCCCTGGGAACAGCCTTCTTCGCTTCCACCTGAACCGAAACGGGACAGGACAATTCAGCTGTCAATCAACAGGGTAAACAAACAAACACAAGGCCGAAGCTTTATTACAGCAGAATTGGGGCGGCCCCGAGAGGGAAGGGAAGAGTACTACCATTCGTCCGTCGATCATGTGCTTATCCATGGTGACGCGCTCGGCGACGGCAGCGTCAGCGAAGACGACGAAGCCGAAGCCGCGGGCGCGGCCCGTGCTGCGGTCCCGCATGATGACGGCCTCGGTGACCTCGCCGAAGCGGCCGAAGTACTCGCGGAGGCGGTCCTCGCTCGTCTCCCACGAGATGCCGCCGACGAAGAGCTTCCCGTAGTCGGCGGCGGCGGCCTCCATCGCTCCCGCCTCCCGTGCCTCACCTCCTCTCCTCTCCCCCCTGCAACCAACCACCACAGACGACGCACCGTCACCACGTCATCGGCCAGGAAGGAAGGAACGCCGGTACTTATCCACATTCCCCCGCCGCGCGCGGCCGGATCCTAGCTGGGCGCGACGCGGCGATCGCGGAATTACGCACGGGGCGGGCGAGATCCGTACCAGATCCGGCCGGCCCCGGCGCGATCCGGCAGAGCGGCGCCGATCGGCGTACGAAGAGCAGGAGGGGGATCGGGACGCTTACCGGTGGGTCCGCTGCGGCGGCGGCGGTGGCGAGGAGGGATCCGTCAGCAATCGGAGGACGCAGGGTGAAGAAGAGGCGGGCGGAGCAGAGGAGGGAGGAGGAGGAGGAGGAGGCGGAGGAAGCGTGGTGCGGTGCGGCGGAGGAAAGATTGAATTCGGAGAGGAGATTGTTCTGGTTTTTTACATGTTGATGTTGGGGGAGTGGCGGAGGGATCTCGCTCGCTCTTACATGTTTCCGTACACGTACATTACATCCGGACTAGCTTGGCTTGGCTAGCCGGCCCTTCATACACACAGACAGCCACAGGCGCTCTCGCTCGGCACCAAACCAAACACGGCCTATCTGGGCCGCACGGCCTTTGCTTCTCCGCTGCAGGCCGGGCTCGGGTTCTGCCTGCAGAACTTGTCCTCCTGGGCTTCACAGCACCACTGGCCGCAAACTCTACCACGGGCCAGGTGGGCTCACTGGAGACCCCACCGGGGCTTGCTAATAATGCGTCATTCTTAATATCCCCAGGTGTCATCGGAGGCAACCGGATTTCTAGGCTTAGGCATCATGACAAGATGGGAGTTTTCACAGTGAGATCCGCATATAGAATGCTTATTATGCGGCGTGCTTTGTCGGAGAATGCAGCAAGATCTGATAGAAGAGGAAGAGAAGGAGTGGTCGTCCCTGTGGCAGGTCATGTTGCCTTCAAAGGTACGGATTTTTATTTGACGGCTTGCAAAGCACTCATTGCCATCGTCAGATATTCTTCACCGTAGAAATAAGGCTAATCATGGCCAATGTGCTTTATGTGGAGCCACCGATTCTTGAAAACATTCATTGCTTGAATGTAATATGGCGAGATGTGTATGGGCGCTGGAGAGCGAGGAAATCGCCAAACACCTCAGTGAAATGCAGGAGGAGAACTCGAGAGGTTGGTTGGCGAACCTGTTCGAAACAATGTCCCATGATGATCTTATTCGGGTGTTGGTAACTATGTGGGGCATTTGGTATGCAAGAAGGAAGGCGATCCATAAAAATATTTTCCAGAGCCGCTATCGACACATAGCTTTGCAAACAATATGTTGCTGAATTGAAAGCGCTAAAGCCGACTCAAGGAGCAAAGGCAAAAGTTCAAACTCGATGTCCTCAGTGGCTGCCGTCGCCAGCTAGATGCATGAAGGTGAATGTCGGTGCAGCTATTTCAAAGAACTTGAGAACATCAGTAGCAGTCATAGCCCGAGACCAAGATGGCAGTTTTCTAGGAGCATCGGGAGTGGTCCTAGAAGGAATCACGGAACCAGAAATAGCCGAGGTAATCGCCTGCAGAGAAGGTCTAGCTCCGACGTCTGACCTCATGTTGACCTCATTCGGGTTGGTATCTGACTGTGCTAATGCTATTAGAAGCATGGTAGGAACAGACATGGGTCCTTATGGCCAAGTTGTGAAGGAGATCAAGGAGCAGGCTCGTGATTTTGTTTTTGTTGATTTCGTTCATGAGAATAGAAATTCTAATGTTGATGCTCGTGCTCTAGCTAGGAGCTTGATTTCTTTTAATACAGGTAGGCATGTCTGGCTGTTAAATCTATCTTCGGGCATTTGTAACTCTTATGACCAACTCCATGAATAATGAGTGTGGTTTCCCCTCAAAAAAAGTTGAAAATTCAGGGTTGCACATTAACTTCAGGTGCTCACCGAGTGGTGGCACCAGAACTTGTGCTAGAGCACTGCGAGGCTCATGGGAAAATTCAAAGTGGACATCGGATCTGTGTAGTGAACCCACCGAAAAGTTAGTCGAGAGAGATTGTAAAACTGTACTTTTGCCTAACGTCTAGTGTGGCACCAAAGTGCGTACTAGAACAGTCTGCCAGAGAGGTTGTTTTCGAGGTTTGGCAGCCAATGTTCACCGGTATTCTCTGGTACCCACATTAGAGAGATTAATAGACACAATGGCTAGTTTTCCCGCCATTGGGAACTTCTGTAGGAGCTCTGGTGCGCCCACGAAAAGCACAACAAGGGGGTAATAGCTCTATTGGTTGGTGGTAGTGGCGGAGGGTGAACCAAGATTAAGGAGAGGCAAATTGAAAAATCTACTGCTACTCCTAGCTACCAAAGCTTTTCAGATATGACTATAGCTGTAGTCTATAAGCATCTATGAAATTACAGTCTACCAAAGCAAGCATTAATAGGTACCTCATAGAGGAAGGGGCCGGAGGCCCAATTTAACCTCCATGAGCCTCCGCCTCTGGTTGGTGGGCTTATATAGAGGTGTTGGCTAGCCATGGCCATCCTCTTGGCATTCCTTGCATATGTCCACACCCTTTAGAGCTTGAGACACATACTCCACTCACTTTGATCATAAAAAATACATCTCGATGAGATGATTGAAAGTGCTCTAGTGTATTTGTATAGTTGATTTGCATCTTGTGGCACTAGCTGAGCATAGCAGCTTTGGTGTTCTTGTTACTCTTGGTGGTTACCACCACCTAGACGGCTTGGAGCTGGTTAGGATCATCGAGCACCGTGTTGTGATTAGCGGGGGCTCCGATCAAGTTGATTGTGAGGGGGATTGTGCTCACCTCGTGGGAGATCGCAAAGAGAAACTCTAGTGGAACATTGGAGGCTAGTTGGAGTGCTCTTTGTTGATTGGGTTCTTGGGACACCCAAGTTGAGGGTCAAGCTTGTGTGCCTTGTTAGTGCGCGAATCAATCATTTAGAGGCTCACCTCAATGAGGAGTAGGTTTCCAACAAGCAACCAAACCTCGGGGATAAATCTTCTCTCTGTCTTGCCCACAGCGGTTTGATAATCTACACTTGTGCTTTTCATTCATTTACATAGCATGTGTAGTTGTTTGTTTGTGTTGCTCTCTAGTGTAGTAGTAGCTCTAGTTAGTAGAGCGGCTAGTTTTAGTTGATCTTCTTGTTTAGCTCACTAGGAGTAGCTTATTTAGTTGCTAACCCTTTGAGTGTTTGAGTGCTCTAGTAGTAGTGTGCTAGTCTTGCTACTGGAATTTTTTTGGAGGCTTGCCTTGGTGTGAATTAGGATAGACAAACACTAGTAGAAATATCCACTTCTATGACGAATAGATTTCGTCACTGAAGGAGCCAAATGCATCATAATTTTAGTTTTATGATGAAAACCGGTTCGTCATAGAAGTCGCGTCACTCTTGCACATCTATGACGAATCTGGCAAAATTGTCATAGAAGTGTCTTGATCTGTGATGAAAAACAAATCGTCATGGAACTGTTTTGGCATGCGTGGCAGGGGGCTGCCACGCTGGTGGGTGCTTCCGTTGGAGATGCTTTCCACGTGTACATGCTATAGCCGGTTGCGTTTGAGATGGTTCGGGTACATGTCACCTTCTTATTGCACAACGTGGCCATCTCTGGTTCTTGCACGTTTTAGGTTTTTATTGGACCACGTGTCGTTTCCCTGTTGCTGCACATGTCAGTTTTCTACTAGCACACGTGTCGTGTTGCCGTTGGATCATGTGTCACTTCTTCATTGGAACACGTGTCATTTTTTTATTGGTCCATGTGTCCGTTTCTTATTTGACCACGCGTCACTATGCTGTCCGTCCATGTGTTGTATTTTTATACGTCTACGTTGGAAGGTCGAGATGGCGACTAGAGGGGGGGTGAATAGTCGTTTCTAAACTTAATCTAACCAAAACAAATACGAAATTCAAATAATCGATCTAGCCAAGACTACACCCCTCTATTGAAGTTCACAAACACCTTATAAAAATTCTAATTAAGCAATTAAGGTGTCGGGCTAGCTAGAGCTTACCTAATCAATTTTAGAAGCAAGGTCACACAAACCTATGCCACTAGTACTTTAAGCAACAAGGAAGCTCCTACACATGCTAGTAAGCAAAAGCACAAAGCTCCTAAGCTCACTAGCAATGCTCAGTAACAAGGCAACCAATGCCAAATTAGAGAGCGCAAATACTTAGCTACACAAACTAAGCAATGTGACTAACAAGGTTACACAAACTAAATTAGCTATGCAAGGGAGCTACTTCTATGCTACACAAGCAAGAAGGTAACTAGTGAGCTACACAAGCTAACTAATTACAAGAGCAACTACACAAGCACAATGTATGTGAAGTAAATACAAGCTTGTGTAACGAGGATGCAAACCAATGGGAAGACAAGGATGACACGGTGATTTTTCTCCCGAGTTTCATGTGCTTGCCAACACGCTAGTCCCCGTTGCGTCGACCGCTCACTTGGTGGTTCGGCGGCTAATTGGCATCACCCACCAAGCCCGCACGTCGGGCACCGCAAGAACCTACCCCAGAAGTGAGGGTAGCTCAATGACACGCTTTTACTAGAGTTGCTCTTCATGGCTCCCGTAGGACGAGCACAATGCCCCTCACAAAGCTCTTCTCTAGAGCATCGCATAAGCTTCTTGCGGGCTTCGACGGAGACCACCAACAAGCCATCTAGGAGGTGGCAACCTCCAAGAGTAACAAGCACCACCGGCTTGCAACTCGATCACCTAGTGCCACTCGATGCAACCTCACGATGCAATCGCACTAGAATCGCTCACGCACTCAATCGGATGAACACTATCATGCTAGAGTGAGTTAGAGGGCTTTCAAGCACTACCATATAAGCCACCAAGGCTCTAGTGTGCTCAGCTCTACCAAGCTTTTTGGCCAAAGGCCGACCAATGCTCCTATTTATAACCCCATATACAAATAGAGCTGTTACCCCTTCATTGGGCAGATTTTGGGGTGATCGGACGCTCCGGTTAGATCGACCGGACGCACCCTGCTAGCATTCGGTCAACGGATGGCTACCACGTCATCCCTGGCTTCAAATACTGAGCGCCCGATCTCAATGGTTAAGTTGCGACTAGACGCAGCACAGTGTATGACCGGACATAGGACCCTAGTGTCCGGTCACTTCTAGTAAGGTTCCACTCGCGACCAGACGCGTCAGTTTGAGCATGACCGGACGTAGGACCCCAGCGTCCGGTCACTTCTAGTAAGGTTCTAGAGACGCTCAACTACGATCGGACGCGTTCGGTCGGTCATGATCGGACGCAGCATTAGCGTCCAGTCCTTCTCCTCTTCTCTGTGTTGCCACGTCAGCGGGACCAGACGCACCCACCCAGCGTCCGATCATGAAGTGACCCAGCGTATGGTCGAAGACTGATGCCTACGCCTTCACTTCTGCCACTGACCGAACGCAGGACCCAGCATTTGATCACTGCGTGACCAGCGTCCGGTGCACTCTATGAAACCCTATCTTTTCTGAACAGGACGCCGGTGAAGTTTTGAACCCTTTTCTTTTCCGAGTTGATCCACATCAACTCCAACTTCTTCTCCTTTGTAAATGTGCCAACACCACCAAGTGTACACCACCATGTGTATGTGTGTCAGCATTTTCACAATCATCTTCCAAAGGATTAGCCACTCAACTTGCCACGCCACTCGATCGTAGCGATGATGCAAAGTTAGATCACTCAAGTGGCACTAGATGACCGATATGCAAACAAGTTTGCCCCTCTTGATAGTACGGCCATCTATCCTAAACCCGGTCATCAACTTCTCTACACACCTATGACCGATGAAATGAAATGCCCTAGGTTATACCTTTGCCTTGCGCATTTCATTCTATCTCCTCAAATGTCGATGCAACACATGCACCAACACAATCAACAATGATATGATCCACTTCATATCATCACGTGATCATATTGGTTCATCGATCTTGACTTCACTTGCTTTTCACCATTGCCTTCGTCCATTGGCGCCAAGTCTTGCTCAAGCTTCACCGCCACACAGTCCATCGCTCTAAAGCCTCCGACTTACCCTTCACTCTTGCAACCAGTCTATCAAGCCAAGTCTTGTCTTGATCTTCTCCACCTTGATCACATGACTCAATGTCATGTCTCATGTGCAATGAGCTCCTTCATCATCACATGTGTGAGCTTTGCAACATCTCCGAGCCATTTCCACCTACATGGCATATGTTGCTCACACACATGTACCTGTGGACTAATCACCTATGTATCTCACATAAACACAATTAGTCCACCTAGGATTGTCACTAAATTACCAAAACTACACAAGGACCTTTCACATGTGGCTTGACGATTGCCTTCCACGTGTTGGATTTTTAATAGCCCATGTGTCTACCCTGGCAAATTCACGTATCGTGCACTGGTTCGTCCATGTATCGCATTTTTATTTGATCACGTGGCATGTCCTAGTTCTACCACGTGGAGTATAATCAATTCGTCATAGAAGTAATTCGAGATCGTCACTACTGCACAGACTGACTACATAACTATTTATACTGGCAATCAAATAACAACAATTTACATTTCACATGCCAGTAGCGAACCATTGACAGAGTATCACCACATTAAACCGGCATACGAGTCCACACATCAAACCGGCACATGAGTCCACACATCAAACCATAAATGTTCACTGCATCAAGCCATAGAAGTTGAAGATTGAGAGTTACCAGAAGAGCTAAAGCACGTGCAAAGTGTAACAGAACCGACCAATTATACGAAATTAAGTAAGAAAATCATCCGTCAGAGCAGACGATTTAGCAAACTTAAGCCCGTATAACCCGGTAGTCCGTGAAATCACGAAGGATTTCAAACCAACTCACATACCAGCCAAGATCGTAATAAGTTTAGCGGTCACCATCACATATTACATAAAAGTTCGCATCTCAGATACATCAGAGTTTAAACATAGTTATTACAAAACGAGTTCAAATAGAAGTAGCGGAAGCCATTTGTTCAAAACCACACACACTCACACGGAGTTCAAATACAGTGCCAGCTAATGATCATCTCCAACAAAAGCATCAGACGAGACATAAGGAATGACCATGCCCATGGTCCTAAGCATCACCCATCACGGGATAAAGGCAGTTGATACAGTAGCCGTAATACATCTGCCCATCTGCAATAAGTGGGAATAAAACCCTGAGTACGAGAAGGTACTCAGCTAGACTTACCCGACATAACCAAAAATAAAGTGACACCAAGGATTATGAAGGGCTTCATAGTAGGGTAGCTGACTCATTTGCAAAAAGGCATTTTTAGCATTTCAAGAACCTTTCCAAAGCATTATTGTCAAGTTAATTATTATTAACCTGTCGACTACATTTGCACCTATACTAGGGCAAGCATGTGATTAAGCAAATAATGATAACCAATGATCATTAACAACTTCCATAATGTCATATTCATTATAACTGTCCAAGTGTTCCATCAACATTACTACGATGAAGTCACTCAAGTCAAGTGCTCACTATCCAGGAGCGATGGCGATTCGAATCGATTCCTAACCAGCTGGTGATTTATTCCTTACACAAACCTCACTCACCCGCTAAAGTGAGGTATCGGTCACCGAGTCAACTATCCAGGAAATCTCGAGTTTGCCAGGAACCACATGTACACGGGGGCCGACCGACTGCCCTTTGGTCTTATCATCGCGCCCCCGTGTCCTACCACACCTGCTCCAGCACAGTGCGCTGTGGGCAATCTACTTGGCCCAAATAATCTCCTAGCTTCACGGTCGAAAGGTACTTTATTCGGCCAGCTAAATTTAAGGCATGCATTCAACATGACCTGAGGCCCAACAACGGCCGGTCCTTAATCGACACAGACGGAAAGCACTACAGTCCAAAACTCTGTAAGTCTCCATCTAGTCTTAACTTCATTTAACACTTAGTTATACCATGACTACATAGTTCTCCAAGCAGATCCAGGTAACCACCTATAGCTCGCAGGTGACAGGAAATCACCCGACTTCTACCGGTCTAAGCTGTGACAGAACCGCCCAATTTATACAAGATCAAGTACGGTTGTCCCCGCTAACACGTTGACACACACATACTTTCACTTATATAAACCCGGTAGTCCGCCGAGTGTCTCGAAAGACCTCGGTAAATCAACATCACAACCAAGATCGCGTGATTAAGCAAATACACATCACATACACAGGGTTGCAGCGGAAATAATATTACATATGGGTTCACAAATAAAAGTACAAGTTTAGGTTTCAAAACCGCTTAGTGAAAACAACATAGCTTTCAAATGATTACATTAATATAAGTTCCAAATATATTGCTAGCATAAGTGACATCATCCGACAAAAGCATATAGATGAGAAGTAACTATAGAATCACCGAGCCCACCGGCGGTTAGCCACCATCTTCAACAGGCCGAGAACTCCACCTGCAACATGGTGGGATAAACCCTGAGTACTCGAATGTACTCAGCCAGACTTACCCGTCGGAAACCAAAACAAATGACACCAAGGATCATGCATAGCTTAATTTAGTGGATCTGGCTGGACAACCTTTTTGCATAAAAGCTTGAGTACCCATTAGCATTATTCACCTGTACTAGCAGTGACTTTTAGCCATTACCTACCATCTATATTAGCACCTGTACTAATCAATCATTTGATTAAGTTGCAAACAATAATAACCATATCAGGTATTTCATGGCTCATTGTCATCATCATCATCATCATCATCATCATCATTTAACCATATCTTTAAATTTAGTGAATCTACGTTGCATTTGCTCGGTCAAGTTCTCACTATATCGGGAGAGGCGGCGATTGAATCGATTCCTATCCGGTGGAGGGGTATTCCTAAACACAAACCCCGCTTCCCCGTCGAGGTCGCAAACGAAGTCACCTTTGGTACGATTCAGAGTCACGAGTCGAACGGATCGACATTCTCGAGAACCACTCTGCCAAGATTGTTCGGGACTCTAACCCGCTTTGGACTTATGCCAATGGCTCTCCGCACATCCTTACTACCTCGAGAATGCCGCCATCGCTCGCGCCCCCCGGCTGAGTCGAGCTACTAGGCTTCAGCGGTCGGAACGACTTATCCGCCAGCTAAGTGTTAGGCTGCGTTCAACATGACATGAGGACGTCAACAGATCGGTCCTTAAACAACACAGACGGGATAGATTCACACCCAAGACCTCCATGCCTTGTTTGCTGCACTACCATCATCCCGTCCGGTCTCCTTTCATTATTAACACATGGTTCTTTTTCATGATAGCAAATATAGCCAACCGTGACGGAGCTCATCCTACATCTCGCGGTGACAGGAAATCACCCGACTTCTACCGGTCTATGCATAGCTAAGCATCATTCGATCCTACACTTAATTAGGATTCACGAGATTTTATCTGGACAAGGTAGGGATATAATGCAACAATTGGTTCCAACCAATTCCTATACTTAATGCATCATCAACAATAAAAGATACTCAAGATATTTGTAAAAACATGGGAGACTTAGAATGCTAAGGGGCTTGCACGGGATCCGACACAAGTCAGTTCAGATTAGCTTCCACCGTCTTGGTGACATCTCGAGTCCTAGCACTTGTCGGTCCTTCCACCTTCGGGATAGGTCCATCAAACGCCGTCTCAGGTTTGGCTCCAACATCTCATCCTTCACGTGGTGCATCTAGCGTACCTAAATGAGATGCAAGATGCATGTGTATGAATGTGATGAATGGTAACACAAGATGCATCACACATAAGCATTTAAGACAAACACAAGATTATGCAAGACATAGACACCAATAGCTATTTAACTAACATCACACAACTAACTATAGAGAGTAAGCACATCAAGCATGACACAAGTTTAACAAGGTCACAAGTATCATAACTTGATCATCAACAAAGCCACACTTAGCAATATACAAGCAAACAACTATAATTGGAATCTGTCAATTTCTGGACATGCAAACAGCAGCTATAAGATTTAGCTATAACTGGAGTTACACAAATCCAAATGACTTGCAAGAAGACATTTTAGAAAGCTTATGAAATTATCTACATTTTATCTTTAATCATCTCAGCATGATTCCCAAGTTAAGTAGGTCGAAATTATACATTTACAGAAACTGGTCCCCAATTGACAGAGAGCAGCCATTTCTGAAACCCAACTTTAAACAGGCATACCTCACAAACTACTTGGTCAAATGATACCAAATTTTAACAGAAGCTAGATACATGAATTATCTACAACTTTTGTATAAACAAGTTTCACAACAAAGCACATTATCATGAAGAACTTTGCTAAGTTCCCAGATCTGTCCATAAACCACATTTGCAAGAAATTAAATATTAACTTATGTTGCAAACACATAATTAGACAAAACCAACTTTACCAACATGTCACACATGACTAAAGAACACCAGAAAACCTAGGGTCCATGACCAAATAAATTCTTTTAATGCATTTCTTAATTTATTTTAGATAACAAGGTGACTTAAGGAACATATACCAAAAGTATACAATAAATTCTACAAAAATTACAGTGGCTCACATACCCTCTCAATAGTCCACTGTCCAAATTTCACTCCATTTTAAAATGTATAGCACCCTCTATGAAAAAGACAATTTGCTAAAGCAAGAAATCATGTGAGGGCAAGATAAACCAATAACTCACTCATACTTCATCCAATACTCATGAAATTTTTATCACACATCAAACATAACATGAGTAGCATGCCACAAAAATTTCACTTCATTTGGAGCCCTAGATCTACAGTTATAAAAAAAACAAATACAACTAGCATTAAAAACCTAGCTCCATAAATATATTTTTACAGCTAAAATTTTAAAGTAAAACATGTAATATTATAGATCTATTGCATAGAGAATTTCACAAGGATTCCAAAAAGTCCTCATTTGCTATTTTACGAATTTCCTATGAATTACTATGATTTTCTAAACTTTCAGCCGATTTAAAACAAATAGGTCCTCGAGGTACTATTCACTTGAGTCTATGGTTCTGCAGAAAAGCCCCTTTACTTAGTCGAATTTGAGCCCGAGGCCCCTGGTCGCAGAACACAGCAGAGGGGAATGCCGGACTTGCTGTTGCCGGCCGAAAGGGCTCGGTGGTGGCGGGGATGGTGCTGCAGCTGCGCTGGCTCATGTGCATCCCGTGGGCGTCCACAGCACGCAACCGAAGGTGGCTCGTGGCTGCTTGGCCATGCGCATGCGGCCCGGCTTGGCCGCCGGCGGCCTTACCGGCGATGGTGCTCCGGTGGCCGATGGCTTGGATGAGCGTCTGTGCCGAGGTGCAGCACGCACGACGAGGCAAAAGCGGTGGTGGTGCGTGGCTGCGGCCGTGGAGGCTTGGAGCGGCGAGGACGCGGCGGCGGCAATGAGAGTTGGCCACCGGCCATGGTGGACAACAACGTGGGAGCGAGGAGAGTGCGAGAGGGAGCGATGGGAAGTGGAGGGAGTGGCGGGAGTGGAGGAGTGCCTCTGGCGTCCACCGGGAAAAGCGTAGGGGCGGCTGGTGCACGTGGCGACAAAGCTTGGCAATGGTGGGGGGGCGCTACGGTGCATGGCCGCCACGAAGTCATTTCATCGAGTACGTGGCGTGCGTTGTCGTGCCCGACTTGGAGTCCGTTTTCGGCATATTCGGTGCAGATTCGGACCTTGGCGCCTATAGAAAAGTTGCTGTCCTCGAATGCTCTTCGACTTTGATTAAGGGTGCTCGGCCATTAGGCTGTTGGATTAGCATATAATTAGTACTAAACTTGATAGTGTCGATTGATTTTGCGGTGATGAAAGCAAACACCCAAAATTGATGGTCGAGATGAAATGCAACTGGTGCCATCTTCTTGTATGTTCTTCCCCATCATGTAAGCTCCAACTTTTACATTTGGATCAACTGAAGTTGCTTAACAAAATTTGGAGAACGCGGAATGTCATCGTCGATGCTCAAGATTTGAGACTTAGGTCTACAAGCAATGTTAGTTTCGATCTTGTAACCTCTGTTTGCATCTTCTACAAACTGAACTAGGGCATACTCCAAAAACAAACTATGTTGTACTCAAAACAAAGAACAACTTTTATTAAAGGATCAAGGTCTGGATCAGCTCGGTTTTGCAAGATATAAAGCTCCAAAATAGGGTACCCTTGCAGTTCAAACTCGAGTTAGGACTTAGCCAAATTCTGGGCTCCATAATAACAACTTGTATTGAATCTTGTGAGTTCTATTTGACTAGGTTAGAGGCCAAACTAACTCTTGACCATTAAACAAAGTTTGTTCTACACAGGATGAACTACAACTTTTGTTAAAGGTGAAACCTCATAACTGGTACAGAACCTCTTTGTTCTACTTTGACCAAAATAGGATCACGATGAAGCTTAAATTATCCTTTTGATCCATTGGAGCATTTTTTCGCCACCTGCTCAACATGAACCCTTCATAACATTTGTTCATGAGTGCAAGTAGAGTTGTTTGAGCAAGGTACCAAAGTTTGGTTGACTTCATAGGTTTCCATCCACTTGATAACATAATTCATGCAAAGATATGACTTATCATTTCATGTGACTTTTTGATTCCAAACTTCATGAAACTTTTCCACGGGTCTAGATGGATGCATGTGGATGTAATGTACATGGAATAAGCATGTTTAACATTACTCTTGCATAATCTTAACAAGGGTCCATATGTAAGCAATTGTGCGTGGCCCAAGTTTAAGTTGAAGCTCCATCATGTAGATTTGATCTTGACACCTTGATTACCACTTGACATGTCATGTTTGAGCTCAAACCCATTGCTTAACTGGTGACAAACACCTGGGGTGTTACAGCCCTCCCCCCTTAAAGGAATCGCGTCCCGAGATTCGGTGCGAAAGACTTTTAAGGGAAGAAAAACTTGTCATCCAGTTTCCAACGTCAGTGATAGCATTAGGCTATTTAACTTTGGAGTATCAGAGAGACTAATTTGGTCACGACACTTTCTGATACTTGCTCTTTGTCGTAAGTTGTTGTCTGAAGAATTTCTTTCGTTGGCGTCCATAAAGCATTGTTACATTGGAAGGAATCCAAGATAGCACTGTCCTACGTACTTCGTCCTCGATGCACGAAGAGTGATTCAAGCGTAGACTAAATACTCGTAGCATCTACTTCCCTAGTGGATATGGCATAGACCTATGGACTTTGCACTAGATTACAGTCGGTTGACGGATATTCCTTACAACGGTGCTATATTTGCTCCCAAGGTTTGAAAAGCAGTTCTCTACTAAAGTGGCTTGAGCACAACTTCTCATAAAGGATGTGATCATAGATGGGGTAAACATCCTTTGAGGGCATGAGAAGCTAGTTAACCAATATCCAAACTGGTTGTAGCGGTGCACTCACTCATATGTCAACTGATGGAAAGCTACATAATGTTCCATGTGTGCAGTGCTCTTTCTCTGATAACAACACTGTATTATCTGAGTCTGTTGAGTGAGTGGTAAACGTAATAGCTGACTCAGTCGGCTCAACGTTCCCGATGATCATTCCTTAGGGAACCTTTGGATCTAAGTTGCAACAGTGATCTG
The DNA here is from genome assembly GCA_904845875.1 of Miscanthus lutarioriparius. Taxonomy (NCBI): domain Eukaryota; kingdom Viridiplantae; phylum Streptophyta; class Magnoliopsida; order Poales; family Poaceae; genus Miscanthus; species Miscanthus lutarioriparius. The sequence goes on along the minus strand of CAJGYO010000003.1, from coordinate 97,116,914 downwards.
GGTTGAATCTGATGCAACCTATTGGGTAAAACACATATAAGGTACCAAAGGCATGTCAGCATTTGGAGAACCGTTGATGCAGAAGGATGTTAGCGAGGCTTGGAGGGCAACACAAGTTGCAAGTAATCACAAAACTAGGGACTAGTTCACTACCAAGCAGGTTAAGTACAATTTGCCTTCGTGGTGCAGTTGCACAGCAAGTTGGTTGACTTTCATCGTAGCAAAACCAGCTTTCTTAAACTATATTTGACGTCGAGGCTTCCATTCTTAGGCCAATCAATATCTCAAAAACCATAATCCAAAAATCTATGGTTTGACACCTTTCCAATTACTTTCGAATTGCAAGGGCACAGTTTGACTTCTAGAACACCTTGACTGCTCACGCATTGCTGATCTAAGAGGGCAAAAGCAAGGCACATAGGGGTGCAATTAATCTTCTCAAGGGTATGGAGGGTTGTCAAACAGCAATACACCTACAAGTTGTAATTTCTTGGTATGAATTACAAACACAACCGTCTAATGCAAAGGATGATCGCAGTCACAGCGAAATTGCAGATTCTGTACCCTTTTATTTTCTATTCATATTTCACAAACTACTGCTCCAATATGCACAAATTTTGGTGGGCATGTAGATCCATGGGTCTTCTAACTACTCACCAAAATTCAACTCAACCGGACACCATTTGACCATCCAAACAATTCATCTACCAAAACTGCTCTGTTCTGAAATGGCAGCAAACCGAATTGACAAAACAGCTCTCAAATCCGATGTTTCACTAAACCAATCCTCAAACAAACTTAAGGCATCGACGTGTCCTAAGTGAGGAATGAGGTCACCAAGTTTGGGGTCAATCCAACTTCGTTTGAGTCACTAATCGCCGGCTTGAAGATAACCGGTTTAGTGCCACAAAATCTGGACAGCTTTCGTGTTCTCCCTTTTTTTTTTTTGCTTCACACGTTGAGGTGTGTATTTTGCACTCTCTAACCTTTCTCATAGCAGCTGCAATCTTTCTCTAGCTGAGGATGGAGGCTAGAGTTTTCCTGACATGTTTCTTAGGTAACAATTTCCGCCGTTGATCTCGACTGTGCGATCAGCATGCACATAATAATCAAGACTTGGATAGCCAGGTCATAATCATAATGTGACGTTCGATTCTTAGCTGACTAACAACTTGCCCAATCATTAATTGTTGTGTGCCTTTCTGATCCAACAGTGATGACATAAGTTGTTCACTAGGTGACGGACGTCAATACTGGGACAACCAAGTAGAGTCACTTGTCTACCACCTCTTGTAGTCGGTTAATATTTATGTCGATGACCAGTTCTTCAAAGGCTATCCTTTTTGTGACTTCAACAGAAAGCTCTACTACTTTCGGTCTGATATAGGGATCTTCGATAAGATATGGAGAGATAACCAAGGAAGAGCTCCCTTGAAAATAACACATCGGTGCAGTTCTATAATGGATCATGACTAGAAACCCCGATACCGGTAGCGTCTTCGAAAGCAAAGACTGACCTTGTGTGTGCACCCACAGGAGGCTCTCGGTTTAAATCACGGCACCGTAGATCGCTAATCGTGGCACCATTATTGAACATACAACCCAAAAGAATTTTCACGTGGCAAAATTTTGGTTGCACAGAGCAAGCACCATGAAAAGGAGAGATAGCAAACAATGGTAGTCACAAGGTTAGGAGTCAACAAGGAGGTGATCCAAAGATCAAAATATAGCGCAAGGAACATAGCTTAATTGCGAAGACAATTGAGCGGGGGACTTCTTGCCTAATTTCCATATACACCTCGTGTCCACCAAAGTGAGTACCAGAGATAAAGATTAAAGCGAGATTTGGTCTTGTCGAAAGCAGCATCATGCGATCAAGGCGATAAACATCCGAGAGACTTGAAAGGGTTGGAGGCAAAATAAATGAGATTCAAGGGACATAGCCAATGCAGCGACTAGGGATTGAGTTGATAAAGCAATGACATGATCTGCGAGGAAAAGGTTCCAAAGCCGGGGTAGATAGCGATTAGCGTTGCACCAGATCATTTGTGAGGAGAAGGAGCAATAAGGTCCGATAAGGATTTTTGAGCGAGGTCCTCCCACATAGGAGCGGAACAACAACCACGACACATGCAAGCATTCAAGGGAACTAAGCTTGGGCCTAAGGTCAAGCAAAGGCATAGATAAAGTCTTCGTGGCGCATAACGTTCAAGGCTAGCAACCACATATGTGAGCTCAGGTTCCTAAGAGAGAATCTAATTGGAGGCGACAACCGTGCGATTACGTAACTTGAGCGTTGTTCTAAGATAAAGCTATTTGACACTCATATGCTTACCGAGGACAAACGAGGTGACAATTATGGCACTAATTAGATAACAAGCATACCTACCACATCATAGTTTCAAGCAAGCATTTGTGAGATTCAATCAAATTAGCTTAAGCACAATTACTAAGCACAAGGCTCATACACATAACAAGCATTTACTATACAAGATTTAACTACAAGCTTGGCCCAAAACCAAAGCAAACTAAAGCATCCACTTAGTATATGCACAGAAAATTGAACAACAGTACAGTAGGCATAGGTTTCAAGCATAACTAAAGTTGTAGGCATCAAACAAAGGTGATCCTAGACTTTAGGTAAAGCTTATTAAGTTGTCTATAACTTTATTATTATCATATGAAGATGATCCACACAGCTAACAAGACCAAACAAGACAAAGAAGACATCTCTGCTTGATTTGGACAGATTCTGTCATTCCATTTTGCAAGCTCATAACTGGAGATTTAGATCACCAAAAGCAGTGCTATTAGACATTTTGGAAAGCTTAGAAAAAGTACTATACTTCTTCTACTATTTCCAAGAAATAATTCTATATGCACACAGGTAAAACAAACCAAATATTAAGATCTGTTCAGAACATAAGCAAAACACGACAACAAACTTCGAAATTCATAACTCTTAACCCATAAGGCCTGGGGTCATGAAATTTTTGGACAAGCAAGATACGAAAGTTAGCTACGGCTTTGGTATTCTCCATAACTATAGAAAACACCGTTATGACCACGAAAACATCACTACTACAGAAATTGTTCTAGCAATAACGTCCCACAAGCAAAACAAAACTTGCCTTTGTTCTACTTAACAAGAGAGCACACAAACATGTTATTCTAGCAGCTCTAAACATTGTTACCTTAGAGCAACAATAAATTAATTTTATTCATAAGAACCCCAAGTACTTAAGTGAGGCCTAAAGCATTTGCAAAAGATTGTAAGAACAACATACCCACCACTTGGCTAAACTAGAGGACATTTATAGGTTTAAACATGTAACCACAATTATTTCTAGCAAGGCTAAGCACACACTTTTCTCAAAAACTTCCTATTCAAGCAACATGGAACAAGGCATTTTGTCTAGCTTCACACAGGGAAGATAGCAACATCACATTGATCACAAGTTACTTAGTATTAGAACAAGGTGAGGGAAGCATATTTATGCACAAGCACAATCATGATGCATGCTCGTCCTATTCGTCCTCACCAAATTGCCAGCCTAAGGTGGCAATCACGTTCTATGTCGGTGGCAAAACACGTACTCTCTCGATATATAGCTAGTCGTCAGCTACATTCAATCTACGCATTCGTGGTTAGCATACCTGCAGGCAAATTCATTGCAGCCCATCCCACAAGATATAAATAAGCACACAATGAAAGCAAGAACTAAGATACTCTCCATATATACATCCCCGGATGTATATACTCGATATCCATAGCTACCCGATAAATATACCCCATAATTAAGTACCTTCATATATACATGGGTGTAACATGTAAATATTCCATAACCATGACTAACTCTCCCCTAGACCGATAGTTGGACGGTCATGCTCTCACAACTCACACTTACGGCGTGAGAGACAATTGATCCATACATTACCATTCAAGCGAATGGCATCCATACAATAACACGCCGTATGGACGAATTGAAAGTAAAAACCCCATGTTAGTACTTAGATAGCCACCTAATAGTCCTTAATCGGGCATAAAGGAGGATGTCGCTAGCATAGTTTTGCAAATTAGTTTTGACAAATTTTTCCGTAGCTAAAGTTTTAGTTAAAATAGGCTTTTTAAAACCAAAACTTTTGTTTTAAAACAATGTACATGATAAAGATTATGCTTAATCTTGCTCGATACCAAGGTGTGATGAACCGCCCAATTTATACAAGATCAAATACGGTTGTCCCCGCTAACACGTTGACACACACATACTTTCACTTATATAAACCCGTGAGTCCGCCGAGTGTCTCGAAAGACCTCGGTAAATCAACATCACAACCAAGATCGCATGATTAAGCAAATACACATCACATACATGGGGTTGCAGTGAAATAATATTACATATGGGTTCACAAATAAAAGTACAAGTTTAGGTTTCAAAACCGCTTAGTGAAAACAACATAGCTTTCAAATGATTACATTAATATAAGTTCCAAATATATTGCTAGCATAAGTGACATCATCCGACAAAAGCATATAGATGAGAAGTAACTATAGAATCACCGAGCCCACCGGCGGTTAGCCACCATCTTCAACAGGCCGAGAACTCCACCTGCAACATGGTGGGATAAACCCTGAGTACTCGAATGTACTCACCAGACTTACCCGTTGAAACCAAAACAAATGACACCAAGGATCATGCATAGCTTAATTTAGTGGATCTGGTGGACAACCTTTTTGCATAAAAGCTTGAGTACCCATTAGCATTATTCACTGTACTAGCAGTGACTTTTAGCCATTACCTACCATCTATATTAGCACCTGTACTAATCAATCACTTGATTAAGTTGCAAACAATAATAACCATATCAGGTATTTCATGGCTCATTGTCATCATCATCATCATCATCATCATTTAACCATATCTTTAAATTTAGTGAATCTACGTTGCCGCTGCTCAGTCAAGTTCTCACTATCCGGAGAGAGGCGGCGATTCGAATCGATTCCTATCCATTTGGAGGGGTATTCCTAAACACAAACCCCTGCTTCCCCGTGGTCGCAAACGAAGTCACCTTTGGTACGATTCAGAGTCACGAGTCCGAACAGATCGACATTCTCGAGAGAACCACTCGCCAAGGTTGTTCGAGACTCTAACCCGCCTTTGGACTTATGCCAATGGCTCTCCACACATCCTTACTACCTCCAGAATCGCCTTTGCTCGCGGCCCCCGACACGAGTCGAGCTACTAGGCTTCGCGGTTGGAACGACTTATCCGCCAGCTAAGTGTTAGGCTGCGTTCAACATGACATGAGGACGTCTGACGTATCGGTCCTTAAAACCTGAGACGGGATAGATTCACACCCAAGACCTCCATGCCTTGTTGCTGCACTACCATCATCCCGTCCGGTCTCCTTTCATTATTAACACATGGTTCTTTTTCATGATAGCAAATATAGCCAACCGTGACCAGAGCTCATCCTACATCTCGCAGGTGACAGGAAATCACCCGACTTCTACCGGTCTATGCATAGCTAAGCATCATTCGATCCTACACTTAATTAGGATTCACAGGATTTTATCTGGACAAGGTAGGGATATAATGCAACAATTGGTTCCAACCAATTCCTATACTTAATGCATCATCAACAATAAAAGATACTCAAGATATTTGTAAAAACATGGGAGACTTAGAATGCTCCGGGGCTTGCCTGGGATCCGACACAAGTCAGTTCAGTTAGCTTCCACCGTCTTGGTGACATCTCAGGTCCTAGCACTTGTCCGGTCCTTCCACCTTCGGGATAGGTCCATCAAACGCCGTCTCCAGGTTTGGCTCCAACATCTCATCCTTCACGTGGTGCATCTAGCATACCTAAATCAGATGCAAGATGCATGTGTATGAATGTGATGAATGGTAACACAAGATGCATCACACATAAGCATTTAAGACAAACACAAGATTATGCAAGACATAGACACCAATAGCTATTTAACTAACATCACACAACTAACTATAGAGAGTAAGCACATCAAGCATGACACAAGTTTAACAAGGTCACAAGTATCATAACTTGATCATCAACAAAGCCACACTTAGCAATATACAAGCAAACAACTATAATTGGAATCTGTCAATTTCTGGACATGCAAACAGCAGCTATAAGATTTAGCTATAACTGGAGTTACACAAATCCAAATGACTTGCAAGAAGACATTTTAGAAAGCTTATGAAATTATCTACATTTTATCTTTAATCATCTCAGCATGATTCCCAAGTTAAGTAGGTCGAAATTATACATTTACAGAAACTGGTCCCCAATTGACAGAGAGCAGCCATTTCTGAAACCCAACTTTAAACAGGCATAACTCACAAACTACTTGGTCAAATGATACCAAATTTTAACAGCAGCTAGATACATGAATTATCTACAACTTTTGTATAAACAAGTTTCACAACAAAGCACATTATCATGAAGAACTTTGCTAAGTTCCCAGATCTGTCCATAAACCACATTTGCAAGAAATTAAATATTAACTTATGTTGCAAACACATAATTAGACAAAACCAACTTTACCAACATGTCACACATGACTAAAGAACACCAGAAAACCTAGGGTCCATGACCAAATAAATTCTTTTAATGCATTTCTTAATTTATTTTAGATAACAAGGTGACTTAAGGAACATATACCAAAAGTATACAATAAATTCTACAAAAATTACAGTGGCTCACATACCCTCTCAATAGTCTACTGTCCAAATTTCACTCCATTTTAAAATGTATAGCACCCTCTATGAAAAAGACAATTTGCTAAAGCAAGAAATCATGTGAGGGCAAGATAAACCAATAACTCACTCATACTTCATCCAATACTCATGAAATTTTTATCACACATCAAACATAACATGAGTAGCATGCCACAAAAATTTCACTTCATTTGGAGCCCTATATCTACAGTTATAAAAAAAACAAATACAACTAGCATTAAAAACCTAGCTCCATAAATATATTTTTACAGCTAAAATTTTAAAGTAAAACATGTAATATTATAGATCTATTGCATAGAGAATTTCACAAGGATTCCAAAAAGTCCTCATTTGCTATTTTACGAATTTCCTATGAATTACTATGATTTTCTAAACTTTCAGCCGATTTAAAACAAATAGGTCCTCGAGGTACTATTCACTTGAGTCTATGGTTCTGCAGAAAAGCCCCTTTACTTAGTCGAATTTGAGCCCGAGGCCCCTGGTCGCGTAAGAACGCAGCAGAGGGGAATGCGGGACTTTGTTGCCCGTACCAAGGAGGCTCGGTGGCGGCGGGGATGGGTGCTGCAGCTGCTTTGCTGGCTCATGGCACGGCCAGTGGGCCCTCGCACTACGAAGGTGGCTCGTGGTTGCTTACACGCCAAGACCGGCAAGCGCCGCCTACTACAATGGCTCTTGGCGATGGTGCTCGGTGGCCGATGGCTTGGATGAGCGTCTTGCGCGCCAGGTGCAAAGACGACGAGGCAAAGGCGGTGGTGCGCGTGGGCTGCGGCCGTGGAGGCTTGGAGCGGCGAGGACAGCGGCGCAGCGAGGTTGGTGACCGGCCATGGTGGGCAACAACGTGGGAGCGAGGAGAGCGCGAGAGGGAGCGATGGGAAGTGGAGGGTGGCGGGAGTGGAGGAGTGCCTCGCGGCGTCCACCAGAAGAGCGTGAAGGGCGGCTGGTGCACGTGGCGCAAAGCTTGGCAATGGTGGGGCGCGCTCTGGTGCATGGCCGCCACGAAGTCATTTCATCGAGTACGTGGCGTGCGTTGCTGTGCCCGACTTGGAGTCCGTTTTCGGCATATTCGGTGCAGATTCGGACCTTGGCGCCTATAGAAAAGTTGCTGTTCCTCAACGTCCTCCTCGTCTGCTTCGGTCACTTCCTGTGGCTACACCTCGAGCTGCTCCTCGGGCTCCTCGGTTATGACGACTGGGCTCTCGGTTTATGATCCTGTATGATGCATGTGCGTAAGTGCTTATGCAAAAGGTGCATCGGATGAAATGAACACAATGGATATGCTTGAATGCAAGGTAGTCAACATCATCCAAGAACATGTACTACAAGCACATGTCATCTACTGCATTCTCTTATACTACTAATATGCTAAGTCAACACATCTCATTAAATGCTTCAAAGATACACCAAAGCTTCACTAATTTCTTAATCATGCACAAAGCAACATTTTATTAAACCCTAATTAATAATAGGTTTGAATAGCAACATCTATTTTTATAGCTTAGAAATTTTTTTGAAAATTACCATAACACAGTACTACCCTAAGTAGTCTACCATCATATTTTTATGGCATTTGGATAAGTGGAATAGCCTACACAAAAATGACAAGCTTGGACCTAATTATGAGCATGAAAATACTTTGTATTATGAAAAGTGTCAAACAATAGATTTAGTATTTTTCCTAGGTTCTAAACAGTAAATAATCACTATACAAAAGTTATCACATGCATGTTTTATACAAATTTTGCTTTCTAGCAAAAATAACAAAAATCAGCCATTAAAGGCACTTGAACTACACCTCACAATTTTTCTACAGGACATGCATGGCATATATCTTTCCTAGGAAGTACATGACACAAGAAGAGTAACAAACTTGGAAGCATATTTTTCTGATGCATATAGGTTTTACTACACATTTTACAATATATCAGTAATATCAAGAATTAAATAAAGCTCTACAGAAAAGTATCTCAAAAATGACATGCAATATTTTTATCATGTAGATCTGGTGACAAGGAACACAACAAAATTTGTTTCAACAAATTTGGAGCCAAAATGAGTACACAACCATTTTCCAAAGTATTTCTCTTCCCAAATAATAAAAGAAGAACCGAAAACAATTTTCCTATTACTACTGGGCCGGCCCATGGGAACGACTGGCCCACGGCCGCTTTCGGCCTGCGCAACCGAGCAAAGGGGAAGGGCAATGACCTGGCTCGGGGCTCCGGCCCAAGGCCGACCTGGCCCAGCTCGGCCGAGGCGAGACGGCCACGCCACGTCGGCGTTCGAGACGCCACGGTGGTGTGGCCGCTGCCAGCAGGCCGGTGGCCGTTGCCGACCACGACCGGGCAAACAGGCGTGAGCGCTGGGTCCGCAAGAAGATGGCGAAGCCGAGCGGGTTACCCAAGGGGTTGGAGAAGGGACGGAGGAAGCCCTTCCACGGCGAGGCCAAGCGCGGCGGCGCCATGACCGACGGTGGTGAAAACGCGCAAGGCCGTTATACCTTGCTCAAATGGTGTCCCTGCAGCGAGCACCAGGTGCTGGGGAGCGAGGCGGTGCGACGTGTGCTCGATTGCGGGCAATGGTGGACCACCGGCGACCAATTTTGCCGGTGGGGCTGCGGTGGCGATGGATGCGAGCGAGAGCTCAAGTATGGGCGAGGCAGAGACGCATGCGGAGAGGAAAATGAGAAGTCTTTGGGAGAAGCGAAGCCGTGGTGGTTTAAGCGGGAGGCGCTTGCTTTGCGGGGGCCACGGGACGCCACCCGGTGGCGTCGCCGCGACATCGCTTCGCCACGCTGGCGTGGGCGTGTTTAACGTGATCTGACGGCGTCACACAAGTGGGGGGAGAAGGAAGACAAGCGTGCGAGTTGAAAGTTGGGCCGGGCCGAGGCGAAGGCGCAAGCGTGGAGGATTCTTGGGCGGCTTTTTGGTGGGGAAGTGAGGCGGTGGCCCGTTAAAAGAGAAACAATTTTTCAAATTCTAATTTCAATAATATTTCAAATATCAGTTTTCAAGTACCCTTTTGAGCAAGAAAATGACTTCTTTTGAAAATGTCCCAAAAATAAAAGTTGCTTAGAATTTAATCCTCTACAACTTTGCTTTAGGGACCAACTAAAAATTTTGCATAGATTTTGAATTGGGAAGCAAAAGCTAAATAGAGGGGATTTTTGACCTTTTCCAATAATACTTTCAAAAGCATATTTTGTCAAAAGTGTGAATACAAACTTTGCCCCAAAAATTGTGCTAAATAATTCTAGATGATTTACAATTATTTCCAAACATGTTTTACTAACCTTAGCAAGCATAATTAGGGCAAAATAACTCTAAACAAGTGTGTGCAACATTCATGTTTCACGAGCATGTTTCATATGTTTCGAAGCACTGTTTCAGCTATTATTTACATGATTAGGCATGTATGATTAGGATGCTTGATGATGCATAATATGCATGATTTGCAGTGCCTAAATGCTTGCATAACACCAGGGTGTTACAACCCTCCCCCCTTATAAAAATCTCATCTCGAGATTTGGGTTATGAACCATTTGTTATAAAAATCTTCATAAGCTTTTTATAGATATTCTTCCGTTTCCCAAGTTGCATCTCCCTCATCATGATGATTCCACTATATCTTGTAGGTTTTCACCACACTATTCCAAGTAGCACGTTCTTTAGTGTCTAACACACGGACCGGTTGCTCACGATACACCAAATCTAATTTGAGTTTGATGCCCCGAGGTTCTATTCTTTTCTTCGGAACACACAAACACTTCTTGAGTTGCGATACATGGAAAACTAAAAAGACGGTACTCATTGTCTTAGGTAACTCTAACTTATAAGCTACTGGACCTCTTCTTTCCAAGATCTTGTATGGTCCTACGAATCTAGCGGCAAGCTTTCTTCGGACTCCAAACCGTTTCTTCTTCATTGGCGTGACCTTCAGATAAACATAGTCACCAACTTCAAACACAAGGGGTCTCCTTCTTCTATCTGCATAACTTTTCTGATGTGATTGGGCCACCTTCATATTTTGTTGAATAATATGAACTTTCTTCTTGGCCTCTTCTACAAAGTCAATACCATAATACCTTCTTTCTCCTGGCTCGACCCAATTTAGTGGTGTTCTACATTTTCTGCCATACAAAGCTTCGAATGGAGCCATCTTGATGCTTTCTTGATAACTATTATTGTAAGCAAACTCCGCTAATGGTAACCATGACTTCGATGATCCCCTAGAAGACAACACATAGGCTCTTAACATATCCTCCAGAACAGCATTCACTCGTTCAGTCTGACCATCTGTCTGAGGATGATAAGCGGTACTACGAATCAAACTAGTTCCCAAGCCTTTGTGTAAATGTTCCCAAAAGTGAGCCGTGAACTGTGGCCCTCTATCAGATACTATAGTCTTTGGTATGCCATGCAACCTCACAATTTCTGCAATATACTTCTCGGCATATTGAGGTGGTCAATAAGTTGTCTTGACAGGTAAGAAATGAGCGGTCTTGGTAAGACGATCCACAATCACCCAAATCGAATCATGTCCCTTTTGAGTAGTGGGCAAACCCGAGATAAAATCCATACTTATATCATCCCACTTCCAACTAGGTATGGACAAAGGTTGCAACAAACCGGCAGGTTTTATATGAATAGCTTTCACTCTACAACACGTGTCACATCTGGCAACATATGCTGTAACTTCTTTCTTCATCTTGGTCCACCAATAACGAGGCCTTAGTTCTTGATACATCTTACTACTTCCTGGATGGATAGATAGCTTAGAAAGGTGAGCTTCATCCATAAGTTTATTCCTAAGCTCTCGATCCTTGGGAACCACAAGACGGTCATCAAACCACAACACGCCCTGTTCATCCACTTTAAAGTGCTTAGACGGCTTTTCTTTTATTTTCTCTTTGATGTGAAATATTCCCTTGTCCGTTTTCTGGCCTTCTATTATCCTACTCTTCAAAGAGCAACTAATTTGAATACTATGTAACACAGTAGAATACATCAGATCGAATCCATCTTCAAGTAATGGCTGCACATTCAAGCAATATGACTTTCTACTCAAAGCATCTGCCACTACATTGGCCTTTCCAGGATGATATTGCACATTCAAGTTGTAATCTTTGATCAATTCTAACCACCTTCGTTGTCTCATGTTCAGCTCTGGTTGGGTAAAGATGTACTTGAGACTTTTGTGATATGTGAAAATATTGCACACATTACCAAGTAGATAATGTCTCCAAATTTTTAGAGAATGCACAACTGCAGCAAGTTCAAGATCATGTGTCGGATTGTTGACCTCGTGCTTTCTCAACTGACGTGAGGCATAAGCAATGACTCTTCCTTCTTGCATAAGAACACAGCCCAAACCAGTTTTCAATGCGTCGCAAAACACATCAAATGGTTTCTCAATGTCCAGTTGTGCTAGAACAGGAGCAGTGGTCAATAGTTTCCGCAAGGTGTGGAAAGCTTCTTGACACTCCTCTGTCCACATGAACTTGTGATCTTTCTACAGCAGACTTGTCATTGGCTTGGCAATCTTCGAGAAGTCCGGTATAAAACGACGATAGTAACCGGCTAATCCTAAGAAACTTCTAACCTCAGGAACAGTGGTTGGTGCCTTCCAATCCATAACCTCTTGCACTTTACTTGGGTCGACTGAAACTCCATTTTCTGACAGAATGTGATCAAGGAAAGGAACTTTCTTCAACCAGAATTCGCATTTGCTAAAATTAGCATACAGCTTATGATCTCTAAGTCTGGTCAAGGCAATTCTCAGATGCTCTTCATGATCCTTCTCGTTCTCGGAGTACACCAGAATGTCATCAGTGAACACAACCACGAACTTATCCAATTCTAACATGAAAACTGTATTTATCAAAAACATAAAGTATGCAGGAGCATTTGTCAAGCCAAAGGACATGACAAGATACTCATACAACCCGTATCTGGTGGAAAATACGGTTTTCGGTATATCTTGTGGCCTAATCTTGATCTGATGATAACCGGATCTCAAATCTATCTTTGAGAACACCTTAGCCTTGGCTAATTGGTCAAACGGAACATCAATATGAGGCAAGGGATACTTATTCTTGATGGTTACAGCATTAAGTGGCCTATAATCCACGCACATTCTCAATGTGCCCTCTTTCTTCTTCTTCACAAACAAGGCGGGACATCCCGATTCAGACTTGCTTGGCCGGATAAACCCCTTTTTCGATAACTCTTCTAGTTGCTTCTTCAGCTCAACTAAATCATCCAGAGGCATCCGATAGGGTCTCCTTAAAATCGGAGCTGTTCCGGGAATTAACTCAATTCCAAATTCAATATCCCTATCTGGCGGAAGACCAGGTAGCTCATCCGGGAATACATCCAAAAACTCACACACTACCGGAATCTGATGAATAAAAATAACTTCTGTAGCACATGTCACACTTATAAGGTCTGTTCTCTGAGGCAATGGTACTTGGAAAGTACCCTCACCCAGGGGATCCTTAAGGGTAAGCACCTGACTTCCTGTATCTATAACTGTTGCCCAATCCTTCATCCAATTCATCCCTATAATGACGTCCAGAACTAGTCCAGGCATAACTATCAAGTTCACTCAAAACTTTCTGCTACCTAATTCAAGGGTTGCCCCTCGAACCATCCGATTGGTCAAAACATCAGCCCCTGCTGAACTTATACGATAACCATAACCCAATTCTATGCATAGTTGTTCATGTTTCCGTGCAAATGCTTGACTCATAAAAGAATGCGATGATCCAGAATCAAATTGAACAACTACAGGGTTTTGGTTGACAGGAAACTTACCAGCGGTTACGGGCTCTCCCTCAGGAATCTCATCCACAGTCGTACTATGCACCCGAGCATTAAAGGTCTGCTGCTTCTTCTTGGGCGGATAGGGACAGAACCTAGAGAAGTGGCCGGGTTGATCACAATTGTAGCAGGGTCCCCTTACCGTACCAGCAGATCCCACAGCTCCCTTGGAACTGCCCTATACCGCAGTTGCGGCTGCCTTGTTGGACTGCACTGCCATCTTGTAAGGCTTCTGTGGTCCCCAGAAATTCTAACCTCTCGGCTGTGGTGGCCTAAACCTAGCGCCAGGTGCAGATGGACGATAGGGAGGACGACCTTCCGCAGGTGCTCTTGCTTGGGACGGACCACCTTCTAGTGCTCTCTTGCGAGTCTTGGCTGCGGTACTGGCGTTGTTGTTTTTTTCCTGCTTCAGACAATCACTGATAAAGTCATTGAATCTGGCACGGATATTGGTACCCACATGCTTCATCATCTTTGGATTGAGTCCTCTCTTGAAACTGGCGATTCTCTTAGCATCGGTGTCAACCATGTCAGGAGCATAACGACACAAGTTGTTGAAGGCATGCAAATATTGCGTCACGGTTTTGGTGCCCTGATTCAACGTCAAAAACTCTCCCAACTTAATCTTGGTCAACCCGGGTGGAATATAAACTCCACGGAAGGCCTCAGCGAACTCTCTCCACGTAATCTGAGCATTTGGAGGGAAGGTAGTGCGATGGTGCTTCCACCACATTCTAATTTCAATAATTTTTCAAATATCAGTTTTCAAGTACCCTTTTGAGCAAGAAAATGACTTCTTTTGAAAATGGCCCAAAAATAAAAGTTGCTTATAATTTAATCCTCTACAACTTTGCTTTAGGGACCAACTAAAAATTTTGCATAGATTTTGAATTGGGAAGCAAAAGCTAAATAGAGGGGACTTTTGACCTTTTCCAATAATAATTTCAAAAGCATATTTTGTCAAAAGTGTGAATACAAACTTTGCTCTAAAAATTATGCTAAAGAATTCTAGATGATTTACAATTATTGCCAAACATGTTTTACTAACCTTAGCAAGCATAATTAGGGCAAAATAACTCTAAACAAGTGTGTGCAACATTCATGTTTCATGAGCATGTTTCATATGTTTCGAAGCACTGTTTCAGCTATTATTTACATGATTAGGCATGTATGATTAGGATGCTTGATGATACATAATATGCATGATTTGCAGTGCCTAAATGCTTGCATAACACCGGGGTGTTACACAAAGCTCACGAACATTGTTGTACTCCTATTGTCGTTTCTTGTCTTTCTCAAGCTCCCTTTTAGTCTTTTCTGTCTTCCTCTTTAGTTCATCCACTTGATTAACAAGGGCAGCGGAACTTTCTTGTTCAGCAGCAAGCTGTTCTCGAAGCATTCTCTCCGCCGATGTCTCTGTTTTGGTGGAGCTTGTTTGGATACCAGCATTCTTCAAAAAAATGTTGTTGCTGCTTCCCTGGGAGGGGGGCCTTGCCTTAGTGGACGCAAAGGACCTTGCAAACAACATCAGCACTAGTAATTGGTTGCTGGCCATCAGCAACAGGTTCTGCTTGCATAGTTTCCATAGCTTCCTGCGAAATTCAATCAGTAAAATATTAGGTTACAGATAGTGTAAGAGGACTTCAATTGAAAACCCAAGATATTAATTTATAACAAGTAATGCATAGGTCTTCCTCAGCCTACTACTGATAGAGATTACATAAGTTTTAATAGATTTTAGTAGATTTCCATAACACTAGGCTCCTGCTATGTTTTCTTCTTTTATGGCAATGGCTTTAGTAGATTTCAAGGGAAGCAAAAGAAGGTACTTACAAATGTTGCTCTTGCAGCATCGCTCAGGCTATTTTTCCTACTAGTATGGAAGTCCTTGAAGACTTCCACAACATTAACATCTTCATCAGGTGGACCATTTTCTTCTTCAAGTTCTTGATGTTGTTATGCTACATTCCTCTTGTTCTCCTTCTGTTCACATTACACAAGAGTTTTGGTTTATATTTATACAAAGCCAAGAGTAACAATAAAACACAACCATCACTTACAAAATTTTGCATATGGACAACATAGAGCGAGATCCTGTAGCCTTGTAATACTTCACTTTTGCACGGTTTCACTTGTTCTTCTCAAATGTTTCCTATAGCTTCATTTGTGTTAGACTGCAGCACAAGTAGACCATAGCAAGACTAGACAGGAAATCGATAGGTTCACACACCTTGTTCTTAGCACTAGACCAAATCTTGACAAGTTCACACCACTATGCATCATTCATGGACAAGATAGGAGAGGTCATATGGATCTGATTAGTAGGGACGCCATTAAAGTATGTTCTCTTCAACTTGTAGCATTCTTGTCGTACCATAGACTGCATTACATTCCGGCAAGCTTTTTTTGTTGGTGAGTGAGCACCGTTAACGCGTCAGCCTTCCCTGCACACAGTAGTGTGAATGAAAAGTAAATCTGTTAAAGTTGCTCAAAGAAGAGTTGAATGTTAAGAGGGGATAGCCATACATACATTTAGCCTTTCCACAAATCTTGTGCAATAGACGGCGCCGGGCTTCTCCTTGTATTCTTTCCAATGCTCCAAAATTGGTACTTCCTTCCTGACTACTATACCTACCTCTCAGGCAAACTTGGCAGCTTGCACTGGATCATGTGGCCTTCTGTTCCCCTCGACAATAGAGATGCGCATCCTCACTCCTCCTAGTGATTTGCTCATTTTGTCAAGCATAATTCCATGAGTTCGAGGCCTCAGCTTCCTCGCTCTTCCCGGCAATGGTACTACACAGTTTTCATACATTCATATTGTTAGAAAAGTTACATGGATATCAAATAGCTAGTGCAAATTGATTGATAGACATCTGTAAGGTAATACTAACATAGGCAACTTTCATCGTTCTATAGGTGGGGAGAGACGGGAGTTTGCTGAGAGGGTTCCTCTTCAGCAAGGCTATCATCATCTGGCCATGAGGAGTCTCTCTCAGGGCTAGGTAGGGTGCCATCCCGACCAATGTCTCCAGTCAATTGATGAACTTGGAATTGATCCTTGGGTCCGAGTGTCGGTCGTGATGGAGAATTATGTTCACCTATTTCTACTACCTCCACCCTTTTGCCAGCAGAAGACCTCCGAGTACAAAATCCATGAGCAGCCTCTTCTAGTGGTGTTGACCTCACTTGCTTGGAGAGCCTTCGCCCAGGACTCATGGCAGCGCTGCCTTTTGTCCTGCTGGCAAAGCCTCTTCTATGGCTTTTTCGACCCAGACACTAAAATTGGAGATACAAACTTAAGCAGCAAGCATGTATAAATTCCATTGATATCCAAACAGTAAAGCCTTACATGGCTACCTACCCCCCTCCTTTGCCCCCTCCCCCTCTGAACTAAATTCAAGATAGAATAAGCACCTCATCAATTGATAGGGGCACTGGCTCATCTTCTAAATCTGAATCTATTTCATCTGTATCATCAAATCCCTCAACTACCTCCCCTAGTTTAGGGATATATTCCAAATCTTCACCATGTCTACCCTTTGTGCTTGACTTTTTTGCCTTTGGAGACACAGGTTTTGGGCCCACACATTGTATTCCAAGTTCTTCCATCTTTCTATGATTCCTTGCAAGTTGTGCATCACGTGCTCGTTCATAAGCAGTTAGTAGCTGTTCATCTAGATTACAAAGGCATTTATTAACTAAAGCTTCTATGGAATGTCAACATAGCAGAGCAAGAGTATGCAAATAAGTGCCCAGCTAGTAACTACAGCTTATACGGAAGTCATTAATCCAATAAAGCACATGTCAGCTACACTCAACTATAGGAAATATGTAACCCCATCGCTATATACATATCCTTGGTTCAGCCACTACAGTAGAGCACACATCATAAAAGGAATTTGGGTACCTCTGTGTTCCCTGGCTTTGCTTTGTCGTCGGCACCGTCGTCCTGTCATCGTGGTCATGGAGCTGGTGCGGCCGGCGTTGACAAAGGGGTACCAGATCTGGCCCCGGCTAGGGATTAGATATGGTCGGTCATGATAGGTGCCGAGCTAGGTAGGGGATCTAGATCCGACTAGTACCGTCATTGAGGCGGTCCTTCTACTGTCAGCTCATCAACCTGCTGTCGATGAATCAAAGGGGATCCGGCTCTAGCTAGGGTTCAGAAATGTATGAGAGAGGGTGCGGCTGGAGAGTGGAGAGGGAGTCAAGCTGCTGTTTTGATGGCGCCTAGGGTCTAGAGCGAGGTGGCAAAGGGGACGACTGGAGAGTGGAAAGGGAGGCCATGGGACTAGCATTTGGAGCTGGAGGAGAGACAGTGCGGCTGGAGAATGGAGATGGAGGCGGAGACGGTGACTCTTTGTGCTTTTATGTGGTCATCACATTACCACAAATGCCCTTGTCTAAAATCGATGGCGTGGTAAACCTATTTTCCACGCAGAGGGAAAAAGAGAGACATCTAATTTTCGGTGCGTGTTGGTGGGACTGCTCGGCACGGTGCAAAATCAAATTTTTGGGCGGGCAGACCGCCCCGTCTGCTCAGCAGAGACCGGAATTTTGGGCGGCCTTAGTTGTTGCCTTTTTGGTTTTTTCATAATATAAATAAACATAAAACTAAAAGAGGATGATAATAAACAATTAAAAGATCCATGAATTTGACACCTAAAGATTACCAAAAAAATAAAAAAAATAAACCTGCTCGTTGCAGCTTATTGCGCTGCAACTGTTGATTTGTTGTGTGTGTGTGACTGCATCTGCGGCTGTTTGAACTAAGGCCTATAATTAGGAAGCAAGGGAAAGACACACCCACGGATGGAAAACCCTCTAAAAAACTAAATGGGTTATTCAAATGATATCCCCATGGATTTTCCACCCTGGAAAAAGTAGTCATGGATTCTAAGGTGCTTTAAGTTTCCAGAGAAGAGAAAAATATTAAAGCATCCTCCTCGTGGCTAGCGCTCTTGCGATTCACCGACTCACCAGTACTCCAGATCATCCTCCTTCTTGCTAGAGTCAGAGTCGGTGCTGTACTTTCCATCATTCGACTATGTCCCCTTTCTTCGTGAGCCTCGAGCCGGTCGCCAACGCCGTCTTAGCGAAGGCGAACATGGACAACAACATCCTACATGCCCGCCTCGCCCCTTGATCTGTGGGACAAATCAGTAGTACAAGTTATGACTAGGCTTGGTCTATGGGACGACCGTATGTGAAGTCTTATTTGCATGCATGTCTGTGTTAACTTTTGTTGAACTTTGTATTAGGTCGATTAAACTCAATTGAGCGTTGTGTAGCTTAGGTCCTTTGGTCATTTGGTAACTGGTTATACTAATGGTGTTTGCCCTTTCTGATCGAAGGACGTGGGTGTATAGATGTTGAAATTTTTTGGACCCTAAGACAGTCCAACCCTACAAAATATAGACGATCCGGATCACTACGAAATATAGGGGCCATCCAAGTAGTCCATAGAACCCGACTACCAGGGGCTAACAACTAGTTCTAATCTATAGAACCCAACAATTAGTTGAGGATACAAACAGGTATGGACTAATAACACAACTAATTGGCTAATTCTTAGTTAGCTATTTTTTAGCTATGGCTAACTAGTCGCAGTCCATCCAAACAGGGCCTAAGACAGTCCAATACTAAAGAAATCTTAACAGGCTGGATCATAGTTTTGATAAAACAACAAAATATAGATTGTGTTAACTCTTGCGCCATATATGTGGGGTCATGGGCGCGTAGCCACGTCCACGACCCACGAACTATATAACAGTAGAGACAAGGGGCATGTCTATGTATCCCAAAGCTTTTGCCCTCCTCCCTACTACTAGGCATCTTTGTTCTTCATTTTTTTTCTACATATTGTTTTCTTTTTTTACACAGATTATGGATAACTATGATCATTCTTGGGACATGTCTATGTATCGCTATGTCTTCTACGAGCTTCGTGTTTGCCATGGCCTACAAACAAGGGTTGTAGTGCTTGCAGTGCATTTTAACTTTTACAGTAGGTGGTACATTGCTTCTGTAGTAGTTTATCAAGTTCTTGGCCATCAAAACTTCCGTCTTGCTGAGGATCATCTAGGAACCTATGTGTTTGTTGCAGTTCGTTCAAATGCAGATCTCTAGACTTTATTTTCATACCGCTATGAGTTCTGTGGTGCAGAAGTATTTTCTCATCGTATCTGTTATCTTACAATCCGTCCGAATGATCTAGAGATTGGTGGAGTTGATGCAGTTCCTCTCAACTGAGCAGTAGCAACATGGTCAGATGATGTTAACGTTTAGTATCTCATAACACTGATGTTTTGATTTGTGTTTTCAATGTTCACTGGAGACAATTGTGATGTTCTTTAGTTTATCTAGTTGTAATAGTATCCATGTAAATGGACTTTTGTTGAACTTTATATTAGGTGGGTTAAACTCCGTTGACCAAATATATATAGACAAGTACAGTATTGATGAAATGACATTTACCTATTTCTTGTAAATCGTATGCACGCCTCATAGTCCGAGTCGTGTAAATTTGACCAGCCCGGACATTTTACTCTGCTACTGAGCTGTGACTAGAACTTTTACCAAATCGGCTATGCTACAAAGAATAGCTGCACCGGCTGTGGCTGCATGCGTGAAGTACTAGTAAGGTAGTTGGATTTGAAGCGACATCTTCAGGCACAGCCGAGCGAGTGCAGATGATTAGGACCTATGAAACCATGTATCCATCTCTAGCTAGTTGCTGCTCTGCAAAACCAAGCAACAGAAATTGCTTATGGAAGCAAGAGCAACTCGTCTTCACTCTTCAGTCTGCCCCTCTGCTACTGTGAATGCTTGGAGTGAAATAACTACAGAGGCTTTCCTCATGCATTCAATTCACTCATCGCAACCACGCAAGGGTTGCTTTGTACCTCTATTTGTTGAACCAAACAAGTATCAATAGTACTAGTAGTCATGAGTGGCTTTGATCTTCCAAGAACCAAACACGTATCCGTAGTCTTCGATAAAATTTGTTGAACTTGCAAGAACCATGCATCGAGGAGTTCATCTCAACAAGTATCATTTTAGATCTAATGCATAACGGATGAGACATAGCTATTGAATTTTACTACGGACGCAAGAAAGTTCGGCCACTGTATATTTGATCTCGTAGGACACAGTATAAAGGGTCATCAGTTTTGAATGTCGTAGCAACCAGTCTGCCCCTTGACTGTTGTGACTGCTTGGATTGGAGTCAAAAAGTACAGAAAAGACCCATCACAGCCGCACCAGGCATTCAAGTCTCAATCGTGTTATGGTGGTCAAAAGCTCCTTTTCTTGATTCCTTCTTATGTCTAGCTTTCCTACCGCATTCACAGCTAGGTGTGGAGCCAGGAGAACAGAACAGGTTGCTTGTGACTTGGGGGCATCATGTACATGATCGAGCTACGCGATGCCTAATCATTGAAGCTGTTGTTCGTGCAGTTGTTGGGCAACAACTCATTACTAGAGTTGTTGAAGACCATGATTCTGGAGAAATCTTTATGCTTTGCAGCATTGTTGTGGATGCCCGTCGGCTCTCAGAGTACAGTGTCGATGTCAGTGGAGACTGCATCATTTTCAAGACAATTCACCATCTCAACTTGATTAGAAGTCCTTATGACCTCAACTATCTCAACAAGACCAAACCGATTCAACGACATTGAGATTTTGTGTGCTCTAGATACTGTTCATTGTCCTGTATCAGTAGTACTAGTAGCAGTAGTAGTAGCCAAGACTGGCTTTGATCTATGGGATAGCACAAAGTCATGTAGTGTATGTGTTGAGCTCTTGTAGTAGGAACCCTTGCTAATATAGTATGTTGTGTTATTTGCATGTCTGTGTCAAACTTTGTTAAACTTGCCAGAACCTTGAACTGAGGAGCAAGTCTGGCCTCAATCTAATGCAGAAAAGAAGAGCCATTAGTGTTGAAATGTTACTGAACAAGCAAGAAAGTCCACCTGCCATTTTTTTGAACGACTCGAACAGTGAAGATGCTATAGTGGATGAAGTTTCCTCAATTGGTTTCTATTTTTTTTGTTGCCTTGGGTGTCTGGCCTGATGGCACGAAGTCATGTATTTTATGTGTTGAGCACATGTATGAGAAGACAACCGCACGTTCCTCGTGGTTCAGATCTGCAGAGGGAATGGAAGAGCTCTGGGAAGGTAGGAAATAAAACAAGCAGAGTTGCGGATGAGATTGCGGCGGTTAGAGCGACAAAGTGGAGAAAGCGACAGAGCAGAGATTTACTCAAAGATTTTGAATTTTGGCCAAATATATATAGAGGAGTATGATGCATAATAAGTATTTTATACAACATAAAACAATGAGTTTAATCAATAATCCTCTTCGGTGAAGTGCGAGAGGAATCTCTACACTGCCGGGTCAAGATACATAGACAAATCTGGTCGGCACATCGGGCAGGTGGATCTCTGGGCGAACCACTTGGTGATGCACTTGTGGTGGAATGCATGGCCACAGCCGGGCATTTCCACAGCATGGCCGGCTGTAGGATTAGATGTTTCATCCTCTAGGCAGATGCTGCAGTCCCAACACCCCGCTGGCACCGCCTCCACCTCCACTTAGAGCATCAAGAGAGCCTCAGACACGATGAACTTCAATTGTTCGTTGACCCAAAGCTCAAGCGTGGCGTGGGCGATGCAGCCATCCCGACAGGCCTCACGCGCTAGGGCCACGAGTTTAGGAACCTCAAGCTCGGGAAGGATGTCATCCCACTGCTCGTCGGTGATATTGAGTTGCTACAACCACGTGAATGTCCTTATCAAGCTATGGAGGACATCACAGACACCTTCCTAGTCGCCAGGGATGCCCATGGCTTGATTCGCCTTCAAGATCCTGGTGGTGCTACCTTCTTCGTACAAGAGGTACACCGACTGCCGGTGATCGCCGATTTTGAGGGTCTTGGTCACCGTGCATTCCTGGGTCATAGAGAACGATGCTTCAAGGATGCTCCCGCCAAATGGATCCTTGATGGTGAAGATGTTCTTTGATGTCGTTCTATACTTGACGTGGTGTTTGAAAGTGGAAAACTAGGTAGCAGGATCTCCGACAGAGCTCATGGCAATGGCTACTCTATGGGTCGAGTGGCTTAGTTTGTAGCTATGAGTTGAATTGGTTTGGAGTTGGAGCAAGGAGGATTTAAAGGGAACCCGGTGTTAAATAGTTGCAGGATGAACGGGGGGATAGTTACGAGATGGAATTTGAAGTGAATCACTTCGAATGTAGAGGACCTTAGATGGCTTCCAGTAAATGCCGTCCCAGATTCCAGGGGTTGGTCGAACAGTTTCCAATACTGGACGTGTTGGGAATATTCTAGTAGAACGTGAGATGTGTCTGGACCGATAAGATTTACAATGCTCGAACTTTCTTGCGTGTGCTGTATAATTTGAATAGCTATGTGGCTCCTCCGTTAATCATTACATCAATGCGAGACTTGATCGGATGAATTCCATTATGCATGTTTACCATTCTACAGATCAGAAAGAGAACTACACCAGGGATTCAAGTCTCAAGCGTGTCATGGTGGTCAAAAGCTCCTTTTCTCAAGTATGAAGTCATGTTAATCATCTGTAGTTAGAACTATTTTGGTAGTAGTTGGATGACATTGAGTTGTGGGATTGCACTGCTCTCCTCTTATTTGCATATCTTAGATAAAATTTGTTGAACTTGCAAGAACCATGCAACAACGAGTTCATACGAGCAAGTCTCATTTTTCCTCATTTTCCCATGATGGTTGTTATTGTGTCGTTTAAAATTTTAAGTTTGGGCCCTATTTTTAAATTTGGGTCAGCGCGTAGGATTGTCCGGCCACTGAGAAACAACACGGGCCGGACTTTAGTGCACCATGCAATGTGACATACATCGAATGGAACTTTGTTTACTCCTCTACTAATTTCCCAAGAACAAAGGAACATGGAGCCCCTAAACGAGCACCTCGCAAACTTGAAGCACCCCCAATCGAGTATGGAGCACCTAAATAGGAGAGAGCAAGGGAACAAGATTTGCTACGATTCAC
Source organism: Miscanthus lutarioriparius (assembly GCA_904845875.1). NCBI lineage: Eukaryota > Viridiplantae > Streptophyta > Magnoliopsida > Poales > Poaceae > Miscanthus > Miscanthus lutarioriparius. The sequence goes on along the minus strand of CAJGYO010000003.1, from coordinate 97,093,280 downwards.
TTTCTCGAGACACGTTTACACGGACGCCTAGAACTCGAGCGAGGCGCCATTTGGTTCCTCGAGAAAGAACTATCGCATTGGACGATTCACTTCCCCAAGACACGTTTACACGGTATACACGATCCTTCAAGAACGCGGAGTCTCCTCCTACATAAACCGCTGGCCCTATTTCCCCAGTGCTCTCCACCTCGTCATAGTCGTGCATTCATACTTCGCTCGAACGCCGCATCCGTCGTCGTTCATCGCGCGCGCACTCTGACTCTGCTTCTTCCTTGGCTACGTCATGATGGATCGGCTCCTAATGGAGTTGGCCGCAGACATTGCTGGCCGCATCGCTGAACAGTCATATGCCCCCATGGATGACCTTGCCAGCCTATGGGCAACTTGCTTGTTCATGTGCAGGGTGTGTGGCACCGCCGAAGTCGGCCGGTGCATACCACTGCGCCGGGTGCTGTAGTGTCAAGGTTTCTGGGAGCGCCACTACTACAACGATGACCATCGTGCCCTAGTCACCACCAGGCTAGCCAGCGTGGGCAACCTAGAGGCCTGATTCCTCACCGGCTTGCGTCCCATCTTCATGGAAGCCTGTAGGTCAATGACGCCGCCAATGGAATGGCTTCAGCACTCCACCGAGGCAGGCTATAAACTTGGTATGTACGTCTACGCCCTCATGCTCTACATGTCAAATACCAGCGGCAGCAATGACAACATTGCTCGGTGCCTGTTGAGGGAGCTCGAAGGTGCTGATGAAGCGAGGTCGGCCGCACTGCCATGGAAGAACCAGACATTTCCACAGTTCTGCCGAGACTTGTGCTGGTGGTTGTAGGACATGGTGCCACATGATGTAGTGCTCGGTCTTTGCCCCCTTCATCGCCAAGACATGCATCATTAGTACACAGGCGGCGGCGGCAAGCCCATCGAATTTGAAGTATGGGAGTTGTGGTCTAGGTTCTGCAGCGAGGAGTGTAGGATCTCACGGGAGTGCGATAAGTTATTCACATCAATGTGGTAGATTTATTTTAATTTGGCAACAACATCAACTATATGTGTATCTCGTTGTTCAAAGTCTACTGGTGCTGATCATATTTTTTTCCGTACGAGCATGCACCCCTGCATGTGTAAGAAAGTTGGGCCTCAGTACATTTGAAAGCGTCGGACAGTATCCTCCGTAGTTTTTTCCTCTTTTTCCTGTGATGCTTGTTACTATGTCATTTACAATTTTAAGTTTGACTAACTTTATAGGAAATAGTAACAACATCTATGACATAAAAGATCACACCAATTTGAACATAATCTTATCTAATTCGCACGAATGCAATCACACGAGTACAATCCAAAACATCACAAAAGATCTCACCGAATCATGCAAATAGAACAACATTTTATACTGACACCTGACAATAAGCTTAATCAAGAATCTTGATCCGTGAAGTGCCACCCTACGTACACATAAAGCCTGTATACTTCACAGCATATTGAAGGTCCACCCTGTGTATACATAAAGCCTAGCCTCGCTCCCATTGTTTGATTCCACCTTGCATTGCGCAAAAAAAACCTCGTCTCGCCTCGCAAAGTTCTGAACTCCGCCTCCCCATCGCTTGCAACTAAGGCCAAGCCCATGAAGCGCTACTCGAGGAAGGGTCACCCGGCTCTAGTCCCTGCTTCCTCCAGTGTACTGGCTCTCCCTACTTTGGAGGAGGCGGGGGCGATGGTGCACCCTACTTCGGTGTTAGCGGAGGCGGCATCGATGTCTAGTCGTGGGAGACCAGTGTTCCTATCGCACTCCCTCTCGCCATCTCCTAGACTGTCGTTGCTCTCCCCATCGCCCTTAACAACGACGCTGGCGCAAGTGGCACCGATGGTTCCCTCACCACCGCAACTCCTAGTGCGCTCCACTTCGCCATTATCGCAGGCTGCATGGACTCCTCTGTTCTTGCTAGTTCACATCGCGAGCGAGTCTCATGTATCCTCGCGCTCCCACTCGGTGTCTACCGAGGACATGTCTGAGTGCTCTCTGGCCTGCATTACAACAGACTCAGAGGGTGATCATTGGCACAGGTACACAACTCCCATCCTCGAGAGCTAGAAGCTGATGATACGTGCCAGCCGCTATGGCATGCTGGTCTGCCCCATTTGCCCAGTGAGTGTGCCCTGAGGTTGGACACAGTCAGTCGTCAGGGAGCATGTCCTCGCTTGGGCCAACCACCACCCACATGGGACGTATGCCGTTGCTAGAAGATTGCCTAGCATCGTGGGATGGTGACGAACCAGGGCTGGATCGCCGATGGGGGCGGGCACCGATGATTCCGTGCCATACGGCGCCGGTTAGAATGGTTAATCGTTTGTCTTCTAAATCTAATCGCCCTCCCCCTTATCATTTGGGCTTGAATTTGTCTTGCATTGTGCAGCGATTCCTCTATGACAGCACCCCCCCCTCGTGGCGCTTCCCAATGGTGGTGCTGGAGAGTCGTCCCGTCGCCGTTCACTACCGCCGAGCCCGTCTGTCCCCGCACAGCCCTCTGGTTCTGAAGTGGGAGAATCTTCAGGCGACAAAAATATCGTAAGTTATTCAAGCATTACCACAAGGTCCGAGCATTGTTGTGTGCGTCTAGGCTACACGTCGACATGCTGCGCGGGGACTTGGTGGCCGCATGCGCCACACTTGTCGTGGCCCTGCAGGAAGCCACCCAGGCACAAGAAGACAAGGCGGCTGTGGAGTCCGAAGCCATTTGTCAAGCGGCTACCACGGCACTAGCCGCTGCCCAGCTTCAGTTTTCTAAGGCGCTAATCGTCCGAGTGGTGGAGCAGGGTTTTTTGCCAGGATCGGACGACAATAAAATCGATAATCTCATCGAGAGCCTCCGGCCAGCCGCCAATGGCATCTTAGCTTAGCTAAACGTGGAGCAGCTCCTGCACACCCGCCTCGACCCTTGATCGGTGGGACATATCAGTAGTACTAGTAGTCATGACTAGCTTTGATCTATGGGACACCCTTGCACATATGTGAACTCTTATTTGCATGTCTGTGTGACCTTTTGCTGCACTTAAGTATTATAGGTGGGTTAAACTCTGTTGAGCATGGTCTAGCCCCTATTGGTTGCTTTTTGCTGCAGATTTCTTTCTGCAGAGTTCATACGAGCAAGTCTCATTTTTCCTCATTTTCCTGTGATGCTTGTTACTGTGTCGTTTACAATTTTAAGTTTGGACCATGTTTTTAAATCTGGGTCACGCAGGATTGTCTGGCCGCTGAGAAACAACACGGGCCAGACTTTAGTGCACCACGCAACGTGACATACATCAAATGGACTTTGTTTACACCTTTGCCAATTTTCCATGAACAAGGGAACATAGGGAAGGTAGTAAGGTCTGCTGATGAACTCTGGTAGGATGCTACATCTACCATACAAATAGATATGGACTAATAACACAACTAATTGGCTAATTATTAGAAACTCTTGGAGATGCTCTCAGCACCCAATCTTGAAGAACAAGCACCTAGCAAACTTGAAGCACCCCCAATCGAGTATGGAGCCCTAGAACATGAGAGAACCAGATGATTACAGATGTTCTGTTAGCACAAGATCTGCAATCATCAAGGTCCAGCTCCTGTTCAATGGTAGCACCTCGCAAAACTTGCACCAGCATCTCAGTGAGGTGCTTTATATTCCATAATCTTGCTACCTCTAAGGATCGGGGGATGCAGATCTGCATCTCGATGCTCAAATGCAACAAGATTATGGAATTTAAAGCACCCAATCTTGAAGGCCTTCTCCAAACACTAGCATCCCTATGAGGTGCTTTAGCTCCATCTTGAACCTCTCACGGACTCCAGGCCGTGAGAGGTGCAAGGAGGAAGACAAAGCACCTCTAGGCAATAAAGAAAGAGGATTGCCTCACGAGTGTGGGGATTCAAGAGTGTGTGTATTGAGCCCAATAGGTGCATTTAGACCTAGGTTAAATAGGCCAGCCGAAGATGGAGAAGTGCAAGTAATGGTGATGCAAGTAGTTGGGAATTAACTCACGGTGACTTTACCGCCGATAGACCAAATCTGACCGAGCCGATAGACCAAATCTGACCGAGCCGGACACATCTCACTCTTCACTCTTTGGTCTACCCCTCGATTGATGTGACTACTTGGATTGGAATCAAATAAGTACAAAAAAGACCTATCACAACTGCACCAGGCATTCAAGTCTCAAGCGTGTCAGAAGCTCTTTTTCTTGATTCACTTCGTGTGTCTAGTTTTCCTGCCACATTCGGTTTACTCTAACATTTTACTGCGCTTGTAAGAAAGTTCAATGCGGCACATTTCATCACGTTGGACACAATACAGTACAGATCTATGAGTAAAACTATTGCCTATGGAGTGCACTCGGTCAATTTGTATCAGTTGTAGTAGTAGTCATGAGTGGCTTTGATCTGTGTTGAACCCAGCACATCTTATTTTCGTGTATTTGATAAGATTTGTTGAACTTGCAAGAACCATGCATCAAAGATTATTTTTATTTAGAATTTTTATCCTTCACAGGACAACATAAGGTCCGGCCGTCTAAAATCTTGACTACCCGGATGAAGTACTCCTGCATTCCCACATAGGCGCACGCGTGGGTAGCGTCAGCAGCCTGTTACAGTAGGGGACATTGCTTTTGGCCCATCGCATTGACATGACGGGGTGAAGCCCCACCGCCCACCCACGCAATCGTCTCGGGCGTGGGGTGGTCGACGGCCCCCAAACTATAGCAGCAGAGACAAGAGGTGAGAGGGAAGGTTATACACTTGCTGTCTTCTATCTCCAGAGCTTCCGATTCCATCCTAAAGCTTTTGCCTTCCACCGTACTGCATCGTCGACGCCTCCTGCTAGGACCATGGCAGAGCCAATGAGGTTGTCTATCGATGGGTAGGCCCAGAGGCCTTCCACGTCGGCAATCCTCCACCGACAGATGGACCACTCATCGGTGTGGTCTCTCACCTGCTAGTTTCCCCATTGGAGGTGGATCATCACCATACCGCTAGTCATGTTGTTTATATTCATTTAACTAGAGTATGCCAGCAATGCTCACACTAGTATTTGTATTCATGCTATTTAATTTAACTAGTATTTGGAATTTGCCTACTATCTCAGCAGGAGGACATGGATGTGACGACATCCCAAGCCTCATTGGCCTTGGAGCCTGGTTCTTTGTTTGCGGTCTCACTCTGAAAGCGGCCCCGCAAGGCATCCCCCGATGGAGGCAGCCGCCCATGATTTCGTGTCATGCTGCGCTGGTCAGTTTTGTAAAAGTCATTTGCCTTCTCAATCAGATCGCTCTCCCCTTATCCAATATGGGCTTGAACTTGGCTTGCAATGTGCAGCACTTTCTCCATAGTGGCGCCATCCCCGGTCGTGGGGCTTTCCCCCGGTGGTGTCGGAGAGTCATCCCGTCGCCGCTTGCCATCGTTGAGCCCGTCTATCCCCGCACAACCCTCTAGTTCTGAAGTGGGCGAATCGTTAGAAGAGTGTGAATCCTCAGACGATGTAGAGTACCATCAATTATTGAAGGATTACCGTGAGGCCCAAGCAGATTTGTCATCGACTAGGCTGAACGTCGAGATGCGGCGCGCTGAGGTGGATGCCGCGTGCAACGCACTTCATTTTTCCATGACCGAGGTCTCCAAGGCGCGAGTCAACTGGGAGATCCACCTAGAGCAGGGCCAAAACATGATGAACCTTGTTGTAGATCTGAGGACGTGGGTCGAGACCCTCGTCCGGTGCGTGCAAGCCGCCATTAACTCAGGTTTCCCCGTGCGAGCAGTGGATAATCTATTCACTGCACAAGAGCCATTCTGAGCCTTGCCAGCCCGCCTTTGAGCCATGGTGACCTAAGCAGGGCCAAAACATGGTGCTAGCTGCTGCCTAGCTTCAGATTGGCATAGCGGTTAACGTCCGGGTGGCGGAGCAGGGTTTTCTACCGGAATCGAAGGACGATGAGATCGTCGATCTGGTCGAGAGTTTTGAGCCGACCACCAACGTCGTCTTAGCGAAGGTGGACTTGGACGAGATCCTGCATGCCCGCCTCGACCTTTGATCTGTGGGACATACCAGTAGTACTAGTAGTCATGACTAGGTTTGATCTGTGGGATGCCCTTACGAATATGTGAACTCTTATTTGCATGCATGTCTGTGTGAACTTTTCCTACACTTTGTATTAGGTGGGTTAAACTCTGTTGAGTGTGGTGTAGCTCAGGTCGTTTGGTCATTTTGTAGCTAGTTTCTTTTCGCTGCAAATTTCTTTTTGGTTGTCTTTGATCTGAAACTAAATTTGCTAAGCATTCATAAGTGCCTTTGATCTTTGTTAAAGCCAACTCATGTCTTTGATAAAATTTGTTGAACTTGAAAGAACCATGTAGCGAGGAGTTCATCTGATTAAGTCTCGCCTCGATCTAATGTAGAACGGAGGGGCCAAAGTTGTTGACTTTTACTGCGAACGCAAGAAAGTTCGGCCGCTGCGTATTTGATCTCGTAGGACTATAGGGTGTCGTAGTAATCAGTCTACCCCTCGACTGCCATGACTGCTTGGATTGGAGTGAAATAAGCACAGAAAAGACCTATCACAACCGCACCAGGCATTCAAGTCTCAAGCGTGTCATGGTGGTCAAAAGCTCTTTTTCTCGATTCACTTCTTGTGTCTAATTTTCCCGTCACATTCACTTGTTCTTATATTTTACTGCACTTGCAAGAAAGTCCAAATACGGCACATTTGATCTCGTCGGACACTATATAGTATAGAGCTATGAGTAAAACTATTTCATATGGAGTGCACTCGGTCACAACATTTGTATCAGTAGTAGTAGTAGTCATGAGTGGCTTTCCCCTTCCGTCGATTAACACTAACTGAAATCATGCTTATAGATGGCAACTAGTTACCATACCACGGATGTGTACTATACAACAAACCATCACAACTTTTCCCCTGACCACTGTGACAGAACCGCCTAATTTATACATGATCAAGGATGGTTGTCCCCATTTAACATGTTGACGCACGCATACTTTCACTTATATAAACCCGGTAGTCCGTCGAGTGTCATGAAGGACCACGGTAAATCAACATCATAACCAAGATCGCATGATTAAGTAAAAATACATATCACATACACAGAGTTGCAGTGGAACTAATATTACAAATGGGTTCACAAATAATAGTACAAGTTTGGGTTTTAAAACCGGTTAAAGGAAAACAACATAGCTTTCAAATGATTACATTAATATAAGTTCCAAATACATTGCTAGTATAAGTGACCTCCTCTGATAAAAGCATATAGATGAGAAATAAATATAGAGTCACCGAGCCCACCGGTGGTTAGCCACCATCTTTAGTAGGCCGAGAATTTCACCTGCAACATGGTGGGATAAACCCTGAGTACTCGAATGTACTCAACTAGACTTACCCGTCATAAATCAAAAATAAAATGACACCAAGGATCATGCAAGGCTTTATAGGTGGAGCTAGCTTGACAACATTTTGCATAAAAAGCCACTAATTCAGCTATACATTTTATAATTCGGTCATCAAGTTAATTATAGCTATTCATCTCTAGATTAGCAACTAACATGTGCCAAACATGTGGTATATCATTTAGTAACATGCAATAGTAACCATAGCCGGTGTAATAATTCCATGTTTATCATAACCATTATATTCCATAATTCAATTACTACGATGTTGGAGCTAGTCAAGTTTCTCACTATCCGGGAGAGATGGCGATTCGAATCGATTTCAACCAGCTGGGAATTTATTCCTAACACAAACCCAGACATACCTACGCCAAAGTAGTCTTAGGTCACCTTTGGTACAACTCAGGTCCATATTTCACGGGTTCGATCAATGCCGCACAATCAGGGACAACCAGCTGCTAGGACGATCAGGACTACCCTGCCCTTGGGTTCACGTCTGGCTCCTCGCACATCCTTACTACCATCCAGAGTGTGCACTCTAACAGAACGAGGCCCAGTCTGAGTTGAGCTACTTGGCTTCGTTGTCAGAACGAGTTATCTGGCCAGCTAAGTGAGAGGCATGCGTTTAATCTTGGCAGAAGTGCTAGCAACGGTATGGTCCTTAATCGACACAGACAGGATTAACATAGCCAACCCAACACCATTGCATATGAATTGCTGCCCGGTCTCCACTTAGATTACATCCCATGGTTATTTTTTCACGATAGCAAATATAGCCAACCATGCTCCAGTATCCATCTATATCTCACAGGTGATAGAAAATTACTCGACTTCTACCGGTCTAAGCATTGCTAAGCATATGTTCGATCCTAGACCTACATAAGGTTCAAGGTATATTTCTGGACAAGGTAGTTCTATGCACCAAGTGGTTTCAATCAACTCTTATAACCTAATGCATCAAATATAAAGGACTCAAGTGATATTTGTAAAAACATAGGAGGCTTAGAATGCTCCGGGGCTTGCCTAGGATCCGACACAAGTCAGTTCAGTTAGCTCGCACTGTCTTGATGACATCTCTGGTCCTAGCACTTGCTTAGTCCTTCCATCTTCGGGATAGACCCACCATACACCATCTTCAGGTTAGGCTCTAACATCATGTCCTTCACGTGGTGCATCTAGCATACCTAGATGAGATGCAACAATGCAAGTGCATGAATATGAAGAATGGAAATATGAGATGCCTCACATAAAAGTATTCAAGATGAGCACAAGGTTGCGCCGAACATATATAAGCACTCCACGTTACTTAATTAAATATCCCACAACCTATCATGCTAGGATAGCAAGGAAGGTAGCACTAAGAATGACACAAGTTTCACAAGGTTTTAGGTATATTAACTTAACACCGTCAAAGGCATGAGCCACACTTAGCAACACACAAAGCAAAGCAAGGTGAAGCAAACAATTTTAGGTACAAACACATATTCTGAACAGCAACACCACAGTCACTTGTTTTAATCATACCTAGAGTTCTAGCCATGCAAAAAGTGTGATCCTAGACTTTCTGGAAATCTAATGAAATTATATAAAACTTTGTTATTAATACCAAAATATGATTCAACAAATAACAAGGTCAAAATACATCATGAAGCAGAGCTTATACAACTAAGGATAGAAAACTGATAGTAACTTCAGAAATGCATATCTCAAGTTACATTCATCCCACAAGCATGATCCTCAACTTTATAGAAAGCTTATTAAGTTATTTATAACTTTCTTATTATCATCTTAAGATGATTCTACCGCTAACAAGGTTAAACAACCCAATAAAGACATCTCTATCTAGATTTTGACAGAATCTGACATTCTGCTTTAAACATCAATAACTAGAGTTCTAGACCACCAAAAATAGTGATATTAGACATTTTAGAAATATTAGGAAAAGTACTACAACTCTACTATTATCACCAATACATGATTCCATGTTTAAATAAGCCAAACAATACAATCGCTCAGATCTGTTCAGAGCACATGCAAAAGCTGACAGTAAACTTGTAAAATCTATAACTCCTAAACCAGCAGGCCTAAAATCATAAAATTTTAGGACAAACAATATAAGGAATTTATCTACAACTTTGGTATTCAACACATTCACATAAAAATCATTATCACCACAAAATTAATTGCTTAATCAAAACTGTACATGCAGCCCAAACAACAGAGGCATACTGCATTCATCTACCATTTAGTTGCTACAAACTAACATATTCTTGACATATATGCTACCCCAAACATATTGGAATCATATTTAAACAATCATAGCATGTAGGAATAGCTACTAGAAGCATCACATGACAATAAATACATGTATATGCTCACAACATTCATCCTCTACTTTAATAATGCAACATATGTATTATTTTTAGTACTATATGAGAACAACTAGTTTGGGGCTGAGACTTTTATGAGTGGTATATGTTATCAAAACATGGCTACCGCACAAATTTTATATGCTTAGGTTTTATAATTTAATTGCTATGAAAAAGACAAATCTTAATTATTAATAAACACGTGAGAACAAGATAAATCTAAAGATCATTATTTTCTATAATCATATAGCCATATTAGGGTTTCTTAGGCCACATTATCACCATGCAAGGGCAAAGGAACCACATTTCACATTTTTACACCTACATAAAAATTATGACTTATTTAAAACCATTTATCAAGCCATAAACAAGTTAAATCAATAACTCAATCATACTACATCCAATGACCATGAAATTTTTACCATAGCACACACATATCATTAGTAGCCTACCATAAACATTTCACAGCAATTGGAGCACCACAACTTTAGATATGAATTTATTCCTAGAAAACCATAATTAACATAGATAAATAAAAACAGCAAAAACCTTATAATAACACATATCATATTATGACTCCACTGCATAGATCTACTCTTAAGGATTCCAAAAAGTCTTCATTTGCTATTTTACAATTTTTTTATGATTTATTATGATTTTTCAAAGTTTAGCCGATTGTATGCATATAAGGAAAAAGAAAAGGAAAAATGCTTTTTCACTGGGGTCCCGGAAGATTTCCTTAATTTACCCGCAGAATAACCTTTACTATTCATATGAATCATGCACTATGCACTTAGCCCCTGGAAGACAATCTATTTCTACGCGAACTCCATCCTCTTCTTCTTCTCGACACCACAATAGGGGAGGGGCCGGCCTCCGGCCGGCTAAGGCGGCGCCGGCAGCGAGCGGCGGCAGGGAAGGGCCGGCCGAGCTCGGCCGTGGCCGCACCTGGCCCATGGCCTTCCTAGCCACGACAGTCATGGGTTGTGGCCAGAGCTGCTCCGGCGACAGTGGGTGACGGTAAAGCCAACGGCGGTGGTGGACGTCGGTGGCGAGGGAGAGGCGCTGCGGCCTCGCAGGGCATGCTAGGTAGTGGCTGGAGGTCGTAAGGAGGTGTGGAGGCAAGAGAGACATGGCGGCTTGGAGCTCCCACGGGTGGACATGGCGGGCGCGTCCGCACTCACGAGCAGGAAGGGAGCGAGACGGCGCCGAGAGGGAGAGGGCGAGCACGAAGGCGCTGCGGAGCTCGGCATCTCCACTCCACGTGCGAGGGAGGCAAGGGCGCGACCACTCGGCAGTTGAAGGTGGGGCGCCTGCTCGGGCATGGCCGCCACGCACAGAGCATGCGTCGCCCATTGGAGCAATTCCCCGAGCACGTGGCGGGCGACGGTGTGACCACTGCGGGATGCCATTTTGGGCTGGACATGGGCCGAAATGGACCTTGGGCCCAAAAGCAAAGTTGAAACCCACGAATTGCTCTACAACTTTCATTAAGGGCATCAAGCCATCAGAGCTCTCCATTAGCGGTTAATTAAGCCCCAAGTTGATAGTGTGAACGTATTGACAGCGATCAGCAAACATCTAAATTGGTGGTCAAAACAAAGTCAAACCGGTGCCATCTTTTTGCATGCTCTTCCCCAAAACATATAGTCTGGCTTTTATATTTCGCTCAACTTGAGTTGCTTAACAAAAATCCAAGAACGCGAGATGCCAATCATCGTTACCACTGAATTTCCAGACTTAGCCAATTTTTTTGAGATCCACAACAGCGCTGGATTCAGTTTTGAGTCCTCAGTTTGACTAAGTTAGGGACCAAACTAGCTCATGACCCTTAAAAAAAGTTTGTTGTACTCCACTGAAACTTTAACTTTTATTTAAGGTCAAACTTCATAACTTGTTTCCACACTGTTATCTTAAATTAGAGTTTTAAACCGATCGAGGCATTTTCTTGGCATTGGCTCAACACGAACCCTTCATGACTTTTGTGGTAGAATTCAATTAGAGTCATTTAGGCAAGGTAGTAAGGTTTGGTCGACATCCCATGTTTTCATTCACTTCATACAGCAATTCAAGTAAGGTTATAACTTATCATTTCATGTGATTTCTTGACTCCAAACTTCATGAAACTTTTCCATTAGTCAATGTAGATGTAAATAGATGTGAGGCACATGAAAAGGGGCACCTTCCACATTACTCAAGCATACCTCTGAAAAGGGTCAACATAGTAGCAAGATGTGTTGTCCAAGTTTAAGTTGGGGCTCATTCTTAGAGAGTTGATCCCAACACCTTTGTCACCACTTACAAGTTTGAACTAGAGCTCTTGATTACCACTGAACTTGTCATGTTGGAGCTCAAACCCACTGCTTAACTGGTGACAAACACCTAGGGTGTTACAACCACGTCCCTCTAGTATATTCGATGAAATGATGTTTACCTATTTCTTGTAAATCATTTGCTTGCTTGATAGTCCGAGCAGCGTAAATTTGAATGGGCTGGACATGTAACTAGTTTCAATTTTATTTGTTTCCTTTAGGGGTTCAACGAATGTATTCATACGAAACAGGTTTCCCTGTATAACGTGAGATGTGTCCGGCCCAGTTAGATTTATGATGCTTGGATTTTCTTGCGTGTGCTGTAAAATTTGAATAGCTATGTGGCTCCTCCGTTAGGCATTACATTGATGCGAGACTTGATCGGATGAATTCCGTTATGCATGTTTTGCCATACTACATATCAGAAAGAGTATCAGAAAGAAACCTGCAGGCACAACCAACCAATAGAGGCTAGAAACCGGCTACCAATTGACCAAAGGACCTGATCTACACCATGCTCAATAGAGTTTAACCCACCTACTACAAAGTTCAACAAAAGTAAACACAGACATGCAAATCAGACTTCACAAATCAAAACCTCTGTACATTTGAACGTGTCTGACATAAAATGCAAGGAAAGATACATAAGGAAGAGTAACAACATAAGGAAAGAGTAACAACATGTACTCCATCCGTACTCCCAACATAAGGAAGATACATCAAATGCAACGTGAGATACATCAAATGGGACTTTATTTACTCCTCTACTCATCGTCTGTATCACTGTCCTCATCCTCATCCTCATCGTTGGTATCAACATCATCGTCCTCCTCCTCTATAGCCATGAGGCCCTTTTGCCCATCAGCGGTGATACAGTTGGCCACCTACTCAGCATCGGCATGAACAAGGTAGCGCCAGTGCTTCTCGGTGTTGTGGGCGGTGCTGATTCCCTACATCGTGACGCTAGTGTCAAAGCCATCTATCTAGCTCTGGTAGCAGGAGAGGATGTACTATGCCTTGTTCGCGTGATTCTTGTTCAGGTGGGTTGGCAGTTCTTCCAGGACATCGGCGACTTGGTGAAAAATGAAGACGTAACTGCTCACCTTTTCCTCCCAAGGTGAGTTAAGGATGCCCACCCCGATGTTCTGTAGCACATGCTGATCTTCAAGAAAGCCTTACTCATGATGCCAACGGCCCAATCGTCTCTATCTCCAAAGGGATCCACCGGAGCTTCATCTTGATTCACCAAGGGCATGGCATCATCCTCCTTCACCACGGGCACAGCGTCATCCCCCTCCCATGCATGCTTTGTAGAAGGCTCACCCTTCACCATGGTGGTGGCTAAGAGTGAAGTAGGTTTGGAGAAGGCAACCGCACATTCCTAGCGATTTTAGATCTACAGTGGGAATGGGAGGGCTTGGGGAAGGAAGGAAAACAAACAGAGTTGCGGAAGAGATCGCGGCGGTTAATATATCACTACTATAGAGGAGCCATTAGTGTTTTTTGGGGGGACAAAGAGGAGCCATTGGTGTTGAAATGTTACTGCACACGCAAGAAAGTCTAACCTCTATACATTTGAACATGTCTGACACACCGCACAGACATTAGCTTACATTACAAACAAGTTAAAGTTACTGCAAAATAATGACAACATCCATCCAAGAGGAAATTAACATGTCCATAGACAATCAAACAACATTGATCCATTTAAACATGTCATGACAGAGAGCTACATCAAATGCAGCTTTATTTACTACTTTGCTAATGACTCCAACTTTGAGAACAAGGGAACATAGGGAAGATAGTAAGGTCTGCCAATGATTTCTGGTAGGATGTCATGTCTACCATATGGAATGGAATGTGTAGGGATGGCATGAACTTTTCTGTTGTCCATGTTATATGCGATGATGGCTCTTTCCACCCCAACCCCAACAAAGAAAACCAAATTCCATTCTGGGTGAACTATAACCGATGTGTAGCATGACTCAAAATCAAAGTAACCCATTTGTTTCTTAGTCTTTCCAAACAACTTACGCATGCTGATAGTATGCTTCAATGTCCATTTATTATTAGTACCATAGTCTTCAAGGATCCAGATTGAAAGCTTGGACATATTGCGACCACCAATAGTATATTGACACAAATGACCCTGAGCTTGATGGATGGAGCGTGAAAAACCATGCGGCCAGTGAGGAATTTTCCTCCATGCCTTTCCCTCTATATCCACAGCAAGTATATGACGGTAACCCTAGTCGAACCCAATATAGTATAGACAACCGTTAAGAAGCACAATTGCTGATTTTGACAATGTCCACTCAGCCTCCTCGCCCCATTTAGATTCCTTAATGATCCATGCTACAGTTTTAGATGAGTAAATGTCCACACCCATGCACTAACCATCCTCCTCCATGTATTCAAACACATGAAAGTGCGAGGAGGCTATTGGATCGAACCCCAATCGAGCCTCACCAACAGAATGGATTCTAGGCGGTAGTACCTTCAACTCCTAGGTTGTCGAATTGCAGACAACATAGCGGTATCCATCAGTCCTAAGGCACGAGCATAGGATGAGGCCGTTGCAGTAATCTGAGACTACTACATTGTTCATGGTGAAGAGCAAGAAGGACAAGGAGGGGTAAACTCCGGTGATGCTGGTGAAGTTTCTTTGGCCACAGATTCCATCGTAGAAGAAGCCGGCCATAGTCTGGGGCATCAACTTATGGTTGTCTGAGATGAGGCATCTCTAGGAGCGACAGACACATTTGTAGCAGAACAAGGAGCGGGTGGGGAGGCGGCAGAGGATCTCAACAAAGACATCATCCATGAGGCTGGCCAGTGCGTTCATCTTGTTGGGGGCCTCCTCTATTTCATCGTGTGCATGCAGTAGGATGAGAGCTTGCTCAGTAATGAGATCATTGAGGAGAAAAATAATCCAACAAAGATCCATCTGTGAAGTCCACAACTAATACCAAAGTGCAACTTTAACAACCATTAACAATTTTCATGGCACGACCTCATCTAAATTTAGAGTAGCACCACATAGATATATATAACTCATACTAGAGTAGCAGTTAATGGAGCTGTAACCATTACAATTCTAGCTAAATCAAGTCTAAACATCACACTTACAATCAGTACATGAGCTCAGAGCTTCTTCTATAGGAGATAGACAAAGATTAAGAGGACTACAATTACAACAATTTTGAAGGACAAAGAGGGTGGAGTAGCTATTGGGTTTTGAAGATAGAAGTCATCATCATGAGCTAAGGCTGGATTTGAGTTGGTTCTTGATTTGAAGGCATCTATTCCTTCTTCATAGGAGTTGTACTTTTATAACAAGCACCACGAAACCTATGAACTTGTCTATGGCAGTCAGGCCAGTTGTAGTAAACTCCTGGCTCATGGCCATCGAACACAACATAGTAGGGATGACTCATCTCAAATCTGCACAACCCGAATAGGCTGCCTCAGTTTTCATAAGTAGAATGTCAGTGAACAAGTGGTAGTGATCATCACTGGCATCAGTAGCAACATGTCTAGCTTAGACATTAATTAGTGGCCTCAGTCATGTGAATGATGGACACAAAGCATTGATTTGCTTTTGATGCCTTTATCTTGTTTGGAACCAAATGGATAACTTGGTTGTCAACAAGGAGAAGACACATAAAGTAAACATATGAGCTGCATCCTAATACATCCAATAGCCATGTAGACATCATTGGCACAGAAATGTGGCCTCAGATATGTTACAAGTTCAAAATACCACAAGGACTCACTAGTGGTGTTGATAGTAGTTATCATACATATTTAACCATCGATTAAACATGTATAAGGGCATAAATGAATCACCAATGTAGACTTAGGGGTTTAAACTGACAAATTCCATGAGTTTTGGTGAATCTATGTTTTTAGCAGGAGTTAATCAATTAACCGTCAAGGAGGACCTAATCGTCAAAGGAAAACATGGAATCTCGCCGCGGTACCTATGTGGGAAGACTCTAGAAGGATCTAGGAGCCACGTCACCGAAGCAGAGGACCAGAGGACGACATGTGGGGCCATTCGGCCCACTGTCAGGCTACCCGGCCCCCTATGGGCCCACCTGTCTGCCTCGTCGCTATGTCGATTTTCCACCGCCTCCTAGGATGCATCTCCGCCGTTGCTTAAGTCAGTTTGATCCAAGGGCTCACGTTGGACCCTCAGGGCTATATAGTCCATGCCCTGCCTCTCCCCCCATGCATAAGCCTCATTTGATCCTGAGAGCTGAGAAGCTAGAAACCCTAATTCATATGTCCACCAGGATCAGGGCTAGCAATCAAGAGAAGATTAGTCCTCGATAGGATCTAGTCTTGTATTGGAGATAGAGAGATAGAGTGAGAGGGAAGAGTTTTGGAGGAGTCTCGGCCTGTCGGTGCTCTCTCTATGGCTTGTACCCTAGCAGAATCAAGTTCTTCTAGAGCTTGCTTCTGAGATTTCTCTGGTAATCGACTTCTAATTTAAGTAAGCATCTTGTTCATATTATTCTTCAGGTTTGCGACTCTCTTTTTAGTACTTTAATCCTTGTAGCTCCTAGGTTAAAGTAGTATTCATAGTGTAAGCGTGATGCTTAGACTTGGTTACTCGTGGATGTACCCTATTTTCTAGATCGATGGTAGCTCGCAAGGGTGACTCTTATAGCCTCGTTGAATCCTCTGTAGTCCACCTCCCGTTAGTAGGCCTAGCAGGACTTTATTACTATAGGAAACATACACTGCTTGTGTTTTCTCTAGTAATATCCCCATAATTGAATAACAAAATACAAAGCTTACCGAAGTTAGAACTAGAAGACCTTAGCAGTCTCCTCTATACTCCTATTATCTAGCCTTGATTGTGAAGTTGGGTTAAGTTAGAATTAGTTACTCTCACCTCCGTTCCTTTAGGTTTGATATAAAACTAGATTACTCTTGGTGAAGTGCTACAACGGTATAATATCTATGCGCTTGCAGATTATTCTGTGTGTATTAATTTATACCAATAGGTGGCACTGGAGCATATGAAACAGAAATGTAGAATCAAGCAAGCACTAGACAGAAAAAATAGTTTAAGGCAGAAGCGAAGGGCCTATTTGTTTGCCTAGACAGATCTGCAAGTGACACGCGCCGACAGAAAACCAACCAGTGCCACCTCCTAGTTCTTTTCATCATAATTGGTCTAACCAGATCTGAAACGCTATAATGTTTCTTGTATACCTCATGCTCAAGCAAGGACCAAAACAGTGAAATGAATACAAAAAGACGAGAAAGGAGACCTGCGGATTAGATGTGTTGCCTCTGCCATGGCACATGATGGACACGGACACCAATGCCACTGTGCTCCACCGGGAAGATCCGCCTAGCCTCCAAAAGGAAGCTTGAGCCACCATAGCACACTAGGGATCCTCCATTACCGCCGGCGCCGCCACCGTCGTCACAAGTCCAACAGGCACAGATTTGTTTCCACTTGCAGAGGATAGGGATATATCCAATATATAAGTCAACCTATCCACACAGAGAACATATACTACTCCAAAGACATGTCAACACAATCATGCATCTAGCGCAATGGTGAAGATTGTCTATTCCTTGCTCTGGGTCCCGGGTTTGACTCCCAGGTCTCATGTTTTTTTAGTCTGAATTTATTAAATCCCGATGGTAACAAGTGACACACAAGCCGTAGGGTCCCATAGGTCGGATGGAGATGGAGAAAGGTCCCATAGGTACATGTGACACGTAAGCCATTGGGTCCTAAAGGTCGAATGGTCCCATAGGTACACGTGACATGCAAACCATCGGGTCCCACAGGTTGGATGGAGATGGAGAAAGGTGTCATCGGATCCCACAAGTCAGATGGAGAAGGGTCCACAAGCACAAGTGACACGCAAGTTGTCGGGTCCCATAGGTTAGATGGACATGGAGAAAGGCCCCAAAGGTTTGGGTTCCACAGGTACACGTCGCATGGAGAAAGGATCGAGCGGAGACTTTTATGACGAATTGCAAGCGTCATGGATGAGTAACTATAGGTCCCACAGGTACACGTCGGATGGAGAAGGTATCGTGTCGAGATCTATGATGAAGCGTTGTCGTTATGGATCGAATATTGTTCATCACAGATCAGTAATTATTTCAATGACGAAGCCTGTTCATCATAGTTCTGAATAAGATCATCACAGACGAGCAGGAACAGTCATGCGGGTGATATGTGATGAAATCCTATGCTGTTCTATGATGATACCCGATTTTGTCATAGATAAGGGGGGTTCGAGGTTCGTCACGGTGATCTATGATGAAACCGAAATTTTCCTCATAAAAAGCGATTTTTTATGATGGTTTCGAATTCATCATTAAAATTTTGGTCATAGAAGTGGATATTCCTAGCAGTGAAAGTAGTGGCTATTAGGATTGTCTAACCACTTTGCTCTAGTGTTATGAATTTATAGAAAACATTTTACAGGATGTTTATCCCTTCTAGTCATCTAGATCCTTTTAGGGTTAACGAGGAGGGCATGTAGAAAGGAGGCGCTAGGAAAGTGTGTACACAGGAGCCTAGCATGGGTGCCATGAAGTATAAGATGGACAAAGAAAAAAGAAAAAGAAAAACTATGAGAATGACGTGGGGCGACTGAAAGTGAGTGAGGCCTATAGATATATGCTGCTTAGAGGTGTTAAGAGCACCTCCAAGAACTTTCAAAATCCACTCCCAATATTGTTTCTTTGGCAAGACTAAACCAACAACTCCTTATCTCAACCTCAAAATCGATCTAATCTCGCAAAAATATACGTACGTGATCAATCAATCAATCTAAAAGTAGAAGGACGTGGAATAGCTCAGGATTACATATAAAACTAGAATAATCATATACTCTCTTTCTCTCTTATTAATTGTCGTTCTCACATATCGAGAAGCCCCATATACTCAACTTTCATCAAATATATACAAGAGATTATTAACATTTGTGGTTTATAATAAATATTCTTAGATTAGTCATTATACATTTTATAATATAATTATTTAGAGATATAAGGGCATGTTTGGATCCATTAGCACTAAAAATTAGCTAGCTAATAGATAATAGCTGTTATTTTTTAGCTAGCTAATTTTTAGTAGGGTGTTGTTTGGATCCACCTGCTAATAAGTGGTTGGATAGTGAGTTGAATGTGTATATGAACTATTAGCACCTATTAGGACATTCCCAATGCTAGAACCCATGTATAGTTTCTATACATATAGACACTACATGCATATAGAAACTACGTTCCCAATGGATAGTTTCTACAGAATAATCTTTGCCCAATCACACACCTTCTCTCTCTCATCTACCTATTATACACTACTATAGATTGATTTATCATTGTCGCCACTTTTATTGTCGTAGCGATAGAAGCAACTGTGTGATACTTTCACCATCGGTTGGAACGATAGCGAGGCCTCCTGGGAATAAAACTGGTAGTTCAGACTTCTACCACCGATGGGTTGAAGTTAGATGCGGCAGTGGTATTGGGGTTGCATTTACTCCGTCGCATAAAAAGTCAGGGCGACTGGGATACGCATTTTGTCCGCTGGCCCTAAACTAGTGTTTGGTCAAGCGACGGTAAATTCAGTGTGAGTGTTGAATTGCCTCAACTTTCAAGGCCGTCAAACCACCATTACATCCGCCGCCTGAAGCCTAAGAGCCGTACCCATTGCTCTACATATACTTCAAGTTTGGTGCCCTCTAAAACCACCCCTCTTCTTCATCCATCATCCTCTTCTCTTCCAATCTATAAAGAAAATATCGGACAGCCTCATCAAGTCTCCAGGCAACTCGTCGTCCAGCGAGGATGACTTGCCAGCCCACCAGTCCTCCAAGGAAGACGTCTCCTCCGACGACTGGAGGTCTTCTGATTATAGTCCTTCGTGGAGCTCCGAGAAGGAGGACCCAGAGGAGGAGGAAGAGGAGGACGAGGACAAGGACAACGCCGACGTCGACGCCAAAGATGACTCCAGCGACGATGACTCCGATGACTCCGACTTCGCCTCGCCTCCTCCCAAGCGAGCGAGGCGAGCATGATCACATGTTTAGAATAAGTAGTTTATAGTTAGTATAAGTAGTCTTAATAGTTTAGGTTAGTTATTATGCTTTCAGACAAGTACAATCATATACTCGTCCAAATTGCATCTATATGTTACATATACATCATGAATTAATGAAAAAAATTATATTCGTGTAGATTTGATCTCTTCAATGCCACCTTTTTTATATAAAATGTAAAGCAAGTTCTTTCTAATACTACTTTCAAAATGCTAGTGCACGGATTTGATCCCTTGACGAATGTTTATTTGTTTTTTCTATATATTTGTGAATGAAAAGGGAAAAAACTGTCATGTACGGTTGTGGTTGTTTCCAGGAGAATCTAAAAGCAGTTTAACCACTGACAATCACCGTATTATAGCATTGGATTAGCTTGGCAATGGTCGGCTTAATACGGACATTGTTTAACTTATCCCATGCCATCCGTTCTCGCTGCCAATCAATCTGGACCGTTCATTTGGCAATAAATCTAGAAGCGCTCGGCCCATTCCCAACTCCCCTCGGGTTCTGTCGATGCCTTGGTGGTGGTTCGACCAACTAAAAAACCCCAATACGAATCTGTTAGTTCTCCCCACCCATTGTTGCTTCGTCCTCATTTTCTTCACCTATTGCTTCATCTTCATTTTGACCCATCGTCTGTACTTGCCCTGCCTCGAGCACCTTGCATTGTCGTAGTGGACAACGCCCCATGAAGGTTAGATGGATTTGGTCACTCCCCCTATTAGCATTTGGTTCTAATTGGTTTTGGGTTTGGTATTAGTTTTGTTCATATTAGAAATTTCTTCATTGCATTAGATGTCTTACTTTGGAAGAAGCCATTTCAATGTGAGTAACCTTGTGTTTTGGCAGCTAGGGGTGGCACCAGGACCCCAGATGATGTTGTTTGCTACTTGGGGATGGAGCATTCACCCGGACCGACTATTGATTGTTGAAGCCGCTATTCGTCACCTTCTCGGACCACAAAAATTGACAAGAATCATTCAAGACCCTATTTGTGGAGAGATTTTTGTGCTTTGTAGGACTGGACAAGAAGTAGACATACTTTATAGATACAATGTGTCCATGGACGGAGATGTTGTCATCTTCACTATGGTTCACTACCTCTAGCTTTCGAGACCGCATCAACCAATTGAGTACCTTAGCAACTTCCTACCCATCCGACATTAAGTCTTAAAATTTATGAAACTTTTATGTTAATGAAGTTTATATGTACTGATGAAACCTCTGGATTAGTATGTATGAGTAATGCATAATCATTGAACTATTATTTCGGTTGAACTGTTAGTTGAATCAGTTAGTCTTGATTGTGGTCCACGTGTACACCTGTATGTAAGCACAGATGATCCAAAACAGGCCTTCTTCTATAGGTGGATAGTACCCTGAATCGGCGGTGACATAGCAATTCATCTTGGCAGGAGTCCGGGGGTTTTGAAGGATGTTTTGGCACCTTGGTAGGAGGCAAAAGCATAGACAAAAGACTTGGGCCGACCTTTCACTTAGAGTGCAATACTCTGAACCCTAATTGCTCCATGGCTGCATCTAGCTCCAACTCCTCCCGGTGGTCGGCACCATCCTAGGGCGCCGTCGCGAGAAGAACACCGGCTTCTAGCGGAGGAGGCTACAACGGGAGGGGGCCGCCCATCCCGTGCCATGTCGAGAACCACCCCTATGCATACCAACCACCACTTTTGTCTCACTACGGCTTGAAGACGCCTCGGTGGATTTCATGGAGTGATGAAAAGTGCGGGATTGTGCGCCATAGTGTTTATCACCGTATCATACGGAGGTCTCGGGTGGTAATAGGACCTAGCTACCGGTGATGGTACTGTGCATTCATCGCCGCTTAGTTGCAAAATTTCCAATCCCGCGTTTGAACCCTCCCGTGCGGAACTGATAAAAGTTTGATTCCCACGTGCCATAAAAGTTACGCAGAGAGCAAGCAACCTACTCCAACATCCCCCTAACCCCCCTCCACCCCCACCCCACCCGCCGCTGCCCTCCCTAACCCCCCACCCCCCCACCCCCCCCCACACACACACATAGTTTTTCTTTTTCTCATTGCTGATATTCGTCATCGCCGCTCCTGCTCATCAACACTACTCAGCCCTTGCTCCGTGCTGGTGCACATCGCCGGATTGCCCGCACAGATCCATCGGCAAACGAGCTGCTACTGTCACCGGTGTTTCCACTCGTGCTCACCGCTGCTAGATCTAAAGGCAAGTGTAATAAGGCCTTACTTGCATCATTGTCCCTTCTCCTCAAAACTTATCTCCTTACTAATGTTTATTGATGTAATTCCACGGCAGGGCGGCCTCATCTCTTCGGCTGGTGGTGTCCTTCCAGATGAAGGAGGCCCGCAACATGAGGAACGCAATGGACAACCTCTCAGATGATGTGCTTGCTGACATCTTCAGCTACCTCCTCGCCCAGTCCTTGTGCTGCTGCAAGTGTGTCTGTCGCTCTTAGAGGCGCATCATCTCTGACTCCTATCAGTGTAAGAAGCTTTCACAGACTATCGTTGACTTCTTCTATGGCAGCTGGTGGAAGGGCAATCGCCACTTCACCAGAATCACCGGTGAATGGTCCTCCTTGTCCTTCTTTCCCTTCTCCCTTAAAAAGTCCTAGTCTCAGATTGTTGCAGCGGCCTCGTCCTTTGCTGGTGTGCTGGGCCTGATAGATTATGTCGCTATGTTGTCTGTAATCCGGCGACCCACAAATGGCATGTACTGTCGTGTAGCATTCGTTCTGTTCGTCCGGCTCGCTTAGGTTTTGACCCAACTGAAAGGTCCTAATATGGCTAGAGGGAGGGTGAATAGCCTATTCAAAAATCTATAAGATCACTAGAGCGATTTGATTAGTATGACAAATAGCGAAATGCAAACTTGCTCTAGCTCTACAAGGGTTGTAAGCCACCTATCCAACAATTCTAGTAGCTATGATCACTAGGCACATAAGAGGCTATGTTGCTTCTCACTAAGAGCTCTTAACCTTGCTACACTAAAGAGCTCCACTAGAACTAGTTTGCCAGAATGTAAAGGAGTGAGCAAGGTGATTATACTGCCGCATCGAGGGATGAACCAATCACAATATCAAAGCCAATTCAATCACCGGGAGAATACCAAAGGGCAAGAGACAACCAATTTTTCTCCCGAGGTTCACGTGCTTGCCAGCATGTTAGTCCCCGTTGTGTCAACCAACACTTGATGGTTCGGCGGCTAAGAGGTGTTGCACGAACCTCGTCCACATAATTGGACACCGCAAGAACCTACCCACAAGTGAGGTAACTAAATGACACGAGCAATTTACTAAAGCTACCTTGCGGCGCTTCGCCAAGGAAGGTGCAAGACCCCTCACAATCACCGGAGCCGGCCATGAACAATCACCAACACATGTCAAAGCTCCTCCGCTGCTCTAAGCCATCTAGGTGGCAGCAACCACCAAGAGTAACAAGAAATCCGTAGCCACAACGATCCCCAAGTGCCACTAGATGCAATCACTCAAGCAAATGCACTTGGAATCACTCAATCTCTCTTTGAATTAGCAATCAAGCAAGAGAGATGAGTGGGAGAGAGTATGCTCAGCTCACAAGGATGTCAAAGATATCAAATGGGCAAGAGAAACACCTTGGAGCTGACCCCCAACTATTGATAGACCTCCCCAAACGAATAGAGCCGTTAGAGTCATGGAGGGGTTTTTTGTGAGATGACCGGACGCGCCGGTCACGTTGACCGGATGCACGAGTCCAGCGTCCGGTTGGTCCCCCGAGCCACTCAGCACTCACCACATCATGTGATTCAAAATTGACCGTTGGCCGCCACCTGACGCTCAACCCTCAGCGTCCGATCATTTCCAGTAAGCTCCCAGAGCGTGATATTTGTGACCGGAAGCGTCAGGTCAACGGTGACCTGACGCGCCCCAGTGTTCGATCCTCGCACTGCTTCTCTGTGCGCGCCCTCGATGTTGACATCACCGTACGTCATACCCCACCTGATGCAGGGCCGGTGCGTCCGATCGCGCCACATGCCACCTCTGCAAAAGATGATCAATGATGATGAATATATTCCTAGTTTTCTCTAGTAATATGCTTGATATAGTTATGATTGATGATGAATATATGCATATGTTCACAAAGATCTTAGCTCAGTTCTCGAGAGAGTTAAATGGTCGACATTATGTAAGCATGGTGCTTAGATATTATTTGCCTACGGATGTATTCTGCACTCTGTGTCATGTGGTAGATCGCGGATATGACACTCCCATTGAGTCCTTTGTAGTCCACTCCCCGTTTGTAGAGCACGTAGAACGTGATTGCGAAGGAAGACAAGTTCTGTTCTTAATCTTCCTTAGTAATATTCCTTATGCATAGATCTAAAGTTAGTTATACTATAGATAAAAGTGTATATACTTGGGTGTACAAAAGACTTAGTAGATAAATAATGACTTAGGAATCTTTTGCTCTTAACAAATCTCCTGCTTAGCCTTACTATATTTTATGAGTATCTATTTCTATCTCTAGAATACCATTATTACCTTACACTTATCATTTATTTATCACTTGACTTACCCCTGCCATAGCATGAGAGTGGTTTTTTATCATAAGTATACATATTTGTCAATATCTCTATGCCAACACAACCCCATAGCTCCTCCCTGTGGATAAAATATAAATAACAATATTCGGTATACTCCCGGATGAAATACTACAATGGTAAATTATCTATGCGCTTGCGGATACCTTATATATATAGTTTACAAGTGTTCTCATAATTACCGACAACGCATTTTTGGCATCATGTTAGGGATGATAACTTAGTTAAGAGTGATGTTAAGAAATGCCAACAACAGTCTTTGTTCAGGTAGGCAGTTATTTTCATTTTATATATGTATAGGCTAATTTTGGTTCGTTAACTAAAGGAATGGTATGTTCAATATTATTAATTCTGCTGCTTTGTTCAGGTTGTGGATCAGAGATGAATAAGAGGGGTTCCATAGTGCATTGGCTATCAATCCGAATGATGCACTAATTATATTCATTTTGCCTTGCAAGCAGGAGTGCCACATAGAAGAAGCACAGCTACATCATTTCGTAATGTAAGTCTGTATACATCAGTACCTTTAGTATGCTCTATATACCGCTTGTGTTAGGACGTCAATTGAGAAACATGTTATGGTAGCGTCCATTGTTATTGTAAAAAGTACTCTTGTTTGTGAACATGATTTATGGATGTAATGATTATATATTTGTATGCTTTGTGTTCATGAAGCTACTAAGGGTCCAGTTGAATTAGTAACTATTGTGAAACTAGATAAAATTCTATCACCGTCGCTATACGTATGATGCGGCAGGGATCAAAAGTATATCACCGCCGAATCCTTTAGTAACCCGACACCGACTAAACGATCATTGAAGGCGGATCATGGTGCAAGGCGACGGTGACCATGACCTTTGTACTGGTGGATTATACGCTAAAGCGACAGTGGTGTTAACCTCTACACAGGCATCTCGGCCGTCGAACCGACAGTGAACCCGCACCGCTGACAGTCGGGTCGACGTATAATGCGACGGTGCTGGTGACCACTACACATATAGGCCTTGTTTAGATGTCAAAAATTTTGACAAAATGGCACTGTAGCAGTTTTCGTTGTTATTTGACAATTAGTGTCCAATCATAGTCTAATTAGGCTTAAAAGATTCGTCTCGTGGATTTCGTCTAAACTGTGTAATTAGTTTTATTTTTTATTTATATTTAATACTTCATGCATGCGTCCAAAGATTCGATGTGACGGAGAATCTTGAAAAATTTTGTAAAATTTTTTGCAACTAAACTGGACCATAGTTGATGTGCCCACACGACGATTCTAATAGCCTCAACACAATCGGATCACTTGCCAAGACGGCGGTGTTAGTGTACATCTATACATGGGTCATGCTCCAATGCGACTAAAGTAAGGACCTAATCATGGATGGATCATAAGCCAATCGACGATATTAGTGTACACCGCAGTCGGTCCCAGATGCCGACGGTGAAAGCTATGACCATCAATGTCGATAGCTTACTGCCGAGGTCAAAATTGGACTGCGATGTGGGTTACGACGTGGTTGTAAAAGGTGTGTGTAGTAGTGATATCTCTTCGTGTCTTGGATCTCGTGTAGACATGGTTTCTTATTAAGAAACAATTTCCTTCTTTCTTCTTAATAAATCGCATGCCACATTAGTAAAATACTTAGGTGGCAAGATAATTAATGCACATAGATACTATGATAGTTTCTACACTGTGAGTGACTTTAGCAATTTAAAACCTACTAATGGAACTAATAGCTAGCAGCTCTATAGCTAATAATTAGCAAGTTTATTAGTAGATCTATTTGAAACTTTGGATCAATTAGTACTAATTTTAGCTGCTAATTTTTAGTGCTAATATCATAATTATATTATAATTTTTTCTAACTGCTAGCACGTGTTTAGTTGGCTGAAATTTGGAAATTTGGCTACTATAGCATTTTTGTTTTTATTTGACAATTAGTGTTTAATCATGGACTAATTAGGCTCAAAACGTTCGTCTCGCAATTTTCAACCAAACTGTGTAATTAGTTTTTTTTTTGTCTATATTTAATGTTTCATACACGTATCGTAAGATTCGATGTGATAGATACTATATCACTTTTTGGAAATTTGGTTGGTAAGTAAACACGGGCTGACACAGGAACCAAGCGACAATTAAAAAGGACCGAGACCTCGATCCCCAAACCAACGCAACCCTATAGAGCCTGCTTTCCCGTCGTGCTTCCGTCTCGCGCCTCTACGTTCAATCAGAGCGCGGAGCATTCAAGATTCACTCCCTCAGCCATCAGGAGGGGACCGCAGCAGCTGAGGCGATGGGGTGGCCGAGGACCAAGAGAGGAGATCGGCGGATTGACGCCGCCATTGACCACCTCGTCCCGTACGGTTTCTCCAAGCCCCGAATCCGCAAGATCATCAACGAACTCCTCAAGGTAGCTGTTGCTCCCCTTTCTCAGAAATCTTTCTTGGCAATTGGCATCTTGCCATCGAGTAGCGTAAGGTACTAGGGTACCTGTAGAGTATTCTTCTGTCCATGTTCCTCCTCTAGGTGATGGAAAAGAACATTCCGCTTTTTCTTTATCTCTCCCAAAATTGCTATATAGTTCGTCCTAGATTGTTGCTATTTCGCTGTGGATGGACGCGGTTGACATTCTTGTGATGGGGGAGTAGAAAAGGTGGCGCCTTTCCCTGCTTCAAGAAACAACGGGGAGACGGCAAGATTTTTTGGGGGGGGGTTTCTCGTTGGGCTGCTGGATCATCTAGTTCAGTGGAGATTGGAGAACATCCAAGTGCACCTAAAATTTAGACAGGCGTGCTACAGGATGTTCCTAGCAAAGAAACCACCTTGATTTTGTCCTGGGAGAGAGAGGTGGGTGCATTCTCGGTGGTGTCACAATTTTATTTTATTTTTCCCCTTTATTTTTCGGGCGGGGAATGTAGCAAACCTGACAGTTTTTTCATGATTAAAGAGCTGATCCATTGATTGTTCAAATTTTAAAAGAGTGGCTCGGTATTTGATTGAGGAATTCCTTTTCTTTTCTGACAAATGCAACAAATGTTTGACTGAAGAATAAGGAATACTAACTGCTTTGTCCATGATACTCGATGACACAGCTGTACGGGAAAGATGGGTGGTTTTTACTGGAGGAGGATTCATACCGTGTCGTGCTTGACAGACTCCTGGAAGAACAGGCGCATCAGGATCAGGTGAATTCCCTTTCTTCCTCGCCTGTCTGTGGCACTTTGTTGTCACTATTCTTGATTTTCATTGCTTAGTTGGGTTCTGTTTGCCTGAATTTTACATCTTAGTTGTGCATAGCCTCTTATGCTAGAATGTAGAGTTGTAACATTGATCCATAAATACATATATGTGCTGCATACATTCCTTTGGGATATTGAAATCTATAAGCATTTTCACTGGCCTACGATCCAAGTAACACAGGCACCTTAGGACAATATTTTTTAAGCAGCAACTTGATGATATTCTAAATTCGCATATTTATGGACATACATCCATGTCAAGCTCTCAGCTCTGTCAGTATTTGCAAACCTGCTTATAATTACTATCAAAACTCACAATGAAACATACAGCATTATGATCAAAATTTCTGCTAGTCATCAAGAAATTGTCAATAAAAGTCGCTCATTTTAGCAAATTACTTCCTGGAATTTGTTTTGCCATCCAGTCAGAATTTCATATGGATATGTTTTCGTTATGCAGAAACAAGAAGCAGCAGCTGCAGAAGAGGCATCACCACAAAATGGTATGGAAGTTTCATGTGTGGATGGTGAGGCATCGAATGAATCTCAGTCAGCCTTTGAACGGCAAGCTTCTCCCAACAGTTCACCTCCCCTGGAATATGTGCTGCCACTGCCTCCAGCCAAAGGGCCTCCTCGTGCAAGGCCTCCCTGCTATGGATGGATTAGTGAAGAGTCTGACACTGAGAGTGAACCAGAGGATGGAGAAATGCTTTCTGATGTAGCAAGGCCTATAATTTTTCCAAAAAAGGATGTACCAAATCCTGTGGAAACGTTGCCTCCTAAGAGGAAGCGACCAAGTAGATGGGATGTGTGCCCTAACTGGTAATGATTCTGACTGACCTCGCTCTTCTTTATTTAATTTGGTATTGCGGACATAATTGTCGTGACTAGTCTGTATTTCTTTTACTGTAACAAGTTTTTAACCGACATTAGCATATCCACTTAACATGACAATCCATATTATCTTTATTTCCGTAAGAACAACAGTTGAGCTTTGGGGCTTCATCTGAATGTAAAGGTCCAAACCATGCATAAAAGAAGTGAAGTTGGTTAGTTGTATATACCTTTTTCTGGTTTCGCATCAATTTGTTTAGGTTGGTACACCTCATGTTTGATCATACACTCTAGGGGTTTCACAGCCAAAGTTCCACAAATAGTCCTCCAAATCAAATTTGAAGGCTAGAAAATGTCATGATAGCAGTAACTGGATTGCTAGCGAAGCAATTTGCAGAATTAATATATAAAGATTTAGTGAGGGAAGCCTTTAACATTGCTTATGTACCTCTGTTAATCCATGTTAGGGTCATATCTTATCAAAATCACATCCTTGTTTTCCTGTTCTAATAGCTCATATCAACTGTGCATTTATCTTGTGAACCTCAGAGATTAGGGCTGAGATCAAAGTTGCAAGAATGGTGGCCCTCAAGGATCGAGAAGTCCTAATGCATGGTGCAAAATTGTGTCCATCAACTTTCACATGTATCTAGTACATATATAGCGTATCTAGCTGGGGCAGTGGGCAGGATGAGACAAATGTAGCTGCTGATTGGTTGCAGGTTGACAGCAGAACGTAGATTGCTGCTGTTGTTTGACAGTGTTTGTGCACTTCAGACTTATGTAGAATTGTGTGATCATCTATCCGTAACTTTTAGAATATAATGGATCGATTTTCTGTTTACTCATTAACTTTAGGAGGCTGTCTTTGAGCACCGTGAATGCAAACATAGATGTGGGAGCTAGAGAGATCAATCTTAACATCAATGGCAAGGAAGAAAAGTATGTGTTCGAGACACGAGTGGAACAATGCTCATAACTGTGGCATGGTTGGACCCTCCCCTCCATAACCCAAAATAGTTCCACCAAATGATAAACTAGTAGCACTAGGACAAGCTAGCAGATCATCTGATGATGAGGGCCTATTGACCAAGTGTCAACGAGTGAAGTGAATGATACGGTGCAGTATCCATGGAGCCGGTGGTGTGCAGAAAGTTGAAAAAATGTCACACCCAAAATTTCTATTTTGGGATGTGAATAAAAACAGTAAATAAAATAAATAATTTTATTATTTCTCTAAAATTCTCCCATCTTTGTTTAATCTGTTCTCCATTTGATAATGAAAAATGTGATTTTCTAAAAAAAAAATAGAAACTTGATTTTTTTTGTTGCATTTCAGCTTGTGCATTAATTTATTGTCTAGAAAATGAACTTCAAAATCTTATTAAGCCTTTTTTAACTAAAAACCTATTAAACCTTGAATAGGTTTTTCTCTTCAAAAATGAAGTTTTAAAAATATGCTTTCAAAAGAAGGGTAAACTTAGTTTAAAATTTAGCTTCAAAAGTGTTTCACAATATAGTTAAAATTATTTGAAATTTATGTTTTTTAAAACTAGTTTAATTTTAAGTTGACAAATCTGTTCCAAAAGTATTTGAAACACATGTATTTTAAATGGTTATTGAAACTAGTATTTGAAAAAGATTTATAAAACTAAAAAATGATCAACTTTGTTTTGGGCTCAAATCCATGCCAACTCTCCACTTCATTTTTCTTTTTCTCCAATTTCTTTTCGACCCGTTCTCATTCTGTTTCCATGCCAAAGCCCGTCGCCAGCCCAACAAAGCAACGTCCGGCTCATGGCAGAAATAGGAAGTGACAGTGACAAGGAAAGGGTCAACATCATCTTAAGGTCTTGTAGCCCCGGGTTGACAGAGCACGGTAATAATAAACAGGCTAATGAGACATCCGGCTCATTAGGTTAAGAGAGACTCCATGGTTGAGCAAGGTCTAGGCAATCTTTGCCTTACGTTCTGGATCATGGGTAATAGCATGTTCAGCACTAGAACCTGGGATTGCAAATAGCATGTTCTAGCCTTCGAGGATGTTTGGTTTGAGGAATCAAACAATTATAGAGCCCAGCAAGTTCAGAAACACAATTACTACGATATGATCGTCCTGAGTTCAGCACTTCAGCCTACACACTCGGGTTGAAACTTACAGAACGCATTGCGTGTTTATGTATAAAGATAGCAGACTCAAATGATGAGAAAGCAAATCATGTTCAGCAAGGCACACAAGATCAAGACAAAAATAGAGAAGTCCTTTGGCTGCTCTAAGTCACACGGATGCCGCAGTCCACATCCACATGGTACACGCCCATATGCTAACTAAACCTATGACGACCCATCTATTTTGCAAACTATGGTGTGCTTGATGAGAAGCTGAATTTAACTTTAGTGTCGAATGTTACAGCATTGTTTTGGAGCAACAATGATGTACAAATGGCAAATAATCGGATCCAATTATCTACAGAAAAAAAAAAACAAGAAAGGCACAAGTGTAACAAGCCGCGGAAAGGGGAGAAAACCACTACACTGCATGCATAATTCATGAGCAAAACAACAAAATCTCCAGAGTGCAAGACGAATGGTTCAAAGCGATAGAAAACACAGACTAATGTAGTAACAAATGGGCAAGATAATACAGCATCCCTTTGGTTGGTATACATGTTTATCCGTATACAGACACTTTTCCAGCTTATGTTGGAACACGATTTCTAAATATGCGCCGCAATAATCACCACTGCACATCTCATTCAAAAACCAAAAGGCCTAGCCACGCGCGGGAATCAAAACTAAAACATGACAAAAAAAAAAAGCCCTTCAGAAAATGTTTCTGTATCCGCTCCTCCTCTAGCATGTTGGTGTTGTAAACCACACCACTGGTTAGCTAGACAAAACTAACCTGACAATCACCGATTCACAGTGTCATGCACCTGGAACCTGGATGCCTGACTGAATGGGTGTTTCATCTATCCCAAGTCATATATGAATATATAGTAATATACTCTCCCTAGGAAGTGATACCTGCAAAAGGAGCCATCATTGTTAGAGCTTCAAAGTTTGATTTTTGTCCTCAAACTATGTTAAACACAAAATAAATTCATTTTTTAAATAAAGAAACAAAAAAAACATATATATAGCTCGCTCCGATACCAGGAAAAAAAAGGTGCTGCCTAGGAAAAGTTCATGTTCAGAATGGACTACAGCTCATGAGTAAAAAGCAGGTCTTGTATACAGGGCGTACCCAGTGCAGAGAGCTCCCGCTCTGTGCGGGGTCTGGGGAAGGGTGTCAGTGGCAAGCCTTACCCTCGCTTGAAGATCTTGCATACAGCATAATGAAATTCGCACCGACCAAATGCTCTATGCATGTAGATACTGCTTGTCTAATTTAAAATCTACATCTTGTCTAATTTCTAGAACACAAGCTGAGCAAGATACCTCAAGTCTTTTCAAGAGAAACAAAGATCCAGCACCAAGCTTCCTTGTGTATCATTCAAAATTAGTTCAGTTTTTGCCAGGTATAATAATAGCTAGCCACAGCAAAATTCCCATTAAAATCGCAACTGATTGATATTTTTATGTTTAAAGGATATTTACAAGTTATATCAAACGTGTTAAAAGGATTGACATATTGCCAGAATGTTAAACATAATCAACTGCAAAACATAATCTCCAGACTTTTAATCAATTGATGCAGGAAATGCAAATGGACACTGCATTTCATTTCTGCATTCTTGATCAACAAGTACATAGAATAGACAAACAACTGCCTCTATTGTACAATAAATAAAAGAACCATGCCAGGAATTCTACAGTTGTCAAGCAAAAAGAGAAATATGTTTCAAAAATCAAAACCTAGAATAACAGATTTGCTGAACCCACAATTTGGTGGAACTACTTATGCTTAACTGATACAATAGAAATGATTACATTAAAAATGATACAAAAAGAAGAGAGGCAAAAAGATGAATGGCTCTCGTTCCAGGAATCCTAGTCATGGCTAACCAACGCCGACTTTATGTCATTAAGGTACCTATTTAAACTTGAACAAAAGAAAATACAAAACAACCATTATATGTTATATTCAGTAACTAACACATTTTTCATTTCATTGTGTACAAAATAACAAAAAGAAAGAAATGGAACAGATGCCCAGAAAGCAGCTTAGTGGTTTGTTTTGTGGTGTCTTAGTCCAATGGTGAATAGCACATCCTCCCTAATCTATAAGCTTGTTTTAATCAGCCCTGTCACATTGTTGCTAACTTCCTATGCATAGACATCTATATGTATATAGACTTTCAGCTTGGGTAACCAGCCAAACTAGTAAAAACTATCGTAAATCAACTATGGATTGATGCAAAGGTTGACTGGTTGGTCTCCACTTGGTTCCTACTAGTTTACAAATTTTTATACTAATTAATTATAATTATCTATAAGTGTAAGAAAAATATTAGCATGAGTGCATGACAAGAGTGGTGTTTTGCCTGATGTTCACTTCTACAAGGTAAAAAAGGAAACAATAATCAAGAACACATCCTACAAAATTCTAGATTACATGTGTACCATAGTTGTAAGATAAGACTTGAGTTTATTTATAATAAAAATAGATGGTATACAGTATGCTAAACTACCTTAGAAATAAGTGAAATTTGCATGTGCACATAAACTAGTTACAATATGAAAGTTTCAAAGAAGTAAACCATATATTATGCCATGAATATATAACCTACAAAAGCAGAGGCATTCCCCTAACTCAAATCTCAAATTTGTCGAGTTTCCTGATGGCTTAGTTTACTTCTTCAAACAGCAAAGCAATAGCATAGGAAACAAGAGCACCCAGAATGATCCTTTAAGAAAAACCAAAAGTGGATTTTTTTTTTTTTTTTTTTGAACCACAGCGCAAACTCCTAATGATTAATTGACGATGCAACACAAGGTGCAACATATCTCAACAAAATCATTTGCTCTCGTCTATACAATCTTCACATATATGCATGACACTGTTAAGAAAAGCTGACAGTTCACCCTCTTTTCCCATAATCTTTTAGGGTTCCAATCTTTTAATATGTTTTTTATTTATATACTACATGATTGTTCACGCAAACACTACACATTTTTTAACAGTGTACTGAACACTCAACTGCAGGACAAAGCAGCAAAACTAATTGTAGAAAATTTCAGCTTTCAGTAGGAACCAGTTGGTCACAAGAATTCACAGGCAGCATGTCAAATATCCTTGAATATATCCGGAGTTTGACCAGAATGTTGCAAACATCATACATAAATCACTTCCTAATTTCCTTGATTTATTCAGCACAATGTTCAATGAATTTGCAATGCACAATGACTATATCAAGGCAGATATTGAGGCCGATGGAAGAGACAATGCCAGTGTTAAATACTGAACTTATTCATCATCATTCAAAGCTGTAGGGGCTCCTTAGTTTGATGGAACTGGCAAGTAATATGATGTTCCTGCTTGGAAATGGATCCTGATTGTTCAATTCCAAGCACTCTGATAATCATGTGGCTAAAAGTCCATTTCCAGTCGAATATCCTATTCCAATCTCACCAATAAAGGGCAAGAAGCTTACACGGTGCTTCTTGTACAGTTAAACTGCGCAATGCAACACTAAATACAAGGGCCAATAGACCAGTGACTTCAAATAGTTTGATTACAATTCAGTTCTACAGTCTACTACTGTCAATCTTCTATTTGTAAGTTGCAACTCAACTTTAGAAATCAATAAAATGTTTGAAAAAAGAAAACTCTGCCTACAGGAGGGTAAGACAGCCCCCAGGCATTTTGCTAACAAGACATTCTCACGCAGGTCGAGAAAACCCCCGAACACATGCCCTATTGTGGGGGTATGACCCTCGGTATCCACACGACAAGACATGGGCCGCACCATTAGAGGTGGCCCAGTCCACAAGAACAAGGCGTGCGGCGCATGACACTGGTCGACGTACACCGCAAGGCTACAATAAGATATTGTAATACCAAATAGGATATTTTCCTTGTAACCCTACCCCTCCAGAGTATATAAGGAGGGGCAGGGGTCCCCTAGACGGCAGATCTGATCATACGCAATACAACCCACCGAAAGACACAGGACGTAGGGTATTACGCCAAGTCGGCGGCCTGAACCTGTCTAATCGCTGTCTCTTGCGTTCTGTGTCACCATCCGGTTCCCTCACACGCACCTCCACCGATTCATCTACTACCGTGGGCATACCCCTCGGTAGACTGCCGGATTTCGTCGACAGTGGCGTGCCAGGTAAGGAGTGCTACTCAAGCCACCTAACCAACTAGCTAGAGGCCCTTCCGCACTATGCTACAGGATAATGAAGTAACATACTGTAAGATGCACATGTCATGTTCATACAAGTACAAACTCACATAGTGTTTTATAAATGTACTGATAATCCATTGTCAAGTTCTAGAAGGCCATAGGAGTCAGGACGTCCGAAATATATGATTTTCTGTTTTTACTCCCTCAGGTCCCTTTTACAAGGCGAACCAGCAAAATTTGGCAAATCCGCTATACAAGGCATTGCTTCAATTATCACCCGCATTAACTCAATCATTCACGTAAACAAGGCAGCCTTCCAGAGTTCCAACTCTGGTGCATGTGGAAAGGAGTTAAGGCGTTGCAGGCGGCCTCCCGTTTTTGCCACAAGGTGCACTGAGTGCGGTGTAGTCCATAACGTGTGCATGCATGGATGCATGCAAGAAGTTGGCGAGAATTAAATATAGTCTTAGTATTCTAGCCTTTTCTACTCCGCCTTGTAAAAGAGGCAGGAGGGAGTATTCTGTTATGGGATGACATCAGTTGGCCGACACGTAACAAAACTTAAGCTTTAATTACCACAAACTAACCAATACGTCATGGTTCAAGACTTCAAGTAGCCTGAAATTTACATGGAATTTTGGAGACCACAACAAAGACAGTGCCATGAAAAATCTGTTCAGAGTGAATAGATGCAATGCTTTCCTAAACCAAGAAGAGGAGAAATCGTGCTTCCCTTTTTTGCCCCCAACCATTGAGGTAATTAACACATCTATGCAGCATAGTTCTTTTTTACAGAAACGGAAATCTATGTGTAATTCAGAGAAAAATGCTGAAATGGCAACTGACCTCTGCTTGGCTGATTGTTGTTAACAGGATAATTGCCCATGTAACTTGCTGACATGTCTGATTTGATATTTGGATCAACATTTCCAAGATCGTGACTGAAAGAAGGCATGTCAACTTCAGATGAAGCAAACCTCCAGGATGTGCCACCATAAATAGAGCTGCTCCCATATGTATCTGGGTTGTTCACTTCATATGCATTGCCTGATGCAGAAAAAGGCTCACCAATTGTACCAGTTGAATTGCTCCTCCCATAGGAGCCAGAAGGCAAACCAAAGTTATTATCTCCAGCTCCACGGCCAAGGTTCCCTGACCCAAGGCTTGAAATGCTGCCCAACCCATGAGCAGAAGGGAGACCTCCCCAATTGTCGCCGGTAATACTGACTTGACCCCCATTTCCAGGGGGAGCAAAAGCACTCATGTTTGTAGGATTGCTCGGGTAGTTTAGACTCCCATTACCCCAAACATTCCTAGACATGGAACTCAACATTGATCCTGAGTCATAATTGAGACCAAGGTACCCAATAGGACTACTCAATCTGTTCGAACTTCCATTAAAGTACGAACCCATTTGCCTCCCGTTGGAGTTACTGATGAAACCAGAGTTTGCACCAAAAGTTCCGCTCATCCCACCTTCAACATTCATACCCATCCCATAACCTGGGCCAAAAGAAGAGAACCCATTTCGTGCACCTGAAAGCAGGCCAAACCTTCCATCGACCCTCATGCCGTAACCTCCTATAGGGTTTGGCCTGTAACCCTGGTTGAAGCCATTGAGGAAGCTATGAACCCTGTTCATAGCATAGTTCTGCCCCACTCCCGCAGGTGAGCGTGCAACAGGTCCAGGAGACTGCTCCTTTGGAACAGCCCTCTTGACCTCAACCATTTTACCATTCAGCTCATGGAAGCTCTTGTGCAGGGCTTTGTCCACGGCGTCTTCTGAATCGTAGGTGATGAAGCCAAAGCCCCTCGGTCTCTGCGTGTTGTGGTCGTACATCACAACCACATCAGTTATGACACCGAACTGCTCAAAATACCTTCTGAAGTCAGCCTCTGTAACATTTGAGGGCAGACCTCCAACAAAGATCTTTCTGGTTCGGCCTGGTCCAGGTGACCCTATGCTGCTTGTGTTGCTCTTGCTCACGATACTGTGGTCATCCCTGGGAACAGCCTTCTTGGCCTCCACCTAATCCAAATGCACAATTCAGCTCACACAGTACACACAAAGCAGCAGCTTTACAACAGAATTCCAATAAAAATGCACATTTGCTATATAAGCAGACAGACAGACAAGAGTACAAGGAAGCGGAAATGGCAAAATTACCATTCGGCCGTCGATCATGTGTTTGTCCAAGATGACGCGCTCGGCGACCGTGGCGTCAGAGAAGACCACGAAGCCGAAACCGCGGGCGCGGCCCGTGCTGCGGTCCCGCATGATGACGGCCTCAGTAACCTCCCCGAAGCGGCCGAAGTACTCGCGGAGGCGGTCCTCGTCCGTCTCCCACGAGATGCCGCCGACGAAGAGCTTCCCGGAGTAGTCGGCGGCCTCCATCGCTCCCCTCCCCTCCTATCCTCCCCCTGCAGCCCACAAACGCACGTCAGCCAGGAACGCCAAATGCGAACAAAACGCCAGCTTTATCCACAGCCCCCACCCGCGCACGGGGCACACTCGCGCGCACATCGGCTGGATCCGAGCTGAGCACAACGCGGCGATCGCGGAATTACGCGCGGGGCGGCGAGATCCGTACCAGATCCGACCGGCCCCGGCGCGATCCGGCAGACCGGCGCCGATCGGTGCGGCGCCCCCGAACAAAAGAGCATGAGGGGGGATCGGGACGCTTACCGGTCGGTTGGCGGCGGCGGCAAGGAGGGATCGGGGGGCTCGTCGGCGCTCTCCGGAGCTGCCCGCTAAGATCTCGAGGAGAGCATGGGAGGGAGGGTAGGCGCGGGGTGGGGGAGGTTGCTTGGCGTGGAGAGGAGAGGAGACGAGGCCGAGGATGAAATCTGAGTGGGAGGGCACACTGCGGGCGCAGGTGTTATAGCTTCCCGTAATTTAAATGGAGCAAAATGATTTTTAAGGTCCCGTTTTAAACGCTTGGAATTTCACAAAGTTTTACTATTTTTTTCACAGAGTTTTAGTTAAAAAGACAGTTCAACTCCTCCTTAGATTCAAAAGAAATTCCTCCCTTATAATTTCAAAACTTTCAAAATGTGGTATTACAGTTTATATTTTGCACGAGCACCACTTGTGGTTAAGATCATGATTATAATTATAATTACAATAACAAAATTAAGGTATGTACCCCTTTAATTCTAAATGATAAGTCGTTTGTTTTTTTTAGTACGTAACCTTTGTTACTATTCAGATATATATTATATAGAAAAATCAAAATAATTTACAAATCAGAAATGAGAGATTATACATCTCCCCCATCCCTCCAAACCCCCCCCCCAACCCCACACACACACACCACACACGCACACAATATGTCTATAAAATCGTCCAAGTTTGAGGGTGACTAGTACCTTAAGTTTGAACTCGATATAAAGTTAATAGAATTGAGCCTATGATTAAGCTGAGCTTGCAAGTAGGCTTGTACTTGCCTCAAATCAAGCTTGTTTACAGGGATATCAATTGTAGCACACAAACATTTCTAGTGTAGCAATATGATATAAAAGAAAAGAGAAGGAATAGCCTAAGTAAGCTATTTACATAATGGAAGCGGTTTTATAGGATCGTAGAGACAACATGTTGAAAATATATACCTCTAATAATTGTGAGTAGTAATAACATGCGTAGCACACAGATCGGGGAATAACATTTTTTATATGTTCATAGTAATACTTTAATAATAAGCTATTCGAGCTCATCTCGTGAGCCTAGGATATATACGATCAAGCTTGGGCTTAGCCCAAAATCTATATCAAGCTTTGGATTATAGGAGGACTACTTCAACATAATGATAGAATAGCCACGAGCAGGTTCATATACATATATAATAGCATGCAACCCTACAAGAGTCTAGAAGTATGACTCGATATATTACACATATGACAGATCACAACATAACGGTACATTTAACTATATGGGGCCTTAACGAGCTATCCGAGGTTGGTTTGTGGAGGTTTGAGAATCGTGCATGAGACTAGGGTTAGGCTCATGCTCGGCTCAAAATCTTGCTCGAACAAGCGATCATTTCGTGAATTGAGTTCAAGTGGCTCATTGAGCCTAACTTTTTGTATGCCTAGTAATAGATGCATGTGGTCAATCGATGTCATGAACAAACTATGATCTAAAATAGCAAGGTTGCATAGTAAATTGTATTTATCTCCTATTTTTTGTGTACTTCGGTGACTTGTCCATTACATAGCTACATACTTTTCCCTATAGATGAGAGAGCCCAAAGAAAGTAATGAAAGATCAATAATGACGTAGCAATAATTCCATAAAACCTATGGGTAATATGAGGCAAGGCACATTAAATGGTTAAAATTGTCGCTCCGTGGAAGTAGTTAGGGATGGGAGATATACATAGGATTAGAGTTGACACTATCTTGGATATATTATTTTTTATTTCTTTTCCCTCTCTTAACAATTAACTTTTTTTCTTAGCCTTAGCTTTCTTTGGTCTTAGCCTAGTAGGCGCTGGTATTATTTTAAAGCAATTTTGGATTCACAAAGCGAAGGTAGGAGCTATGTAACAGATGATGGGAAAATAGTAAGACTGGTTTATATTGGATAAGAGTATGATTGTATGAGATGGTTTGTACCGTATGTAGCGTGTAAAAAAGGTAGTGAAGAGATGGTATGTAAGTATGTCATGAAGGGAGGTCCTCTGAGGTAGGTTGTAGAGTTACTGCGGTGTATTAGTCTAGTCCAGGTATGACTAAGAATCTTAATAGGTAGTAAACGACATATGTACAAAGGCAAAAAGAATGTCGTCTATAAGATTCCATGTAAGCATTTTTAGTCCACATGACAGAGAGTATATATGAGGAAAGAGAGAGTTAAATCTTCTCTTTGTCAAGAGACAACTTCAATGACGAGTGCAACTTATAATATGTTATAGTAGACGTCACTATAACCATTGTATGTGGTATCTCTTGTAAACAATGAGGATATTGTTATCTTTATATGTGAAATTGCAAAAACTTGTAGATGATTGTTGTATAACCGTTGTATATGCCTAAGCACATGTATCCCGGAAATAAATGTGGCATCTATAAGATCTCTTATGTGAACAATTTTAATGGTTCATTACGAAGAAATAATTTTTTGCACAATATACGATAGACATCACTCTAACCATCATTTATGTCATATATATGCAACCACTAACTAATATAGAGCTATTTTGCAAAACAATCTAACAAACAACACGTTGCATGAAGTGTTCATATTGTTGTCACGTACAAAAAAGCTATACATGATTGACTGTGATACTTGCCCTAAATAGATAGGCTCAATCATCCATGTTACATGCACTCTAAGGTCTTGACCAACAAAGGCTAGCAACTATGTTGCTTAGCCAAAAGCGACAATCCACATGTGCAGGAATGTCCAGGGTTGCCATAATTCCCAAAGTAGGTTGTTCACCTAGGCTAGGCCTATACTTTGCACTTTAATTATTTCTCGTCCATCTCTTCTTTCTTCTACATTAGAGTATGAGACTTTGAGGCCGCCACCGCCCCCACTATGTGGAACTTGAAGCCAAGCACCACCTTCAAATCGATCTAGGATCCGAACCATTTTACTGAGATCAAGTATATCTGTGTTGCTACCTATGCATCGACCTATATTTATCTATACCTAATAATAAAGAGATAAAATTTCTTGCCACCCTAAATTTTCGTCCAACCTAATAATCCTAAAGTGGCTCGGTTTCGGCAATCATGCAACTATTTTTTTTTCTAAAGTTAATTTTGTGTCCGCTCAATCCTATTAACTGTGTTCCCTTCTGTTTTGGTCTAAGAAATAAATAACATTTTTTTCTTTTGGTTCCTGTACGTTTTAGTTTCCATCCATTTTTTTGTTTTGGATCTTTTCGTTGTTTTTTGGTTGTTCGTTTATCCACTCAGGTTATTTTTTTCTTTCTCCAATAAAATAAATAATCAATAATCAATAAAAATATTATTGATATTTGAACCATTGACTTTTTGCAATCTCTAAGAAAATAAAGATTTCTAATACCAAATTGTTAACGTCTTATTGTAGCCGACAGTTCAACTAATCAAAACGTGAACTAAAATCTTGAGCACTTTATTATTTATCTAATCCAGTCTAATTAAATATATCTCTACAATCCATGATGAGGGCTAGCATGTGAAAAGTTGAGAGGTCTCCCATAATAATCATCACTGGATAGACCAATCTTGGATACATTGGTTACTAACTCCTTGTTGATAAATTTTTATGGCTCCTCAAAGGTCGCGGAACTCGATATTTCATTATACCAGCACATATAGAACAAAAATTAAAGTTATGATGTATTTATATCTAAATATTTATGTGCTTTGCAGTAGGAGAAAAAACCATCAAAATTGTATTTTAGTTCGATATAGGCTTAATAGTTATTGTCATAGTTGCCAACAATAAATTATATTATAGATGTCATGGCCATCACAAAATAAATTGTAACTTTTATTTTTTGAATTTATAAATGGTGAAACATAAATAATATGTACCATTTTAATTGTCGTTTCCAAAAATATTTAATAGGGTTTTTTCTCCCATCGCAACACACGGGCATATTTGCTAGTGGTAGATTAAAAGATGTTTCTTGTTTGATCATAGGGGCATGGACACGAACAAATCAAGGAGGCAAGTGCGCCAGGAGTTTCTGCTGGGGGAATTTGACATGATGGCTTTGGACTTTCGTGCATTTGTGGAAATGTCACTTGAACACAAGTGGTCTGCAACGATGAAGTCCATATATCCACAATGCACTCTCTAGTCGATGATTATGCCTTTTGATAGATGGTGCCATAGGCTACCTCTGCAAGTATCTCTAACAGTCTCTAAGGCTACCACTACTTGTGACATGATTACTCGTTGTGGACATAAATAGCGAGACAATATGCTATGTGATACATTGCGGAAGCTCTAACAACTAGCGTGCAAAGTGCCTTTTACGCTTTTTCTATTTTAGGGTTCCAAAAGAGCCCAAAACAAAAAACAGTCAATTTGGGCAACGATGATGTTTTTACTTTTCACTCCAATTTTGGCGGGTCACTCGGGCACAGCCGCTCAGGTTGCTTGGGCTAACCTTTGTTGGTGGGCTGGGCTGGATTTACCGGGTGGGAGAGGCGGTTTGTCTGGGCCTTAATTAACTGGGTCTGGTTGCGTGGCCACAGGTAACCACGGACCCGAGTCCCATCGCGGCGGATTCCACGCCGGACGCATCCTCCCCTCCCTTCTCCACACGCTCGGGTCGGGCACGTGAACCCCTCGCCGCCGTCGCCGCCGCAGTTCCGTCGCCGGAGGGCGAGAGGGACGAGGAAGAGGAGGGCAAGATGAAGACGACCAAGGGGGGCAAGGTGATGAACCCCACCGACGCCTTCCGCAAGGAGCAGCGGAAGAAGGAGCTCAAGCGGGTGAGTGCCTGCCCCCAACCCTAGGGTTTCCCCGCTCCCCGCGACGCCTGTCGGTTCGTTGCCCGCGGTTATATTCGCATCTTAGTCGCGATGATGATGCTGGTGGCTTCACTCACTAGGCTTGTTTCTCGTGGATTAGGGTTATCCGGGGTGGGAGTGGGAGTGGTGACGGTAGGTGCGTAGATTGGTTTATCTGATTATGGCACATCTCAATCTGGGTTCTTGGAGGCGAAATTTGTCTGCGGTAGTGTCCGTTACCTTGGATTCAAGCATTATCACCCAGTAATTAGAGATGGGAAAGCTCGTATCCCATCCAAGATGCTTCTTTGTGGCGCTACATGTTGAATTGAATATCTTAAATGCCGTACGAGAACCAGATAAATAACCATATACTTAGTGACTAGTGCTAGTATTTTGGCAGCTTGACTCTGAATTTTGTGTTGTTCTGATATGTAGTTTTGTTTAGTTTTGTTGTCGGTTTATTGTAGGAAGATTTTGGGCCATCTCTTAAGTGAAATATAAAAAGTTCCTTGATTTTCTTTATAGGTTCTATTAGTGCTTGATTTTCTTTATAGGTTCTATTAGTGCCTGCTAGATTTGGTTTGTCCTTGTGGTTAGGTAAATGTCATACTCAAGAAGATTTGTCGTGGAAATGCAAAACCACATGCCTGTGTACAAACTTCTGCTATAGTATACCCTCCAAAAGGCATCAGTATTTGCTCCAAGGATGTTGTGCCTACTGCCTAGAATACAGAATGGTGGTTTG
The DNA here is from genome assembly GCA_904845875.1 of Miscanthus lutarioriparius. Classification (NCBI taxonomy): domain Eukaryota; kingdom Viridiplantae; phylum Streptophyta; class Magnoliopsida; order Poales; family Poaceae; genus Miscanthus; species Miscanthus lutarioriparius. The sequence continues at coordinate 97,049,923 of CAJGYO010000003.1, read as the reverse complement.
AGTTTTGTAAGTTCTGTATTATGAAAAACAAAAAGTTTTGAGGCATATTTTCTAGTGGTAGAACATGTATCTACGTGTACAAGTAGCAAAGCCATGTTGGTTGGCAGTTGGCACTAGAGGATCAAACTAGTTTGGCATAGCAAACAAGCTAATTGCCTCCAATTGTTATGTGCTTTTTTAGATTCAGTTTGCTCAACTTTTGTCACCTATCTTGTATCTTCCAGAACAAAAAGGAAAGGAAGAAGGTGCGGGAAGTTGGTATTTTGAAAAAGGATCCGGAGGCTATACGGGAGCAGATCGATAAATTGGAGAAGATGAGTAAGTAAATTGGCTGCATTTGGAACAACGATTCAGAAAGTGATCTTTCTAGAAAGTATATAGTCACTTTGATGAACATTTAGTTCTGCATGCATATATCAAGAAATCATGTTACTTGTTCTGTCTTAATTATGACAAATTTAATCTGTAGCCGTTGCATTGTTTGCACATTGTTCGTCAACATTTGCTATACATTCATGCACTATTGGTTTTTCCTAACTTAGTTTGAATGCAATTTTCCATTGATTTGACTCTTGCAGTTGGCTAATTATCTCTCTCTGGTCTGATGTTTCTAGTATGACCCTATTGTTGAAACAACTGTATGTCTCAGGCATCTTAAAGCATCATAGAGTATTAGCATGGAATTACCAAATATGTATGTATTGACCACATGAAGCATTATATTTTGCAGCATTTGCCTCTTTGAATTGCTAGCTACTTTGGCCCTGTTTTCAACATGGTATTTCATTTCACTTTCTAGTTTCCCATGAGCTTTGTTTCTAGAGGCCTTGATAGTCTTGATCGTCATTGGTCTTGTGACCAATACTTATTTTAGCATAGGAAATCTAATGGTTCATTCTTGAGCATTTCAATCAGTATGACTATAAGGCTCAGCTACAATAATTTATATTTATGTTGATTATTAGGCCAGATTTTCTGTTTGGAATTCATCATGAGTACTTTTTTGATTCCATGCCTCTTGTAGTTGCACTAGTAAATTTGCAGCGTTGTTTATTTTCTTTCATATTTTCAAAGATCTACTTGCATGTGGGGACTGTGGAAGTGTAGCATTGATGATTACTTTTGTCTGTTCTAAGGCTTGTCAATCTTGAAATTCTTTTTTCTTTTATTGGTGCAGAGGCTGATGGTGCTCTCGACAAGGCTAGGAAGCATAAGAAAAGACAGCTTGAGGATACGTACAATCTTATTGTTAAGAAACGAAAGGTATTTTGATTTCAGAAGTCCATACTACACTTTTTAATATTATATGTTTTTCAACCTATCCTACTCATAACATTGTAGTAATTTGTAAACTGTTCCCTTTTCATAAATATTTCATCCTCTTGGACATGTTTTCGGGCAGTGCCATGGCAATTAGCTGTGCAATGTAATGTTGGTGTTCTGTTTTCTAAATAAATTATGACATGACATTTTGTGCCATACCATTTTCTATGCAAGTTTACCATTATATAGGAAATTGGTATCTTGAATGTTATTAGTAAAATACACTCTCTTGCTAGTGAACTACGATAAGGTTTTTGTTCCACTTATGCTTTCAGTGATTATGGCAATTATCTTGACTGAATGTTTTGGTTTGACAGCATTGGATGTTTGGAACTAGAAGGATTTTGATTATACATGTGAAGTTATTTGCTCCTAATCTGTTTTGCACTCATGGTGAAGCTATTGTTAACTAATTACACACTTTTGCATAGTATAAAAGTGAATTTTTTTACTAATTGTTGGCTTTGGGTTTGACACAAGTTCTGCTCTAAAGTCTATTTTGGAGTTTTATAATTTGTAGGCAACTTCTACGTGGGCACTTACTAATTCTTATTCATACGTAGAAGTTCATTACTTTCTCATGATCTTTTCCAGGAATATGAACAGAAAATGAAAGAGAAGGGTGAGCAACCGATTATGTTCAGGTGAGGCTTACTGATATATTATGCTTTGATTCTATTAGATTGATATGTCACTGACCTTCTCAGCCAATATGCTTTCTTTTTCCTCGTAGCCATCTTGCACCACCAAAGAGGCGGCCTACAGCAGATGAAGATGATAGAGCTAATCCTAAGCCCGAGGTATGTTATGTTATTTATAAGATGTAGAATTGTTTGTAAAAGGTTATTGCATATTTGAATAGATACTTAGCATGTTTATGCTACAGGACTCTGTTTACTATCATCCAACCTTAAATCCATCTGGAGCGCCACCACCTGGAAAACCTCCGATGTACAAATCATCTATAGGTTACTATATTCATCTCTCTTTTGCTTGTGAATATAATATTGTTCTTTTAAATTTTTTTATCTCCTTACAGTTAGCAATCATCACTAGCTTTTTCTCAGTTTCATTTCTCGGTTGACATGCAGGACCAAGGATCCCACTGCCTTCCTCATCCAGCACCGGGGCCTCATCTTCCATGTCAGAGTCTGAAGCAGGTCCATCGACCCTACCACCCCCTCCACCGCCACCACCATTGCCAGCCACCTCAGAGTCCGTTGATCCATCTGCTCCTCCTTTCCCTTTGCCTCCACTCCCACCACCGCCCCCACCACCACCTAAACCTAACAGTGACGCAGCACTACCAGGATTACCTCCGCCACCTCCGCCGCCTCCTGGCCCACCTCCGAGAGAACCTGTATCAGGTCATACAGTACTTCCACCACCTCCACCCCCATCAAATCCACCACCAGCGTCTAGTGCAAATGAGAGCAAAACAAATTCTGCTCAGGTACCTACTTTGGATCTCTTTTGTATTTTTACTAGTGCTTCTAATCCATTTGTTAATGCAACAAACCCCCTTTCCTCGTGTTTAAATGTTTGGATGCTGCCCTTTGTGATTTGGTCTGATGTAACCTTGTTTGCAGCCCTCAGTTGTCCTGCCTCCACCACCCCCGCCGCCCGGTTTGCCACCAAAATCAACTGACATGGAGGCCGCTAGCACTTCAAAGGACACTCCTGGACTTAAAGAAGATACTGCAGCGAGGGTCTTGCCACCACCGCCTCCACCCAGTTTGCCACCTTTACCTCCAAGGCCTCCAATGCAATCTGATATGCTAGCTCCTGGAGCCATGAGATTTCCACCACCTCCGCCACCACCAGATTCAAGGCCACAGCTTATGGCTCCTGGAGTTAACAGGCCCCCTCCACCTCCTCCAGGATTTCCCCCGTCTCAAATGCCAATGCCACCGTATGGTGTGCTCCCTGGTCCGCCACTGATGCTTAGGCCTCCATTTTTGCCAGGACCCCCTATGCAACTAGATGAGTTTGCTGCCTTCGCACCACGGCCTCAGTTACCTCAGCAGCCATCATATGTGAAGTCAGCTGCCCCAACAGTTGTAAAGAGACCATTAGCACAGCACACTCCTGAGCTGACAGCTATGGTATGCCATCTGTCTTTGTATTTTTGCCTGAATACTTTCTCTTTCAGAGATTCTGTAGTATGATTGCTCATTCCGCCTTTGAATCATTACAGGTTCCTGCATCAGTCCGGGTCAAGAGAGAATCTGCTCTCCCCAAACCAAAACCAAAGGTGCAGCAGCAGCAGTCATCAACAGCATCCATTTCGAAGCCTTCGGTGACCCTGATAAGAAGTGATGCTCAGCCTTCTTCAGCAGCACCAAAGCCGCCAAGTATGGACGACTCTTATATGGCATTCTTGGAAGATATGAAGGAACTAGGGGCACTTGATGGGTAACTCAAGTAGTGTGAATGCCTGATTGCACTTAGCAGCTTAATTCACGAAAACCTGGACATGGTACCTAAATTTTGGTATGTGGTAAATGAATATTTGGAGATCATTTCATATGTCCCAAAAGAAAATCTTGAATAGCTGGCTCTAAGCAGAGGATGATATCTCCCAGCTGCATTTTCCACGATTGCCCTGGCTGATTTGCAGATGATACCAGTCGTGGGGAAGACTACTGGTGTGCTTTATTTGTGTCTAGGGCATTTGCATTGAAAACCATGACAGAACTGCTGACCTGATGTCCCATGCGAACTAACGATATTCACAAATGTCGGCATCGGCTCTATAATGCTGCGACATTACTGGATAGGAGTCACGGCTTTTATGAATTTCGTGCTGTTTGTACTGAAATCTGAATTAACAAATTTTATTCGACCAGATGGGAATATCTGTTTACAAACTGTGTAACATATGCTGCGATATGCCTGAAAGTGACCCCATCTTTGTACGTGAGTCGCACTATGAAACCAGGCCAGATTCATGTTTCAGGCCTCCACGTCTTTTGGAGGAACCGTCGAAGAATTTGTGTCAGTTGTGCGTATCAAGGTTCCTCGTCTAGCTGTAGCAACTGCACGTAAAGTTTATCTTTCACAATAAGGAACAGTATCGCCCTAACGTGTGAGTGTGTATAGGAATATCACTAACAACGAAAACTCGGGCAGGCATGAATCTGGGCAGAGCTAGAGCAATTTAGGCAGACTAGCTGGACAAGCTTGGGTTCACTCCGGAGATCGAAGCTGAATCGGAGTATGGAACAGGCGAATGTTGAGTAATTTGTTGAGCCTTACAACCCCATCAACTTCTATCCTACCGATCGTGGCTAACTTAACATATACTCCATGTGTTCATAATTATAAGTTATTTTGGCTTTCTAGATACATTATAAAAGTTATAAATCTAAACACGGTATAAACCCTGCGCATCCACTAGTCACCAATGCTTGTAACATAAACTCCTTCCTTCTTAATGCAATGATATGCACACTCTACGTATTCGAGAAAAAACATAATGTAAATCTAGATGCATAGCAAAAACTATATACCTAGAAAAATCAAAACGTCATATAGTTTAGAATGGAGTAGAAGATTATTATATACCAATCAAACAGCTTGGCTTGTGAAGCACATAAATACTCCCTCTATATGATAAAGAATGCAATCGAGCATAGTACCAAAGTCAAATCACTAAGTTTGATCAAAGTTTATACAAAAAACACCAACTAGATAAGTGTCATTAGATTAATCATGAAGTATATTTTTCATAATATACATATTTTGTGATGTAAATATTGATACTCCCTCCATTTTTTACTTTTTTATTACATCAATTTTACTATGTATGTAGACATACGTTAGATCTAGATGCATAGTATGGAGTACAATGGATATACTAAAAAAATCAAAGTGACTTATAATTTGGAGTGGAGGGAGTAGTATAATTTTAGTCAACCTATTTTTTGTTCGGAGGTAATAACTTATTTCCATGACTAAGGGCACAACGTCTCAATTTCCTGATATTGAAATGCTTCTTTTTAGGAAGGTTTCGAAACAATGTGTAGCGGATTTTTCATGCGTGCCGCACGCCTGCGCGGCAATGGAGGTTTTTTTTAAAAAAAAAAAAAAAAAACTTCACCTGGATGGTTTGCTTCGATTAATGGAAACTGAGGGACCAAACTAAGCCAACGGCCGGTTACTAGTACTTATCTCTTATGAACTCAAATTTGTTTTCTTCTTTTGTCGAGAATGTTTGTATATGATGTGTTGGCTGAGGTGGACAGGTCCCCAGTTATTCTGATATTCAGATTTAGGTATCAAATTTGAAGTGCACATGGATCTAAGAAATGAACTGCACATCCAATTAGTTCCAAAAGGAACATTTTTAGTTTGGCAAAAACTAGTCTTAACTATAGATCCAACGCTGCAGATAGGCGTTCCTCAAAAAAACGCTGCAGATAGGCTTAGAAATATGACGCGGCGAAATTGGAACGGACATCACGATCAGTATCAGACATGAGAATAGCCAGTGGAACTTGAGCTCCAGCTATACCATATGCCGTCGTCAACAAGTGAAAACTCATCTGCAGACTGCATGCAACCAGCCAACCACTACTGAATGATCACAACTGGGTGCAAAAACTGTTTGGGGCTCTTGTGTTCTTGCCCCTACTTTGATGTGCAATTGTGATTTTGCTCTTATTTTTCGAACTTTGTGATTTTGTCATTAACTGTTCACAAGTCAACGCGATTTTGTCCCTGGTCAACGGTAAAAACAGAGGCAAAATCGCGTTGACTTGTGAACAGTTAGGGCAAAATCACAAAGTTAGAAAAATAAGGGCAAAATCACAATTGCACATCTGTGTAAGGGGCAAGAACACCATTTTCCCAAAACTGTTTTCTCAATTTACACACACAGACAGACACAGCGTTGACTCTAAATTTGAAATCTCACACATGCTTCAGCTCAGCTCATCGCCACCATACACCAATCAGTTCTCCCAACAAACCGGCTGAATGACACATTTCCTACAGTTATAAGCCTGTTCAGGCTTCAGCATGTATATCGTCAACCCCCAATTGGTCCGTGCACTCCCTCCAATCCAGCTGAGTGAGCTCTTGCTGCCCATCCTCGTTGACTACAGCATTTCCCATGTACTACTAAAATGTTTTTTTTAAACACCCTTGGGGCCCTAAATAAAAGAAGCACAGGATGCAGTGTCCAAAGTGGCCACCTTTTATTCCTCTAATTAATCCAGCAATATACAACGGCTTAAGCTATCTTTTTCTCGCAGCTGAGCTGGATCAACCACTTGTTGTGAGTTCTGGACGCCCAGTAATCCGATGGTCCAAACTCCAAATCAGGGAGTGCGGTGACCTGAAGAAACTGATAGGTAGGTTAGCACTTCATTATACTTATATATATATACCCCAGCATGGAACTTCCGGAAAAGACATACGTAATATTTACAGCACATTGGAGAGTTCAAATCCTTCAGGTTCACTGTTTCAGATATGAAAAATACTGAACACATCGGGCAATCTTCAAAGAGCCGATCGATGCCCCGTTGACAATCTTTCCATCAGTTTCACCTTGTCACTTTCACAATCTATACAGGTACATTTGTCCCCTCCCATGCACGAGACTCTCTGAGTTTGTTTAATCACATGATTGAGCTTTGAGCATATACCAATGCCATCCCAGACGGTATTATATATACACGTAGTTGTCGCCATCCGGCATGTGTACTTCAAAAATTTTCATCTTACTCAAACAGACACTTGGTTGGTTGTCTTGTTGATCCCAATCCTTGGTCAAGCCTGCTTGTCTCCTTTCCATAAAGGCCAAGTTGTAGCACAACATTTTCTGCCTCTGAACAATTTCACACCTCTTTCTCTTCCTTCAACTCTCGGAGGTGCCATGAGAGCGTCGACGATGACCGGGGCAATGCTCATCGCCGCCGCCGTGCTGCTCCTCGTCGCCGTCCAGAATGGCCATTGCGCGCAACTGTGCATGGACTCAAGTATGCACTTCTTGGAATTTATTCACATTTGTCGTCAGTCTCTCCTAATTGCTGTGTTCATCTGTGGTTGTAAGCTGCAACTGATGTGTGTGTGTGTGTGTGTGTGTGTGTGTGATCATGGTGATGAGCAGCGTTCCCGAGGACGATCAACGAGTCCCTCTCCTGCGGCTACAACGGCACCTCCTGCTGCAACGCCACGGACGACGCCGCCGTCCAGAAGCAGTTCGCGGCCATGAACATCTCCGGCACGCCGTGCGGCGACATCGTCAAGAACATCCTCTGCGCGGTACGCTTGGTTGGCTGTGTTTCCATGGTTTCTTTTTGGGGGGTGCTCTGCCGCCTGCCGCTGATCGGTCCTCGCCGCCGTCCCTGAGCTGCGCACGCAGAGATGCAACCCGTACGCCGGCGAGCTGTACACCGTGACGACGACCCCGCGGACGGTGCCGCTGCTGTGCACCACCACCGGCGTGTCGAGCCGCCTGAGCAGCACCAAGCCCGCGGCGGCGGCGGCGGCGACGGACTACTGCACGGAGGTGTGGGACACCTGCAAGGACGTGCCCATCCCGGGGTCGCCGTTCCAGGCGCCCAAGGGCACGGCGCCGGCGCCGGCGCCGCGGCTGACCGACCTGTGGCAGTCCTCCAGCGAGTTCTGCGGCTCGCTGGGCGGCACCGGCGGCAAGTCGCCGTCGTCGCCGTGCCTCGACGGCGGGGGCGCGGCGTTCAACTCCACCCGCCCGGCGCTGCCGCTGAACGGCATGTGCCTGGAGCGCGTCGGCAACGGGTCGTACCTCAACATGGCGGCGCACCCGGACGGGTCCGGCCGCGTGTTCCTGAGCAACCAGGCCGGGAAGGTGTTCCTGGCCACCGTGCCGCCGCAGGGCTCTGGGAAGACGCTGCAGCTGGACGCGGCGAACCCGTTCCTCGACATCACCGACGAGGTGCACCTGGACAACGAGTTCGGGCTCATGGGCCTCGCCTTCCACCCGGACTTCGCCGCCAACGGCCGCTTCTTCGTCTCCTACAACTGCGACAAGACGCAGTCGGCCACGTGCGCCGGCCGCTGCGCCTGCAACTCCGACGTCGGATGCGACCCGTCCAAGCTCGGCGCCGACAACGGCAAGCAGCCGTGCCAGTACCAGAGCGTCGTCGCCGAGTACAGCGCCAACTCCACCTCCGGCACGCCGGCGACGGTACATATCTATCCTCGGTCCACCGTCTCTTAGTCCGCTAAACCGTCGCCGCTGTTTAATCTGCTGGCGATGTGATGTGACTCGATCACTCAGGCGACCTCGGCGAACCCGGCGGAGGTGAGGAGGATCTTGACGCTGGGGCTGCCGTTCACGACGCACCACGGCGGGCAGATCCTCTTCAGCCCGGCCGACGGCTACATGTACTTCGCCATGGGCGACGGCGGCAGCGTCGGCGACCCCTGGAACTTCGCGCAGAACAAGAAGACGCTGCTCGGCAAGATCCTCCGGATCGACGTCAACACCATGCCAAGTAAACCCACTCGATTTACTACTAGTTTATTACTACCGCATCAAGAATTTGGTTCGCAGTAACAAATCACAATAGACTGAACAAGTAGTAAAGACATCAAATGGTCCAAAAGAGTGATGCAGTACTTTGATTGTAAAAAATCAAGTTTGGCAGTAGCAAATAAAGATTTAGGCCAAGGACTGACCAATCCTAAGTAGATCATGCATAAGTCCCGAAGAATCTATACGAAATAAACTATCCATCAATATCATAATCAGAGCATTGTCCAATGCCGTGATGGCTCTGAATCTGAGTTGATCCTGACAAGAGAGGCGTTCTATCTCTATCTGCAGGTGGCAACACCACGGCTGGGTGGGGAAACTACGGCATCCCCAAGGACAACCCCGCCTCCACTGATCCTAGCTTCGCGCCGGAGGTGTTCGCTCTCGGCTTCAAGAACCCCTGGCGGTGCAGCTTCGACTCCGGCAAGCCGTCCTACATGTACTGCGCCGATGTCGGCCAGGTAACAAGAAGATTTCCGCTCATTTGCATTGACTGAACACACAATTCACCATCTGATCTGATGGCGGCCATCTGTGTGGATTTGCAGGTGGCGTACGAGGAGGTGGACCTGGTGATGAAGGGCGGCAACTATGGGTGGCGCGTGTTCGAGGGCCCTCTGCCGTTCAATCCGCCGTCCACACCCGGCGGCAACACCTCCGCCGACTCCATCAACGCCATCGCCCCCGTGATGGGCTACGCCCACAGCTCCGTCAACAAGAACGTCGGCTCCGCCTCCATCACCGGCGGCTACGTCTACCGCTCCATGACGGACCCCTGCCTCAACGGCAGGTACCTGTACGCCGACCTGTACGCCAAGTCGATGTGGGCCGGGGTCGAGTCGCCGGAGGGCAGCGGCGTGTACAACGTGTCGGCGCTGACGTTCGGCTGCTCCAAGACCTCGCCCATCCCGTGCGACTTCGCCGCGGGCAGCTCACTGCCGTCGCTGGGCTACATCTTCTCCTTCGGCGAGGACAACGCCAGGGACGTCTACCTGCTCACCAGCAAGGGCGTGTACCGGGTGGTCGACCCCGCCGAGTGCAACTACGCGTGCCCCGTCAAGAGCTCGGCCCCGGGCGCGGGCACGCCGCCGCCCGGCGCTGCCCCGAGCTCCGCGTTCAGGGCGCGCGCGCCGGCGTTCGCGACGACGCTGCTGACGGGACTGCTGTTCGGCTTCCTGAGTTTCAGCTTTTGACTGAGGACTGTGCTCTGTTTTGGCCTTGAGAGTGATTTGTTAATTTTCAGATGGCCGTGCTGATATATGTATGTATCATAACTAAATGTGCAGCAATTAGCATTTGATTTTGTTTTGGTAATTCTTTGCCAATCTTTGTTTCAACTCAAGCAGCAAAAACATTGATTAAGGCCTCGTTCGTTTTGGCCCGGAATGGCCCGGATCGGCATGGCCCGGTTTGAAGCCAGGTTGGACCAGGAATAGCCGTTCGGTTAGATACGGCCCGGAAAGGAAACTAGCCAGGTTTGGCCATTCCGCTCCCTCCACGGCCCGGAACACAGCCACACCTCCTACCCTCCGGATCGGATCCTGGAGGAAGGCGGCGCGAGGTACGACGCGAGAACCAGAGGCGAGGCGACCACGAGCTCCCGCAGTGGAGGCGACGGCGGGGCGGCGCGAGGTGACGACGACGGCTACCGCGACGCCATTGACTCCAACCATACGTCCTTCCCCTTCCTCATCCTTCTCGCCGGTGATCCCCTCGCTCTCCCCTTCGTCCTCGTCTTCTCTCCCTCTAGGGTTCTTGATCCTGGACAACGAGCACGATGATCTAGTTCTAGTTGAGATCCGCGGTGCAGGTACGCGGGATATGGATTAAATTTTGCGCTAGTGAGCTCTCCTCTTCCTTCCCCTTTTTTCTCCCTGGTGCTACCTAGGGTTCATAGTTCTTGATGTCAAGATTCTTTTTCTTATAAAGTATTGAAGCCTCGATTGGTTAATGATGAGTTGATGCAATTGCTTGGGTGTTCTGTTTACACACAGTTCCTTGTGTTCTGATTACAAAGTCGCTAGGTGATTCCTGATAGGGGTTAGGAAATATGGGTAGGTTCTTAGGTGGTGCTGAGTTGTTATATATGACAAATATATTTCGGTCCTAAATGAGAAGGTAGATGCCTAACATGATGGCTGTTATGTTTAATTGTGGTGCTTTCTTGCTGTATGAGTTTTGTCACCATATCCTGATATCCATGTGTCATGAGTTATGCAACTGCAAAGACAACTTATTTAGCAACTTTAGTTTGACCGAAAATTAACCATTTGATGTGAGATGCCATATTGTTTTGTTTTGTTTTCCAAAAGAGAGAAAAAAGGCACTGATTGGACCAAAGAATTATACAGGTAGCAGAGTACTAGTAGCATACTCCTAGTAGCAAAATTGAAGTTGACGTACTACGATATGTCATAATCCATGCTAGCTTATTTTGTGTTAATTGTGACCATGGCTGCTGCTAAAATGTTGTAACTTAATTGCTGAAAACTTGATGTTTTCCTTCTATTTGACTACAAGAGTCCTTTAGTCACTGCAAAACTGAAAGAAGAAATATTTTCTAGTTCTGTGCAACCCTTAGAGATGAGAACATTTTGATAGTTGAGTTGCTAGTAAGAGGATTTGGACCGTAGATATGCATTTCTAGTCAGGTTGAAAGCTGAGATCTGCTCCTTTCATTTAGCTTGAAAATTCCTGTCCTTTTACAGTAAGGTTAAAAGCTGAGATCAAGGAGTATATCTGCAGTCTGCTAGTAGTAGGTTTGTAATGATGTGGCAATGTCAAACTTAAATGCTAGTAGTAAGGTTGAAAATTGCTTCTTGCAGATAGAGTGCTTTCGTTTGTGATGTCAATATTAAAATGTAGTTGTCATTTATGTGATTCAGAGTAGCATCCATATTATGCACACCTGGTAGTGACAATAGTTTAGCCTTTGCAAAGTGATTTAGTTAAATATCTTATCTCTTGTTTGACCTGCCGTGTGCTTTGCTAAATTCTTTGTTGCTCTGTTGTTTGCTTGCTGAGTTCAGTGGATGTTGTCAGTGCTTTTACTTGTGTGTCGTCAGTAGCAGTAGTTCAGTGGCCGGTTACAGTAGCAGCAGAGTAGTTGTTTCTTTACATGCTTTTAATTAGTTGAAGTTGAAAAAACAGGCTGCAGTGCTCATAGCTTGCTTATTATACTTGCAGTACATATAATTTAATTAACTCATGAGCTTATACTTGCTGATTGCAGTGCATATAAAAGAATTTTCAGTACATGTTTAATTTGCACCTGTGGATGATCAAAATAATGTTAACTCCTGGTTTAATAAGCACATCAGCAACTTTTTGCGAGGGACAAGTCTGAAATTGATCAATTGTGTTCATCCAACATAACACGGTGTGACCATGTGAGGGACAAGTCTGGTATGCTTGTTTGTGCAGTATGCTATTCCTGCTTAGGTGCTAATTTGTTGGTTAAAATCCATGGGTGCAATCCACTGTGAACGTTGGATTGGATGAAAGCAACCTATGGGTGGGCTGAGAAAACAAATTCACTTGATTTGGAGTGGGGTTGGAATGGGGGTGGGTTTAGTCAATTAGCAGGGCTAATGCACTTGTTGTAGCTCATTCTAGGTCCAAGAACGTGCTTGAATTAGGAGCTGCTTATGGTGTTTTTATTGCACGTCACACAAGCTGCTATAATTGACACGCTGAAACTAGCCCGTTACAGCACCGTAGCACATGGTAGCTTTTGCTTGTTTTGTCCCCTCAACTGACTTGTTCCACTGGTGTTTTGGTTGCCCTGTTTGCAGGACCACTCTGGTGGGGATACGACTGGCTGTGGTTTATGAGTGGAGCAATTCTGATGATAGGACATAAACGCTTGTAGGAACCCCTAGTCTTCTTTTTTGAAGAGATCGACTCTACTCATGTATATGTCGAATTTCTGCTGTAGTGTTATTAGAGTTCTAGTACCAGATGCAAACTTACTGCCTGGTGGCTCCCAACTCCCAGTCACTCATATACCATTAATAACATTGTTGCGACCTTGATGTGGTGTTAACTTGAGCGGATGGTTACTTGACATGCAGCTCAGATACGTGCAGTCGCTAAAGATTGTGATAATGTTCAGATTACCATCTTTTGTAACTTGCGAGTCAATTACAGTCAAGTTGTTTCTGGTTGTTCATTGCTTACTTACAAGTACAGCTCTGCTACCCTGTTTTCTTGCCTCTCTCAGCCAAACACTCCATTTTTTCACCAGGTTTTGATCTTGGCCAAGAATGATTATTCACCGGGTTTTAGTGACAAACCAGGATTCACTCGATCCTGGCCAGGATCAAAACTTGGTCTAGCACCAATCAGGTGCTGCCGAACAAGGCCTAACAGTTGTAAATTCCACAAAACTACAACTATTTGAGCAGAAAACTACGACACAAACCTACAAAAGCTACAACCATTTTGATACCTATTGTAAAAATGTTACTAATTTCTCGACTTTTATTTTACAGGAACACTACACTTCTCATCAAGCATCTATCATGAGGCTTCTTTGTCAGTAATGAATAGCAATACGAATCATATCAGGGAACAAATTCTTAAACACCAAAACCAAAATATCGTAGGACCTCAACGGATTCCATACAGTTCCTGAAAAAATCATATGCAAATTTCCCATTCCGTGACTAAGAACTTCAGTATTCTGTTCCCCCGTACTTGATAAAATGAGACTTTTCCTAGCCACGCATCTCTATATTGATCTCTTCCAACATGTACACAAATATGAAGATTAGTGAAACAAGTAGTAAATAGTATTGTGTAATGTACAGAAAATCTTCCAACAAATATGAAGCCCAATTCACCAAACATTTCACATAAATTTGCCATGCTTAATGGAACACCTAGATTATGTATCTTGCATAAATCTTGTGACTAACCAATATGCAAAGAGGACAACTCTGGATTTTTATAAACCATACAGCAAATTAGCAATCTCCAGGCCAGCCACTCTCAGTGTAATGGATATGTCCATATGCTACAACATCAGCTGGATACATGCAGTATCTTCTCCATCTAGGGTGAATGAGAAGCAATGCCGGTGCATTTAAGGACAGCTCAATGTCAGCTACACAGGTGACAGAAAAATCAGACTGTCAGATATATAGATACAGAACTAATCCTGCTCGGACTTAAAAGCTACAATCTACAAGTGGAAAAGGCCGCAAATGCCGATGGACTGCGCTCAGTGTACAGGCTTCCCTCCATGTTCTCATTGACATCTAAATAAATGGAGGCAATAAACTTATATCCTACAGACGGGCCGCAATGCAGCACCAGTCTGGCCACAATACAGCTGTGATCGATTGCGACCTTCATGTAGTATACATAATCAAAAGCAAAACTACCTCATGTCCTCCAAGTATAAAATAGCACCGAAGAAGCTCAAAGTCGCTTCGAGTGGAACCTCACCTCTCCTTTTACTGCAAATCAATGAAGCAGCCATCAGCTCAAACCACCAAAATACAGTTGCATCATTCATCACAGGCCATTCAGGCCCATCAATCCTGCCCTTGCTTGGGAGTCAGAATACTGACTAACAGCATTCAAATGTATCAAAAAAACTTTATTCCCTAAATGTTGTCCATGTCATCTTTCACTGTCAAGCTTGGGCCATCATCAAAGCCACCTCCAGGTGCAAGCTCGTTTAGATCTAGGAATGTTCTTCCTACACTTTTACTTTCTCTGCTGGGAGCATCCATCTTCTCTACAGGCTGCTGTTGTGGCTGCTCCTCCTCTGGTTCTACTTTATTTTCTGCCACGGCGTGGTCCTCCTCCATTTTATCATTCACATTATTACCATTTTCTTCATCAGGACTATCATCCTCTTCTTCCTCTTGCTCTTGACTCGATGTCGAGACCTCCATATCATTCTCGGCATCGGAGCCAGCATCAGGATCTGATGCATCAGATTTCCTTGCCTTTCCAGGCTCCGTATCCGAGTCCGAAAAATCATATTGGCGATAGTTAATACGAGGACGAGAAGACCGCTTACTGCGTCTGAGACCTGTTTGGATTTCATCAACAGATCTCAGCTTGGTACCTCGCCGGCCACGAGTTTCCAATTTTTTATGCCGTTGCGGTTGCGGCTCCTCTAAATCTTCACTGCTACTCAATGAATATTCCTCTTCTTCATCATCATCTTCAGCATCTTCTTCCAACCGGAACTCTTCATCCTCTTCAGAAGCACTTGATGCCTTATGCTGTTTGCGACTTCTCAGGTATTCCTCATCATACACTGCCTCTCCCATGATATCATCGTCACTGTCGAAGTTAGGATCAATATCCGAGACCGCCTCAACAAAGTCTTGTGTGTATCTCTGAGATCTTTTCCTCCTCCGGTTGCTGTGACACAAAACACAAATGCTCATGAGCCGCCCGCTAACATGAGTATGGTAATGATAAAAACCACACGCTAAGAGTACCTGCGATCAAGTGCCTCATTTTCTTGTTCACCATCGCTGTCTTGGTAGTCATCTGACTTTGAAGAATTCCCATCATATGAGTCGTTGGTTGTTGGTGAGGGACCATTTAACTTCCCATTGCTTGGTGCTTCCGATCTTGGAGGAAGCACCCTTCTATTGGCAGTAGGAGGAACAGGCTCAGCCGAGTTCTCCTCTCTTTTCCTATAAAAGAATGGTAAAGGGATGATTACACTATAGTATATTCCTTATGAATAAGAATTATCAAGAAAGGAATCACTTGCATACTTTGTAATTTTGATGGCTTCATTTATTGAGCGATCATAGTCATCTGCATTGTAAACAAATTCAAACCTTGTAATTATAATAGATGACGAAATTAACCAAACATTCAAAATGTAAAACTGAAGGCATATTCCAATCATCACAAACTGAAGTGTATGCTGACACAATAGATTTCAGATACCACTGGAAAAGGGTTCATAACCAGGAAACTTTAGGATCATTCCACCATACCTATACAAGGTTTGTATTAACTTTCCAATTAGTTACAGCAAAAAGTTATTAAGTTCACATTACGAGTATTGCTACACGTAGCTATAAAGGTTTGTATTTATACTCTTTTTCTTAACGCAATGATCTAATGATTGAAATTGAGGATCATGATCTAATGGTTGAATAACTTTGTTGGATGTGGTTTAAATACATGGTAGTAGTTGAGTCATATGAAAAGCGTTCTCCTTTATTATAAAGATAATTTTGCATTTGACCATAACTAGAATTCAGTTGGATGTTGGGCCAACATAGATTCACTTCTAAATTTGTACTACGCAGAAGACCTAACTTTAAATTGCAGCCTTCTGATTAGAGAAGCACAACCTTTGTTATACTATTAAGAACTGCAAAGGTTACATTACAATTCAGACATCAATCTGCTGTAAGGACCAAGAACTCATACTACTAACAAGTAACTATGCTTAGGTTGCTGATAAAGGCACTGATATAACAATGGATTATTAATTAAGAAATAGAGGTTGAACGATGATAAGAACTTTGTGCCATTGTGTTCAAATCAAGGAAGAAAAATATCAGTGCCATCACCAAGATGCTAAATTTAAAAAATGCCATCCATTGTGAGGCTGCAAATAAGGCCTATAGTCACATGCCAGCGAAGCATTTATGATATTTTCCACGAGATAGCCCATGATAATACTGAGCAATTTGCCCCCCTAAAATGCTTAGTTCAGTATTTAAGCTTACCAAATGTATAAGTCACGGGCTTTCTATCACGGAGAGAGCGGCCGGTGGTAAGTCCATCTGACGTCAAGTAGCTATCAAGAAGGAGAGCTTCTCTCTGTTGCTTTTTGAGCAACCTCTCTTTCTTCTGCATGAATCAGAAACAGTTGATTAGCAAGCTCAAAACAAACAATCCTCTGCCAAAACAAATCTATCAGGCTGCGTGTTAGAGCTACACACTTTATGGATCTTTTCTATCTCTGGAAGATATTCAATCTTCAACTTCTTTCCAAGTGAGACCTCTGTCCTGTTCCGACTTGAAAAGAGCTTTTCCTACACAGCAAAGGAAATGAAAGTAGCTGTCAAAAAAGTAATAATTGATGAATGAAACAACTGACATCGAAGCAAAGGTAGCATCTGACTAATATTTCATACCAGCATTTTCTACCAAGCACGCTATATTCAGTAGCCAACCTATGGTTAGTTGATTGAAACTTATAACTAGAAGTTGATGCATTATTGACACATTATTTAGATTTGGATGGATGGGTTGCAGGACATGATTATAACTTGGCTGGCATGAACATAGTCTTCAAAACAAGTGTGCCGTGTAGACTATGAAACACTTGATGGCACCATAGGACATGGTCCAAATAAGTTCTTAAGGTAGCAGTTTTACAAGACAGTCAAGCATTCACCCTGTCCATGTGTCACAACCAGAAAGTTTTCCCTTTTTTATCTTGGACATAAATCGTGGTTGGAACATATGTAATTCATCTTGTGTTAAAGAAAATGCTGCATGTTAGTAATATATATGTATAGATATTTTTTTTAAAATATATATTTTTTAAAAAAAAGTATACTGGGGATATCAACCAAAATGCTAAAGTAGCCATCGATAAGATCTAAGCACGCTGGAAAAAAATTCTCTGGTTCAATACAAGTAGAACAAAGAAAACTCCAGCAAAATAAATACTAGCATATTTTAGTCAATTATTGTATTTTCCTCTGAATCGCTTTAGTAGTGTTTGTGCAGACTAACTCTGAAATATGAATTTTGGCTAACACAACAAAGGACTACCTCCACTATTGTTCCCCTATTTTGGTCATCTCCAAGATTTCCACAGCAATATTGTTTTGAGCAGAAAAACACAATAAAGTGGTACTCCCTCCGTTGCAAATTGTAAGACGTTTTGGCCTTTTCAGATACATTGCTTTTACTATGTATCTAGACATATTGTATATCTAAGTGCATAGCAAAAGCTATTTATGTAGAAAAGTCAAAACGTCTTACAATTTGGAATGGAGGGAGTACAAACAAACTACAGGAAAAACTATATATCAGGATACCTGTGTGTAAACTTTCAATGATAGTTATTATTTTGGTAATGACAGAAAAAAAATCATAATATCATCATATCCAGCATAAATCAATACTTCACTAGCACACAAAAAATCAAGACAAACTGCAACCTTTTATTACAAGCTCTTCTGTGGGTAAGAAACACAATGTGAGGGAAAAAAACAAGTAGCACTAAATAATTCACTCTATGGGAGCAGATATGAGGAACTCAAGTCAAAACTTACTGCAACATCATCAAACTCATCAAAGGTGGACGCAACAGTTTCCCACTGGTAGGACACAACTGAAATAGCTGAAGATCCTCCTTTTCCCCTGGACCTCTTTCCTGGCTCCTTCTTGACCTGTTCTACTCGTCTAATTTCACGATATAATCTATGCCCGAGAATCTCATCATCTTCATACCTGTTTGCATGGCCTTGCATGAAACCAAAATAATGGAAATTCTTTACATTCAAGATAAATAAAGTAGTACCAGTATGAGATTCCAAGGGAATCCCCTCCAATCCGTTCTTTACGAAAAGTAGAAAGGTCATGTCCATGCTTAAGGGAACTGTCAATGAAGTTCCGAATATCCTCTTGCTGCAAAATCCATTCATTATAAGTTATGTTGCTAAAATCAACTTGCAGCTAATGTCAAATACAAATTTGCAACCTATGTCCATACACATACCAATCCGCTAATGTCAAACGCACTTAATACACATGCTGCAAAATTTATGCTTTATAGAAACGTTTTCTCTAGCAATATCTTCGCTTCAAACACAAGTTCATAACACAGGCATAGACAGCAATAGCCAGCAAGTATTGTTGAAATTTCAATAAAGGAAGCATGGAGAAATTTATCTTGGATAGTGATTTTTTCAAATCTGTAGGATAAACCGTTAAATAATTCGAAAACATGCAAGCATGTGGATATTGATCATGTTGATATTTAACCATTATATATATGGAAATAAGGTTTCGAAAAAACTGAATCAGCGACACTGGGAGGCTGAGATTCAATTGAAATTGATATACACAATTATGATTGTACTACAAGAAATGAGGCAAGAGTATACAGATGGAAAGGCCGAAGTATCCATTTTGTCAAACTTCTTTTGGTTCACAGTTAATGAAAATAAAATTAGCACTTACCTCAACGCGGATATCACATATCGCTTTCAAGATCACTAAACGAATAGCTGGTTCTAGTGTTTTGTACGTTTCAATTTCAGTTCTGCAAGATGAAATGATTGGAAAATTTGTCAATGTGAAGTTGCAGTATAAGGTTTACTCAAGAATGTCTGTGTGCGGGACTAACCCATGAGATGCAATTATTGGCAGATCACCTTCTGCAACCTGCAGTTTAGTTCCTTATTAGGTCCAACTGAATGGAGTACTGTTACTCACATCTATCTAAAACTGTTTGCAACATGGGATATATCACATACCCAATGCCACCAATCCTTCAGCTTTCTGCATAGGACGGTCACCCAGGTTCCACGTCCCATAGCCATGCGAGTTACAGGAGGAATTGACTGCAGATATGATCAATAAGCATGAGAATCAAGGACAATGTTTGCATGGCAAAAATGTACTGGATAAAACTGTCTAAGGGGCTATAAGCAGGCAGCTAGTATGTGTGATCAGTTACAAAAATGTAACTTTGGGTCATGAACCTATCGAGCAAGTGCAAAAATCACCAAATAAGAATAATGGTGGTGCACAATGCCATAATTGCATGTGCGCATTAAATTAAAGTAAGCATAAAAATCAATGGCAAGCTTCTATAAACTGAAGGCAGCATCCCATTCCAAACTCGGTAACACAATACACGCAAGCCTAGAAAATGGACAAATTTGGTCATTGCAGAAAAAAACTTAACACATTTTAGTATCTGGTTATGAAGCAATTAACAGCATGCAGCAACAAAAAAAAAGGTAGACTACAGGAAGAGCATGCACACATACACCTCACCCACACACTGACACACAGGGAGAAAGAGGACGGGGAAAACAAGCTCAAGCTGAACAACCAAGGAGCCCACCTTTAGCAGCGGCATATGCACATCGTCTAGAATCTCGTTGGGAGTGATAAGCGCCGCCTCGAGTTCCTCCGCCGTGAACTCCGCAGTGATGTTCAGCAGCGGCCGGAACACCTGCGCCCACCAAAAACAGTGCAACGGCGGCATCAAACCCAAACCCTAGCTGCCATGTCCTCACCGCGGCACACAAGCCTAAACCCCCCGGAGCTCCAGGGGGCGGCGACCGTCGAGCGCCGGAGCACGAGAGTGTGAAGGGGGCAGAGAGCGCGCACGTGGAGGAAGTTGAGGACGGAGCCGAGCTCCCACATGCAGCGGAGCTGCCAGCGGGGCAGCTCCGCGGGCGCCTCGGGCTCCGACACGAGCGGCGTGACCACGCGGCATTGCGGCGTCTCGTCCGCGCCGGCCGCCGCCGCCGCCGCCGCGGCGCGGCGGCGCGGGCGCTCGGGCTGCGGCGGAGGGGGCGCGGATTTGGGCTTGTTGTTGCACGCGCGCGGGAGGCGCATCTTCCGCGGGGTCGGCTGCTCCTCCTCCGCCTCCGCCGCCGGCGCCGCCCGCTTCGCCGCCTTTCCCGGCGCCTCCTCCTCCCGCTTCTCCGGGGAAGCGGGAGAGGCGGCTCCGCTTCCGCCGTCGGCGTCGGGCATGGGGCGATCTGTTCGGAGATCTGCGTTGGGGCTAGGGTTAGGGTTTGGGTGGGACGGGGAAGCGGGGGGCTGCGGGGAGGCGGAGGTGGAGGCCATGGGAGGGAGGGAGGGAGGGAGCGGAGGAGGTGAGAAGGGTAAAAATGGGATTCCGCGTGGTAGAGGTGAGAGGGGAGGGGCAGGATGGGAAAGGCGACCTGGGGCCGGGGGACGGGCGTGGCATCAAGCCGTCAACGTGAAGCATTGGAGTCCGGCTGGGACTCGTGGCCGGCGCGTCCGTGTCCGTCCCGGGGATTGTTTGGGTTGGGTACTCGGGTTTCACGAGCGTTTTTTGGTCGACCGATGGATGGACCAGATTTGCATGCAGCAGTTGATTTTGAAAATTTGAATTTGAAAGGACTGCTGCATGTTGTTTAGCACGGATGCAATGCGGCTTTGTTAGCAAATTTGTAGACGTAGTATATATACTTTTAAACGTGTGAGTGCTTGCAATAGTTGAGTTTGAATCGTCACTGCATTGTGCAGTAAGGATGTAAAGAGGGTTTTCTTAGTGATTCCATGAACGATAATGCTTTTATAGGGCGTCCGGACGGACCAAACCGTACTCCGCCTCCCGCACTTCGCCTTATCCAGCGCCGCTCGTCAGTCTGCTTCTTCAGAAAGATAGCGTTGCTCCCTTCTCCAACGCGAGGCTCCTCGCGTGGCCTTCTCCAACGCAGCGTTGCCGCATCTGCTCCCATCCCGCGTTGCTCGCGCTCCTCTCCCCACTCCGCGCCGCACGGCATGGCTGCTTGCCCACTCTGCCGCGTCGCGGCCCACTCCGGCGCGCCACCAACGCCACCCCCCACGTCGCCCCCCATCCCCACCTCCATCCCCTGTCGCGCCATACCGTGCTCCGTCCCCCGCTGTGCCCAGGCCAAGCAGCCAAGAGAGGGGGTCGTCGCTGGCCGGACCTAGGGCGGGCGCAGGTGCAGCTGGCCACTGCCAGGTCGCGCCACCATCCTCGCTCGCCGGCTTGCCGAAATCGGTCGTTCCCCCGCTCTGTGTTGCGTCGTATGGAAGAAGAAGGGTGAAAACCGCATGTTGCAAGAGTATATGTTTCAAGTGTTTCACATATTTTTGAGTTATGTTGCAAGTGTTGTATGTCAATATTGCAAAAGTAGATCGGGATGTTGTACATGTTGTAATAGCTATACACGTATGTTTAAATTGTATGTCATAAATGTTTTATCTGTTCCAGACATATGTTGCAAGTGTTTTTATATGGATGTTGTAAAAGTAGATCTAGATGTTGCATATACATGCATCTTGCAAACATATGTTTCAGGTGTTTCATACGTATGTTTGCAAGTGTTTCATCTGAATGTTGCATATGTTTACAATGGTTTTTAAAAAAAAATTCACGTGTTTTCGCAAGTGTTTCATACGCTTATTTTAAGTGTTTCATCTGTCTTCTTTTGTATGTTTGCATCTGGATGTTTCAAAAGTAGATCGGATGTTGCACATGGGATGCGCGTGGGAAGCGGCAGATGGCACGGACGATGTTCGAGGCGGCGTGGGCAACGTCCGTAGCAGCATGGGTGGTTCAGGGTGCCGCGGGCCTACTGCTAGTGCGCTCGCTCGCTCCCTATGCTGGCACAGTCAAGACGCTAGCGCCTGGTTCGAACGTCCGGGCGCTAGCAAATCCATTCCATAAATAGGCCATTTTAAGTAAGATTGTAGACAAAGCACCTCATATGATGCTTGTACACTTACACACCCCTATGAATATTCATGATCAACTAACCCTCAAATCACACATCTCGTTGTTAATGGACATGTCGCCTATTATACCACTAACGAAAGAAATAGCCATATTACTAGAATGTAGTACATCAAACCATGTCCATGCAGGTTTAGATGAAGTTCGTTATTACTTAAAAAACATTACTTACCATTGTACTCCCTTTTGTAATATAATACGCATGTAGATACTTTGTAGTCCTTGTTGTAATAAATTTATCAATTACTCTATATATTTACTGTTACAGGGGCATGTATAACATAGTACGGTGCAAACGTATTTAAAAGGTAGGGGAATTTATTTCTTCTGCACTTGGTAAACATGAAAGAGCCATTGAATTTATTGTTTCAAATTTTGGTCGATCGATAGCAGCTTGCATAGGTGTTCATAACCGAAAACAGGAAGAAGACACTTACAGATAAACCACATACTTCCTCAGGACAAAAGAATGTATGCCATTTTTTATTTTTGATGGTCTTCGAGGTGTAAACTTTAATACGCATGGCTTTGAAAAGTGTTTTCTAAGATAAATCTACCCATAGTATTTTTATTTCAAATCAAAACTAGATAATTTGGGAGCTATGGATGGTCAAAGTATCAAAAGTTCGATCGAATCTTAGTGGAGGTGTCATTTGTGGCTGAAGGGAGTGTACTTTTGTTTCCATTCGCGCATGAGGACATGAAAGAAACAGTTTATCCATTGATGATAAAAATGTGATACGATGAGTGCGTACTAAAATTTTGGTCACTTAATGGCAGCCACCAACAGAAATGTGGAGATAGTTGATAAATAAAATGGTTATAATCGTGCTTATAACTAAATATACAGAGAGGATGCATTTAAAAGGATAAATGACATTTTTTTTGTATTTCTTTAGGACACGAGTGAAAAAGCAATTCAATTTGCTGATTGGAATAAAATTAAGCCAATCAAGGCGATCAGGGAGTAAGGATTAAAATTTTGGTTTCTTGATGCCACCAATATGAATTATTCGCATCTCAAAAAATATGAATTATTCAAACAGCTTAATAACGAAAAAAAATAGTAGTAAAGGTGAAAATAGTCGGTAAAAGATTACAATGGCGTTTTGTAAGAGAGAGAGCACATTTAAGACATATAAATAACTTTATTTTGCTTTCCATTATAGGATAGAAATGCTGATAAGATGAGTAGTGGTTGAAATTATGGTTTGACAATGTTAACCGCTGACGTGAGTTCTCGGGGCATGAGGCCAATAATGACAAGATACTCGCAAGATATTTATACAACGGTCTGTCAACATTTTTCGCAAGAGTACTATGAAGTTAGAGATGGTTTTTAGGCCAATCTCAAAGTACAACTTCAAAAGTCTCTTTATATCATTCCTAATTAATAGGAACAAAGATTTTGGTGAACAATACCCTCCAACAGCTTCTTTTTAGATATAGATGAGAAGACGACTTTTTATATATTACTAGCAAATATGTTCGTGTGTTGCAATGGAGAAAAATACTATCCGATGCATATCTATTTATGTTTTACCCTTTCTATTAAAATTTAAAACTGGCAATCTATCTCATGATCATAATATAAACCACTGTTGGTAATAATATGGCAATGCCATATTAAACATGTATCAAATTAAAAAAAATAACCTTAATAGATTTTTTCTCCCTTTATCATAATTTTGATTTTCATACTATTCATGTGTTGATGCACTAAAATATCAAATTTTATATGACTTTTTTTAGACCCATAGAAACTTCTACATCTACAACTAAAAAGAACAAAACTAAGACCACGGAATGGTGCGACAATTGTTGGGGTCGTGGCTACGCTCCCCTGTGCGACAAAACGTCGCTACATTGCTCTTCCCGGCATGGTGCGATCGGTGAAAAAGGACCGCGCAAACGCCGTCATCACTCGCGCACGCAAAAGGAAACCTCGCGCGGCAGTCATCGCGCACGCAAAAGGAAACCTCGCCATCGATCTCGGGCGGCAGTCATCGCCGTCGTGCGGCCTCCCTCATCCTCGCTCATCGCCATCGCGCACGCCGCGCCGACTCCTATGCCGCCAGCCAGCCTCTACCCCATCGCACACGCCACGCCGATTCCCACGCCGTTGCGGCGGCCTCTCCTGCATCGCGCACAGATCCGATGGCCTGCACGGCTATCCGGCGCAGCAGCAGCGTCCGCGTCGAGCCACAAGCCAGCGATCCAAGCATCCTCGTTGCGCCGATCGCCAACCATCCATGACCACGACACCACCGCTGCCGGCCGCCTGCCGGCGGCGATGCGGCGTGGCGGCCCGGCGATGGGCGCTCTCGGCATGAAAGCGCCCCAACATCTAGAGACAGGCGTCTAATTCACGGGGCATTATGTCGCAACACCTTGTCCTCCAAGGTCACGACATACAACCTAGCCCCTCCCTAAAGTCCCCCGTATCCATTTGTGATTTTGCTTGATTCATCGACGGCGTGGGCGCTCTTCCGATGGTCCGCAGCAAGTGTTTGAGAACCACGGTATTGTCTTCACGACTTCACCGTCGGCACCTCCATCGCCTCCGCCCTCACTTTGCTTGGGCGATGCGCTCCTCCTGCTCCGCAGATTATCATTGCTCTAGATTTCAATATTGGTCATGGTTCGGTCATTCGGTGGGTGACGTGTCAAAATCAATGGTCCGGAGGTTCAGCATGTTTCAAAGACGTTGGGTTTCTCGACCGATCAATCACTCAGTTTGTGCTTGTGGGAGGTAGTCTTTGCAATCGTCAAAACTTATATCGCCTTCTGACTTTGCTTTACTTTGATAGGGGTTAGGGAATGACTCGATCGAATTATACAAAGAACAGATTCTGCAAGCATCCATTGTAGCTAAGGAGTCTATTTGTACCCCATTTTTCCTTAGGACCATGGCTTGGGAAAACGACCTTTTGGTGCTGGTCACTTTGTAAGACATTTACTAAGAGGTGATATTCATGCGTGTACATCTACCCTAGGTTGTTTGTCATCAAATCAGAGCAATGACAAGGTTAGTATTCGTAGTTCAATCTTTCTTTTCTTTTGTAATTAATTAATGGTTACCAAAAAACATATGTGTTGGCAAAATCACAATATACCACCAACGGCTCTCCTTCCTTGGGTAACATCCTCATCCCTCTCTGTCTCCCCTGAGCATCTTTGGCTGATGCGAAAAAGGCACTTGAACATCTACCCTTATGGATTTTTGTACATGGTGGATTTTATCCTTTGCTTTTTAGGTATTGTTTGCTGGCCTCTAATCTGCAGTTAATCTTATGTCCACACTGAAAGCATCTAGGCCCCTAGTTGGTGTCGATGTTTTACCACCGGCAACCCGTCACGGGGTACCCGGGACGGTGATTTGTTCGGAGGGGTATCGGCGTTTGTGAACTCTTCGATGGTAAACGCAGGAGACAACGATTTATCTTTGGTTCGACACATTTGGAAAGTCACGGCGCCCTACGTCCAGTGTGGGGTGGATAGTATATTGCGCCCTGCGCTATTTGTTGTGGTTGTGAGTTCTGTCGGTTATGTCTGTCGCTCATGTGTGTGTGTTAGCTAGGTCTGCCGATCTAGGGACCCCTACCCTCCTTTATATAGTCCAGGAGAGGCGGGAGTCCTAGTCGGTTACAAAGTAGAGATCCTAATAGGATTACGTGTACTAGTCCTAGTAGGATTACATGAGGAGAATCCTATTTGGACTAAGTCTTCTTCTCTCTTCACCGTGGGGAACCTTATGGGTCCCGTGATCGACAAGCCCAGAGCATTTCATGGACCGAGCTTCAAGGGTCGGGTTGTTGTAGACTTGTTCAGGTTCTTTCTTGAAGCGAGATCTTGAGATGGTCTTCTTTGTCTTTTCTTTGGTGATGTGCACTTTTGCACAAAAGTGCACTCGATGAGTGTAGCCTTGAGCCTCTTGCTTGTTGGGACAAGAAGCCGGAGGGTCCCTTTAGTCTTCTTGGTTGCTCCGAAGTTCTTTTTTCGGTGGGTGCAATTTTTCATAAAATTGCACTCACCGAGTGTAGCCCCCGAGCCTCTTGCTTTTGCTTGCAAAAGTTGGAGGGTCCAGATTCTTGTCTTAAAAATTTTTGGGGTTATGTATCCCGCAGTTTTAGAGCCTTCTCCGAGTACTTTTCTTTAGAATAGAAATCGGATGAAGGGTCTTGATGTGTTGTCGTTGTTGTAGTCTTGAGTACTTGTATTCTTGGTCTTTCATCCTTGAATTGAGCCCCGAGGCGTAGTTGAAGCGAATGTTGAGCCCCGAGCTTAGTGTTTGACTAAGCCGTGATGCTCTTCCGAGTTGTTTTTTTATTCCTCCGTGTCGTTTTCTAGACTTCTCTCTCGGTTCTTTGACGTACCTCTTCCAAAGTTGTTTGCACTTCATCCAGTTCTTTCCGAACTTGTATGTACCTCATCAAGGTTGTTTTCTCGATCAATCCAAGTTCTTTTTGTCTTGATTTCTATTCCCAACTTATCCGGGTTGTTTTTCTTCAATCCGGTTCTCTCTCGATCTTGTCTTGGTCCTTGCCGCACCTTGTAGGGGTTCTTTTTGATCAATCCGAGTTCTTTTCGATCTTGTCTTGGAACTTGCCGCACCTTGTCGGGGTTCTTTTTTTATCAATCCGGGTTCTTCTCGATCTTGTCTTGGTTCTTGCCGCATCTTGTCGTGGTTCTTTTTGATCAATCCGGGTTCTTTCTAAAATTGTCTTGTTACTTAAAGCACCTCTTTAGGGTTGTTTTCTAATTGTTCCGGGTTCTTTCGAAATTGTCTTGTTACTTGCAAAGCACCTCTTTAGGGTTGTTTTCGATTGTTTCGGGTTCTTTCTGAACTTGTATGTTCCTCATCCGGGTTGTTTTCTGATCAATCCGGGTTCTTTCTGAATTTGTCTTGGTACCTGCAGCACCTCTTCGGGGTTGTTTGCGCTAAATCCGTGTTCTTTTTCGAACTTGTATGTACCTCATCCGGGTTGTTTTCTAATCAACTGGTTCTTTCTAGACTAGCTCTCGGAGCGTGTTTTCCCGATCTTATGGTACCGATGTAGCTCCCTGCATGTTAAACATAAAAATATGTTGTAAATGACATTCGGATATGAAGTGGGGAGCATGTCCCATATTTGAATAATCAATTAGGGGCAGGCCCCTGCATTATGAAATGCATATAAACTTTTTGCGTCTTGCTCTTGCTAGGCCATGCAAATTCCTCAGGTAGTGTCCTGTTACGTTTAAGCACTTGAATCTCTAGCGTATGGTTCAGAGGTTCATGACGTGACCATGTGAGCCTGGCACTCGGTTCGTGACCGTCCATGTGAGTAGACAAGCTTCACGGATTAAGGCGTGTTCTACCTGAGGAATTCGGCGACCGTTAAGAGAAGACCTAGAGCACTATGTTTGCTCGCATGATGATTTTTTGTGTCTTCCCTTGCTAGGTCGGTTAATTTCCTGGGTAATAGCTTGTTACGTTTAAGCACTTGAATCTCGCGTATGGTTCAGAGGTCCATTGACGTGACCACCCGTATGGTTCAGAGGTTCTTTGACGTGACCATCCGTATGGTTTAGAGGTTCATTGACGTGACCATCCATTCGAGAAAACAAGCTTCATGAATTAAGGCTTACTATCCGAGAAAATTAACAGCCGTTAAGGGAAGATAATATGGCCACAGAGGTATATGAATAATATTCGGAATATATAAAAAATTAGACATGACTTAGCTTGGTTTATGGCCGAGTCGTTTGTTGATGGGGTAAACCGGTTGAGTGGCGGTATGTCGAAAGTACTCGGAACAACTTCAGAACACGTCGTCGTGTTCTCTGAAGCCTTTGTCGTGGTCGTTTTGAAGCGATTGTGCGTCTGGTGCATCCATCCGACTTGATGTGTGTGATGGAGTTGTCGCGGGTGCCGAATGAAAGTTGATCTTTTGTCGTGTATGTGTACTAGTTCACATATCCATCTTGTAGTCTTGTATGTGTCCAATAATCAATTTGGATGGCTTCGGTCTTGCTTGTACGTATATATACACATACGCCTTCCTTGTATTTATTTGTTTGTTGTTGTGGCGTGGGATGTCTTGATGTAGTCGGATGTCTCTAGGATATCAGAGTTGATTTTGGATGTCGCGTTCTTGGAGTTGAACTCGGATGTTCTCGGATAAATCCCGGTTGTCCTCCGATCGACTCCGTATCCGAGTTGATAACGCTGGGACGTACTCCTTGACGAAGTTGATGCTAGCTGATCCAACATGTGGTGATGTCGGACTCTTCGTCGTGGCCGAGTAGTTGATTGACTCCTGACTTGTGCCTTGAGTCTTCTGCAAATTTGAACATGCGGCTTCACTTGCTTGCTTGTTGAATCGGGACACCTTGGCCGCGGCGAGAGATCCGTAGCGAGTTGTTGATCGTGGTTGACGGAATTGCGGCGTCTTGTTGACAAGGGCCGACGAGAACCGCATGGCGAATTTTGATCTCGAGGTCCACCGAGCTCTCGAACGCATAAGCGCCGAGAACCCCTACCCGGGCCGGCCAATTGTCGATGTTTTACCACGGCAACCCGCCACGGGTACCCGGGACGGTGATTTGTTCGGAGGGGCATCGGCGTTTGCAGGAACTCGATGGTAAACGCAGGGAGACAACGATTATATCTTGGTTGGATGCGCGCCGAAAATCATGGCGCCTCACGCCCATCTGGTGTGGATAGTATATTGCGCCTGCGCTATTTGTTGTGGTTGTGAGTTCTGTCGGTTATGTCTGTCGCTCATGTGTGTGTATTAGCTAGGTCTGCCGATCTAGGGACCCCTGCCCTCCTTTATATAGTCCAGGAGAGGCGGGAGTCCTAGTTGGTTACAAAGTAGAGATCCTAGTAGGATTACGTGTACTAGTCCTAGTAGGATTACATGAGGAGAATCCTATTTGGACTAAGTCTTCTTCTCTCTTCACCGTGGGGAACCTTATGGGTCCCGCATCGACAGTTGGGTTTCGGTGATTAATGACAATACGTGATTACTGTGACTAATGTGTGTTTTGTAGAGGCAATTAAGTTAGGTCACGGTAATGTAGATCGATTGGGCTATCATGGTGGTCATGCCCCTACGATGTAAATCGTTTCGATTTTCAAAGGATGGACGACGAGGTTAAGGATGGACTAGTTCTAAGTGTCATTTGGTGTTGAAGAGACACTTAGAGTAGTTTAGGACTTTGTTTTTCCTTTGGCCGTACTATTAAGGGGCTATGGACGGGTAGCTTGATCTAGGTGAGTCTAGTGGGTTAGGTGTGGTGCACACTTGCTAAATCTAGCACTAGGTAGCTCCTAAAAAGCCCTTAGATCCATTGAAGCAAACTTCATTCATGTATGATTGAGAATTTGAAGTGAATGGAGGGTCAAATACTGACCGGACGCTGGTTCTGGTGTGACCGGACGCTGGCCCAGAGTCCTCATTTGATCAAGGTGAAATCGTCTGGTGCGACCGGACGCTGAGAAGCAAAGTGACCGGACGCTGAGAGCTAGTGTCCGGTCGACTCCAGTAAGATTCCAGAGAGGGAAAATTGCAACCGGACATGTCCGGTCACCACTTTAACACTATAGTTCGGGGAGAACTGACCAGAGTGTCCGGTCAACATGACCGGAGCATCCGGTCACCCCGCAGAGGCACATAATAGTTTGTTTTTCAATCGGTTGTATAAATACTTTCTCCATTCGTGTGAGGGGGTACTTTTGCTCATTCCAACAGGTGAGAAACACCTTTGAGAGTGCCAAGAAGAGCAAGGTCCTAGTGAGGTGATTGAGATTTGAGAATCCTAAAGAGAGCCCTTATTAGTGAGATCAAGAGTAGCAAAGTGTGCATCCACCCTTCTCATTAGGCTTGTCGTGGTCAAGTGAGAGTTCGTGCTTGTTACTCTTGGTGATCGCCATCACCTAGACGGCTTGGTGATGATTGGGAGCTTGGTGATCATCCGACAGAGCTTGTGGATGACCCAACTCAAGTTGTGAGCGGTTGTGGGTGATTCACCGCGACGGAGTGTCAAAGAATCAACCCATAGAGAGCACTTGATCCTTGCATGGATCAAGGGGGAGCTACACCCTTGCGCGGGTGCTCCAACGAGGACTAGTGGGGAGTGGCGACTCTCCGATACCTCGGCAAAACATCGCCGCGTTCCTCCTTCTCTCTTTACTTTGAGCATTTACTTTGAGCAATTCAATTCTTGTCATTTACATTCATAGAATTGCCATGCTAGAGTAGGATTGGAACATAGGTTGCTAAACTTTTGTGCGGTAGATCAATAGAAACACTTTTTAGGCACAAGGGGTTAATTGAGCTAACCACAGGGTTTAATTATTGCAAAGAAATTGAGAATTAGCCCAATTCACCCTCCCTATTGGGCATCTTGATCCTTTCAATTGGTATCAGAGTCTCATGCTCATGTATTTAGGCTTAACTGCCTAGTGAAAGATGTCTTACAGGGATGCTCCTCCTCCTATCTTTGAAGGGGATGATTTTTCATATTGGAAAATCCACATGGAGGCGTATTTAGAAGCTCTAGATGTTGGAATACTTAGAGCCGCCTCACAAGGCTTCCCAAAACCTCAGGATGCTACACACCTACAAGGCGATGAGGTGAATTACGAGAAATGGAATGCAAAGGCTCAAAACACCATCTTTAGAGGCCTTTGCAAAGATGTGTTTAACCGGCTGAGGAACCACAAGGACGCCCATGCATTATGGTCGGACGTTTGTGCGCTCCATGAGAGAACAAAGAGTGAGCGTGAGGAATGCTATCATCTTATCATGAAAAAGCTTAACTCTTTTGAAATGCTTCCTAAAGAATGTGCTAATGAAATGTACTCACGCTTGAATGTTCTTGTAGAGAAAGTCAATGGGCTTGGACTCACTCAAATACAACCATCTGATGTTGTAAGAAAGATCTTGAGTGTCCTCCCCATTGACAAATATGGGCATATTGTGACCGTGCTTCATCAAGGTAATCTTTCCACCGCTACACCGACACAAATCTTAGGAAAGATCAATGCTCATGAGATATACATGCACATCACACCTCAAGATGGCTCATCCTCTAACAAGAAGAAAGACAAAGACTTGGCATTCACGGCTAGCCAAGAGAAGGGCAAAGCAAGACTTGAGTATGCGAGCTCAAGTGATGATGAAGTTGATGATGCAAGCCTTGCTCTCATGGTGAAAAGAACCGCCAAGATGCTAAAGAAGCTCAACAAGAGTGACATCAAGTTCGATGGCAAGAAGAAGAAGTTCTTCACAAGCTCTAGAAGGAAGCCAATCTCGGAGATGGATTGCTACAATTATTGAGAACTTGGTCATCTAGCACATCAATGCACAAAGCCCAAGAAAGACAAGTACAAGAACAAGTACAAGGACAAGAAAGATGACTCAAGCAATGAAGAAGAAGATGAGAAGAAGAAAAACAAGCCATACAAGAAGAGAGATGGCAAGAAGAAGGACTTCCACAAGAAGAAGAAAAGTGGAAAGGCATATATCGTCGGTGATTGGCTCACGGATATTGATTCATCAAGTTGCTCATCCGATGATGATAGTGATAATGAGAAAGTGGCCACAATTGTGATTGACTACTCATCATCTGCACCAACACCACCGCTATCATCGTCTACACACCTATGCCTTATGGCCAAGGGTGAATGAAAGCTACTAATGAACATCGTCATGAAGATAGATAGAAGTGGCATTGGGTACTTGGCAAACCAAGAGAAGAAGGCTCAAGCTCAACAACAACACAAGTCAAAGCCAAAGCCAAAGAGATGTTTTGAGTGTGGACAAGAAGGCCACTTTGTCCATGAGTGCCAAACTCCACCACCACAACCCTTGCCCAAGCATGCTAGACCTTTTGCCTTCAATGCTCATTACATGCTTAGAAAGGATTCTAGTGGGAAGATAAAAGTCATGTTCTTAGGATCTCCCAACAAGAACAGGCCTAAGAAAATTTGGGTAGCAAAGTCACTTGTTGAGAAGGTGAAGGGCCCTCAACAAGTTTGGGTTCCTAAAGCTTGATCTCTTGTGTGTAGACCTATGGAAGTCATTAGGTTATTGATAGTAGTTGCACACAACATATGACCGGTGATCCTCGTATGTTCACCTCACTAGATGAAGAAGTAGATGGACAAGAAAGAATCACATTTGGAGATAACTCAAAGGGCAAAGTCAAAGGATTGGACAAAGTGACAATATCAAATGATCATTAAATCTCAAATGTGCTATATGTTGCTTTATTGAGCTTCAACTTGCTATCTGTTGGACAATTGTGTGATCTTGGCTTCTAATGCTTGTTTATCGAGAAGGAAGTTGTTGTATCTAAGAAGGATGATGATCAAGTGATATTCAAAGGATTTAGATGCAACAGCCTATATCTAGTGGACTTCACCTCCGAAGATGCTAACTTGAAGACTTGCCTATTCACCAAAACAACACTTGGGTGGCTATGGTATAGAAGACTTGCTCATGTTGGGATGAGCTCACTCAAGAAGCTAATGAAGAATGTTTTGGTGAGAGGGTTGAAGGATGTGAAGTTTGAGAAGGACAAGCTTTGTAGTGCATATCAATCCAGCAAGCAAGTTGCAAATACTCATCCAACAAAAGCTTTTATGTCAACCATAAGAGTGCTAGAACTCCTTCACATGGACTTATTTGGATCAACAACATACAAGAGTTTGGGAGGAAATCTTTATTGTCTTGTGATTATTGATGACTATTCAAGATACACATGGGTATTCTTTCTTCGTGATCAATCCGAAGTTGCATCTTGCTTCAAGAAGTTTGCCAAGAGAGCACAAAATGAGTTTGAAGTGAAGCTTAAGAAGATTAGAAGTGACAACGGCAAAGAATTTTACAACACAAACATAGAAGCCTATTGTGATGAAGTTGGGATCAAGCATGAGATCTCTGCAACATATACTCCTCAACAAAATGGTGTAGTTGAGAGAAAGAACCGGACATTGATCACTCTTGCAAGAACAATGCTAGATGAGTACAACACCCCCGAAGCTCTATGGGCGGAAGCTATCAACACCGCATGCTATGCATCCAACCGTCTATTCCTTCAAAAGTTTCTTGGCAAGACACCTTATGAGTTGCTCAATGGGAAGAACCCGGACGTCTCCTTTAGGGTGTTTGGTTGTAAATGCTACATCTACAAGAAGCGGCAATACCTAGGGAAGTTTCAAAGACATTGTGATATTGGTTTTCTTGTTGGTTATTCATCAAAATCCAAAGCATATAGAGTATTTAATCATTCCACCGGCTTGGTTGAAGAAACATATAATGTGGAATTTGATGAATCTAACGGCTCCCAAGGAGCACATGAGAATCTTGATGATGTAGGTGATGAACCATTGAGGGAGGCTATAAAGAACATTCTGGTTGGAGACATCAAGCCTCAAGATGATGAATATGATGTACAAGTGATCAATCCACCTTCTTCATCAAATGTGCCACAAGATGGTGAAAAAGATGGGAGAGTAGAAAATGAAGACACTCATATCTCCCATGATCAAATGATGGTACAAGCACAAGATGTTGATGCTCCACAACCTTCTCCTCAAGTGGTCAATAGAAGAAACACACCTCTACTATAAGATCATCCACAAGATCTCATCATAGGGAGTCCATCAAAGGGTGTAATGACTCGCTCACAAAAACTTGCTTCATTTATTGCACATCACTCTTTTGTCTCTTGCTTTGAGCCTACTAAGGTAGAAGAAGCTCTTCAAGATCCGGATTGGATAAATGGCATGCATGAAGAGTTGAACAACTTCACCCGCAATGAAGTTTGGACTCTTGAAGAGCGGCCAAAAGGTGCAAGAGTCATTGGAACAAAGTGGGTGTTCCGCAACAAGCAAGATGATCAAGGCGTAGTTGTGAGGAACAAGGCAAGACTAGTTGCAAAGGGGTTCTCTCAAGTTGAAGGTTTGGATTTTGGAGAGACTTTTGCACCGGTTATAAGACTAGAAGTCATTCGTATCCTTCTTACATATGCATCACATCATGAAATAAAATTATATCAAATGGATGTGAAAAGTGCATTTTTAAATGCCTTTATTAATGAACTAGTCTATGTTGATCAACCTCCTAGGTTTGAAGACCCTAGATATCCTAATCATGTTTATAGGTTGTCCAAGGCGTTATATGGGCTTAAGCAAGCCCCAAGAGCTTGGTATGAGTACCTTCGGGACTTCCTCATTGAGAAGGGCTTCACCATTGGGAAGGTCGACACCACGCTATTCA
Organism: Miscanthus lutarioriparius; assembly: GCA_904845875.1. Classification (NCBI taxonomy): domain Eukaryota; kingdom Viridiplantae; phylum Streptophyta; class Magnoliopsida; order Poales; family Poaceae; genus Miscanthus; species Miscanthus lutarioriparius. The sequence continues at coordinate 97,015,314 of CAJGYO010000003.1, read as the reverse complement.
CCAAGAAGCTTGATGGACATATCTTCATTTGTCAAGTTTATGTTGATGATATCATCTTTGGATCATCAAATGAAGATTCTTGCAAAGAGTTTGGTGAATTGATGTCAAAGGAGTTCGAGATGTTAATGATTGGAGAGCTTACATTCTTTCTTGGTTTTCAAATCAAGCAAATGAGAGAAGGGATTTTCATCTCTCAAGAGAAATATACAAATGATCTTTTCAAGAGATTCAAGATGGATGAATGTAAGCCAATCAAGACACCAATGCCAACTAATGGACATTTCGACCTAGATGAGGGAAGTAATACGGTTGATCAAACTCTCTACCGCTCTATAATTGGTAGCTTGTTATATTTAACTGCATCTAGGCCCGACATCATGTTTAGTGTGTGTATGTGTGCTAGATTTCAAGCTAATCCTAAGGAAACTCATTTGATTGCCGTAAAAAGAATCCTTAGGTATCTTAAGCACACACCAAGCATTGGCCTTTGGTATCCCAAAGGAGCTATATTTGAATTAGTTGGCTATTCCGATTCGGATTATGCTGGTTGCAAAGTTGATAGAAAAAGCACATCCGGAGGGTGCTTGTTGTGCACAAATACTTTATATGAAACAAACTTTGCTAGATTATGGTGTAGTTCTAGAAAAAGTACCTCTTTTGTGCGACAATGAAAGTGCGGTAAAACTTGCAAATAATCCAGTTCAACACTCTCGCACCAAGCACATAGATATCCACCATCACTTTCTTAGAGATCATGTTACAAAGAATGATATTTCATTAGAAGGTGTAAGGACCGAGGATCAATTGGCGGATATCTTCACTAAACCCCTAGATGAGGCGACTTTTTGTCGATTACGAAATGAGCTCAATGTTCTTGATTTTAGCAACTTCACTAAAAAATGAGCTTGTGTTGTCCTTTGTATTGCATTGTAATATACAACATGTTTAATCCTTGGTAATGCATATAGGGCTTGTCTAACATGGTTAAGATAACCGTCGGAAAGCATGTGAAGAAGCTTAACCTTGGATCAAACTTGACAAACAACTAGATTTACTTTCAAGTATTGCATTGCATATGCATGAATGTTGCTTTGTCGTTTATCTTCAATTGCCCTCTTATTGCCTATTTTCTTAAAAAGAATTATAGCCGAAGGCAAAATATTTTGAAAATTTTGAGGATTTGAGAGAGGTCACTCACACCAGTCTCAATTGGTGTTTATTTGGATCTTATTAGAGTTGGGACTTGATTGGGAACAGGCAGCACGAAGGACTTTGAAGATTTGCTAGAAAAAGAGTGACCGGACGCTGCACCGGACTCTGAAGTTCAGCGTCTGGTCAGTTCACAGGAGGTGAACCTGCTGCGATGGAGTGACCGGACTCTGCTGTTTAGCGTCCGGTCAGATGGTGGTTCAGCATCCGGTCGATCAAAGACGAAGGAGAGGTTGCACCAGACTCTGGCTGCGTCCGGTCAATGGCGATCGGACGTGTCTGGTCGTGATTCTAGAGGTTTTGGACCTCTCTGGAATCGATCGGACACTAGGTGGCTGCGTCCGGTCATTAGAAAACGTGCAGGTTTAGGACTTCTCTTCGTTTCCTTTTCTATTTCGTTGGGGGCCACCATAAAATCAAATCTCCAGATGACCTGAGGCCGCATCCAATACGCCATTGTGCCGACATCGCCGCCCACGCAGCACTCGTGCCCTAGCCGCCGCCTCCTGAGCCATTGTGTGCCTACGCCCTAGCTCCATGCCACCGTAGCAGCGCCGCCCGACCACTGCACCGCCGCGTCTCCCTGCGCCCGTGCGCCGCCAATCCTCCCATGCCATCGTGCCGCAAGCTCCAGCGCCACACTGCTTTTCCCGTCGTGAGCCTGTGCTGCTCCCCGCGCCGCCGTGCCCTATCTGCGCTGCCGTGCCCACGCCATCAACACCCGCACCGTGCTCTAGCGCCGCCGCACATGTCATGCCCTAGCACTGCCGAGCCCCTGCCCTGCTTCAGCATCGCATTCAGAGCCCTGCTAGAACCCTAGCCACTGATCCACGCCCGATCCAGCGCAACATTGTCTCACCAAACCCTCGCCTCGCATTGCCGAACCGGTGGTTCCCCGATTCGTTCCTCTTCTCGTCAATTCGCCGGTTCATATGGTAGCAAGCCCTCGTTTACAATTTCGTATCTATTGCTTGCTTTCTTAGGGTTTCGTATCTCTAGATATATTGTATTTATTTTTATATCCTATCTATTCTATCGTGCAGTGAGTCGGTGCTGTTGTGGTCCCATTGGCAGTTGTCAGTCAACTCGGGGCCAAGCTCGTGAGTACGGATCGAGGCCAAGCCTCGGAAGTGACAGTTGGCAGTTGATCTTTGTCAGCGGTAGTTGTTCTTCTTAGTTTCATTAGATGGCCCGTGTCAAGAATGTTGGAGATGATCTAGGTGATGAGGATCTGAGGCCTCCGTCTCGCCAGCCTACATATGCAAAAGGCAAGGCGACAAAGAAGATAGCGACAAAGAAGCACAAGTACCCTGATGTAGATACAGCGAGAGCAGCCGCAGTTGCAGAGGCCGCAGAGCACGTAGAGAGAGGAGGTGCTAGGAGTGGTGTTGTTATTGCAGATCAGCTCTCACCAGCATAGAGGGCCGCCGTTGAGGAGGTTGAGCGCCGTTATGGTGGTCTAGCTGGGACAGCCATGATTGGAGGACGGTGTGTTGCTATAGAGGAGCCTCAGCCTTAGGGGAAGCCACAACAGCAGACAGAGCAGGCTTAGGAGGGAGAGTAGGCAGAGGAGACAGAGCCAGCACCACAGCTACGCCTCTCTAGTCGTACCCATACCTAGGTGGCACCGAGGGCAGAGACACAGCGGAGGGGTTCTCGTTCACCTCCCAGACCACAGGGTCCGCCTCTAGTGACTCATCTGGACTTGAGGGCCACCATAGCCAAGCAGGTGCAGCAGCTTAGGTTCATTCAGCTCGAGGAATGGTTTTTGCCGAGGCAGGATGAGCATGCATCAGAGGGCTTCTACACACCACTGCAGGAAGATTTTTATAATGCATATCTTAATAGTGGGGCTGTTTTCAGATCTCAGAGGGTGTGCAACATTGAGTCCATTGTAGCAGCAGCTAGAGAGCATATTCGCCCTTACCTATCTTATTTGCCAGGGCTTGCAGATTTACTCGGACGGACCGGCTTATATGTTCCATCTTGGGTCTGTGAGTTCTATGCTACACTTTGGATTGACCCGCATCACAGATTTATCCACTTTGCATTCAGAGGCAGAGACTACAGATTGATGAGCTTTAGGGTCAGGGAGATTCTCAGGCTTTAGGAGCAGCCCATCTAGCTACATGAGGTTTGCTATGGACAGACAGCGCCTCCTAGATGCCCTCACGGTGGTCTTGTGCCCCCTACAGATCTAGTCCGTCATTGCTTCACAGAGCCTTTCGGCGAGGGGCCGAGTAGGACACCCAATGATCTCACTCCTACAGCTAGAGTGCTAGATGCTATTATGAGGAGGACCCTACTTCCAAGGATGGGATATCGCAAGGGCTGGACTCGCATATAGTGATGGCTACTGAACTCTCTGATGCAGCAGACTGTGTTTGACATTTGGGATCTCCTTCTATTAGAGATGGAGGATACTATTGCAGAGGGGTTCAGGGGTCACAGGCAGCTGCCATATGCTCACTGGATTACTTTCTTGATCTACAGGATAGTTACTGTGAGGCCACCTGAGATGCTGGCAGAGTACAATGGTGGTACTACAGAGTTCCCTGCATATAACATGACTCAGATGATCCGCCATAGTGCAGCGAGGACACCTAGCCAGCCGCGCCATCGTCCAAAGGTGCCAGAGACTGCTGTCCAGTAGGATGAGACCATTAGGGGCATAGCAGCTACAGAGGAGGAGGAGCTTGATGCTCAGCAGGAGGGGATGGTCGAGAGCGACCCCAGCGATAGCTCAGATGATGACTACCGGGATGTCCCTCAGATGCCTCCACGACGACATGACCATGAGGTCGGTAGCTCTAGTTTAGCTCCACCTGCACCATAGATAGACCCCACTCTACTTGCCATACTTGAGCAGATGAGGCAGGATCAGGCTCGCTAGGCTCAGGAGACAGCTGCCACATTTGCACAGTTTCAGACTCAGCAGGATGAGTTCCAGCGACAGCAGCAGGCAATCTAGCTGCAGCAGCAGGCTATACAACAGCAGCAGTAGGCCATGCATCAGCAGCAGCTTCTCATGCAGCAGCAGCTACTTGGGTTTATGCAGCATGTTGTGACAGCTATTGGGGCTCCACCGCCATCGCCTTCGCCCCAGCTTGGTCCGCCTGCCACTACTTCTATGACTCCAGCTTTCTAGCCCAGTGGACTTCAGAGTTAGGAACCGCCAGCGCCATAGTTTCATTCACCTACAAAGCAGGTGTCCTAGTGGTTTGCTTCGCCAGTGCCAGCCCCACAGTTCACTCCTCTTCATACAGGCTTTACTCCGCCTCAGAGTTCGTCAGTGCTCACCCTAGTATCTAGGAGCCATGGTGCTTCATTCAGTGAGTTGACAGGGTAGCCGACACCGCTAGAGCTACATGTCCCAGGTCCTTCCACAGTTGCACCTATTACCTGGACTACAGAGACGCTCCCTTCATCAGGGGCAGCTCCGCGGGTGCCTCGGGCTCCGACATGAGCGGCGTGACCACGCGGCATTACGGGCGTCTGCGCCGCTGGCGCGCGCCTGGCGCTGCTGGCGGCGCGCGCGGCGCGCGGCGCGGCCTGCTTGGAGGGGCGCGGATTTGGGCTTGTTGTTGTTGCGCGCGCGGGAGGCGCATCTTCCGCGGGTCGGCTGCTCCTCCTCCGCCTCCGCCCGGCGCCGCCCGCTTCGCCGCCTTTCCGGCGCCTCCTCCTCCCGCTTCTCTCCGGGGAAGGGGAGAGGAGGCTCCGCTTCCGCCATCGGCGTCGGGCATGGGGCGATCTGTTCGGAGATCTGCGTTGGGGCTAGGGTTAGGGTTTGGGTGGGACGGGGAAGCGGGGGGCTGGGGAGGCGGAGGTGGAGGCCATGGGAGGGAGGGAGGGAGGGAGCGGAGGAGGTGAGAAGGGTAAAAATGGGATTCCGCGTGGTAGAGGTGAGAGGGGAGGGGCAGGATGGGAAAGGTGACCTGGGGCCGGGGGACGGGCGTGGCATCAAGCCGTCAACGTGAAGCATTGGAGTCCGGCTGGGACTCGTGGCCGGCGCGTCCGTGTCCGTCCCGGGGGTTGTTTGGGTTGGGTACTCGGGTTTCACGAGCGTTTTTTGGTCGACCAATGGATGGACCAGATTTGCATGCAGCAGTTGATTTTGAAATTTTGAATTTGAAAGGACTGCTGCATGTTGTTTAGCACGGATGCAATGCGGCTTTGTTAGCAAATTTGTAGACGTAGTATATATACTTTTAAACGTGTGAGTGCTTGCAATAGTTGAGTTTGAATCGTCACTGCATTGTGCAGTAAGGATGTAAAGCGGGTTTTCTTAGTGATTCCATGAACGATAATGCTCTTATAGGGCGTCCGGACGGACCAAACCGCACTCCGCCTCCCGCACTTCGCCTTATCCAGCGCCGCTTGTTAGTCTGCTTCTTCAGAAAGATAGCGTTGCTCCCTTCTCCAACGCGAGGCTCCTCGTGTGGCCTTCTCCAACGTAGCGTTGCCACATCTGCTCCCATCCCGCGTTGCTCGCGCTCCTCTCCCCACTCCACGCCGCACGGCATGGCTGCCTGCCCACTCTGCCACGTCGCGGCCCACTTCGGCGCGCCACCAACGCCATCCCCCACATCGCCCCCCATCCCCACCTCCATCCCCTGTCGCGCCATACCGTGCTTCGCCCCCCATGCCTGTGCCAAGCGGCCAAGAGGGGTCGTCATTGGTCGGACCTAGGGGGGCGCAGTAGTAATGCCACCGCTGTCGTCGCGCCACCATCCTCGCTCGCCGGCTTGCCGAAATCGGTCATTCCCCCGCTCTGTGTTGCGTCGTATGGAAGAAGAAGGGTGAAAACCGCATGTTGCAAGAGTATATGTTTCAAGTGTTTCACATATTTCTGAGTTATGTTGCAAGTGTTGTATGTCAATGTTGCAAAAGTAGATCGGGATGTTGTACATGTTGTAATAGCTATACACGTATGTTTAAATTGTATGTCCTAAATGTTTTATCTGTTCCAGACATATGTTGCAAGTGTTTTTATATGGATGTTGTAAAAGTAGATCTAGATGTTGCATATACATGCATCTTGCAAACATATGTTTCAGGTGTTTCATACTTATGTTTGCAAGTGTTTCATCTGAATGTTGCATATGTTTGCAATGGTTTTCAAAAAAAATTCAGGTGTTTTCGCAAGTGTTTCATACGCTTATTTTAAGTGTTTCATCTGTCTTCTTTTGTATGTTTGCATCTGGATGTTTCAAAAGTAGATCGGATGTTGCACATGGGATGCGCGTGGGAAGCGGCCGATGGCGCGGACGATGTTCGAGGCGGCGTGGGCAACGTCCGTAGCAGCATGGGCGGTTCAGGGTGCCGTGGGCCCACTGCTAGTGCGCTCGCTCGCTCCCTATGCTGGCACAGTCCAGACGCTAGCGCCTGGTTCGAACGTCCGGGCGCTAGCAAATCCATTCCATAAATAGGCCATTTTAAGTAAGATTGTAGACAAAGCACCTCATATGATGCTTGTACACTTACACACCCCTATGAATATTCATGATCAACTAACCCTCAAATCACACATCTCGTTGTTAATGGACATGTCGCCTATTATACCACTAACGAAAGAAATAGCCATATTACTAGAATGTAGTACATCAAACCATGTCCATGCAGGTTTAGATGAAGTTCGTTATTACTTAAAAAACATTACTTACCATTGTACTCCCTTTTGTAATATAATACGCATGTAGATACTTTGTAGTCCTTGTTGTAATAAATGTATCAATTACTCTATATATTTACTGTTACAGGGGCATGTATAACATAGTACGGTGCAAACGTATTTAAAAGGTAGGGGAATTTATTTCTTCTGCACTTGGTAAACATGAAAGAGCCATTGAATTTATTGTTTCAAATTTTGGTCGATCGATAGCAGCTTGCATAGGTGTTCATAACCGAAAACAGGAAGAAGACACTTACAGATAAACCACATACTTCCTCAGGACAAAAGAATGTATGCCATTTTTTATTTTTGATGGTCTTCGAGGTGTAAACTTTAATACGCATGGCTTTGAAAAGTGTTTTCTAAGATAAATCTACCCATAGTATTTTTATTTCAAATCAAAACTAGATAATTTGGGAGCTATGGATGGTCAAAGTATCAAAAGTTCGATCGAATCTTAGTGGAGGTGTCATTTGTGGCTGAAGGGAGTGTACTTTTGTTTCCATTCGCGCATGAGGACATGAAAGAAACAGTTTATCCATTGATGATAAAAATGTGATACGATGAGTGCGTACTAAAATTTTGGTCACTTAATGGCAGCCACCAACAGAAATGTGGAGATAGTTGATAAATAAAATGGTTATAATCGTGCTTATAACTAAATATACAGAGAGGATGCATTTAAAAGGATAAATGACATTTTTTTTGTATTTCTTTAGGACACGAGTGAAAAAGCAATTCAATTTGCTGATTGGAATAAAATTAAGCCAATCAAGGCGATCAGGGAGTAAGGATTAAAATTTTGGTTTCTTGATGCCACCAATATGAATTATTCGCATCTCAAAAAATATGAATTATTCAAACAGCTTAATAACGAAAAAATAGTAGTAAAGGTGAAAATAGTCGGTAAAAGATTACAATGGCGTTTGTAAGAGAGAGAGAGCACATTTAAGACATATAAATAACTTTATTTTTGCTTTCCATTATAGGATAGAAATGCTGATAAGATGAGTAGTGGTTGAAATTATGGTTTGACAATGTTAACCGCTGACGTGAGTTCTCGGGGCATGAGGCCAATAATGACAAGATACTCGCAAGATAGTTATACAACGGTCTGTCAACATTTTTCGCAAGAGTACTATGAAGTTAGAGATGGTTTTTAGGCCAATCTCAAAGTGCAACTCTAAAAGTCTCTTTATATTATGCCTAATTAATAGGGACAAAGATTTTGGTGAACAATACCCTCCAACAGCTTCTTTTTAGATATAGATGAGAAGACGACTTTTTATATATTACTAGCAAATATGTTCGTGTGTTGCAATGGAGAAAAATACTATCCGATGCATATCTATTTATGTTTTACCCTTTCTATAAAAATTTAAAACTGGCAATCTATCTCATGATCATAATATAAACCACTGTTGGTAATAATATGGCAATGCCATATTAAACATGTATCAAATTAAAAAAATAACCTTAATAGATTTTTTCTCCCTTTATCATAATTTTGATTTTCATACTATTCATGTGTTGATGCACTAAAATAGCAAATTTTATATGACTTTTTTTAGACCCATAGAAACTTCTACATCTACAACTAAAAAGAACAAAACTAAGACCACGGAATGGTGCGACAATTGTTGGGGTCGTGGCTACGCTCCCCTGTGCGACAAAACGTCGCTACATTGCTCTTCCCGGCATGGTGCGATCGGTGAAAAAGGACCGCGCAAACGCCGTCATCACTCGCGCACGCAAAAGGAAACCTCGGGCGGCAGTCATCGCCGTCGTGCGGCCTCCCTCATCCTCGCTCATCGCCATCGCGCATGCCACGCCAACTCCTACGCCGCCAGCCAGCCTCTACCCCATCGCACACGCCACGCCGATTCCCACGCCGTTGCGGCGGCCTCTCCTGCATCGCGCACAGATCCGACGGCCTGCACGGCTATCCGGCGCAGCAGCAGCGTCCGCGTCGAGCCACAAGCCAGCGATCCGGCATCCCTGCGCTGCATCGCCAACCATCCACAGCCACGACACCCTGCTGCTCGGCTGCCCGGCGCGGTGCGGCGTGGCGGCCCCGGCGATGGGGCGCCTCTCGGCGCGAGCGGCCCCAACATCTAGAGACGGGCGTCTAATTCCTGGGCCGCTGTCTACAACACCTTGTCCTCCAAGGTCACGCCATACAACCTAGCCCCCTCCCTAAAGTCCCCCGTATCCGCTGTGATTTTGCTTGATTCACTGACGCGGGCGTGGGCGCTCTTCCGATGGTCCGCAGCAAGTGTTTGAGAACCACGGTATCGTCTTCACGACTTCACCGTCGGCACCTCCATCGCCTCCGTCCTCACTGCTTGGGCCGGTACGCTCCTCCCTGCTCTGGCAGATTATCTGTTGCTCTAGATTTCAATATTGGTCATGGTTCGGTCATTCGGTGGGTGACGTGTCAAAAATCAATGGTCTGGAGGTTCAGCATGTTTCAGTACGCTGGGTTTCTCGACCAGTCAATCACTCAGGCTATGCTTGTGGGTGGTAGTGCTGCAATCGTGCAGCTTATATGCTGCTACAGCTTTGCTTTACTTTGATAGGGGTTAGGGAATGACTCGATCGGAACTATACAACAACAGTTCTGCAGCATCCACTGTAGCTAAGGAGTCTATTTGTACCCCATTTTTCCTTAGGACCATGGCTTGGGAAAACGACCTTTTGGTGTTGGTCACTTTGTAAGACATTTACTAAGAGGTGATATTCATGTGCAGGTACATCTACCCTAGGTTGTTTGTCTGTCAAATCAGAGCAGCAAGGTTAGTATTCTGTAGTTCAATCTTTCTTTTCTTTTGTAATTAATTAATGGTTACCAAAAAACATATGTGTTGGCAAAATCACAATATACCACCAACGGCTCTCCTTCCTTGGGTAACATCCTCATCCCTCTCTGTCTCCCCTGAGCATCTTTGGCTGATGCGAAAAAGGCACTTGAACATCTACCCTTATGGATTTTTGTACAAGGTGGATTTTATCCTTTGCTTTTTAGGTATTGTTTGCTGGCCTCTAATCTGCAGTTAATCTTATGTCCACACTGAAAGCATCTAGGCCCCTAGTTGTCCATCCCTGCGCTATTTGTTGTGGTTGTGAGTTCTGTCGGTTATGTCTGTCGCTCATGTGTGTGTATTAGCTAGGTCTGCCGATCTAGGGACCCCTGCCCTCCTTTATATAGTCCAGGAGAGGCGGGAGTCCTAGTCGGTTACAAAGTAGAGATCCTAGTAGGATTACGTGTACTAGTCCTAGTAGGATTACATGAGGAGAATCCTATTTGGACTAAGTCTTCTTCTCTCTTCACCGTGGGGAACCTTATGGGTCCCGCATCGACAGTTGGGTTTCGGTGATTAATGACAATACGTGATTACTGTGACTAATGTGTGTTTTGTAGAGGCAATTAAGTTAGGTCACGGTAATGGAGATCGATTGGGCTATCATGGTGGTCATGCCCCTACGATGTAAATCGTTTCGGTTTTCAAAGGATGGACGACGAGGTTAAGGATGGACTAGTTCTAAGTGTCATTTGGTATTGAAGAGACACTTAGAGTAGTTTAGGACTTTGTTTTTCCTTTGGCCGTACTATTAAGGGGGTATGGACGGGTAGCTTGACCTAGGTGAGTCTAGTGGGTTAGGTGTGGTGCACACTTGCTAAATCTAGCACTAGGTAGCTCCTAAAAAGCCCTTAGATCCATTGAAGCAAACTTCATTCATGTATGATTGAGAATTTGAAGTGAATGGAGGGTCAAATACTGACCGGACGCTGGTTCTGGTGTGACCGGACGCTGGCGCAGAGTCCTCATTTGATCAAGGTGAAATCGTTTGGTGCGACCGGACGCTGAGAAGCAAAGTGACCGGACGCTGAGAGCTAGTGTCCGGTCGACTCCAATAAGATTCCAGAGAGGGAAAATTGCAACCAGACGCGTCCAGTCACCACTTTAACACTATAGTTCGGGGAGAACTGACCAGAGTGTCCGGTCAACATGACCGGAGCATTCGGTCACCCCGCAGAGGCACATAATAGTTTGTTTTTCAATCGGTTGTATAAATACTTTCTCCATTCGTGTGAGGGGGTACTTTTGCTCATTCCAACAGCTGAGAAACACCTTTGAGAGTACCAAGAAGAGCAATGTCCTAGTGAGGTGATTGAGATTTGAGAATCCCAAAGAGAGCCCTCATTAGTGAGATCAAGAGTAGCAAAGTGTGCAACCACCCTTCTCATTAGGCTTGTCGTGGTCAAGTGAGAGTTCTTGCTTGTTACTCTTGGTGATCGCCATCACCTAGACGGCTTGGTGATGATTGGGAGCTTGGTGATCATCCGACGGAGCTTGTGGATGACCCAACTCAAATTGTGAGCGGTTGTGGGTGATTCACCACGATGGAGTGTCAAAGAATCAACCCATAGAGAGCACTTGATCCTTGCGTGGATCAAGGGGGAGCTACACCCTTACGTGGGTGCTCCAACGAGGACTAGTGGGGAGTGGCGACTCTCCGATACCTCGGCAAAACATTGCCGCGTTCCTCCTTCTCTCTTTACTTTGAGCATTTACTTTGAGTAATTCAATTCTTGTCATTTATATTCATAGAATTACCATGCTAGAGTAGGATTGGAACATAGGTTGCTAAACTTTTGTGCGGTAGATCAATAGAAACACTTTTTAGGCACAATGTGTTAATTGAGCTAACCATAGGGTTTAATTATTGCAAAGAAATTTATAATTAGCCCAATTCACCCCCCTATTGGGCATCTTGATCCTTTCAATTGGTATCAGAGTCTCATGCTCATGTATTTAGGCTTAACTGCCTAGTGAAAGATGTCTCACGGGGATGCTCCTCCTCCTATCTTTGAAGGGGATGATTTTCCATATTGGAAAATCCACATGGAGGCGTATTTAGAAGCTCTAGATGTTGGAATACTTAGAGCCGCCTCACAAGGCTTCCCAAAACCTCAGGATGCTACACACCTACAAGGCGATGAGGTGAATTACGAGAAATGGAATGCAAAGGCTCGAAACACCATCTTTAGAGGCCTTTGCAAAGATGTGTTTAACCGGCTGAGGAACCACAAGGACGCCCATGCATTATGGTCGGACGTTTGTGCGCTCCATGAGAGAACAAAGAGTGAGCGTGAGGAATGCTATCATCTTATCATGAAAAAGCTTAACTCTTTTGAGATGCTTCCTAAAGAATGTGCTAATGAAATGTACTCACGCTTGAATGTTCTTGTAGAGAAAGTCAATGGGCTTGGACTCACTCAAATACAACCATCTGATGTTGTAAGAAAGATCTTGAGTGTCCTCCCCATTGACAAATATGGGCATATTGTGACCATGCTTCATCAAGGTAATCTTTCCACCGCTACACCGACACAAATCTTAGAAAAGATCAATGCTCATGAGATATACATGCACATCACACCTCAAGATGGCTCATCCTCTAACAAGAAGAAAGACAAAGACTTGGCATTCACGGCTAGCCAAGAGAAGGGCAAAGCAAGACTTGAGTATGCGAGCTCAAGTGATGATGAAGTTGATGATGCAAGCCTTGCTCTCATGGTGAAAAGAACCGCCAAGATGCTAAAGAAGCTCAACAAGAGTGGCATCAAGTTCGATGGCAAGAAGAAGAAGTTCTTCACAAGCTCTAGAAGGAAGCCAATCTCGGAGATGGATTGCTACAATTATTGAGAACTTGGTCATCTAGCACATCAATGCACAAAGCCCAAGAAAGACAAGTACAAGAACAAGTACAAGGACAAGAAAGATGACTCAAGCAATGAAGAAGAAGATGAGAAGAAGAAAAACAAGCCATACAAAAAGAGAGATGGCAAGAAGAAGGACTTCCACAAGAAGAAGAAAAGTGGAAAGGCATATATCGTCGGTGATTGGCTCATGGATATTGATTCATCAAGTTGCTCATCCGATGATGATAGTGATAATGAGAAAGTGGCCACAATTGTGATTGACTACTCATCATCTACACCAACACCACCGCTATCATCGTCTACACACCTATGCCTTATGGCCAAGGGTGAATGAAAGCTACTAATTTACATCGTCATGAAGATAGATAGAAGTGGCATTGGGTACTTGGCAAACCAAGAGAAGAAGGCTCAAGCTCAACAACAACACAAGTCAAAGCCAAAGCCAAAGAGATGTTTTGAGTGTGGACAAGAAGGCCACTTTGTCCATGAGTGCCAAACTCCACCACCACAACCCTTGCCCAAGCATGCTAGACCTTTTGCCTTCAATGCTCATTACATGCTTAGAAAGGATTCTAGTGGGAAGATGAAAGTCATGTTCTTAGGATCTCCCAACAAGAACATGCCTAAGAAAATTTGGGTAGTAAAGTCACTTGTTGAGAAGGTGAAGGGCCCTCAACAAGTTTGGGTTCCTAAAGCTTGATCTCTTGTGTGTAGGTGAACTACAAGACCGATAGAAGTCATTAGGTTATTGATAGTGGTTGCACACAACATATGACCGGTGATCCTCGTATGTTCACCTCACTAGATGAAGAAGTAGATGGACAAGAAAGAATCACATTTGGAGATAACTCAAAGGGCAAAGTCAAAGGATTGGGCAAAGTGACAATATCAAATGATCATTCAATCTCAAATGTGCTATATATTGCTTCATTGAGCTTCAACTTGCTATCCGTTGGACAATTGTGTGATCTTGGCTTCTAATGCTTGTTTATCGAGAAGGAAGTTGTTGTATCTAAGAAGGATGATGATCAAGTGATATTCAAAGGATTTAGATGCAACAGCCTATATCTAGTGGACTTCACCTCCGAAGATGCTAACTTGAAGACTTACCTATTCACCAAAACAACACTTGGATGGCTATGGTATAGAAGACTTGCTCATGTTGGGATGAGCTCACTCAAGAAGCTAATGAAGAATGTTTTGGTGAGAGAGTTGAAGGATGTGAAGTTTGAGAAGGACAAGCTTTGTAGTGCATGTCAAGCCAGCAAGCAAGTTACAAATACTCATCCAACAAAAGCTTTCATGTCAACCATAAGAGTGCTAGAACTCCTTCACATGGACTTATTTGGATCAATAACATACAAGAGTTTGGGAGGAAATCTTTATTGTCTTGTGATTATTGATGACTATTCAAGATACACATGGGTATTCTTTCTTCGTGATAAATCCGAAGTTGCATCTTGCTTCAAGAAGTTTGCCAAGAGAGCACAAAATGAGTTTGAAGTGAAGCTTAAGAAGATTAGAAGTGACAACGGCAAAGAATTTTACAACACAAACATAGAAGCCTATTGTGATGAAGTTGGGATCAAGCATGAGGTCTCTGCAACATATACTCCTCAACAAAATGGTGTAGTTGAGAGAAAGAACCGGACATTGATCACTCTTGCAAGAACAATGCTAGATGAGTACAACACCCCCGAAGCTCTATGGGCGGAAGCTATCAACACCGCATGCTATGCATCCAACCGCCTATTCCTTCAAAAGTTTCTTGGCAAGACACCTTATGAGTTGCTCAATGGGAAGAAGCCGGACGTCTCCTTCTTTAGGGTGTTTGGTTGTAAATGCTACATCTACAAGAAGCGGCAATACCTAGGGAAGTTTCAAAGACATTGTCATATTGGTTTTCTTGTTGGTTATTCATCAAAGTCCAAAGCATATAGAGTATTTAATCATTCCACCGGCTTGGTTGAAGAAACATATAATGTGGAATTTGATGAATCTAACGGCTCCCAAGGAGCACATGAGAATCTTGATGATGTAGGTGATGAACCATTGAGGGAGGCTATAAAGAACATTCCGGTTGGAGACATCAAGCCTCAAGATGATGAATATGATGTACAAGTGATCAATCCACCTTCTTTATCAAATATGCCACAAGATGGTGAAAAAGATGGGAGAGTAGAAAATGAAGACACTCATGTCTCCCATGATCAAATGATGGTACAAGCACAAGATGTTGATGCTCCACAACCTTCTCCTCAAGTGGTCAATAGAAGAAACACACCTCTACTATAAGATCATCCACAAGATCTCATCATAGGGAGTCCATCAAAGGGTGTAATGACTCGCTCACAAAAACTTGCTTCATTTATTGCACATCACTCTTTTGTCTCTTGCTTTGAGCCTACTAAGGTAGAAGAAGCTCTTCAAGATCCGGATTGGATAAATGCCATGCATGAAGAGTTGAACAACTTCACCCGTAATGAAGTTTGGACTTTTGAAGAGCGGCCAAAAGGTGCAAGAGTCATTGGAACAAAGTGGGTGTTCCGCAACAAGCAAGATGATCAAGGCGTAGTTGTGAGGAATAAGGCAAGACTAGTTGCAACGGGGTTCTCTCAAGTTGAATGTTTGGATTTTGGAGAGACTTTTGCACCGTTTATAAGACTAGAAGTCATTCGTATCCTTCTTACATATGCATCACATCATGAAATAAAATTATATCAAATGGATGTGAAAAGTGCATTTTTAAATGGCTTTATTAATGAACTAGTCTATGTTGATCAACCTCCTAGGTTTGAAGACCCTAGATATCCTAATCATGTTTATAGGTTGTCCAAGGCATTATATGGGCTTAAGCAAGCCCCAAGAGCTTGGTATGAGTACCTTCGGGACTTCCTCATTGAGAAGGGCTTCACCATTGGGAAGGTCGACACCACGCTATTCACCAAGAAGCTTGATGGACATATCTTCATTTGTCAAGTTTATGTTGATGATATCATCTTTGGATCATCAAATGAAGATTCTTGCAAAGAGTTTGGTGAATTGATGTCAAATGAGTTCGAGATGTTAATGATTGGAGAGCTTACATTCTTTCTTGATTTTCAAATCAAGCAAATGAGAGAAGGGATTTTCATCTCTCAAGAGAAATATACAAATGATCTTTTCAAGAGATTCAAGATGGATGAATGTAAGCCAATCAAGACACCAATGCCAACTAATGGACATTTCGACCTAGATGAGGGAAGTAATACGGTTGATCAAACTCTCTACCGCTCTATGATTGGTAGCTTGTTATATTTAACCACATCTAGGCCTGACATCATGTTTAGTGTGTGTATGTGTGCTAGATTTCAAGCTAATCCTAAGGAAACTCATTTGATTGCCGTAAAAAGAATCCTTAGGTATCTTAAGCACACACTAAGCATTGGCCTTTGGTATCCCAAAGGAGCTATATTTGAATTAGTTGGCTATTCTGATTCGGATTATGCTGGTTGCAAAGTTGATAGAAAAAGCACATCCGGAGGGTGCTTGTTGTGCATAAATACTTTATATGAAACAAACTTTGCTAGACTATGGTGTAGTTCTAGAAAAAGTACCTCTTTTGTGCAACAATGAAAGTGCGGTAAAACTTACAAATAATCCAGTTCAACACTCTCGCACCAAGCACATAGATATCCACCATCACTTTCTTAGAGATCATGTTACAAAGAATGATATTTCATTAGAAGGTGTAAGGACCGAGGATCAATTGACGGATATCTTCACTAAACCGCTAGATGAGGTGACTTTTTGTCGATTGTGGAATGAGCTCAATGTTCTTGATTTTAGCAACTTTACTAAAAAATTAGCTTGTGTTGTCCTTTGCATTGCATTGTAATATACAACATGTTTAATCCTTGGTAATGCATATAGGGCTTGTCTAACATGGTTAAGATAACCGTCGGAAAGCATGTGAAGAAGCTTAACCTTGGATCAAACTTGACAAGCAACTAGATTTACTTTCAAGTATTGCATTGCATATGCATGAATGTTGCTTTGTTGTTTATCTTCAATTGCCCTCTTATTGCCTATTTTCTTAAAAAGAATTATAGCCGAAGGCAAAATATTTTGAAAATTTTGAGGATTTGAGAGAGGTCACTCACATTAGTCTCAATTGGTGTTTATTTGGATCTTATTAGAGTTGGGACTTGATTGGGAATAGGCAGCACGAAGGACTTTGAAGATTTGCTAGAAAAAGAGTGACCGGACGCTGTACCGGACTCTGAAGTCCAGCGTCTGGTCAGTTCACAGGAGGTGAACCTGCTGCGATGGAGTGACCGGACTCTGCTGTTTAGCGTCCGGTTAGATGGTGGTTTAGCATCCGGTCGATCAAAGATGAAGGAGACAGGTTGCACCGGACTCTGGCTGCATCCGGTCAATGGTGATCGGACGTGTCCGGTCGTGATTCCAGAGGTTTTAGACCTCTCTGGAATCGATCGGACACTGGGTGGCTGCGTTCGGTCATTAGAAAACGTCCAGGTTCAGGACTTCTCTTTGTTTTCTTTTCTATTTCGTTGGGGGCCACCATAAAATCAAATCTCCAGATGACCTGAGGCCGCATCCAATCCGCCATTGTGTCGACATCGCCGCCCGCGCAGCACTCATGCCCTAGCCGCCGCCTCTTGAGCCATCGTGTGCCTGTGCCCTAGCTCCATGCCACCGTAGCAGCGCCGCTCGACCACTGCACCGCCGCGTCTCCCCGTGCCCGTGCGCCGTCGATCCTCTCATGCCGTCATGCCGCAAGCTCCAGCGCCACACTGCTTTTCCCGTTGTGAGCCTATGCTGCTCCCCGCGCCGCCGTGCCCTATCTGCGCTGCCGTGCCCACGCCATCAACGCCCGCACCATGCTCTAGCGCCGCTGCACATGTCATGCCCTAGCACTGCCGAGCCCCTGCCCTGCTTCAGCACCGCATTCAGAGCCCTGCTGGAACCCTAGCCGCTGATCCATGCCCGATCCAGCGCAACATTGTCTCACCAAACCCTCGCCTCGCATTGCCGAACCGGTGGTTCCCCGATTCGTTCCTCTTCTCGTCGATTTGCCGGTTCATAAGGTAGCAAGCCCTCGTTTACAATTTCGTATCTATTGCTTGCTTTCTTAGGGTTTCATATCTCTAGATATATTGTATTTATTTGTATATCCTATCTATTCTATCGTGTAGTGAGTCGGTGCCGTTGTGGTCCCATTGGCAGTTGTCAGTCAACTCGGGGCCAAGCTCGCGAGTACGGATCGAGGCCAAGCCTCGGAAGTGACAGTTGGCAGTTGATCTTTGTTAGCGGCAGTTGTTCTTCTTAGTTTCATCAGATGGCCCGTGTCAAGAATGTTGGAGATGATCTAGGTGATGAGGATCTGAGGCCTCCGCCTCGCCAGCCTGCAGATGCAAAAGGCAAGGCGACAAAGAAGATAGCGATGAAGAAGCACAAGTACCCTGATGTAGATACAGCGAGAGCAGCCGCAGTTGCAGAGGCCGCAGAGCGCGTAGAGAGAGGAGGTGCTAGGAGTGGTGTTGTTATTGCAGATCAGCTCTCACCAGCACAGAGGGCCGCCGTTGAGGAGGTTGAGCGCCGTTATGGTGGTCTAGCTGGGATAGCCACGATTAGAGGACGGTGTGTTGCTATAGAGGAGCCTCAGCCTTAGGGGAAGCCACAACAGCAGACAGAGCAGGCTTAGGAGGGAGAGTAGGCAGAGGAGACAGAGCCGGCACCATAGCTACGCCTCTCTAGTCATACCCGTACCTAGGTGACACCGAGGGTAGAGACACAGCGGAGGGGTTCTCATTCACCTCCTAGACCACAGGGTCCGCCTCTAGTGACTCATCTGGACTTGAGGGCCGCCATAGCCAAGTAGGTGCAGCAGCTTAGGTTCATTCAGCTCGAGGAGTGGTTTTGCCGAGGCAGGATGAGCATGCATCAGAGGGCTTCTACACACCACTGTAGGAAGATTTTTATAATGCATATCTTAATAGTGGGGCTGTTTTCAGATCTCAGAGGGTGTGCAACATTGAGTCCATTATAGCAGCAGCTAGAGAGCATATTCGCCCTTACCTATCTTATTTGCCAGGGCTTGTAGATTTACTCGGACGGACCGGCTTATATGTTCCATCTTGGGTCTGTGAGTTCTATGCTACACTTTGGATTGACCCGCATCATAGATTTATCCACTTTGCATTCAGAGGCAGAGACTATAGACTGATGAGCTTTTGGGTCAGGGAGATTCTCAGGCTTTAGGAGCAGCCCATCCGGCTACATGAGGTTTGCTATGGACAAACAACGCCTCCTAGATGCCCTCACGGTGGTCTTGTGCCCCCTACAGATCTAGTCCGTCATTGCTTCACAGAGACTTTCGGCGAGGGGCCGAGTAGGACACCCAATGATCTCACTCCTACAGCTAGAGTGCTAGATGCTATTATGAGGAGGACCCTACTTCCAAGGATAGGATATCGCAAGGGCTTGACTCGCATATAGTGATGGCTACTGAACTCTCTGATGTAGCAGACTGTGTTTGACATTTGGGATCTCCTTCTATTAGAGATGGAGGATACTATTGTAGAGGGGTTCAGGGGTCACGGGCAGCTGCCATATGCTCATTGATTACTTTCTTGATCTACAGGATAGTTACTATGAGGCCACCTGAGATGCTGGCAGAGTACAATGGTGGTACTACAGAGTTCGCTGCATATAACATGACTCAGATGATCCGCCATAGTGCAGCGAGGACACCTAGCCAGCCGTGCCATCGTCCAGAGGTGCCAGAGACTGCTGTCCAGTAGGATGAGACCATTAGGGGCATAGCAGCTACAGAGGAGGAGGAGCTTCATGCTCAACAGGAGGGGATGGTCGAGAGCGACCCCAGCGATAGCTCAGATGATGACTACCGGGATGTCCCTCAGATGCCTCCATGATGACATGACCATGAGGTCGGTAGCTCTAGTTTAGCTCCACCTGCACCGTAGATAGACCCCGCTCTACTTGCCATACTTGAGCAGATGAGGCGGGGATCAGCTCGCGCAGGCTCGTGGAGACAATGCCACATTTGCACAGTTTCAGACTCGGCGCAGATGAGTTCCAATGACAAAGAAGAGGGCGATCTAGCTCACAAAGAAGAGTTATATACAGAAGAAGAAGAAGATGGGCCATGCATCGCAAGCTAGCTTCTCATGCAAAGAAGCAAAGACTACTTGGGTTTATGCAGCATGTTGTGACAGCTATTGGGGCTCCACCACCATCGCCTTCGCCCCAGCTTGGTTCGCCTGCCACTACTTCTATGACTCCAGCTTTCTAGCCCAGTGGACTTCAGAGTTAGGGACCGCCAGCGCCACAGTTTCCTTCACCTACAAAGCAGGTGTCCTAGTGGTTTGCTTCGCCAGTGCCAGCCCCACAGTTCACTCCTCTTCATACAGGCTTTACTCCGCCTCAGAGTTCGTCAGTGCTCACCCCAGTTTCTAGGAGCCATGGTGCTTCATTCAGTGAGTTGACAGGGTAGCCGACACCGCCAGAGCTACATGTCCCAGGTCCTTCCACAGTTGCACCTATTATCGGGACTACAGAGACGCTCCCTTCATCAGTGGCATCATTAGAGCAGGCAACACTAGTTCTAGATCCGACCAAGACCGCTTCAGCGTCGCTTCCAGCTACAAAGGATCAGACAGCTCAGAGCTCAGGATCAGATGATGATGGCACACAGTTCTAGCTCGCTCCTCGCACCTCAGCGCCCGACTCATCCACTGCAGCCCTGCCGACCGACCCTTAGGTTTTGGTGTTTGACACCAAAGGGGGAGAGAGATCGAGTATGTTAGCCTTAGGGGGAGCGATACATTTAGGGGGAGTCTATCTATTAGCTTATCTATTATATTTAGAGTTTTATGTGTGATACATTATGCATTTGTGTTTACTATTATGCATTGAACTACTTAAGTTAAGTGTGATCGTAATCGTGATATTAATGTGATCATGATATTTATGTGATATGTGACATGTGTGCTTTCTACTTTGAATTATTTATATGTCATATCACTTGTGTTATGCTCATTTTCTTTGCTTCCGTGTTTTACGTCGATGCAAAATGAGCTTTATTACTTGTACTCATACTTATTTCATATCTTTGGAGTACATTATGTTGGCTTGGGTCATATAAGCTTGACTAACTCTTTTGTTTTTATTGCTAAAAGCTTATATGAACCAAGCATATTAAAAACCTCATCTCTTTCACATACTCGAAGTGGTTTTGTCATCAATCATCAAAAAGGGGGAGATTGAAAGCATCTAGGCCCCTAGTTGGGTTTCGGTGATTAATGACAATACATGATTACTGTGACTAACGTGTGTTTTGCAGAGACAATTAAGTTAGGTCACAGTAATGGAGTTCGATTGGGCTATCATGGTGGTCATGCCCCTACGATGGAAATTGTTTCGGTTTTCAAAGGATGGACGACAAGGTTAAGGATGGATTAGTTCTAAGTGTCATTTGGTGTTGAAGAGACACTTAGAGTAGTTTAACACTTTGTCCTTTGGCTACTATTAAGGGGGGTATGGACGAGTAGCTTGACCTATGTGAGTCTAGTGGGTTAGGTGTGGTGCACACTTGCTAAATCTAGCACTAGGTAGCTCCTAAAAAGCCCTTAGATCCATTGGAGAAAACTTCATTCATGTATGATTGAGAGTTGGAAGTAAATGGAGGGTCAAATACTGACCGGACGCTGGTTCCGGTGTGACCGGACGCTGGCGCAGAGTCTGGTCAGTTCATTTGATCAAGGTAAAATCGTCTGGCACGACCAGACGCTGAGAAGCAAAGTGACCGAACGCTGAGAGCCAGCGTCTGGTCGACTCCAGTAAGGTTCTAGAGAGAGAAAATTGTGACCAGACGCGTCCGGTCACCACTTTAACACTGGAGTTCGGGGAGAACTGACTGAAGCGTCCGGTCAACATGATCGGAGCGCCCGATCACCCCGCAGAGGCACATAACGGTTCATTTTTCAACCGGTTGTATAAATACTTCATCCATTCGTGTGAGGGGGTACTTTTGCTCATTCCAATAGCTGAGAAACACCTTTGAGAGTGCCAAGAAGAGCAAGGTCCTAGTGAGGTGATTGAGATTTGAGAATCCCAAAGAGAGCCCTCATTAGTGAGATCAAGAGTAGCAAAGTGTGCATCCACCCTTCTCATTAGGCTTGTCGTGGTCAAGTGAGTGTTCGTGCTTATTACTCTTGGTGATCGCCATCACCTAGATGGCTTGGTGATGATTGGGAGCTTAGTGATCATCCGACGAAGCTTGCGGATGACCCAACTCAAGTTGTGAGCAGTTGTGGGTGATTTACCGTGACGGAGTGTCAAAGAATCAACCCACAGAGAGGACTTGATCCTTACGCGGATCAAGGGGGAGCTACACCCTTGCGTGGGTGCTCCAACGAGGACTAGTGGAGAGTGACGACTCTCCGATACCTCGGCAAAACATCGCCGCGTTCCTCATTCTCTCTTTACTTTGAGCATTTACTTTGAACAATTCAATTCTTGTCATTTACATTCATAGAATTGCCATGCTAGAGTATGATTGGAACATAGGTTGCTAAACTTTTATGCGGTAGATCAATAGAAACACTTTCTAGGCATAAGGGATTAATTGGGCTAACCGTAGGGTTTAATTATTGCTAAGAAATTTAGAATTAGCCGAATTCACCCCCCTCTTGGGCATCTTGATCGTTTCACACACTTCTGTCGGCATCCCCTCCCCAAACTCAGATTATAGAAAACATAAACAACACCTGGAGAATTATGCCTACTGCTGCTTATATGGCTATGATGAGTTTGTAGGATGGTGGCTGCCTCTAGATTATAGAAAACATAAACAACACCTGGATAAATATGCCTACTACTACTTATATGGCTATGATGAGTTTGCAGGATGGTGGCTTAATTGTATAACCCTGCTTAATTGCAATGTTGATAGAGTCAAAAATAAATGTGAGCACAAATAATCCTGAGTTAACACATCTGCTATTGTGTTTGCTCCCTTGGCTTGCACATGAAAAAAGTAGTATATATATTCCTCTTGAGAGTAGCCTATATTAATGCCTAAGTAGTATATACATTCCTGAAGACTGAAAAAACATTCAGCCCATTAGAAAAGGCATTCACCTACCAACTAAATTGAGAATTTATCAAGGCTGTGGTAGTGGCAAGATACAGTTCAGGTGGATAGTCCTTGTCTCCTTGCTCAGCAATGTGGAAACTTCTCCCATTTTCCATGTGCAAGTCACTTGAACATGTATTTTGTATTATTTTTCTTTGCGGAGTTGTACAGACAATCCAACTCACTGACACTTGTAGCTACAGTTCTTGCTAATATTGGACCAGGGGCATGAATCTAATAATTCAGAGCTTCATAGTTTAAATTGCAATGCTATATTTGCATCCCTGAGTGGATTCTTGCTTGCACTAGATGGAAGTTATGACATTAATTGGATTAAACTCACTGAGTTGTTGGTTGTTAATGCAATATAGAGTTGGCCCCTGTCCTGTAACGCCGACTACGATGATGCAGCAGCAGCAGTGGTGCAGCAGCAAGAGGTTCAAGGCAGGACAAGGGTCCTAATCTGTCGTCATCGACGGCATTGCCACTCCCACGTAAGCTGAACCATCCATACACTTTTTTGTTAACTTTACTTTCCTGCTGCAAGAAAGAAATAGTAGTTGTATAAATTTTGATGCATGTAAATAGCAGTCATGCCTAAATACTATTATGTGTAGTTTGTGCTGACCTCAGTAATACATGCCCCTGCTCTTGCTTAATGCAGTTACAAATATTTCAGCATTGGATATTTCTTCACAAAAATCTGAACTGAACGTATGTTTTGTTAGACCAATAGGGTGTTAGTTAAAGACCAGAGCTTGTGCTTTTTTTTTTCTCTTTGTAGTTTTAGAGATGTTTTCTTCTTCGTGAAGTAAAAATTAGCACTATGCAACAAACAACAGCCCGAAAGAAAACATGATAGTTTCATTTGGCCTACCTATGTATACCAAGCATATTGTTGTTTTGCTTTATACTGTAGATTCAGTTCAGATTTAGACAAACTGCTAATCTATATTTTTTAATGGGAAAAACATTTGATGTGTCCACAGGTTACACAAACTTGAATTATTCCAATTGAACTTCAGTGTTTGAATTTCATTTCTCTTGTGCATATGATGCCTTCACGACATTCTTGGAACACACTGAACTTCCTGAACGAGAGGACCCTGAAGGGAACCTTCTTCAACAACTACAAACCACAAACTGACCTGCAATGTCGTTGAGCTGTACATGAAAAAGGTAAATGCAAAGTGCTATTTCTTTGGGAGGCTTGTTACTTGAGCTTTGCTAAAATTGCTAGGCTCCCAAACATTAGCTTCCTCTTGGTACAACTTTGATCACTCTAAATTAATTACAAATTAACTTTTGATGATATGTTATGTCTTACTACATATTACTTTATTTATTGTTATTATTATTTTTATTAAATGGAAGCTCAAGATCTTTTGGTACATATTGTCTGTTAAATTTGAGTTTGGCATTTCTAGAACTACAAGGGGAGCCAGAGGATATCCAAAGAGAAATCATGAATGGTTGCATCTCAGGTACTTCCTTGTTTCTAAATTCTAATTGCTCACATATTGAGATATACATCCAATGAGTTTTCTGGTCTGGTTAAAATCCTTATCATGTTCCTCATATAGGTGAATGGGCCTATACTGGTGGAGTATACTTGCCTATGTTTTAATGTAGTCAAAGGCCTCCTAGGTGATTTATTTCTGTTGTTCTTCAAAGTCTTCTCATTTGCTATGTTCTACAAATACTCGCAACATTTAAGCTTTTTAGGTGATGCATATCATATTGTTGTTAGAGAGATTTAAACTTTTCTGTTTGGAGCTCCCTTACATATTAGAGAAATTTGTCTTAAAGGGGATCGTGTTCATCCCAGTGAAAGGTGAGGGTACGATTCTTAATTTGGTTTCATCATGTGAAATTATGAATTACGAAAGGGTTTGTACAATAGATTCCTTAGCAGTATCTGCAATTGGATTCCCGCTTAAATTTCAATTTAGTAGTGTAGCTAGGTAATTTATGAACAGTTCAGAGTAGCATAATCATGTCACTGTGTTCTCGGTAGTCCAGTTTAGTTTGATCACAATTGTGACTTTACAATGAAATGGCTAATCTTAGGTTACGCAAAAATTGTAGTCCTTAAATATACCATTTCGTTGGTATTATAGGTTTAATGTGTGGCTTTATGGTTTTTTCACTTAACTGACGGCTGAGGACCAACTCAACATTCAGTTGTGGCTTTTATGGTTCTTTTCATTTAATTGACTGGTCTCTTTTTGCAAAGAATTATATAATTTTTTGATTTAACAATTTTATCATATAGTATCAATTTAATTGTGTTGGAATGCTTTACTGTTTTTTTTACGGTTGCACAAGGTTGACAGATCCATAGAGTTCTCATATGAATAACTTCCTAATGTTACATACAACTTTAGTATGGAGCATAAAATTGGGCAATGAGGTTTTGGCTCTGTTTATGCTGAGCTCATAGGCGAGGTGAGCTCAGCCTTTTCTCAGTGTGTAACATGGATAGGCAATGTAGTTGGTGCACATGCACTTCACAGTTCAATAGACAACTAATGTATATGAAATGAAAGGAGGCAGTCCATCCGGGGTATGCTTGTGATGTGAAATAATTTTCCCTCTCTTTCGTGTGTCTAGAAAGCACATAAAGAAAATGGATACAAAGGCATCTCAAGAATTCCTCGTTGAACTAAAGGTTTTGACACACGTTCATCACTTGAATCTGGTTGGTGATCTTAGATTTTTCAATGATAAGGTCAAGTTGGAAAATCTGTCTCTATATCTTAATTGTTTAGTATTGTCTGTCAAAAAAAATGTTTAGTATTAAACGTGGATGCAATTGACATGTGGGAAACATGAAGTGGATTTGAATACAAATATTTTGGTTTATATGCATTTTGACTTGCCTTGGTGCCTCCCCTTTAGACTTCATCAATAAAATTCTTTGTCAAGTCACTATCATAAATTTATAATCAGCCTGTTCGTTGGTTGAGTTTTTGGACTGATAAGTTCGGCTGGTGCTGATTTATTGTGAGAGGAAAATACTATATCATGGCTGATAAGCCTTGGCTAAAACAAAAAGCGAGCAGGCTGAATGAAGTAAAGTTCCACGTGCTGCAACAACGCAAAATTTTCATGTCTGAAATAGTTTGCATAGGATTCATAAGTCAACTTTAAACTTAACGTGGCCTCGTAGCGTTAGCACGTGCATAGGATTCTTAAGTTAACTCAGAATCATCGATGCTTGTAATAATAATATCTATGATTTAACTATTTCTATATATTACTGATGATGAATTTTATCACAGACACTCAAGTGGATATCTATATCTGCGTGGAATAGTCTTAAAGCCATACATATTTATACGGTAAGTATAACATACTTTGTTTTAAGGTTTTGTGAGAGATTTTTCAAGAGACACAGTATTGCCCATACGACAGGCACTAATATTTATATATATGTACTCGAACCTGTGTACAGAATGATATAGAGATACGGCAGAACTTATTTGTGGATTTATTGGCGCACGAAAGAAATGGATATTGGAGATTTTTTCTGCCGATATAAAATATTATCTTAGCCGCATCACGGAAAGATCTATACAGTAGAGTTTGTGAGCCTGCGACGTCGCGCTCTTCGTGACTATTAATTTCACAAACTTGCTTTTTTGATTAACTGTCACTTTGACGTTGGTATTTAATTTTACAATATTGTTATCTTATCGTACGATTCGTGTGTTTTTAGTACAAAATGTTAGCTATCCCGTAGCAACGCAAGATATGCTACCTAGTTTTTATAAATTCTAATCTCTAATTGAAGTCAGCAATAGTTTCCGACATGTCACAAGACTTGTATGTTCGTTGATAAATATATCGGAAGACCTCTCTCGATTTTCATATGGTAGCTCTCATCGGTGACTGCACTGGTACATACATATAAATTGTAGTCATATTTATTTGGACGGATAAAGATTTTAGTTTATGGTTTGATTAGTTAGATTATAAATTTTGTTTTTATCAAAAGTGTATTAACGATTTGGTGGTGATTTTTTTTGTTCAAAGGTCCATAATATTACATTTATTATTTGTCTTTTATATTTATGTGAGAAAAATCAAAAGATGGAAGGGAAAATGAAACTATTTGTTTTTTATATTTATGGAAAAATATCAAAAGAAGCTAGAACGGAGTGACGTTCGTTTCAAAAAACAAAACGGAGTGACGTGTGTGGGAAAACGGAACATTATATTTACAATTTGATTTTATAGATTTATGGGAAAAATCGAAAGAAGTTAGAACGGAGGTGGGAGAAAAAAAAGTGAACGAGAACGGAGGTGGACGCAGGACAAAAAAGACGGAACTAGAAACGGGGGGGGCGCGAGGAAAAAAACGGAAAACTGTACACGACGGCAGTAGAAACAGAACGGAAGGACAAAGAAATTTTTGTCTGATGGTGGCCGGCCACCGGCCAGTTTTATCGCGCATCCAACCTAGAAACAGAACGGACGAAGGACAAAGAAATTTTTGTCTGAGGGTGGCCAGCCACCGGCCAGTTTTGACAAAAATTCAGGGCAGCCCATTGTTTTTTTAAGGTACAGCTTTAGTATCAGACACGCACCAACACCACACACGTACACCTCACTCACAACCAGAGCAGCCCATTGTTAGTGAAACAGTTAGGGAGTATTTGAAACCGCTCCACTCTCGTTTTTGCAGTTTCGCTTCAGCTCTGTGTTACCAAATATTTTCAGCTTCAAAAACACTGCTCCAAGAAAAAGGTAGAAGTGAGAGTTAACTCTATGTTTTTTCTAAAGCACCTCAAGAATACTATAATTTTAGAGTTTTGTACACCCACTTAAAATGGAGGGATAATTATCCACCTTGCAGCTCATCGATGAAAACAAACATCCCATTGTTCTGCTCTTGGCCGGCGCCTGTACGCACGCCAGCGCGCTCCTGCGTCCTACCGCTGCACAGTGCATGCCAGGCCTACACGTTCCTTTGGAATTGCCAACACCACTCACCTTTTTATTAGCAACGAATAGCATTGGTAGGAGCGTGCCATTTTTATACTAAAAAAATGTGCAAATAGGCCTTGATAATTATTTTCACTAAATTATTTATGACTATAATATTTTGTATCATGTGCACGTGCTAAGTACTACTTGAATGAACAGACATAAATCAAGGGCATAATAGACAATTTGTATGAAAACAACTCATTCTTAAAGCTGAAGTTAAACTATTTGTCAATCGGTACTACTTGCTCCATAAACTCTACACTAAAACTGCTTCATGGTAGAGTTGGTAGAGCACAACAGCCAAAATGAGAGTGGAGCAACACGGAGATGCGCTGCTGCACTTGGCAGACTGGCAGCAGCTCGCTGGCTCCTGGCAATAAACACGGCCGCCTTCCAGATGACGTAGATCAAGGCCTCGTTTAGATTCCAAATTTTTTCACTCTCTTTTCATCACATCGAATCTTTGGACATATGTATGAAGTATTAAATGTAGATAAAAAAATAACTAATTACACAGTTTGATTGTAAATTACGAGACGAATCTTTTGAGCCTAGTTAGACCATGATTGAACAATAATTGTCAAATACAAACGAAAGTGCTACAGTGCCAAATACTGATTCTCAACCACTATCTAAACAAGGCCCAAGCAACATTCGATTTTTCACTGAAAAAGTTGGATGGCGAAGAGACCTCGACTCTTAATTTAGTATAGTCCACGGTGAATGAACGAGTCCCTAGTCCACGGTGAATGAACGAGTCCCTAGGATAAGTGAAATTGGTAGGTTGAGCTAAGCCAGATGATTAGTAATCAAGATTAGATCAAAACAACTACCGGGAAATTCCTCAACGTGATAAAATACTATGAGATGAAAGATGCAAATGGCAAGTCCTCAATGTGGACGATCCCCGGTTATACTTCTGCTCTTCTCGGAAATTAGATGGCAAATAAGCATTCGTTAGGAAGGAGGGACATACTTTGCTTTGGCTAAGGATGGGGATCAGGAATTTCAAAATCCTACTCTTTATCATAGCCATCCCTTAGATTATATATAATGAAGAAGAAAGGAGTGATTCCTCGGGTAGATTTATGTTTATGCTGAATTAATAAATATGATATGAGATGGAGGGTCACACTTACAATGGCACACACCGCACTTCGAGAACACTGCTACGCAACAAATTAGGATACTAACGAACTTCCAGTAAATGGAGATAGTTCCACTCGAGATTATCAAATAGGACATGTTTGGTAGGAATCCAGATTCTCCTAAAAACGTTTTACAATTTTCTTTAAAAACATTTCTCTAATAAAACAGAAACACTCGGTAAGAATTCAGTGAAACTATTTGGCCATCGATTCAGGTTCTCCTTGAAATGACTAGAATCACTACAAAACACCTATTTAGGGCATGTTCGGTTCCCGGGGAATCACATCCACAAGCGTTCCGGCCAGGAACACTTAGGCCCTGATCGGTTCCTCTGGTTTGAGCACCGGGAATAACTCCAGGTTGGAGTGAGTCACTAATTTAAATAGTTTTGATAAACTAGAACTATTCCTGGCTCCAAACAAGGTAACCGAACGGACCCTTAATTTAATTTGTACGTACTAGACTTCACTAGGAATCATTTTGGGTAGGAATGACTTAAAACGAATGACCCTTAGGGCTCCCGTTTCCTAGGTGTCTTTTGAAGAATTACCGGAATCATTAGTCAATTTACAGAAGCTTTTTCTGAAAACAAATGTGTCGATTGCCTATACGAATGGATATTTTTTCCTATTTAAATATAAGCGTTATAAACAAATGTTAGGTTCATATAACTATAACTATTATATATATATATATATATATATATATATATATATATATACACTTTGTTTAACCACCCAGGAATCCCAGGCCTCTGACCACCTCTAGCTACTGTTCATTATTTTTCTTTTCTTTTTTTCTTTTTTGTCCTCCTCCGGACTTCGGCCGCTGTTTGATTTTTTGTTTTGCTCCTCCGGGCTTTGCCGCTGTTT
This sequence comes from Miscanthus lutarioriparius, assembly GCA_904845875.1. NCBI lineage: Eukaryota > Viridiplantae > Streptophyta > Magnoliopsida > Poales > Poaceae > Miscanthus > Miscanthus lutarioriparius. The sequence continues at coordinate 96,985,528 of CAJGYO010000003.1, read as the reverse complement.
GGTACTATTCAACTTTTAATTTTCTGATTTTTTTTAATTTTAACATATTTTGAAAACTAATTTTAAATCTAACATTGTCCGTTTTTTTAAAATTAACATTTTTGTCGTGCCTATTGTCCTGGCGCGGTCAAATACCTGTGTCGCACCATGCATGGTAGCGCGGCAGATGGCTGATGTGGCGATGACCGGTTTCGGTGACCGTTGACGTGGCAGGGCCTGCCGCGCCACCGACCTTGGCGCGGCAGTGCCGCGCCCTGATCCGTGGCGCGGCAGGCCCAAATAAATACCGCATGCGAGTCCCGCTGCCTTGAGCAGCAAGCCTGCCTGGCCGCCGCGCCCGCCGCCCCTGCCCGGCGGTACCTGGACGGTTTAATTGTAACTCGTCGCGCCGATAGTGGGAGTTATTCTAAGTATTGCTTGACGTAAAATCAATGGTAAATTTGTTTCTCTCTTTTGTTGAATTTTTTTCACGGCCGAATAGATAATTTGATAAGCTAATGATTTTTTTTTCCGTCTTTCATAATACGGTTAACCACCATATTAACTAATCGATTACGAAAAATTGCCACCGGCGTCGAGATACGCCGGGACTGTTGGTTTTTGAACTAGTTGCTACTTAATCTCGCCGGCAGTGCTGCCTGAAAGGATCAAGATGCCCAAGAGAGGGGGTGAATTGGAATAATTCTAAAATTCTTTGCAATAATCAAATCATATGGTTAGCCCAATTAACCCCTTGTACCTAAAAAGTGTTTCAATTGTTCTACCGCACAAAAGACTTGCAACCTAACTTCCAATCCTACTCTAGCATGGCAATTCTATGAATATATAAACAGGAATTGAATTACTCAAATTAAATGCTCAAAGTAAATGCTCAAAGTAAATAGAGAAGGAGGAATGCGGCGATGTTTTGCCGAGGTATCGAAGAGTCGCCACTCCCCACTAGTCCTCGTTGGAGCACCCGCGCAAGGGTGTTGCTCCCCCTTGATCCGCGCAAGGATCAAGTGCTCTCTACGGGTTGATTCTTCGACACTCCGTCGCGGTGAATCACCCACAACCGCTTACAATGTGAGTTGGGTCATCCACAAGCTCTCCGAATGATCACCAAGCTCCCAATCACCACCAAGCCGTCTAGGTGATGGCGATCACCAAAAGTAACAAGCACAAACTCTCACTTGACCACGACAAGCCTAATGAGAAGGGTGGATGCACACTTTGCTACTCTTGATCTCACTAATGAGGGCTCTCTTTGGGATTCTCAAATCTCAATCACCTCACTAGGACCTTACTCTTCTTGGCTCTCTCTTGGAATGAGCAAAAGTACCCCACACACACGAGTGGAGGTTCTGGCTAAAAAACGAACCATTATGTGTAATGACGCACTCGTCAAACTACCCCCACACATAGCAGTGGACGTCGTCCGTTCTGATTTCCCTCTCGAACACTTTATAAACGACCGGACGGCTGGTCTCAGTCGGTCACGTCCGGCCGCACCAAAAAAAATCACCTTGAACAAATGAACCGATCGGTGGCGTCGTCAATGTTGCCATTCCATTTGACCCTCCATTCACTTCCAACTCTCGATCATACGTGAATGAAGTTTGCTCCATTGGATCTAAGGACTATGTAGAAGCTACCTAGCGCTAGTTTTAGCAAGTGTGCACCACACCTAACCCACTAGACTCACCTAGGTCAAGCTACCCGTCCATACCCCCCTTAATAGTATAGCCAAAGGAAAAACAAAGTCCTAAACTACTCTAAGTGTCACTCCAACTCCAATCAACACTTAGAACTAGTCCATCCTTAACCTTGTCGTCCATCGCTTGAAAACCGAAATGATTTCCATCATAGGGGCATGACCATCATTATAGCCCAATCGATCTCCATTACCATGACCTAACTCAATTGCCTCTACAAAACACACGTTAGTCTTTGTAATCATGTATTGTCATTAATCATCGAAACCCAACTAGGGGCCTAGATGCTTTCAATCTCTCCCTTTTTGATGATTGATGACAATACTACCTTGAGTATTTGAAAGAGATGAGGTTTTTAACATGCTTGGTTCATATAAGCTTTTAGCAATAAGAACAAAAGAGTTAGTTAAGATTATATGACCCAAGCCATCATAATGTACTCCAAAGATATGAAATAAGCATGAGTACAAGTAACAAAGCTCATTTGCATCGGAGTAAAAATGCGGAAGCAAATCAAATGAGCATAACACAAATGATATGTGATATAAATAATCTAAAGTAGAGAGCACACATGTCATATATCACGATCACATAGATATCACTATCACATATATAGTTCAATGCATGAAGGTAAACACACGATGAATGCATAGTAGTGTATCACACATAAAAATCCAAATGTAATAGATAAGCTAATATAATAACTAAGATAATAACTAAGCTCCCCCTAGATATATCGCTCCCCCTAAAGCTAACATACTCGATCCCTCTCCCCCTTTGGCGTCAAACACCAAAACCTAAGGGTCAGTCGGTGGGGCTGCAGTGGACGAGTCGGGCACTGAGGTACGAGGAGCGAGCTGGAACTAGGTGCCATCATCATCTGACCCTGAGCTCTGAGCTGTCTGATCCTCTAAAGCTGGAAGCGATGCTGTAGCAGTCTAGGTTCGATCAACAACTGGTGCGACTGTAGGCTGTGCTGGTATAACTGTATCAGCCGGCTCTGATGATGCCACTAAGGAAGGGAGCGTCTCTGTGGTCCCGGTAACAGGTGCAATGATCGAAGGATCTGGGACATGGAGATATGGAGGAGTAGGCTGTCCTATTAACTCACTGAAGGAAGCACCAAGGCTCCTGGACACTATAGTCTCTAGCACTAGCAGCGAGGACGTCTCTACCGGTGTGAAGCCCGTCTAAAGAGGTGTGAACTGTGGGGCTAGCAACGGCGAAGCAAAATACTAGGACACCTGCTCTGTGGGTGAAGCAAACTGTGCTAGTAGCTTTCCTTGACTTTGAAGCCCACTAGGCTGTAATGCTAGAGTCATAGAAGTAGTGGTAGGCTGACCAAGCTAGGGCATAGACTGTGGCGGTGGAGCCCCAATAGCTGTCACAACATGTTGCATAAATCCAAGTAGCTGCTGCTGCATGAGGATCTACTGTTGATGCATGGCCTGCTGCTGCTCTTTGCCAGAGAGCTATGTTTGTTCTTTGTTTGAATAGCTACTATTGTCTCTAAAACTCATCTCCTGTCAAGTCTGAATCTGTCAGGTAAAAGTAGCAGCTTGTCTCTATGCTGGCGAGCTCGATCTGCCTCATCCGCTCAAGTATGGCAAGAAGAGCGAGGTCTGTCTGCGGTGCAGGTGGAGTCGAACTAGAGCTGCCGGCCTCATGATCATGTCGACATGCAGGCATCTGAGGAATGTCATGGTAGTCCTCGTCTGAGATGTCACTGGGGTCGCTCTCGATGGCCCCTCCTGCCGAGCAAGCTCCTCCTCCTCGGTAGCTGTAATCCCCCTGATAATATCATCCTATTGGGCTGCAATCTCTGGCACCTCAGGACAACGGCGTGGCAGACTAGGTGCTGTAGGTGTACTGTATGCCGGATCATCTGAGTCAGGTTATAAGCAGGGAACTCTGTCGTAGCACCACTATACTCAGCTAACATCTCAGGCGACCTAACTGTGACTGCTCTGTGGATAAGGAATGTGATCCAGTGAGCATAGGATAGCTGCCTGTGACCTCTAAATCCCTCAGCTATAGTGTCCTCCATCTCTGATAGAAGAAGATCCCAAATATCAAAAATTATGTCTGCTACATCAGAGAGTTGATAAGCCACAACTATATGCGAGTCAAGCCCTCGCGATACCCCATCCTCGGTAGTAGTGTCCTCCTCATGATAGCCTCTAGCACACGAGCAGTGGGAGTGAGATCACTGGGGTTCCTCCTCGACCCTTCGCCAAAAGGCTCTGTGAAACAGTGATGAACCAAGTCTATAGGGGGCACCAAACCACCATGAGGGCGTCTGGGAGGCGCTGTCTGTCCATAGCAAACCTCATGTAACCTGATAGGCTGCTCCTAAAGCCTGAGTATCTCCCTGACCCTTGTGCTCGTCAGCCGGTAATCTCTACCTCTGAATGCAAAGTGAATAAAGTTATGCTACGGGTCAATCTAGAGAGAAGCATAGAACTAACGAACCCAAGATGGAACATATAATCTGGTCCATCCAATCAAGTCTGTTAGCCCCGGTAGATATGCAAGGTAGGGGCGAATGTGCTCTCCGACTGCTGCTACTATAGACTCAATGCTGCAGACTCTTTGAGATCTAAAAATTGCCCCACTGTTGAGATAGGCATTGTAGAAATCTTCCTGCAGAGGTGTATAGAAACCCTCAGATGCATGCTCATCTCTCCTCGGAGGAAACCACACCTCAAAATCCATAAATCTCAGCTACTACACCTGCTTGGCCGTGGCGGCCCTCAAGTCCAAGTGTGTCATAGGAGGCGGAACCCTATGGTCTAGGCGGTGGACGAGAACCCCTCCGTTGTGTATCTGCCCTCGGCGTGATAGGAGCACGGGTACGACCAGAGCGGCGAGGCTATGGCTATGGTGCCTGCTCTGTCTCCTCGGCCTGCTGGCCCTCCTAAGTCTGCTCACCTTCCTAGGTCCTGCTCTGTTGGCTCTGTTAGCTGTGGTTGCTGCTGTGACTTCCCCTGAGGCTGACTCTCCTCTAAAAGAACTCACCGTCCTCCAATTGTGGCTGTCCTAGGTGGACCGCCATGAAGACGCTCAATACACTCAAGTCTAGCCCTCGCTTCTGGTGTAAGCGGATCAGCAATAACAACACCACTGCGGGCACCTCCTCTCTCGGCACGCTCTGCGGCCTCTGCAACTGCTGCTGCTCTAGCTATCTCTATATCCGGGTACTTGTGCTTCTTTGTTGTAGTCTTCTTTGTCGTCTTGCCTTTTGGATCTGCAGGCATGCGAGGCGGATGCCTCAATCCTCATCCCTTGGACCACCTCCGGTGTTCTTCACATGAGCCATATGATGAAACTGAGAAGATCAACTGCCGCTGACAAGAAACAACTGCCACTGACACTTACGAGGCTTGGCCTCGATCCGTACTCGTGAGCTTGGCCCCGAGTTGTCCGACAACTGCCACTGAGACCTCAACGGCACCGACTCGTTGCACGATGGAATAGATAGGATATGCAAATAAATACAATATATCTAATAGATGTGAAATCCTAGGAAGCAAGCAATTTAGGTACGAAATTGAAACGAAGGCTTGCTACCTGATGAACCGGCGAAACGACGAGACAAGGAAAGGATAAGGGAACCACCAGGGTCGACAACGAAGCTAGGGTTGGCAGTGGCGTGGATCAACGGCAATGGAATGCGATTGAGGTCACCGGTGAGGATGCAATGGGGGCGCTAGAGCACTACAGGGGCACGGCAGCGGTGAGGGATTGCAGCTTCTGGCGCGTTGTTTGGCGGTGCTTGGCGCGGTGGCTAGGCCACGGAGGCTATGCTATAGGGCTTGTGGTGGCGCGTGGGCACTCGGAAGTGGTGCGGTGAGCTGCGGTGGCGCGGGCTCTTGGGAGCATGGTACGGCGGTGAAACGGCGGCGCTAGCGCGGAGAGGGGCAGTGCGGGCATGGGAGGAGCAGCGAGGTGACGCGGGCATGCTAGCGCGTGGGCATGACGGCGTGGAACAGTGGCGGTGAAGGTGAGCTTGGTGGTGGTTCGGGCGATGTCGGTCGCGGCGTGGGAGAGGAATAGAATTAGGTCAACGACGGCGCCGAGACTAAATAAGGTGGCCCCCATGAGTCAGATAAGGAAACGGAGAAAAGAAATCTGATGCCGCACGTTCTCTACTGACCGGACGCTCTAGTGGCAGCGACCGGACGCTGCCACCCAGTGTCCGATCGATTCCAGTAAGGTCCAAAACCCTAGAATCGTGACCGGACACGTCCGGTGGACACCGACCGACGCAGCCAGAGTCCGGTCGATCCTGTCGACATCATCTTCTTTTGACCGGACGCTGGATCGCCTTCTGACCGGACGCTGGAAGAACACTGTTTCAGCGTCTGGTCACTCCTTCGCAGCAAGTTCACCTCCTGTGAACTGACCGGACGCTGGACATCAGAGTCCGGTGAAGCGTCCGGTCACTCCTTTTCCAGCAAATCTTCAAAGTCCTTCGTGCTGCCTATTCCCAATCAAGTCCCAACTCAAATAAGATCCAAATAAACATCAATTGGGACTGATGTGAGTGACCTCTCTCAAACCCTCATATTTTTCAAAATATTTTGCCTTAGACTATATTTCTTTTTAAGAAAATAGGCGATAAAGGGCGATTTAAGATAAACGACAAAACAACATTCATGCATATGCAATACTTGAAGGTAAATTTAGTTGCTTGTCAAGTTTGATTCAAGGTTAAGCTTCTTCACACGCTTTTTGGATGGTTATCTTAACCATGTTAGACAAGCCCTATATGCATTGCCACAAAGTAAATATATAGTATATTACAATGCAATGCAAGGGACAACACAAGCTCATCTTTTAGTAAAGTTGCTAAAATCAAGCACATTGAGCTCATTCCGCAATCTACAAAATGTTGCCTCATCTAGCGGTTTAGTGAAGATATCCGCTAATTGATCCTCGGTCCTTACACCTTCTAATGATATATCATTCTTTGCAACATGATCTCTAAGAAAAGTGATGGCGGATATCTATGTGCTTGGTGCAAGAGTGTTGAACCGGATTATTTGCAAGTTTTACCGCACTTTCATTGTCGCACAAAAGAGGTACTTTTTCTAGAACTACACCATAGTCTAGCAAAGTTTGTTTCATGTAAAGTATTTGTGCACAACAAGCACCCGCGGCAATGTATTCCGCTTCGGCGGTGGACAAAGTCACACTATTTTGTTTTTTGGAGGACTAAGACACAAGTGATCTACCAAGCAAATGGCACCCTCCGGATGTGCTTTTTCTATCAACTTTGCACCCGGCATAATCCGAATCGAAATAGCTAATTAATTTAAATCTAGCTCCTTTGGGATACCAAAGGCCAATGCTTGGTGTGTGCTTAAGATACCTAAGGATTCTTTTTACGGCAATTAAATGAGTTTCCTTAGAATTAGCTTGAAATCTAGCACACATACACACACTAAACATGATGTCGGGCCTAGATGCGGTTAAATACAACAAGCTACCAATCATAGAGCGGTAGAGAGTTTGATCAACCTTGTTACCTCCCTCATCTAGATCGAGATGTCCATTGGTTGGCATTGGTGTCTTGATTGACTTACATTCATCCATCTTGAATCTCTTGAGAAGATCATTTGTATATTTTTCTTGAGAGAAAAAAAATCCCTTCTCTCATTTGCTTGACTTGAAAACCAAGAAAGAATGTAAGCTCTCCAATCATTGACATCTCAACTCCTTTCACATCAATTCAACAAATTCTTTGCATGAATCTTCATTTGATGATCCAAAGATGATATCATCAACATATACTTGACAAATGAAGATATGCCCATCAAGCTTCTTGGTGAATAGTGTGGTGTCGACCTTCCCAATAGTGAAGCCCTTCTCAATGAGGAAGTCCCGAAGGCGCTCATACCGAGCTCTTGGGGCTTGCTTAAGCCCATATAATGCCTTGGATAACCTATAAACATGATTAGGATATATAGGGTCTTCAAACCCGGGAGGTTGATCAACATAGACTAGTTCATTAATAAAGCCATTTAAATTGCACTTTTCACATCCATTTGATATAATTTCATTTCATGATCTGATGCATATGCAAGAAGCATACGGATGGCTTCTAATCTTGCAACCAATGCAAAGGTCTCTCCAAAATCCAAACTTTCAACTTGAGAGAACCCTTTTGCAACTAGTCTTGCCTTGTTCCTCACAACAACGCCTTGATCATCTTGCTTGTTTTGGAACACCCACTTTATTCCAATGACTCTTGCACCTTTTGGCCGCTCTTCAAGAGTCCATACTTCATTGCGAGTGAAATTGTTCAACTCTTCGTGCATGGCATTTATCCAATCCGGATCTTGAAGAGCTTCTTCTACCTTAGTAGGCTCAAAGCAAGAGACAAAAGAGTGACGAGCAATAAACGAAGCAAGTTTTTGTGAGCGAGTCATTACACCCTTTGATGGACTCCCTATGATGAGATCTTGTGGATGATCTTGTAGTAGAGGTGTATTTCTTCTATTGACCACTTGAGGAGGAGGTTGTGGAGCATCAACATCTTGTCCTTGTACCACCACTTGATCATGGGAGACATGAGTATCTTCATTTTCGACTCTCCCATCTTTTTCACCATCTTGTGGTACACTTGATGAAGAGGGTGGATCAATCACTTGTACATCATCTTTTGGCTTGATGTCTCTAACTGGAATGTTCTTCATAGTCTCCCTCAATGGTTCATCACCTACATCATCAAGATTCTCATGTGCTCCTTGGGAGCCGTTAGATTCATCAAATTCCACATCATATGTTTCTTCAACCAAGCTGGTGGCATGATTAAATATTCTATATGCTTTGGACTTTGATGAGTAACCAAAAAGAAAGCCAATATCACAATGTCTTTGAAACTTCCCTAGGTGTTGCCACTTGTAGATGTAGCATTTGCAACCAAACACCCTAAAGAAGGAGACGTCTAGCTTCTTCCCATTGAGCAACTCATAAGGTGTCTTGCCAAGGAACTTTTGAAGGAATAGGCGGTTGGATGTATAGCATGCGGTGTTGATAGCTTCTGCCCATAGAGCTTCAGGGGTGTTGTACTCATCAAGCATTGTTCTTGCAAGAGTGATCAATGTCCGGTTCTTCCTCTCAACTACACCATTTTGTTGAGGAGTATAAATTGTAGAGACTTCATGTTTGATTCCAACTTCATCACAATAAGCTTCTATGTTTGTGTTGTCAAATTCTTTCCCATTGTCACTTCTAATCTTTTTGAGCTTCACTTCAAATTCATTTTGTGCTCTCTTGGCAAACTTCTTGAAGCAAGATGCAACTTTGGATTTGTCATGAAGGAAGAATACCCATGTATACCTTGAATAGTCATCAACAATCACAAGACAATAAAGATTTTCTCCCAAGCTCTTGTATGTTGTTGGTCCAAATAAATCCATGTGAAGGAGTTCTAGCACTCTTGTGGTTGACATGAAAGCTTTGGTTGGATGAGTATTTGCAACTTGCTTGCTGGCTTGACATGCACTACAAAGTTTGTCCTTCTCAAACTTCACATCCTTCAACCCTCTTACCAAGTCATTCTTCATTAGCTTCTTGAGTGAACTCATCCCAACATGAGCAAGTCTTCTATGCCATAGCCACCCAAGTGTTGTTTTGGTGAATAAGCAAGTCTTCAAGTTTGCATCTTCGGAGGTGAAGTCCACTAGATATAGGTTGTTGTATCTAAATCCTTTGAATATCACTTGATCATCATCCTTCTTGGATACAACAACTTCCTTCTCGGTAAACAAGCATTGGAAGCCAAGATCACACAATTGTCCAACGGATAGCAAGTTGAAGCTCAAAGAAGCAACATATAGCACATTTGAGATGGAATGATCATTTGATATTGCCACTTTGCCCAATCCTTTAACCTTGCCCTTTGAATTATCCCCAAATGTGATTCTTTCTTGTCCATCTACTTCTTCATTTAGTGAAGTGAACATACGAGGATCACCGGTCATATGTTGTGTGCAACCACTATCAATTACCCAATGACTTCCACCGGTCTTGTAGTTCACCTACACACAAGAGATCAAGCTTTAGGAACCCAAACTTGTTGAGGGCCCTTCACCTTCTCAACAAGTGACTTTGCAACCCAAATCTTCTTAGGCCTATTCTTGTTGGGAGGTCCTAAGAACATGACTTTCATTTTACCACTAGTGTCCTTTCTAAGCATGTAGTGAGCATTGAAAGCAAAGGGTCTAGCATGCTTGGAGCAAGGGTTGTGGTGGTGGTGTTTGGCACTCATGAGCAAAGTGGCCTTCTTGTCCACACTCAAAGCATTTCTTTGGCTTTGGCTTTGGATTTGATTGTTGTTGTTGAGCTTGAGCCTTCTTCTTCTCTATATTTGCCACATATCCAATGCCACTTCTATCCATCTTCATGATGGTGTTCATCAATAGCTCACTTTGAAGATGCTTGCCTCTTGTGAACTTGCTCAATCCAATCTTAAGATGCTCTTTTTCCAACTTGAGCTTCTTGTTCTCTTCCTTGAGTGCATCACTACTTTCATCTTCCTTGATTACAACATTGTTCTTCTTTCCTTGAGTTTCTTGTTCTCTTCTTTTAGTTTCTCATTCTCAAGAATCAAGTCACCATCATGATCAAGAGTTTCTAGTAAAATGGTGTTGTGGATTTTGAACTCTTCAAATTCTTTCTTGAGCTTTTCATTGTCATGCTTGAGCTTGACATACTCATCATAGTCATTGCACTCAACCACTTGCTTGCCTTTGCCACTAGATCCTTGCTCAATGCTCTCATCAATTAAGTCATCACATGATGTAGCTATATCAATCTTAACAACATGGTTAGTAGCATCATGTGGCTCATTGGATAAATATTCTTGAGCAATAACAAGATTATCATGATTAATCTTGAGAGTAGTATATTCATCTTTTAGCTTGTTGTGACTAGTGATGAGCTCTTTATGCATCCCCTCAAGTTTATCATGTTTATCTTTAAGCTCTTTCTTAGAAGATTTGAGCTCTTTGAGTTTGGATGACATAGCATCATTTGCTTCTCTAAGCTCAACACTAGACTTTTTGGCTATGTCACATTTAGCTAAGAGAGAATCATTCTTAATTTCAAGCTTTTCATTTTTAGCTCTAGTCTTTATAATGATCTTAGTGTATTTCTTTAGCAATTTAGCAAGATCATCATAAGAAGGTGATTCATATTCATCATTATCGCTATCACTATCACTATCATCATTATGAGCATGATCATCACCACTACTATCATCATCATGTGATACCTTTCGTTCACCTTTGGCCATAAGGCATAGGTGTGTAGAGGATGATGGCGGTGAAGATGATGAAGAGTCAATAACAATAGCGGCCACCTTCTCGTCGTCACTATCATCATCGGATGATCCACTAGATGAATCAATGTCTATGAGCCAATCACCGATGATGTAAGCCTTTCCACTCTTCTTCTTCTTGTGGAAGTCCTTCTTTCCATCTCTCTTCTTGTATAGCTTGTTCTTTTTCTTCTCATCTTCATCTTCATTGCTTGAGTCATCTTTCTTACCCTTGTTCTTGCTTTTGAACTTGTCTTTCTTGGGTTTTGTGCATTGGTGAGCTAGATGACCAAGTTCTCCACAATTATAATAATCCATCTCGGAGATTGGCTTCCTTCTAGAGCTTGTGAAGAACTTCTTCTTGCCATCGAACTTGATGCCACTCTTGTTGAGCTTCTTTAGCATCTTGACAGTTTTCTTCACCATGAGAGCAAGGCTTTCATCATCAACTTCATCATCACTTGAGCTCTCATATTCAAGCCTTGCTTTGCCCTTCTCTTGACTAGCTTTGAATGCTAAATCTTTTTCTTTCTTCTTTATAGAGGATGAGCCATCTTGTGGAGTGATGTGCATGTACATCTCATGAGCATTGATCTTTCTCAAGATTTGTGTCGGTGTAGCGGTGGAAAGATCACCTTGGTGTAGCACGGTCACAATATGCCCATATTTGTCAATGGGGAGGACACTCAAGATTTTTCTTACAACATCGGATGGTTGCATTTGAGTGAGTCCAAGCCCATTGACTTCCTCTACAAGAGCATTTAAACATGAATACATCTCATTAGCACATTCTTTAGGAAGCATTTCAAAAGAGTTGAGCTTTTTCATGACAAGATGATAGCGTTCCTCACGCTCACTCTTTGTTCCCTCATGGAGCGCACAAACGTCCGACCATAGTGCATGGGCGTCTTTGTGGTTCCTTACCCGGTTGAACACATCTTTACAAAGGCCTCTAAATATGGTGTTTCTAGCCTTTGCATTCCATTTTTCATAGTTCAACTCATCGCCTTGTGGGTGTGCGGCATCCCGAGGTTTTGGGAAACCTTGTGAGGCGGCTCTAAGTATTCCAACATCTAGAGCTTCTAGGTACGCCTCCATACGAATTTTCCAATAAGGAAAATCATCCCCCTCAAAGATAGGAGGAGGTCCATCCCCGTGAGACATCTTTCACTAGGTGGTTAAGCCTAAATATGTGAGCACGAGGCTCGATACCAATTGAAAGGATCAAGATGCCCAAGAGGGGGGGTGAATTGGGCTAATTCTAAAATTCTTTGTAATAATTAAATCCTATGGTTAGCCTAATTAACCCCTTGTGCCTAAAAAGTATTTCTAATTGTTCTACCGCACAAAAGACTTGCAACCTAAGTTCCAATCCTACTCTAGCATGGCAATTCTATGAATATATAGACAAGAATTGAATTGCTCAAATTAAATGCTCAAAGTAAATGCTCAAAGTAAATAGAGAAGGAGGAACGTGGCGATGTTTTGCCGAGGTATCGGAGAGTCGCCACTCCCCACTAGTCCTCGTTTGAGCACCCGTGTAAGGGTGTTGCTCTCCCCTTGATCCGCGCAAGGATCAAGTGCTCTCAATGGGTTGATTCTTCGACACTCCGTCGCGGTGAATCACCCACAACCGCTCACAATGTGAGTTGGGTCATCCACAAGCTCTCTAGATGATCACCAAGCTCCCAATCACCACCAAGCCATCTAGGTGATGGCGATCACCAAGAGTAACAAGCACGAACTCTCACTTGACCACGACAAGCCTAATGAGAAGGGTGGATGCACACTTTGCTACTCTTGATCTCACTAATGAGGGCCCTCTTTGGGATTCTCAAATCTCAATCACCTCACTAGGACCTTGCTCTTCTTGGCACTCTAAGGTGTTTCTCAGCTGTTGGAATGAGCAAAAGTACCCCCACACACGAGTGGAGGTTCTATTTATAACACCGGCCAAAAAATGAACCATTATGTGCCTCTGCGGGGTGGCCAGATGCTCCGGGCATGTTGACCGGACGCTCTGGTCAGTACACCCCGAATTCCAGTGTTTATAGTGTGACCAGACGCTGGCCAGTGTCCGGTCAGCACTGACCGAACGCGTTTGGTCGTGATTTTCCCACTCTGGAACCTTACTAGAAACGACCGGACGCTGGCTCTCAGAGTCCGGTCACTTGACCTTCCAGCGTCCGGTTGCACTGAACGAAATCACCTTGATCAAATGAACTGATCGGACTCTGCGCTAGCGTCCGGTCGCTCCGAAGCCAGCGTCCGATCAGTATTTGACTCTCCATTCACTTCCAACTCTCGATCATACGTGAATGAAGTTTGCTCCATTGGATCTAAGGACTATGTAGGAGCTACCTAGTGCTAGTTTTAGCAAGTGTGCACCACACCTAACCCACTAGACTCACCTAGGTCAAGCTACCCATCCACACCCCCCTTAATAGTACAGCCAAAGGAAAAACAAAGTCCTAAACTACTCTAAGCGTCACTCCAACTCCAATCGACACTTAGAACTAGTCCATCCTTAACCTTGTCGTCCATCCTTTGAAAATCGAAACGATTTCCATCGTAGGGGCATGACCATCATTATAGCCCAATCGATCTCCATTACCGTGACCTAACTCAATTGCCTCTACAAAACACACGTTAGTCACAGTAAACTTGTATTGTCATTAATCATCGAAACCCAACTAGGAGCCTAGATGTTTTCACTGCCGCGACACAAAGAAACGAATATGAAGCAAATAACATTTTCATTGGTTTGACATAAGTTTAACATAACATAACCAAATAACCCCGCAAGTTTTGGACGCCAATATTCGTTTGACCTAACAAACTAAGACCCATGAGTGTAAGGATCCCTCGAACGCCTCTGTCTCTTCAGATTTGTTGGCAACACATTGGGAGTGTAGCCAATGTCGGTATGGTCGCATCGATGCTGCATACGGCTCGTACCCTGCAAGTATATGATACGCACGATTACTTATAATTCTTTATGATCGTTAGTTCATGGAGCCTACATATTTAAAGAAACTATCTTTGATAGTACCTGTGAGGCTCCTTGGGTACCAAGCGGGGCACCACCTAGCTGAGACATGTCGATCTCGTCCTACGGCCAATTGTCCCATTGGTCGTGCTATCTGCGGAAGCCTGGGGGGTCGTCGTCGTCATCATTGTTGTCCTCGTCGTCCTCGATTGCAGGGTCCTTCCCAGCGCTATGATGTGGTGGTGTACGCACCGCGAAAGTGGCACCTGTCATCGACTAAGAAGAGCCGGCTAGTGTCCTCAAAGAGGCTGAAGATGTGCCACCCGACCGCGCCGGGAGTGGCGATTCCTCATAAGGAGTGTCCATACAGCTCAGCTTCTGAGCTAGCTTCCTGCAATTTTTCTTCACCTTCTGCATAAATAGACGTTAAAATTAGTGCATTTCCCAAACACATATACACTAAAGAAACATTTTGGGAATGGACAAGTTTATGTTTACCTCCACAAAAGCTACGAGAACGCCTGGCCCCTGCCCTCTAGACTCGTGAAGCCGGAACGCTGCTTCGTTGGACAGCCTTGACAATTATGTCGCCTGGGTATAGAAACACGGTTGGACAGTTTTAGTACACATACTTAATACCAAAAGGATAACAAATTGTACCATTCAAGTATCTTACCACATATCTTTGAAGCGGGGCTCTCTGTAGCTGTGTGTCCTCCCTAGTGGTAACGTCATACACATCTTCGATGACATCTTCCTCTAAGTCCTCATCAATAACCTCCTTAGTGTATGGGGGCTTGATATGTGTCCTCGTAGACCTATGAAGCCACCGAAGGTACTCATCGAAGGTGTGCTGGTCGTGTGGAGGACCCACATGGACCTGATGTCGTACCCTGTTCTACCACAAATGGATGTGCGGGCTGTGTGTCACGCGCCAATCCTTGGTCTTGTACCTCTTTCTATGGTCATACCTACAACAAAACGATGTTAGTTGTACCACACACCTCTGAATTGTAGCATTGTTATTAATCGATAACGCACCTATGCAACCTTGGTTGGTGGAGTAAAGCGGTGGTGGGCAGCTTGTCATTCTTCAAATTGTCTGCATATCCGGATGGGCAAGTGAATCTCGACCACATAGAAGAAAATAAGAGGGACGTCATAGCGATACTCGTCTGACTCGTCCCTAGTGATAGGACTGAGATAGTCCTAGAGCTCTGGAGAATCCCAAGGACACCAATGCACCTAAAATTTCATAATTGAGTTAGGTTGTGATATAGTGTACATCGAAGAAGACACATGTATGATAGTAAAAAGAGCGTAACCTGATGCTATGTCAGGACGTCGAGACCGTCTGTGTACTCCTTGTACTTGTGCCACACATTCCCTCTAACTAACTGTGCTTCCGTCCAGATATACAGAGTTGTAGGGAGTGTTAGGGAGTGTATCCTGCCCGTTCCATGGCTGCATTGAACACGATAATGAATTAGCCATTAATAATCTCATCATATGTAACTGCCTCGAAGAATACAGTGAACGAAGTACTTACCGGTAAACCATTATTAAGGGCCTCCCAATGGGCAATCGTTCCCAACACCAAACCTAGAGTAGGTAGGAGCAATCCCCAAGGTTCGCATATCCTGAGGTGCGACGGCAGGCAACGTATAGCTGTCGATACATCCATGCCAGGACTACGCTGCCCCAGTTGTACACCGCTATGTTCTCCCATGGCTAGCGTAGTATGTCAAGGAAGATCCGCTGATGGTGTTGCTCGAGGCATCTGGGAAGAGGAAAGCACCAAGAAAGTGCTAGAGCCACACTCGAGCGAACCTGTCGATCAGAGCCTCCTCGAGCTGTGGATCCAAGTAATCAAAGTGCTCTGTGATCTAGGACGACAAAACACCGAAACTTTTCCTAAAATTGACCAAAGAAAATGAGACCAGATGGCTGCAGGAAAGTAATGCAAGTATTAAATAGGCTTGAATTACTCACTTATTTTTCTTGAAAGCCTCATCGTCCGGTGGAAGAAAGCCAGTAAACTAAGCCACCAGCTCCATCTAGTGATCGTTGTCAACTATCCCTATCACTAGAAGTCCCCCCAACCGAAGGCCTAAAATAGCATTCACGTCCTGCATGGTCAAGGTCATCTCGCCACAAGGTAGGTGGAACGTGTGGGTCTTAGGCCTCCACCTGTTATAAGAATTGAACGAATGTTAATTGACCTCAAATTTGTTACAAGAAAGTTTACGTACAAAGAATGCACTCACACCTGTCTACAGCTGCAGTAAGAAGTGCTGGGTCAAGGAGCGGAAGACCGTGGTTGACAACACGGACAAGCTCGAGGAAGCCGGCATGCCATATGTACGGCGCATAACGCTCGTCCCACTGGTGCGCCCTGGTGTGCGTCGTTGTCACTCAAGATGTGTGCTCGGTGCTGGTCGTCGTACTCCATCTCAAGAATGGGGTACAACGGGTGCTGCGTGGGAGGGGCCATCCTGTTACAAATTGATAAACAAATCGTTAGAGTATTCAAATTAACAAAATTCAAATTAACATTAGTAAGTACCGACATTTGTAAACTAGTATCTATACCCAAAATCCATTACTAAATAACTAACTATAAACTAAATAATAAATACATAATCAATCCCTAAACCCAAAATCATAACTATACTAGAACACATAAACTCAAACCTAAAAACTACCTACGTAAATCACAAACAAATTCACTAACCTAACTATCCTAAATCACTAACTATCCTAAATCAATAACAATCATAAAATCCTAACTATCCTAAATTACTAACTATCATAATTCACTAATTATCCTAAATCAATAATAATCAAAATAATATGAAATCGAGCGGGAGGTACCTTAAGAGTGGGCGGCCTTGATGCGCCGGCGTTAAAGTGGCGCTTGCCGGGCGGGCGGCGGAGCTGGCCGGGCGCGTGGCGGTGAACCTAATCGGCGTCTGCAAAAGGCTATGGCGAGCGGCACGCGCGCGGTTAGCGGCAAGATGGGCAGGGGCGGTGCAGCAGGCAAGCGGGGACAAGACGCGCGCGGTATTTATTAGAGCCTGCCAGCGCCACGAAGTCAGAGCGGCGGCACTGCGCGCTTAAAGTCGGTGGCGCGGCAGGCCCTGCCATGTCAACAGTCACCGAAACCGGTCGTCGCCATGTCAGCCCTCTGCCGCGCCACCATGCATGACGCAGCACAGGTCTTTGGCCGCGCCAGTGAAATAGGCGCGGCCAAAAGTGTTAGTTTAAAAAAACCCGATAGTGTTAAATTTAAAATTAGTTTCCAAAAATGTTAAAATTAAAAAAAAAAAAAATTTCCTCCCTACGCCACGCAGCGTAGCGCGCGCCATCTGCCTAGTTCTCCTAAATCCAGCAGGATTCGGAACTGATTCTTGCAACAGAAAGGAGAGTAAAAAACAAATCTCTCGGCAGTTGGCCTCATCAAAGTCTCT
Organism: Miscanthus lutarioriparius; assembly: GCA_904845875.1. NCBI lineage: Eukaryota > Viridiplantae > Streptophyta > Magnoliopsida > Poales > Poaceae > Miscanthus > Miscanthus lutarioriparius. Next base: position 96,968,047 of record CAJGYO010000003.1, on the reverse strand, counting down.
CCCTGATTTAGTGCCCATGGGCTCGATCAACTCGTTGAGAAGAGCTAGCTCTGCCTGACGACCAGCCGGAACTATTCCCTGCACCAAAGAAAAGAGTTATTTTACAGTAACGTTTGAACTTATCAGCCGACTTATCAGTTAGAATCTACAATATTTTTCTCTCATAATCAAAACAGCTTCAGCCGACTTATCAGCCGACTTTAATACCAGCCGAACATGCACGTTTATAGGATTGCACAAATGCATCACAACAGTATTTACTCACCACCTACTAATAAACAGTTAATAAGGTAGTCAGGGCTTATTATTATTATGCGTTGTTCAGGCGCTTAATTAGTTCAGTCTAGTGTTGGTGCCCCAGTGTCACTGGTAGTCATATCAAGTGGTTTGCCGGCAAGGTGAAGTTCAGAAATCTTTTAGGCCCCATTCAGTTAGCCCCGTTCTGGGCCGTTCTTTGCGTGGAACCGTTCCGACGTGATATAAATTGTCGAAGGAAGCGTGTGGCTGGGAATCGTTCCCATCCAACCCAACGAGGCCTTAACAAGATACGAAGCAGCAGCAACATGGTTGGGCATGTAGCTGGCGTGCATAGCTCCATTAGTGTGCCGTACAGAATGTTCACTTGGCTGAAGAAAATCCACGGATATCTTCATAGAAGCATAACAAGTTGAACGGATCAACAATAACTAGAGAGCAAGGTTGAATAGACTAAACCTGAATTCCCGGTCAGCTAGGACTAATTTTCAGGTACCCTTAAGAAGGGAATTAACAAGAGCTACAAATTTAGCCCACCGATTCTAGGATACGATTTTACCACTTGTGTAGAGAAGTGAGGTGAATGTATTTACCGATTCTAGGATACGATTTTCCGATTTATCCCGGCCTTCCTAGCAAGGAGATCTAGCTGAGAAAAAAAACTAAAAAGTTATGTTGACACCAATTAGGATCACACACCAGCTAGGGTTGCCATGCTCGACATTGCACACGACCTATCGCGCATAACAAGCAACCCCAAGATTAGCAAGACCGATTGGTTAGGCCGATTTGGATCCTGTCCTTCTCCGATAGAACTCAAGAACACATCTCAGAAAGACCCGTCGGAGAGATAATGCACGCCGATGTTGTCCTAGGATCGGCAAGAGTGCAAGGCCACCTCGAATGCCGTCGAATCTCCCGGAGAGACGAGCCGAACAACACGGGATTGGAAAAGTTAGGGAAAAAGATAATAAATTTGATATTTAATCAATTCGACGCTTGGATCTTTCAATCGGCCATGTACCCCTTATTTTATAAGGAGTAGGGAGTGGTCTTATCCTGTTAGAAAACCAATGTGGTATTATTCTTATGTCGCTTTATAGAGTTTTTCATAGACTGAGCAAAAAGGCCAATTCTAAATTGACCTAGGCCCAATTTGGTTGTCAACATATGCCCTCTCTTTCTAGGTGGGCTTTATTCGAACCTGAAAACATGAAGCACCAAATAGCAACGATATCCTACTCATGAATTACTTGACAATCTATTAAGGGCGATGTATAACATCGGCCATTTTTGTTTTAAGGGCGATACATGTATCGACCATTGTTTGGTTAATACTTCAGGTTTCTTGCTAGACACTTGGGAAATATTTTTCGAATACCTTTAGTTACTATAGGGAGACGATCACCTTGCAACGTCTCTAGCATTTATGAATTACCGAATATCACTTTGATCACCTTAAACGGACCTTTCCAGCTTGGTGACCCCTTGCCGAACTTATTGCTCTTAGAATAGTTTTCTACACTAAGTCCCCAACTTGGAACTACTTGCTTCTCACCTTCTTATTATAGGCCCGGGCAAATCAAGCTTTGTCCCTCTCAATTTTCTTTAGAGCTTGTATCCTCCTGTCAGTCACCTCGTCATTGTTGTCTATTATCATATCAACCTCCTTAGTAGCACCATGCCTAGAGATGCGATGTGCCCATAGAGCCTCAGACAAGACTTCATGCCACCTTGTAGGTTTGTCCTCAACCTTCTTCTTGATTAGCTTGATCAAAGTCTTATTGATCAATGCTCTATAACATGAAAACTTGAACCAATAATGCTCACTCAAATTGTACATAACTAATTCTGACTTTTTTAGGAAAACTTGAATAGATTTCTAAGTTGCTTTTTGTTCCAACTATTAGAGTGTGCAGCGGATTCGACCCGGTTTGCTATACCCACGAGCTGGTGCCTCCTTAGGCTCAGGTCCGCTAGAATCTAACACAACCAATGTCTTAGTCCTAACTCCACTCAAAAGACTAGCCTAATAAATGAGGGCCACCGCCGTCTTATATGTTGTACTGTCCCACCATCAATTTCTGGTGTGAGACTAAATCTAACAATCTCCCCCATCACACATCGAGGCTAACTTTTGAAAGCTCTAGTTTGGTTTTGGTGAATTGATGAAACCCTAAGTGCTAATCCTTTGCTCTAAGTGATCATGAGATAGGATGGCACATTCCAAGTGATGGAGCAAGTGGTGAAGATCATGTTGATGGTGGAGGCCATGGTGATGATCAAGGGCTCAGACTTGGAAAAGAAGAAAGAGAAAAACAAAAAACTCAAGGCAAAGGTGATATCCATAGGAGCTTTTGTGTTTTGGTGATCAAGACACTTAGCGAGTGTGATCACATTTAGGATAGATAGCCATACTATTAAGAGAGATGAAACTCGTCGTGAAATGCGGTTATCAAAGTGCCACTAGATATTCTAACTCATTGCATATGCATTTAGATTCTAGTGAGTGCTAACACCCTTTCAAAATATTTGTGAAAATATGCTAACACACATGCACAAGGTGATACACTTGGTGGTTGGCATATTTGAGCAAGGGTGGTGAAGTTTGGGGTCAAAAGGAGAAGTCTCGAAGTGACCGGACTCTGCCTCAGGTAGTGACCGGACCCTGACCCCGCGTCCGGTCAGTGGCGCGCAGTGAAGGTCGCCCTCGGTCCTTTGACTGAACACTGCATAGTAAAAGTGACCAGACGCGCAGGGCCTGCGTCCGGTCAGGTGATGACGTACGCTGACGTGAGCTTCTACGCGATCTAGAGAGGATCGGACTTAGGGCTGCATCCGGTCACCCCTGAACGGACGCGTCCGGTCATGATTTTTCCTCTCTAGATCCTTACTGGAAATGAACTGATGCTGAGTTACCACGGGGAGCGGCGTGTCCGGTCGCTGGGTGATGGCACACGCGCGCACGTGAGCAGGTGTGGCACCGACGCCTCCGGTCCTGATCAAGCGTCGTGCCCGGTCATCACTTAGGCGCTAGCACGGCAGAACTAGCCGTTGGGATCGGGCGGTCATCATCAAACGCAGGGGACACTTGGACGGCAATCGGCGACCGAACGCTGGGGCTGGTGCGTCCGGTCGCCCCAAAACCAGTGCTGATAGGGGGCTAACGGCTCTATTCCTTTGGGCTCTCTATTTAAGTCGTGTGGCCGTCTCTTACTCACTCTTTTGGCCATTTTCATTGACATAGCAACCTATTGAGCTAAGCCAAATCCCTCACACTCATCTCTATTATTGATTCATCATCTTTGTGAGATTGGGAGTGAATCCAAGTGCTTTGCTTGAGTGATTGCATCTAGAGGCACTTGGTGATTGTGTTTCGCTGTGGATTTCACTTGTTTTTCTTGGTGGTTGCCGCCACCTAGACGGCTTGATGCAGTGAGGATCGTCGAGCGGAAAAAGGTGATTGTCTCCGGCTCCGATCGTGGTGATTGTGATAGGTTCTTGACCTTTCCCTGGCGGAGAGCCAAAAGGTACTCTAGTGGATTGCTCATAGCTTGTGGATCCCCATCTTATGTTGGTTGTGCGGCACCCGATTGCGGGTTAGGCATGTGATGCCTATTAGTGCATGAACCTCCAAGTGGGTGAATCGCTAGAACGAGGACGTAGCTTGCCGGCAAGCAAGTGAACCTCGGGGATAAATTATTGTGTCATCTTGTCCCAATGATTTCTTGGTATTCATTATGATTGATTAATTGATCCTCTCTTGCCACGGCGGTATAAACATCACATCCCCTCTCTTGTATTTACTTTCCTAGTGTAGTTATGCTCTTTAGTGTAATTAGTTTTGAGAGCTAGCTTGTGTCTCGTCTAGTGGTTAGTGAGGCTCTTTAGTTAGTCTTTGAGAGCTCACTAACTTAGTGATAGTGACCTAGTATTGTGTGCATAGAGACTATAGTAACTAGAATTATGGTAGGTAGCTTGCATTTTTAGTAGGCTAGCTATCGATGTTTGACCACCGATAGCCTGCCATGGGGGTACCCGGGGCAGTATGTTCGGGCTTCAGCGTATGCGGAACTCGATGGTAAACGCAAGAGACAGTCGATTTATCCTGGTTCGGACCCTCGATCGCTGATCGAGTAATAGCCCTACGTACAGTTGGCGTTAGCCCTTGCGTTGATTTGATTGTCTAGAGTTGTGTTGTTATAAAAGTTGTCCCTGTCTCTAGAAACCCTACCCTCCTTTATATAGTCAGGAGGTCAGAATCCTAATCGGTTTACAATGAGAGTTCCTAGTAGGATTACAGAATAATACTACTACTAAGATTACATGGGGAGAATCCTAATTAGACTAGATCCTCTCTCTTCCTTGCGGGGTATCCCATGGGTCCCGCGCCGATAAGCCCCCGAGCACTTCATGGTTGAGCTCTGGAAGCCTCGTCTTGTTCTTTCAGGTCTTGCTGAGCAGGAACAAGCGTCGTTCGAGTGCTTTCTTGAGCGAAACCGTGTAGCGCTTTGTGAGATCTTCGTGTGGTGTGTACCTTTTTGAAGAAAAAAGTACTCCCCTTTGGGTGTAGCCCCCGAGCCTCTTGCTATTTGGTACAAGGAGCGGGAGGGTCTTGTCTTGAAATCGCTCTGATCCTTCAAAAAGAACTCGGATATAGCTTGGTCTAGCTTCTTTTTGTCATGAGTCCTTGAAGTAGTTTTGTCTTGAAGAAGTCTTCTTGGTGACATGCGCTTTTTCGAAGAAAAAAGTGCACTCACTGAGTGTAGCCCCTGAGCCTCTTGCTGTTTGGAACAAAGAGTTGGAGGGTCTTGAATCTTATGCTGTTTGAAAATTGCTGTCTTGAAGAAGCCTTTCGAGTGATGTGCGTTTTTTGAAGAAAAAGTGCACTCACTGAGTGTAGCCCCCGAGCCTCTTGCTGTTTGGAACAAAGAGTTGAAGGGTCTTGAGTCTGATTTGTTCAAGGAACTAAAATCTTCCCCTGTTGCAGCCTCTGAGCATTTATCCGGGTTCTTTGATTCAAAAAGAACTCGGATGCATTGTCTTGGCGTATTCCTGGTAGTCTGTTGTTTGGAACAAAGAGTCTCTTGCTGTTTGGAACAAAGAGTTGGAGGGTCTTCAATCTTATGCTGTTTGAAAATTGCTGTCTTGAAGAAGCCTTTCGAGTGATGTGTGTTTTTTTGAAGAAAAAATGCACTCACTGAGTGTAGCCCCCGAGCCTCTTGCTATTTGGAACAAAGAGTTGGAGGGTCTTGAGTCTGGTTTGTTCAAGGAACTGAAATCTTCCCCTATTACAGCCTCTGAGCATTTATCCGGGTTCTTTGATTCAAAAAGAACTCGGATGCATTGTCTTGGCGTATTCTCCGGTAGTCTCTTTGTTTGTCGGTGTAGTTGTATGGTGGTTGTTGAGTGTAAATGTTGCTGTTCACGGGTTGTCTCTGCGTTGGCATATTCTTCCGAATATGCTCGTCTTAATCTTATTCCTTCTACTTTGAGTCTTCCATTATTGAGTCCTGTCTTTTCACTGTGTCCTTTGTTAGGCTTGTTTTGTTGGTGCTCCTAGTCCATGTGCGCCGCTCCTTCGATCTATAAATACCCTCCTGAGTGCTGTTTTCATTCATTGAACATTTTGTTGCTTGTTCTAAAGCCTCCGTAGTCATAAATATGGTAGTTTGTGAAGTAGAGCAGCCCCCGGGCGTATTTTGTACTTCCTGTGCATCTTGTCGTAGCTAGAGGAAGTCTTGTGATAGGGATTAGAGGTAGACTAATCCCACAGCGGTTTCATACTTGGAAGTACATGGCGGTAGTTGGAGGAAGTCTTATGACGTGGGATGCTTTCCTTCATCCAACAGTTCTAGGTTGATCCTCGATGCCTGTCTTGAGACTGTCCGGTGCAGATCAACACCATATCTAGTATCACATCGGACTTGGGTAGACAGATGCCTGCCGACTTCCCCTGGTCTATGTTGTCCCGCCGTGCTGCTGATTTCCGCCTTGGATGCACTGCATCCATCCTTTGAAGAAAACAGTGTAGCCGAGTGCGGTTTGTTCTACCGAGTAGCAATTTGGAACACGTAGTCGTTCCAGAACCTAGTCGTCTCCGGGCTCCTTTTTGCTACCTTGCCTGTCATAGTACCAAGTTCGTTGGGTCTTGTAAGATGTGTAATCTTGTATATCTTTTCAAGTCATTTGTAATGGAATGAATCTTGTCTTCTTAGTTGTCACTCTATATCCTGCTGATGTCCTGGTTGTTTTTGGGATTCCCGAGTTCTTTCTATAAGGACCGGGTTGTTTTGCTCCTTGTGAGATAACCTTTCATTGCTTCATGGTTGATGAGTTCTTTTTGTAGCAATATGATAGCTCCGCCGTTTTGTTGGATGGATAAGTTCGAAATCTACCCGTTGAACTGTACTGTTATGTGGATTTGTGCCTTTCGTCATTTTAGCTGTGTCTGTAAATGGACCGTTGCGTTCCCACACCGTGTTTTAACGGGCCCGGTGGGCCGTGTTTTACTTCTCTAAATTCTATTTAAAGGCCTTTCATCTTTTTCTTCTTTACTATTCCGCTTTTGCCTTGAAACCCTAGCTTTCAGAAATCCATCGTCGCCATTGTCGCCGTCACCTGAGCGCCGCCGCCTTAGTCTTATCTTTCCCTAGTGCCTTTTTGCTTCCGCTAGTACATGGGTAGGAAGAAAACCGCGAGCAAGTCTCAGGCAGCCTTCATGGACGAGGAGTCATCACTTTCCGTGATTGAGAACCAAGAGTTCGTGGCCATGAGGGCTGCCCAGAAGGCTTGGCCGGCTCCGATGACGACTGAAGACTAGCTTTGGGAGCTTGTCAGCGATGGTTTGATCCAGAGCAAGGACATTGATGAATGGAGAGCTCTAGGCAAGCATCGGGTCCCTACTCTAGGTCCTGGTGAGATCATTCTTTTCGTCTCCATCATCCGTGCTGGACTTTGCCTTCCTACTTCCGCCTTCCTTCATCAATTTCTCAGCTATTTTGGGATTAGCCTGAATCATCTTGCTCCCAATGTAATCCTTCACCTTTGAGTCTTTGTTCATCTTTGTGAAACTTTTCTTGGAATTCCCCCTTCTCTTTCTCTCTTTCGCTACTTCTTTCGTCTAAAACCCCAACCCCGCCGTGAAGACATCAGTGTTCTTGGTGGCTGCGGAATTCAGTTTCGCTAGGGTCTTAAGAGCAAGTTCTTTGACTATGACCTGGTTGATTCTGTTAGGGATTGGCGTGCCGACTGGTTTTACGCCGCCAATTTGATTCCTCCTCTTGCTGTTCACTCTGGATCTGGTCCCTTGGTTAATGACCGATGGGATAAGAACCCTATGATGACGGCTGAGGTTCAGGTGATCCAGCCATTTCTTGATAGGATAAGTACTCTGAAACAGCAGGGCTTGACCGGCTTTGGTATTGTCTCGAGCTTTCTTCGTCGTCGTGTTTAACCTCTGAAGGAGCGAGAGAACTTTGGCTTCGAGTACTCTAGGGCTGAGGATCTTCACGCATGGTCCCTGCCCTTGAGTTGACCGACGAGGAGGTACTCGAGCATCTCTAGAAGATACTGAAAGGAGCGAGCGTTGTCCCGCTTACTGTCTCCGAGTACTCTGCAAACAACCCACCTCCAGCTGTAAGTCGTTTTCTCTTCGTGCGGGTACTTTCTGTATTTCTTTTGTTGTAGCCATTTTTGCTTAATTTTTCTTATCTTGTCATTTTATTCTTTTTGTAGGAATTGGGGCGCAACTTTGTTGACCCATCCCCCTTGATGTCCTCCCTTCCATGGTGAATACTGGGGAGAACCTTGCTGGGGCTTCTATAACCAGTAAGTTCCAAATCACCATAGTGTTTCCTGGAGTTTCTTCTGGAGTTGTTGATGTATATGAAGAATATGTTCCTCATCCAGTCCCTCGAGGTCCTTGTAGCGTCTTGAAGTGGGGGCGAGCGGATGGTTCTTCATCTGGTTTACCTGCTTCCAAGAAGTCTCGCCAGTCGAGTACTCATCCAGGTACTCCAGTTATAGGTAGCGTGCTCCTAGGTGAGCATATTAATATGTTTGGTCTTTCTGTTATTTATTTGTGCCTTTGACCGAGTTCTTTTCTCTCTTTTTTTAGATGGCGTTGTAGCTGTCTTGCTAGAGACTAAGGAAGATGAGGACAATAATGTGCCCCTTATTACGTGTCGATGAGTTGTTTACTTGTGTTTCTTTTGTTGAGCACTTCTTCTTGTTCTAACTTCGTCCTTGCTCTTTTTTGTAGCAAGCGGTCATTGGGCTCAAGTTCTTCTGGGGTTCTAGTATCAACCATGCCACCCCCATCGCAGGGTGGTGGTGATGTTTTTGCAGCCATTGTTCCCCCTGCGAGGTCTTCTTTTTGTTTTACGAAGAAGAAGATAGCTGGGTGAGTGAATTCTGGTTTCGTCTCTTTGCTTCTGTTCTCCTTTTCTCTTGTTCTCATTGGCGAGTTTCTTTATCAACTTTTAGGCCTTCGTCTTCTCTCGACCCTCCGTCGACTTCTTGCTAGCCCTCTGGTGTGCCACCGAGTACTGAGCCTCAGGACTCGGAGTGCACGGTCAACAAAGTGGTTGCAGGGGAGACAAGATTTTCTGGTGATGATACTGCTGCTGACTTGGTTGCCCCGGAGGTGACCATGGCCATGGTGGTGGATTCATCTAGGGAGGTAGCCAGTGACTTCCCATGATGTGTCCCTGATCTTGCCTTCTCTGCATCGGCCGTCTTCTCCTTCCGCTCCTCTTTCTACTGAAGATGTGGTTCATCAATTTGATGTCACTCATTGGTTGTCAGAGTTGATAGCTTCTTGGGGAGACTTTGCGACCTTTGCAACTTCTTTTGGAGAAAAACTCCAAGTAAGTTTTCTAAAGTTCTTTCTTTGGATGTTCGTCTTTCTCCTGTTCTTATGCCTTTTTTCTCTCTTTCTTTTTGTTCAGTCCTTCTCTCGGGACCATACCGGCTTCTTTTTCTCGTCGGAAACTGAGAAGAAGTTGTCTTCTGAGTCGAGTGACCTGAAGACAGAGCTTGATCTCTGCCAGGCCGAGATGGAGGCTGAGCGTCAAACGCATCAAAAGGAGGAACAAGCTCTTCATGCCTAGGTTGTTGAGGTCGAGAAGCAGAGGGATGCTGCTCTCCAGGAGGCTTTAAAGAATTCAGAGGCCATGAAGAACTTGGAGGCGACGAAGAAAGAGTGCAATGGTATTGCGGGTTCTTTTTGTTTTCTTCTATATTCAAACTTTCCTTTCTGCTAACTTGTTGTTTGGTGCCCTGTCCAGCTCTCCGAGTTGAAAAGCAGAAGCTCTCGGAGGGTATTGATGAAATAAAGACTCTTGTTCATTCTAGTCACAACAAGGCTGAGGAGGTAATTACTCATGCTGAGGAAGAACTCGTGCTTGCTAAGTTGATTAGGCGTGGAGCTGATAGAGATCTTGTGCAGGCCCAAAAAACTATTGAAGACTTATCTGGCAAGTTGGCGACGGCTACTGAAAACTAGAAAGCTTTGTGGAAATCCTTTCGTTCAGTAGCCGATATTCTCCGAACTCCAGCGGATGATGGGCAATCTTGGGCTCAGTTAATTCCTTGAATTCCGACTCGTTTCCAAGAGTTCGTGAAGAGGTGCGCCCAACTGTGTACCAAGAATGTCCTGGCCTAGGTCCGGGTTCTTGCTCTAGAGGCGTCTTTGTCCAAGATAGCAGAGGAAGCCGATAGTCAAGAATACATTGATGTCGCTGAGAGGATGGAGCCTGAGGTCAAAGACTTAGCCAGTAGAATTGTAGATAATCTTAATATTGTTATCTCTTCTCCTAATGATGACGCTTGAATGTAATTGATCTTTATTCTCCAGCTTCTGTAATAAGATACTATACTGGTTTTTTAATGAAGATCCTTTATCTTTGTTGATGTCTTCTTCGTTTGGATGTCTAAGCCTTGCTTATTCTTTAAATGAGTTGTCCAAGCAATCAGAATTTTCTCCGAGTAGTTGTTTGTTCTGGCTTTCATCTGTGTTGTGCAAATTGCTCGGTGTATGTAGGTTGTTGTCTTGACAAACTTTCTTGATCTGTTGGTTGCTTGTCTGGTTTCCGTCTGCGCCGTGTAAACAACTCGGTATAGATCATTGTCTTGACAAACTTTCTTGATCTGTTGAGTGCTTTGTCTGGCTTTCGTCTGCGCCGTGTAAACAACTCGGTATAGATCGTTGTCTTAACAAACTTTCTTGATCTGTCGAGTGCTTTGTCTGGCTTTCGTCTGCGTCGTGTAAACAACTCGGTATAGATCATTGTCTTGACGAACTTTCTTGATTTGTCGAGTGCTTGTCTAGCTTTCGTCTACGCCGTGTAAACAACTCGGTATAGATCATTGTCTTGACAAACTTTGTGTTCTCGGGTATCTTTAGTGTAGCCCCGAGCCTCTTGCTATTTGGAACAAGTAGCTGGAGGGTCTTGTCTTGGAATTGCTCTGATCTATGCTCAGGCTTAGTTTTAGTCATTTTGTTCGGGTGTTAGCTTTTTAGCTACCCTCATCGACGAGCTCAAGCATCTTTTCAGCTATTTTGCTCTCGGCCGGGATGCTCAGGCGTGTTTTCAGCCATTTTGCTTTTTGTTTCGGGTGTTAGCTTATTAGCTACCCTTATCAGCGGGCTCAAGCATCTTTTCAGCTATTTTGCTCTCGGCTGGCAGACTCAGGCATGTTTTAGCCATTTTGCTCTTTGGTTTGGGTGTTAGCTTATTAGCTACCCTCATCAGTGGGCTCAAGCATGTTTTCAGCTCTTTTGCTCTTGGTCGGCAGGCTCAGGCATGTTTCAACCATTTTGCTCTTTGGTTCGGGTGTTAGCTTATTAGCTACCCTCATCGGCGGGCTCAAGCATCTTTTCAGCTCTTTTGCTCACGGCCGGTAGGCTCAGGCATGTTTCAGCCATTTTGCTCTTTGGTTCGGGTGTTAGCTTATTAGCTACCCTCATCGGCGTTTTTGGCCGGAATGCTTATTGAAGACAACTCGGAGAAAGTCATAGCAAGACGTATGTTGTGTAGAAAGGCCATCTTTATTGATCATGAATGTTGATAAGCCATAATACATGTGTCATCGATGGACATTATCTGTATTGATCATGGACGTTGATCCCTTGCGGCTTGAATATATATTCTTTCTTGAGTTGTTTTCACGCGTAGAATCTTCTTAGTTGGCTGATGTGCCATGTGTTGCTGACTTCTTTTCCATCCTCGGTTGTCAACGTGTATGTGCCTGGTCCGATGACTATTGTGATAATAAAAGGACCTTCCCATGGACTGAGTAGTTTATGGTGTCCCTCAGTTTTTTGTATTCTTCTTAGCACTAGATCTCCGATTTGGAGTGATCGAGGTTGGGTACTCTTGTTGTAGTGGTGTCTTAAACCTTATAGGTATCTTGCTGATTGAAGGGTTGCGTTTACTCTGACTTCTTCTGAGCTGTCGAGTTCTAATCTTCTGGTGTGTTCTGCTTCTCCATTGTCATACTGTTCTATCCTTAGTGATGTCCAGATCAAGTCGGCAGGTAGTACGGCTTCTGACCCGTAAACTTGGAAGAAGGGTGAGTAACCGGTGGCTCTGCTTATTTGAGTTCGTAGCCCCCATACTACTTTGGGTAGTTCTTCAATCCATTTGGATCCATAGTCTACTAGTTCTTCATACAATCTTGGCTTTAATCCAGCTAGTATGAGTCCATTGGCCCTTTCTACCTATCCGTTGGCTTCTGGATGTGCGACTGACACGTAATCTATGCTGAAGCCGCAGTCCTATGCCCAACTTTTGAATTCTATAGCTGTGAAGGGAGAGCCCAAATCTGTGATTATTCGATTGGGCATGCCGGATCTGTGCATAATGTCTTGGATGAACTCTACTGCTTTGGCTATGCTGTATTTTGCGAGTGGTTTGTATTCAATCCACTTGGTGAACTTTGTCAATTGCTACGAAGATGTACTCAAAACCGCCCTTTGCTTTCTTGAGAGGTCCTACTTGATCCAACGCCCAGCAAGAGAAAAGGCCAAGCGGGTGGGATGTAGATAAGGTTGTGAGCTGGTACATGAGGTTGTCTTGCAAACATTTGACAGCCTTTGCATTTTCTGACTAGTTCTTCCGCGTCTTTCTGAGCTATTGGCCAGTAGAATCTGGTGCGGAAAGCTTTGTCGACTAGTGTTCTTGAAGCGGCATGATTTCTGCAGCAACCTGAGTGTATTTCATCTAAGATCTCTTTGCCTTCTTCAAACGAGACACATTTTTTAGTACTCCGACGATGCGGCGGCTCTTCAGAGAGCTTGTCACCCACTATGACATAATTTTTGCTTCTCGCGAACAACTCGGGTAGCTTCCTCTTTATCTCTGCGGCAACTTATTCTCTTTGATATAATCAATAAAAGCTGTGTTCATGAAGTGTTGATTACCGAATCTAGTTGCCTTTGGCTATGAGTTCGGGGTTGTCTCACCGGGTTGTTTGATAGAAAGAGCCGATAACTCCTCTATGAATACTTTGGGTGGGACCTTTGCCCTGTCTCGATCCGAAGCTTGGCGAGGACATCTCTTACTAACATTGGAAATCGCAGAAGACATGTAGAATTTCTAATCCTTGGAAATGTTTTTCAAGTTTTCGGATTTCAAAGCAGAAGCACCCATATTTTCTTTGGTGCAATCCCAATCTTTCGTTGACTTGGTTGATGACTATTGCCGAATCGCCAGATCTGAGTAATCGCTTGATTCTCGAGGGTAATTGCCACTCGTAGCCCATAGATGAGAGCCAGTACTCTGCTTCATTGTTGGTAGCTTGCCATAATATCTGAAGGACATACTTGAGTTATTTTTTCCATCATCGGAGAAATTAGGAGAACGCCTTGCATCGGCTCCGCCTAGCTTGAGTAATCCATCAAAGTACATCTTCCAATTGGTCAAGGATTGTATTTGACATAGGTTGTTGAATCTCGTCCACTCGACAACAAAATCGGCAAGGCCTTGAGATTTAATTGCTTTCCGTGGGGTAAAATCGATGTTGAGAGCACCGAGTTCAACCGCCCACTTAGATATGCATACTGTTATGTGTCTCTGTTGTGTAAGATGTCTCCGAGTGGGAAATCTATCACCACGGTAATCTTGTGGCTTTCAAAATAGTGGCGAAGCTTGCATGAAGTGATCAGTAGGGCGTAGAGTAGTTTTTGCACATGCGGGTACCGGATTTTTGATTCTGACGGTACTTCGCTGATGTAGTATACTAGGCATTGTACTTTATACACTCGCCCTTCTTCTTCTCTTTCTACTACTATCGCCAGGTCGACTACTGATGAGAAGTTGCCGCAAATACAAAGATCATGTCTTCGTCTTTCTTTGGAGGTGTGAGAACTGGTGAGGAGGTGAGGTATGCCTTAAGTTTCTTGAAAGCTTCATTAGCCTCTTCCGTCCACTCGAACTTGTCTATCTTCTTTAGTAGTTTAAAGAAAGGTAACCCTTTTTCACCGAGTCTTGAAATGAAACGATTGAGTGCCGCCATGCAGCCTGTTAGTTTTTGCACATCTTTGACGCTTCGAGGAGGGCCCATCTCTGTTATGGCTCAAATTTGCTTGGCGCTTGCTTCGATTCCACGATGACTGACCAAGAATCCGAGTAGTTGTCCTAAAGGAACTCCGAATACACACTTGTTTGGGTTCAATTTCCACCTCCACCTTTTCAGGTTCTTGAAGGTTTGTTTTAAGTCTTCAATCAGTGTATCTAGGTTCTTTGTTTTTACAACCATGTCATCCACATATGCTTCTACATTTTCGCCGATCTGATCACCAAGGCACGTTTAGATAGCTCTTTGGTAAGTGGCTCCAGCATTCTTGTGTCCAAATGACATGGTCTTGTAGCAGTAGGCACCGAACGGAGTGATGAAAGATGTCTTCCTCTGGTCTTGTTCTTTTAATGCGATCTGGTGATATCCTGAATAGCAATCAAGAAAGGATAATACGGCAGATCCTGCTATTGAATCAACCATCTGATCAATGCGTGGTAGCCCGAACGGATCTTTCGGGCAGTGTTTGTTGAGATCTGTGTAGTCGACACACATGCGCCACTCGTCCATATTCTTTTTCTGTACTAGAACTGGGTTTGCTAGCCGATCTGGATGAAGGATCTCTCTGATGAATCCGGCTGCCATTAGCTTTGTGATTTCTTTTTTAATCGCTGCCTTCTTGTCAGGTGAGAACCGTCGTAGCCGTTGCTTTACAGGCTTGGAGCCTTTATTGATATCAATTCTGTGCTCAGCCAACTCTCTTGAGACACCTGGCATGTCGGCCGGCTTCCAAGCAAAAGATATCTTTGTTGTCCCAAAGAAAGTTGGTGAGCATGAGTTCCTATTTTGCCGATATGTGAGCACTGATGGTTGCCGTTTTGGCGGGATCACCGGTTCCCAGGTCGATTTGCTTGATGTCGGCTTCTTTTGGTGGTGCTAGGATGCTGGGCTTTTTAGCTAGTATCTCTAGTTCTTCTGGGCTCAGCTCCGTGGCAATAGCAGCTATTTCTTTTCTATCATTGGTTGCTTGTGTTTTTGCTGCAATTTGAATTGCCTGAACATCGCAGTCAAAAGCGCGCTTCAAATCACTTCGTAAGGAGAGGACTCCGTTAGGCCCTGGCATCTTTAGCAATAGGTACGGGTAATGTGGTATTGCCATGAATTTTGCCAGTGCTGGGCGTCCGAGGATTGCGTGGTATGATGATTCAAAGTCTGCAACTTCAAACTTGATGAACTCTGTGTGGTAGTTTGAGGGAGTTCCAAAAGTAACTGGTAGAGTGATTTGTCCAAGTGGCATGGCTGCCTTGCCGGGTACTATCCCATAAAAAGGTGTACTTGTTGGTGTAATTATCCTGGCGACTTGTAATCCCATCTTCCTTAGAGTTAATAAAAAAATGATGTTGAGTCCGGCTCCTCCATCAATTAGTACCTTTGTGACAGTCATACCGGCGATAGTTGGATCTAGAACCAGTGGGTAATGACCTACGTTTCCTACGCTAGTCCATTGGTCTTCTCTTGAAAACTGGATCGGATATTGTGGCCAATTGAGATATCTTGGAGTAGCCGGTTCTGCTGCCATGATGGTTCGAAGAGCTAACTTTTCTTGGTGCTTGCTTATGGAATCTGGGGCCCCGGCGAAGATTACTGCTACTGTTCCCCTGGATTTTTGGAATCCCTGGTCTTCGGGGTTGTCTTCATCTTTTTTCTAATTGTCTTCTTTAGTGCTCCCCTCACTATCTTTTCTTATATATCGTTCATTGAAGGTGTAGCAATTTCCAATGGTGTGCTTTCCTTTAGGGTGCAATGGGCAATGCATGCTTTCAATGTCGTCATACCTTCTGGGTTTGGAAAACTTCCTTGATTTATCAGTTACCGCTATGGTGTTGTCTGGTCCACGTTTTCTCTCTCGGTGTCTGTTGTTTCGATGATTTTGCTTATCCGGGTTGTCTCGGTTGCTTCTTTCCAGGAACCTTTCTCGTGTCTTCTCCTCCGTAGTAATCATTTTTCTACTGTGCGTCTGAATTCTTCATTGTTTCTCAGGTTCTCTTTGCAGAAATCCTGAAACTGCCACCTAGCCATGATTCCATGAGAGAAAGCTTCGATTACTTCTCGTTCGGTGATGTCATGTACTTGGGCACGTAGTTCGCCAAATCATCGATAGTAATCTCTGAGACTTTCGCCTCCTTACTGCTTGAGTCCCTTTAGTTCTGCGTGGGTGATTGGGTGCGTAATGATACCCGTGAAATTTTCACAGAAAGCTCTTTACAAGTCCTCCCAATTTTTGATTGACCCTGGATTCAATTTGTCGAACCATTGGAGGGGCATGGTTTCTAGGGCCATAGGAAAGAACAAGGTCTTGATGTCGTCGTCTCCTCCAACCAGTTCAATCGATTGTGAGTAGATTCTAAGCCACTGCCTTGGTTTGGTCTTGCCATCATATTTAGAGTGGTTGGACGGTTTGAACTTGTGCGGAAGTCGTATTGAAGCAAGTCTGTTTGCAAAATAGGGGAATCTATCGTGCGTTCCGGCTTCTTTGAATTCCGATTCGACACCTCCTTCTGGCCAACTGTTGTTTTGATGAGAGTAATCCTATGAGGTTGTCTGGGCAGGCGCCATGCTTCTAGTCTTTCTTGGTTGTTCAACTCGGTGGCTCTGACTATGGTCCCTTCTACTTTCTCTGTTATGACTTCCACTTGGTCCAAGTCTCTCGAAAGCGGACTTTCTTTGATTTTTATCTTCTTGCCTATGGGTCGTTGATCTGGCGGGTAGTCTTGAGTGGGTCCTTTCTTCATGCATCCTCAGGGCTGCCGACCGGAGAAAATCCTGGAGCTGTTCTTGTTTTTCACTGGGATGTGAGGTCGCTCGGATTTCTTCTAATGTTTCTCGGATCTTATCGTAGGGTGTATTTGCCGTGCGTCTTTCTTCGACTTCTCGTTGTGATTTTCTTCTATCGTACTCGGCCAATTCTGACTCATATCTGATCCAAGCTTCCTTGCGCTGCCTAGCACGGTGTTGGCGTCCTTGCTTCAACTTGTTTTTTCTTTCTCTGGCTTGTTTCTGATTCTCAGTCTCACCATCGTAGCCCTAGGCAAAGGGTGATATGTTGGATTCTGATTCATCCGATGACCTGACATCGGGTGCTTCTGGGGGGACCAATGGTGATCGAGGACGGCGAACCATGAGTACTTCCCGTGCGTGAACTGTTCTGTTATTGGCGTTAGTTTCCACACTGTCGGAGTTGCTGATAACTTTAGTAGAGGCCTCAAGGTCGCAGATCGATTCTCCTTCTTGGTAGGGTAGAATTGCCGTTGTCATCGTGTCGACCAGTCGGGTACTGCTATCCTCAGGAACAGAGCCCGGCTAGTGGACGATGCAGTCTTGAGATGTTATAGTTAGTACGAGACCTTCCTGAGCTCCCTTCAGTGGCATTCTAAGCACCGGATCGAGGAATCCTTCGGGCCGTGTCTGATAAGATGTTGCCATGTTGTGGAGTTAGAACGGAAAAGGATCCGGCTTCTTGAAAAGATTCTGCGTGTACTCTGAGTTGTATTCTTGATAGGCCAGGGCCGCGTTCTTAAGCCCCATCGGAAAAGAACTCGGTTTCCCGAAAGAACTCGGATAAGACTCTATCTCGGATGCGGAGCATGAGTTCGAGTCGGATGCACAAAGCCGTGAAACCTGAGTTGAATCGAACATCATGAGCTGCGCGAATCTTCCGGTGATTTGATCTGTCGTAGTCGCCGAAATAGAATAGTCTTCAGGGTGATTCGAATCTTCGAGGAGACGGCTTTGGAGCTTGCCATTGTCGTCCGCCTCGCAGATCCACGAGTCGAAGATGAAAGTTGATCCCGTCGAGAAGATCATGTTGTCGAGGTCCATTGAGCTCTTGGATGCAAATTCGCCGAAAGCCCCTATCTGGCGCGCCAGCTGTCGATGTTTGACCACCGATAGCCTGCCACGGGGGTACCCGGGGTAGTATGTTCGGGCTTCAGCGTATGCGGAACTCGACGGTAAACGCAAGAGACAGTCGATTTATCCTAGTTCGGACCCTCGATCGCTGATCGAGTAATAGCCCTACGTCCAGTCGGCGTTAGCCCTTGCGTTGGATTGATTGTCTGGAGTTGTGTTGTTACAAAAGTTGTCCCTGTCTCTAGGAACCCTGCCCTCCTTTTTATAGTCAGGAGGTCAGAATCCTAGTCGGTTTACAATGAGAGTTTCTAGTATGATTATAAAATAATACTACTACTAAGATTATATGGGGAGAATCCTAATTAGACTAGATCCTCTCTCTTCCTTGTGGGATATCCCGTGGGTCCCACGCCGACACTAGTGCAAGAACTGCTTCACCTCATATTTGTCTAACCACTTTGCTTAGTGTTGTTGTAGAAATTTTTATAGACTATTCATCCCCCTCTAGCCATTAGTACCTTTCAACTTTTCACATCACACAACCCTGTGAGATATGCAGAAGGCATTCTCTAAGCCTAGAGTCCAACCCTCCATCACACACGACAACCCGTGTGCATCACCATACAATCCTTGAGATTTTTTATATATTTTGTAACCATAGGCTTTGATACCACTTGACAGAGTGCACAGCAGGTCCAACCTAACTCGCTATACCCACGAGCCGGTGTCTCCTCAGGCTCTGGTCATAAGAGCCCATAACATACCAAGGTCTTAGGCCTAATTCAATACAAAAAATAAGTCTGATAGGTGAGGGCTACCGTCACCTTATATATTGTGCTCTCCCCGTCGATTTCTAATATGAGACTCAACACAACACCAACCATATGCATATTTTTAATCTGCTTAACAAATTGTAGCAAATAAATACAAGTTGAACATCTACAGAAAAATTCCAACATATTTCCTTAGGTGAGCATGACTAATTCTTGCTCTAGGTTGGTTGAAAACAGAGAATTAAATTCCTGCACAAAGAAAACCTAAAGGGACAGCAGCACTGTTTCGACCATTACTCATAAACCGCTTATCGGATTTGAGTGAAACTAGTGTCCTTAGAAAGATAAAGGGAAAGATTGAAATTCTGTACAGTTTATTCCCTAGAAATTAAAATAAACTTGCTGCCAACAAATTGGTCCACCGAACTCGAATTTTGACACAGAATTGAACCATCAAAATCCATTACAAGCATCGAGGGACTAATTAGAGATTACCCTTGCAGTGAAGACCTCCAATTTGAAAACGATTTGGTGAAATTTCTAGACACTAGCTTTTCTCCTTCTTTCTTCTTTTACTCCTGTGTTTCTTTGCTAGCTTTCCTCTGCTCCCCTGCTCCCTAGTCCAGCAATCACGCGTGAAGCATATCGTTAATCCCCCCACTGCATTTGGCAGCAGCTAATGCTCAGCTTGAGCACACAGAGGCACCATCAACAGCAAACTGCAGCACGCAGTAGAGGGAACTCAGATGGCTGCGTGGCTGGCTGCAGACTGAGGGCAGCCAGCACGGGGCAGCGGCAGAGCATGAGTCGATGTCAAGCAAGGATGACGGCACGAGCGAGATATGGTGTCGGCACTTTTTTTTTTTAATTCCGAGTTAGATTGGAAAAGGCAACTCTAAGAAAAATCTAACGGGCCAAAATTGTTCAATTCGCTATGGACTCCAAAAACCGAACGAAGGAATGAGATGTATCCATAATTAAATGGAACCGTGTTGACGAGCTCTACACAACGGAGACCTTTGATGGTCCATATGGCATATACAATTTTTCCTCTCTTTAGTATGCCCGGTCGATATTATATTTATTAAAAAAATCAGGGCATTACAATGGAAAATTCATGAAGAAGAAGATATAGTCAGGTCCATTTCCATAGATGGTTGATGTAGCCTACCATATGTGGAGATCTAATTCCAGTGGCGATCGGCTTAGACATAGTGGAAATATGGGCATTTTCACATGCGGTCTACTTAAGCTGTCCGCCAGTAGAGATGACTCGATTTTCATTCATTAGATTCTAGGCCCTGGACCCATACGGCTTTCCACGCAAAAGTGATCCATTGTCGACCATTAGTAGAAAAAAGTGGGTGCCTCTAAACATGGTTTTTGTAGTAGTATTTGCTTTTTTTAATGTTCTCAACGTGGTTGTCTATTTCTGCTCGTGGAAATGGACGACTTTCACTACGTTAGGTAGTTTATTAAGGGCCCGTTTGGAGCCGGTGTGACTGGGTAGAACTTTTGCTACAGTGTGAAGCAGTGCCATTCATATTATATTTCTTGCGGTGGCTTCTACTACTGTCTTTCTCTCTTCCTGTTAACCACGATTGGCACTCTTTAAATTCTTAGTGCCTGTTTAATTAGTTTATTTGTTGCTGCCTTTTATTTAGTTCCTTTATAGTATATCGTGTAATTTAGAAGAACAAATAGATACAGTATTATTTGCTAGTATCTTAGAATTATGTTTGAGAGGTGCTCTCAGCGCTTGCCGCAATATTATTTGCTGTTATCTATCCACTTAAGGGCTTGTTTAGATGCTCATGTTTTCACATCAACATTAGTGTGTGTGAGTGGGTTATATATGGATAGAGGTAAATACACGAGCATACAAACAAGGCCTAATGAAGTACTCCAGCTGTGGTAGGGGTCGCTAATCACTTGCATCCAACCAAATATGATTGTCTCCTGACATTTACTTCACAGTTTGCACTTTACAATGTGCTTGTGCAGGAACCCCGTGCGTGCTGCAATTTTAGTAATTTTTATGCAATATGTAGGAAAAAAGTCAGGATGATTCTCAAAATAAAGTCGCATCTTTAGCTGCTTATTGGTTTCAAAAGCGATCACGCACTTCCTAATTTTGATGTGCTGTGCTTGTTGTGCACACAATGATCCTTCCACTCCATGTTATGAATGTCTTAGTCTTTAATTTGGTGTGGTGGTGGAGTTCTAGTGGTGTACACGCCCACTATGGTCCAAATCCTGATGACCACAGTTCGAAAGAAAATTTATCGCGCAATCTGGATGTTGAATTGATTCTTTTTACATTTTTTTGATTTCCTAAGATTCAGTCATTCATACCCAAACTGTTACTCCTATTATTACTGTTTCGTTACTAAGCATCTAATTTATTTCTTGTTTATTAACGGCTGCAGAATTATTATCACTAGGTCTTAAAAGGCACTAGCAACTTTTGTTGGTCTTGAAAGCACACGCTGCCATGTTGGAATGTTAAAGGGGCTTCCTGGCCACCAAAGCATTGTATAAGTGGGAGACACTCTTTTTCTTTTGCTAATCCATAGTGAAGACCTAAGCCCTCAATTCGTCCTCATAAACTAGTGATGGTCTATTCTTGCTACTGCTCAGTTATTCATGCACATACCCCGTCTGTCCGTCATGTTGTTGACAGCTTTGTCCACACTCTTCTTGCTACGGCAATGCTAATTAACAACACTGATTTAGCTACTGGTTTTCCAAGGGTCTCTCTAAGCCTCTCTTGTCATCCTGAACCACTGCTACATATTTCTGCCACACTGGATCGTGCAGGTGCAGCCAGCACGCCAATGACATTACATGAAGCTGCTGGGATCAGAGTGCCTTTCCATGGATGGCTCACTGCTCACCTTGGTAACATCTAGCATCTCTTCTCATTTTGTCCTCATCCTCGCCAATGCCAACCTAACTATGGGTACATATAGGGCCGTTCCTGAGATTTTTGAGGCCTAGGTCGAAAACTAATATGAAGGCCTAATTCAGATGTAACCGTATACTCCCCGGTCATATAAGACGGATAGGGAGCCACATGTTGTCATTCTCAACATATATGAAGGACCGAGAAAGGTGACCAGAGGGGTGAATGGGAACCAATCAAAATTTCTTCTGAAATGGCCGTTGTCCCAAATAGCCCTCCAAAACACCGAATTCACAAGTGAGATGCCTTCTGCATGCCCTCTGGGATGTCTAGAGAACACAGCGGGACACTCACCATTGCGAAAAACCAAGAGCACGACCAAACCTCTCCGAAACCAGAAAATCAAGCTCTCAACTTCAATCAAAATGAAGCAAGATCCCAACACAAAATCACCTAAACTAACTAGTGGTTTGATTACTTGACAAACTTCCTGAGCACCTCAGAGAACTCACAGAAGAAGCGGATCGGAAAACGGACACCCAGAGCTCAAAAACACCTTAGAGAAGCAAACTTTACTAAAAAGTCAGCCGGCGTCAAGGTCGGCATGGCTGGGTTGGCTGCCCCAAACTGGCAAAGTTTCCCTAGCCTACTTTGGGGTCAGCCTAGCCAGGTTAGGGTTGGCCTACCTGGGTTTGAAAGTCGGCCTAGCGTGGGTACTTTTGCCTAGCCAGTAGCCCGAAACCAAACTCCAAAAAGGTGAAATCCACTCAAATTAAGTCCGGTTGGGCTCAAATTTTGCAAAGATGTTCCCAAGGATGTTTAGAAACTATCTCCAAAAGATTAAGGGAACTCCATAGATCGAGATTCTCCCGGACTGGATTGGGGTTTTCTTATGTTTCCTCAAAAATCCCGCCAAATCGTGCTCGTGAGGGATCTGACTAAACGAGTTGGTAAACGACATGTTCCTCTAAGGTCTTTGCACATTTCTAGCCACCCCAATAAATCTCAAATCTCCAGAAAAACGAAATCACCTAAAACACAAGAGAAGGGGGTTTCAGAGAGGAAAAACCAAAACTTAACAAGAACTCAACAAGAACTTAGATCTTGAGCCATGAATTTCAGAGGACAACTTGCTTTATTTCAAGCACAAACATGATGTAGTTCTTACAGAGGACAGATTACACAGCAGAGTAATCACTCTATGCACGAGAAACTTAGGAAACTTAGAAAACTTACAAACATGATCTCAATAGCAAACTTAGGAAACTTAGACGGGAAAATTAGAGACCGAGAAACCTAACTACTAAAGAGATGGTTGGTTGGGGCGGGCTCCCCTCTTATTTATAGACCTATTACATATTCCCGACACGCTCTTAGAGCAACTCCAGCAGGCTACATAAACCCACTAACTATCCTATATTTGGGTAGTGGGGGGGAACACACTCTAGCTGGCTACCTATTAGACTAGCTATTGTTGGCCCAACAAATTTCTCCTCACACTACCTACTTCTGTTGGCCTAACAAATCAAGCTACCTATTTTTTCCCACCCACACGCCTCCCTCTTTCCTTTGCATGAGCGTTGTCCGCCCCGCACTTGTCTTCGTCTCCCTCCACCCTGGCTAGCTCCGGTGCCCAATCCGCCGCTGGCCCTCCCGGCGCGACGTGCCATCGACTGGATCTAGAGGTCCGCCGCGACCACTGGCCCTCCTCCGCCCCACCCCAGTGCGGCGGCCTTCCTTGCCCCCGGTGCAGCGGCCTTCCTACTCCTAGCGCGACAACGTTCCCTGCCTCCGGCGGGCCTCGCGCGAACATGCCTCCCCGGTGCGGCAACCGACAACCTGCCATTCCCCCGACGCGGCGGCCTGCCCTGCCCCGTCTGAAGGACCGAAAACAACGATCAGGGGGGGTGAATGGGAGCCGTAAATTTCTTTCAAGATATTTGGCCGCTGTCCCAAAATCACCGCCAAACGCGCAAACCAAACACCATGATGTCCACGACCCAAATAACTGGATAGATGTTCCCTAAGAACACTGTAGGACACCACAAACAACCACACACACCGAGAAACGGTTCCTGATCCGAATGATAGAAAATGTATACCCAACTCTTATAGAGAAGAAGTGAGTTCCCGAATCTAAAATACCGAAGCCAACTGATGACGAGAGTAGTAGACAGGTTCCTTATCCATGGAAGACCAACGCAAGACGGAATGCAAATCGGATCACAATCGCGCAAACCACGGACAAAACAAATTGCCGGGCCGGAAATTCTATGGCACTGAACCAGAAATACACCTGGAAATCAGGTAGCAGCACAGCACCAAAAATCACTCGTACATGAATGAAACCAGCTAAAAGAGCAAACAATAATTAGGATCTGTAGCTGGAAAGTGACAACTCAAGAATTAGCATACCAAATCACGAACAAGCAAAGCACTTGCTGCTGGACAGGGGCTGCATGCTCCAGTCGAACTGCAATAGAAAAGTGCAAACACTAGTTCACTACTGCTGCTTTGCTGATCGATCTGCTCCTGCGGCTGCTGAGCCCAGAGGCGTGCTCCTTCACACGAGAACAGGGCAGGGGAGCTCGGCAAGCTGCAAATCCAAACGATGAACACCGACGAACGGAGAGGAGCGATGCAAGCCTGCTCACCGGTCGGCTCTGGAGAAGCGCAGCGCGGGGCCGAAGGACCGCAGCGGGTCAGCAACGCTGGGAGCGGAGGACCGTACGCCAGAAACAGCGAGCACGGGCTCCAAGCACCGATGGCCGGAGCGCCTGGGACCCAGGGAGAGCGCCACTTCTGAGAGCGAGCACGGCGTCTGAACGCCGGCTTTGGTAGCGCTGCTGCCAGGCGCACTGGAGCCCCACACCGACGAACAAAGGACCGAGCAGGAATGTGACCGAACAGGAGCCGAGCGCTCCCGAGTGAACGAACCGAAAGCACGACGAACTCGAGCAGGAGAGCCGCGGGCGGTGGGACTGCACGCCGCCGCGCCGAGCAGAAAGGGAGCGTCGGGGGCTGCACCGCACGCTTCTACACTACACCGGTATCCATCGGTCCAGACATCGATGCCTGCCTGGCGCCTGAGCAGAAGAACAGAAAGAACGAACAAAGCCTTCCCAGATCCGAAAACTCAAGGAACTCACGAGATTCAGAACCGAAAGCTCTCAAACTTTGCACATCGATTCGCCATGGAGATGGAAAGCTACTCCTAGGAGATCATCGCTCAATTTAAACTGTAACTCCGTGAAACGAAGAAATTCGAGCAAGAACGAAAATGGGAAAAAAATGAAGAACACGCAACAAAAATGGCACATAAAAGTGACGAATCCCAGAGGGCACGAGAAGAATTCGGACCTCCTTTCCCATTCCACACATAGTACAACACAAAATATTTAGATATAGGACCTCTCTCAAAAACACTATAGAGAGAGAAAAACCTAAGAAAAAAAGAAAAAAAAGAGTGGCAGAGAGATGAGATGGTTTAGGAGAGCCATCTATTATTTATGAACTACTTAATCCATCCTAAATTGTAAGACGTTTAACTTTTTTAATATTAAGTTTGATCACTCGTTTTATTCAAAATTTTGTGTAAAATATCACTTCTTTGGTTGTGATTTAGTTTATTAATTAAATTTCTTTAAGAATGACTTAAATTTGACTATATTTGCACAAATTTTTTGAATAAGACGAGTGGTCAAACTTAGGGCCAAAAAATCAAACGTCTTACAATTTGGGATGGAGGGAGTATTACATAATCTCCAGAATGTCCCCAGGTATTTTGAACCGAACCACTTAACCCGAGGGCGTAATAGTCCAACTCTTTTTTGTCGATCGAACGGCCACGCTTCCTGTACAGATTTGCTTCGCCTCGACGCAACCTCTGTGATTCCGCCCCGTTCCTCCTCGGAACCTCCGCCCGGGTTTTTAGGACAAACCTGTGAAACCACCCACCCGGTGGTTTTGAGGCTCAACCCACAAAACCGTCCACGCCTGGTTTTGAGGCCCAAACCAGCAAACCGTCATCCGATGGTTTTGAGGCCGAAACCACCAAACCCCTCCGATGTCGACGCGTGTCCGACCTCCGCCAAACTTGACGCCTTCGCCTTCCTTATTGACTTGACCGACGCCATCTACATCTCCCATGTAGATGCATGTCCGGCCTCCGCCAAGTGCCACGACGCCATCGTCCTCCTCCTTGACTTGGTCGACGCCGTCTTCATCACCCATGTACTCTTGCACCTGTCGATGTCCCAAGTGTCAGCCACCGCGGCTGGTCACCCGGCCTCCTGGCCCCTCTGTCCAAGCCTCACGTTCGTCCTTCACTGCTCCGAGTCCATCGGCACGGCACGTCTCTACTTGACCTTCACCTCGCCGTAGACCACCGCCTCCGAGCTCCACACCTACGAACCACAAGCCAAGAGACATGTTGCACAAACTAATTCATGCCATAGTTAGTTCACCGACTCAACTCAAGACGCAAGTCACGTTGACAGTCATTCATCACAACCGAACTACAAGGACACATATCAACCTTGTGTTCGCACCATTGCGGCGCCATGATCTGCACTCGGCGCGGCGGCCTGTGCGGCTCCATCTGCTCTAGCCACCTCTGCTCCGGAGAGAAAAACACGAGAGAGGATGACTTGTGGGACCCATATGTCATTCTCTACTAGGACTAGTTCCTGTTTTATGTAGTACTGTTGGAGCTAGAAGCAAAATACGGGTAGTACGAAAATGGGTGGCTACCTAAATAGACAAATACGTGGTTTATTTTAGGTGGTATTGCTGGAGATGCTCTTAGATATTTAGGCTGAACCACTTAACCCTAAGGGCAAAATGGTCCATCTTGAGATCGGTGCATCTGACGGCCACGAGCTCTTCATGACTTTGTTTCGCTCGATATAAGCTTCGCAATGATGCCATATGCGACGCCTTCCGTTCCCGTCGGAACTCCAACCTAGTTTTGAGGCCCAAACTCAAAAACCATCCACTAGTGGTTTTGAGGCCTAAATAACCAAACCCACTGGAGAAGCGTATCCTCTACGCCTCCTCCACGATCTCGACACATGTCACCTCATCATTGATCGCCCGATCACAAAGTCCTCTTGCGCTCCCCACTTGACTTGGTCAACGAACATCTTGACTTGGTCAGCATGGTCTACTCCTCCACATGTCTTGCTTGTCGATATCCACAAGTGTCAGCCACCCATGGTCAGTCTTTCGGGCGCCTTGGTCCCTTAGTTCAAGCCTCACGCCCGTCCTTCACCGTTCTCAGTCCATCAGAATAGCACGTCACTACTTGGCCTTCTCCATGGTAATTGACTGTCTCTGTGTTTCATACCTGCACACCAACACTGCCAAGGGACATTTTGCACACATACTCACGCTAAGGTTAGTCTAAAAATCAACCAAAGCCTGATCATCTCCTGACAATCAGTCATGAACTTGATACACATCGGCACATATCAACCATGTGTTCGTAATATATCATCAACTTGTTG
Organism: Miscanthus lutarioriparius; assembly: GCA_904845875.1. Taxonomy (NCBI): domain Eukaryota; kingdom Viridiplantae; phylum Streptophyta; class Magnoliopsida; order Poales; family Poaceae; genus Miscanthus; species Miscanthus lutarioriparius. The sequence continues at coordinate 96,941,177 of CAJGYO010000003.1, read as the reverse complement.
CATATTATCCACAAGCAATACAATCCACGAACATAAAACCTAGGGTATTATCTGCTCGAACCTATATAAACATCAGGTTTTTGCTATGATCTAATTCTTCGTCATACCGTATTGCGCTGCCGCCTCATAATTTATGGCTGGCGACAAAAACAACGATAGCATCAATTCTATATACTTAGTTAGGATAAACAAAACCTGAATTTTTACATTTGTAAAACTGGGCGGGAAACTCTGGTGAAAATTGTTGTTTCATCACTGCCGATTTACCACCTTACCGTTTTCAAGCACAAAAGTGGCTGCTCAAAAAGATTGACTAGATCCGTCGTAGTTTCCTATGGTGTGGGGAGACACCGGACACAGTTTGTGGAGGGCATTCGCTTATCAATTGGATGACTACTTGCTCACCGAAAGACAAAGGAGAGTTAGGGGTTCTGGACCTGGAGAGATTCACCAGAGCATTTAGATTGCGTTGGCTATGGTACCGATGGAAACAGCCGGAACGAACGTGGAGCAACCTAGAAGTGCCCTATGACAAAGCGGATCAAGACCTTTTTAATGCATCAAAGGTAGTTTCAATAGACGATGGAAAGAAAGCCCTCTTCTGGACATCAAGTTGGATAAACGGCACAACGGCAGAATCGATCGCCTCAAGTCTATGGCCCTGTTTGTTTCCGCTTCTCCCAGACACGCTTAGATTATAATCTAAGCGAAGATTTTCTCGCTTCTCGCTTTTCGCTTCTCGTAATTCAAATCTCTGAAGCGGCTTACCACATAAGCGAGAATCGATGGAAATAAGCAAAGCGTTTGGCGGAATTGTCGCTTATTTCTACCGATAAGCCGCTTATAAGCGGAAACAAACAGGGCCTATACCGAAAGGCAAAAAGGAAAAAGATTATGGTACAGCAAGGACTGTCAAACCGTAAATGGATTGACCATATTTTCCCCCCGACATCACCTGAGGAAGTAAGAGAGTTTGTCAATCTATGGGAAGCCATTACTACAGTCACACGCAATGAGGAGGCAGAAGATGAAGTGAGGTGGAGAGATGGACACCACATGGGGAATACTCTACCAAAAGCGCTTACCTCATTCAATCAGAATCACAGCCATCTGGAAGGCAAAAGCGGAACCTAGGTGTCGTTTTTTTTTTTTTTTGCATGGACTCTTACGCACAAAAAAATCCTCACAACAAATAATCTGCTCAAACGTGGATGAACAGACGAGACGGATTGCAGGCTATGTGCAAATGAACTCGAAACACCTGTGTACTTATGCAAAGATTGTCCATTCACTAAGGAAGTTTGGGAGATCTTAAAGCAGTGGTTCCAGTTAATAGCGATACATCGATCGGTAAATATCTCTGGCTCCTTGCACTCATACTGGTGGAGGTGCAGACGCAGATTTGATAAGAAGGAAAAGAGAAATGTGGATGGGATTTTTATATACTTTTGGTGGAATATTTGGAAGGAGAGAAACAGGAGACAATTCCAACAGAAGGCTCTCAATCCAACACAAGTGGCCTCCTTATGCAAAGATGATATTTTGCAGTACAGGTTTGCCATGGCGCCAAGGACACTCGCAGCGGAAAATTAAGACCTTCATAGCGACCATGCTCGGTTGCTGTTTTTTTTTTCTGTTGCCGGCTTCCTCTGTTTTGTTTTCTTGAGTGGTGCTGTTTGGTCTGTTTTTTCTTTTTCGTGTACAGTCTTTCAGTGGCCGTCCACCGGGTTGTAGTAGTTATAGTAGGCGAGTAGCTGCATGTATATGCTTGTAATTCCCCTTTTTTCTTTTTTTATCGTCTAATAAAATGTACGGTAAAGTTTTTACCGTCCTTTCTTAAAAAAAAAGACCGTATTTGTGGATCAGTCGAAAGTAATGCTAGTCCAATAGCAACAGATCAGTCATTCCAAAAAATATCTCGACTCTATTTGTGGACCAGAGCGTCCGAGCGGGTTACAGTGGAGCATGGAGCACCTATATAAACCCATGCGACCGCGTAGAATTATTAGACAGCAAATAATCCATGTCTGCTTCTCGACCTACAAACGAAACGAGAATGAAGCACCTGGTAGTCATAGCACAAGTGCCCTGGTTCCTCACTACCCTTGCCTTAGCATTTTCCTATCCAGTGCCGCTTCACCTCCCGGTGGTGGCCGCCGATGCCAACGCCGTCGTCTCCGACATGGCATTCCCACAACCGATGCCAGCTCCACGACCTGCGGACTGCCCTAGCATGTGTGGCGACGTGCAAATCCCCTACCCATTCGGCATCGGCGACAACTGCTCCTGGTCAGGCTTAGATGAATTCACCCTCATCTGCAACCGTACCTTTAACCCTCCGAGACCATACCTCGGTGACTTCGAGGTCATGAGCATCGCGCTGGACGCCGGCGAGATGCGCGTCGTCGGCTCCGTGTCGTACATCTGCTACAACTCGTCCACCACAGCCATAGCCGACGGGATCTTGGGCTGGACATTCACCTTCGCGCCGTTCTTGGTCTCGCAGAAGCGCAACACCTTCACGGCCATCGGCTGCCACACGCTGGCGTATCTGAGTGGCATGGACGACCGGAGCTACCGCACCGGCTGCATCACCTCGTGCAAGAGCTTGCATGCCGCGGCGCAGGACGGCGAGGAGTGCACGGGGCTTGGCTGCTGCCAGACGTCCATCCCCGCCAACATCAGCACGATAGAGGTTTTCTGGAGGGACAGCCCCAACTATACCCCCATAAATCCTGCGTGGAGGTACAGCCCCTGCAGCTACGCCTTCGTCGCCGAGAAAAACTGGTAAGTAAAGTAACATGCTCTTCTTCAGGTGGTCTATACTTAACAGTAACATTTCTAGCACTGTTAAAAATTTCAGGTCATAGTTCAAATTGACATACCTGAATTTTTTACCATATGCATGTTTTTTCACAAAGATTTTTTTACCATACATAATACAAGAGCGAAGACCAAATGTTTTTCTTATGGCTTGAATTAGGACTGAATATTGATATACATCGTTGTTTCAGGTACCACTTCAGACGTAGAGACCTCACTCTTGTTGCAAACAAGAACTTTACTGACCGTGTTGGAGACAGAGGCATCCCTTTGGTGCTTGAATGGGCCATCAGGAGTAATGGATCCTGCCGTATCCAACTGGAGGATAATGACCGAGAGTCAGCAAAACCAGCAGCTTTAGCCTGCGTGAGCGCCCATAGCTACTGTACCAACGCCACACAGGGTTCTGGGTACCTATGCAGGTGCTCCGAGGGATACATGGGCAACCCCTACATCATTGGTGGATGTACCAGTTAGTTATTCTTTAATCTTTCTGTTGATTCTACTCCTTTTGCATATGCCTTGTTTCTATATCGATCAAAGCTGTGTTTGGTTTGAGAGATAGGAAAGATTAATGTGAACACGTGATCATTAGGACTGGTAGCCATAATATATAAGAGGGCATATTTGATTGAAGCTGCTGTGAGATCCATTATATATTTCGTCTTGCACAATGATAGACCATACTTCCAATAGTCCATATCATCTTAGGATTAACCCATATATATCTCTAAATCAAATACCATGTAGAAGCGTCATCCTAGAACTCAAATCCTAAAGACAACGTAGAGGAGAAAAAAAGATATGCCTTACTTTCTCAATGGAATTCATTTCATATGTCACATGCTCCTTGATAATTGGCACAATTAAGTTGCAAAGGAATGGCTCTAGACATTATTTTCATGGATCTTTTCTCGAACTAACAATTTCAATATCTACACCTGCCATGCAGATATTAATGAGTGTGAGCTTCGGAAATCAAATCCTGCAAGATATGAAAAATTATATCCTTGTCACAGTGGTAGTACATGCTATGACACACAGGGTGACTACATGTGCAAATGCAAATTTGGTCTCAAAGGTGATGGTAAAAGTAACAAAGGATGTCAGCTCATATTCCCAGAATATGCAATTGCGATAGTAGGTGAGTAATTAATTCAACAAACTATATATCACCTCTCACAGGAACGGATCTAGCGGTGGGGGGGGGGGGCTAGAGCACCTCCCATGGAGCACCCCTAGAGCACCTCCAAGAATTTTTTAGGAGAGGCTGGAGGCTGAAGATGACGACTTCAGCCACCCCCTCTAACTTTCATCTTAGATCCGCCACTGACCTCTCATGTCCTTCTCAATTGGTATTTGAGTTTAGCTCCTAAAGTAATTGAAAATAGTTTTGTTGAAGGAATATCATAAGTGGATGTTAATTTAATGTTTGTCTCTTTATTTTGCATTATTTTATCTTATGGTTACACAAATTTTTATACATGATAATTTATAGAAACCATATATTAAATCCTCACCATTTCCAATGCATGATAGAAGAATCATCAAGCTATTTTTCATTTTATTATATGAGGTTGCATGTGGCCTTTCTTGGATGAGTGCGAAGGTTTAGGAAGATCATATTTGAGAAATAATCCAATAATGATGAATGCCATTCTTTAATAAGATTAAATTAAAAGGCAAGCCTTTAGAAGACCTTCTATTATATGATGCTCTTGATGATATAAACAAATAGTGTAGAGGCTGGTCTCTTTAACACCCTCGTCTAATTGGCCCTCAAACTTCTACAAAGTTTTATGAAGTCGAGGTTAAAGGGACCAGCCTCTACAAACTTTTATATGGCGTTAAACGCCACACACTAATACTGAGAGACCAAAGAACTCTTCATTTGTAAGAAATAGCATATCTGCAATGATATGCTCTGCTGGACATGATATGAGTTTGTAAATTGAACAATGAATAGAGACGAGATTTTTTTAGTTCGCTTATTAAGCCGGGCAATTCACTTTATATATCAACACCGCCCCCATGTGGAGGCTCACTTAGCCTCAGACGTAGAATAGAAGTCAGAAACAATTATTTTTATTTAATTACGCTAGCCAGCATTCAAACTCTATCATATTGAGTTGCATGCACCATCTTTTTCAACACAAAAGCTAAGTTGATGGGGCCAGGGAAAGCGGGCAATCCACTTTATATTTCAATAGTCTATAAACTTTCCCCATATTCTCATATGGGTCCATAAACTCTTAAAGTGATTATCAAGGTCCTTCAACTTTTCAAGTAGTTCGTCGTCACAAAAAAAACTTTTCAAGTAGTTTGTTTGAAGTATGAATTTAAGTCCATAATTGGACCTAGAGTAAACTTAGAATGAACCAACTGAAAAAATGAATGACACATATGATTATTTTAATAGTCTATGGACCCACATGAGAATGCATGAAAAGTTTAAAGACCCACGATGTATTTCACTCTAAACAGAATTTCATTTAGCCATATTAAAAGGACTATATGATGCTCTGAAAAGAGAGCAGAGAAACCAGAAGAAATCGTATGTAAAGGGACAGCACACTAATAAAAGCCTCCTGTTTGTAGTACACTGTCATATATAGCAATGTCCAACAGCCAAATTCCCGAAAACTAAGTGTCCACTAGACAGATTTCCCATATATGGCAAGACAGCATGCAAATGGAACAAATAAATTGAAAATCACCTTTCTGTCCCAGCTTTCAAATATGATCTTTTCATTCATTTGGAGAAATCACATACTCACATTATTACATTAATCACCACTTACACATCCACCCTCCATTGGTATAAAGAGTTGAAATTCCTTTGACAATGAAGGTTATATCGATCACCTCACTTGTTTATTTTCAAAATCAGCAAGGATTTAAACATGTCAGCTCTCCTATGGATGTCTATATCTTACAGTTGTCATGCATTGTTTTGGTAATCTAAGGTTGTTACATTTTGTACATTTTCTCCATATAGGCATAGATGACACTATAGTTTTATGGCAGAAAACTCATCAATAGTGGATCTTCTACCTTTATGTTTGCAGGAACATTTGTTGCCTCCGTTCTAGCATGCCTTGTGGTTATGGAGATCAAGAGGCGAAAGCAAAAGAAGTTTTTCGACAAAAATGGTGGCGAAATACTAAAGAGCATGGGCATTAACATCTTCACGGAGGGGCAGCTGAAGAAGATCACAAACCGCTACAGCACACCGATTGGAGAAGGTGCCTTCGGCAAGGTCTTCATGGGGATAATTGACGCCACCCAACGGGTCGCAGTTAAGCGCTCCCATGTGAAAGGCGAGGCACTCCGTCAAGAGGACTTCGTGAATGAGATCACCATCCAGTTCCGAATCAGCCACGCCAACTTGGTGCGCCTTGTCGGGTGCTGCCTAGAGACAGATATCCCCATGCTCGTCTTCGAGTTTGTTCCCAACGGCAGCCTCTACAATGTCCTCCATGGCGCTAGCAAGCTTCACATGCTACCACTACTAGTGCGCCTAGACATTGCCCTTGGCTCTGCACAAGCTCTTGCCTACATGCACTCGCATGGCAGCCACAACCACGTCCATGGGGATGTCAAGTCTGGCAACATTCTCCTGGACGAGAACCTCACACCCAAGGTCTCTGACTTTGGGTCATCCAAGCTCGTCTCGATCGCCATGCATGCCAACTGGTCTGTGGCTGGGGACATGAACTATATAGACCCAGTGTACATCAAGACAGGCTGTTTCACGGAGAAGAGCGATGTTTATAGCTTCGGGGTGGTTCTATTAGAGCTCATCACTCGAAAGACGGCCAAGTACGACGGGTGCAGGAGTCTCCCCATAGACTTTGTCATGTCCTGCAAGGATGAAGGCAAAAGAAGAGCGATGTATGATAGAGACATCTTGTGTGAAGACGACGGTCTATCTTATGTCAACATGGAGTGCCTTGACAGGATTGGCGAACTTGCAGTAAGATGCCTCAAGGAAGATGTGGAGGAGAGACCAACAATGGTAGAAATGGTGGAGGCGCTTAAGCAAGTGAAGTCAGTAGCCTGCGGATGCTCATGTTCTCACACCACTTATGAAACCTACACAGTCAAGTTCAACTAGCAATAGCTGTTAAGTTGATGGTACGAATTGTATATGCATGCATGCACGTTGTGTGTGACATGTGTTTTGTTAGTCAATGCGGTGTGTAAATGGTGAATGTACTAATTGTCTACTGTCAGATATCTATATCTGGGTATCTAAGCCAAAGGATTAATGAGCATCACGTCGGCTCATCCGATGGTTAAGGACGCAATTGCGGCCTCGTCCGACCCCCTGGGACTGGGCCACGCCTCACCCGACTCCGAGGACGAGGTTTCCGCCTTGTCCGACTCCAAGGCCTGGGCTCCGACTCTGAGGACGAGGTTTCCTTCTCGTCCGACCCCAAGGCGTGGGCTCTGACTCCGAGGACGAGGTTTTCACCTCGTTCGATCCCAAGGCGTGGGCTCCAACTCCTTCGACCCCAGGGCGCGGGCTCTGACTCATCCGGTCCCACGGGGAGGGCTCCGCCTCATCTGACCCCCGAGGGTCGGATTCCGCCTCGCCCGTTCCCTGGGGGTCGGATTTGCTACCGGACAAAAGTAGTGGCCCTAGGGTCGGACCCGAACCGCTTCAACCACTACGGCATGGAGGCGCACGCCCGGGAGCACGTCTCGGACGTGTTCTGATGCGACTGGCGGTCACATCAAGCCATGCTGGGAGACTCACGTCGCCCACCGCGTCAACAGGCTAGCACTGTGCTGCTAACTCCCTGCCTGACCATCGTCCAACGACAGTCGTCCGGCGTCAGTTGACTGGCACTATATCGCCAGCCCCCCGTATGGCCTCTATCAGGGGACCCTTTAACCATTCCGTCCGCTCGGATGGGATGGAAGACAAGAACGGCGCACGACGCCCGCACGTATGCTGCTGCGGCCAACAGGACTCCGGTGCGACGCCACCGCCACCACGATCTACAGGGTCAGCGGGACCCACGCGAGGAGGAGGATGGCACACCCCCGGGAGCCTTATTTTCTCTTTGTTTTTTTTCCTCTTCCCTTCTCTCGGTCACTGGTATCCGTTCTCTCCCCTTGGTCTATAAAAGAGAAGGTAGGACACCGTTCAGAGGGAGAGATCGATCGATCGACAGATCGGCGGTAAAAGAGATCAAATCCCACCGAGAATTGTGAGAGAAAAACAACATCGGCTGAAAAAACAAGCCGAACAAGCCAAATTTAAGACAAGCGAACGGGACCATTGAGCAATCGAACCACAGAGACTTGGGAGCTCCTCCCTCTCTCGTCGGTTTGTAACCCCATACTACAAACTCAGTACTGGTAACACGAGCAGCCCAAAACTGGACGTAGGGACATTCGGCCCGAACCAGTATAATCCTCGTGTCCTCTTAGCACACCATCCGGGTCAGATGCATAATATACAAATTTACTAGTCGGCTGTTCGAAACACCAACACTAATATTTCAGAAAAGAATCGTTGCACTAAAATTTCAGAACTATATATAGGTACTAATAAGCTTGTTCAAGATACAAGACCTGGAATATCTTATTATTACTAATTGAAGGCCCTTTAACATAGACTTCACGTTAATTCTCACAATGCGTGCTAGAAAAATAAAGATAAAACTTAGAAATTTTCAAAAGGATATGACAATCAATTTGGTAAACTCTAATCGCCAATGACAATAATAACCATTGGTTGTACTATGTTCTCTAAAAAAAAATACCCACGCGGACGAGGTAGCAGCACATCACCGCTACCTGGACACAATCACCAAGCATGGCAAAACGCTCCATGCTTGAGCCTTATCGCCCTCACTGGCAGCACATATTACATGTTTTGTCATTGTAATGCCCAATTGACCATTCGGTATGTTTTGTTTCTTCTATATATACTATCATAGTATGCACAACAACAGTAAATCTGACTTGGAAGCATCTCAATGAGCATTATTGTGCGATGAAAAAGGTCATTTGGTTTATCTCCTCTTTGGTTTATCGTGAGGCTGGTTTCAGGTTTCCTCTAACTCGTTGAAAAGGTCATTTTACTAAATATGGGAGTCCAGGTTGCCTTCTTTAACTTTCAAAACCATTTAAATTACCTCACTACTCTGATTAGAAGTGTTTTCAAGACGGTTTCATCTTTATTTTTCAGAAACAAACCCAGTAAACACTTGATAAGGTTTTTAAAAAATATATATATCTTCAAGCTTCTAATAATTCTAAGAAAAACCTAAAGAAGCTGAACCTAAGCAGCCATCCACATTTGGGCTCTCCAGGAAAGGCATCCGAGCCATCCACCCCGCTAATTCTCTTCTGGTTCCAGCCAATTTCCCAGCAGCTGCAGCGACCACGAAATCGGCATGTTGGCAGATGTGCACTTCAAGCCAGTAAAAAAAAAAGAGATCAGATCAGGCAGCAAGAAGAAAATGGCCATGCGATTGTGGCTTTCAGCTCATGGCCACCACATCGTCTAACAGCGAACTAAATGTCCTGAATTCCTTCGGTCCACTAGTTCAGTAAACAGAAACTTAAGACAAAAATCACTAGGCTTCCAATCTTCCTTTTGGCATAGTAAATAGGTCCCATCACTGCAAGCAACCACAGGCAAGAGAGATTACTCTCGTGTGCAAACCGAGAGATCGGTTTGCCCAAACCAAGCAGCAGGATAACCAGCAGTCCCGGGGCAAATCCCATACACCTGTCAAGTTCTCAAACTGCACAACATCAGAGTGATACACAGTATTGCCATCTTTTCTTGTATGAGTCTGAGCTACAAAAATTTCCCGGGATACATCACGAAATCCATATACAATGAAAGACAGTGCTTCCTCCTAGACGAATGTGGAATGATGCATCTACAGCACTATGCCCCTAAATTTAGGAATAAAAGAACTTTGGCGACACGATAACCACGAGAAAAGAAAAATAAACCTGGTACTGTGGACTTGATTGATCCTGGTACTCTTTATTGGCTACCACAAGGAATTCAGTTTGTTACGGGCTTCCTTGTTTTATTCATGTCACTCTTTCATATGCATTACCGATCTGCATGTGAAGCCAATCTGACATCGAGCCCTGGGCGTATTCCCTTCGTGTTTGTGGATCCAACATCAGACTAGGAGCAGTATTATATGGCGGAGCACCAAACTGTAAGAAAGCAGGCACTGGTGAACCCTTTTGAACTTTTGTCAAAGTTTGTAAGCACATTTAACAGAATACGCACCGTCGTAAAACTCAATAAAAAAAGACACAAGCATGCCATTCAACAATGTACTGGTCCTATAATCTACAATTTTGAGCAACAACAGCAGTGGTCTAAACTGGAAGTTGAACAGCAGCTCGTCACATAATTTACTACTATTATGACCATATTAATATGTAGCAGGAACAAAACTGGAAAATAACTCATGGGATGGCAGCTAAACTCTATGGTTTGGTTTGCAAAAGTACAATATTGTAGTAACAATATTGTTACTTTTGTTTTGAGTTAAGAATTTTACATATGTGTTTAGGAATGTGTCATGACTCTCGACCGACACACTTTTAATGGTTCAGATGGAGCACCAAATGACTTCAAACAATATGGAGTTCAAAGCTTCAGAATTCAGAAATATTTTTTTAGTGTACCAAAGTTTGCCAATTAATATAGACTAGTACAGCTTAAGATGGCTACCATGGTTGTGAGTTGTGACACATAAAAATGCTAACAGGTGTAACGAGATTAGGTCATTTAGAAAAATTAAAATACTTAAGCCGGTACCCTGTTTTTTTTCAAAAGGTTGGAAAGAGCTTTGGTGAAATATATTAGTAGGATAAAGATATAAAGTTAAAAAAGAATAGTTACAACACCAAAGCCGGTACCCTGTGTATGTGTGCAGAAAACAAGATGTGCAATGACTCATACTAAGCTGAACTTTTTATTAAGAATCCTGAAAACTCAGATTTAACAGTTGATGAATAAACTTACATCTTTCGTTGGAAAAGCTACAGTCGCATTGTTCATATGAGCATTAATCGCTTCAAGTTTCATGGACAAAAACTGCATAGAACAGGTGAGTAATTAATTTGAATACATACAAGAAGACAATTTCACATGAGACCCAAGACCACATACCTCCACTTGACGCTGTAAAGACTGGATGTAATTTATTATCTCATCAAGGACTGATGCTTTCCCGATAACCTTTCAAAAAGAAAACATAATGTTTACAACAGAAGCTTTCACTGAAAATAAGGACCCGGAGAAGACAGCCACATGCTCACATGGTAATTGAGAACTAAAAGCATGACAACACAGAGCTTTGAATCCATGGGGTTCAACATGTACCTTGTTGCATCCAGGGACAATATCTTGAAGAACTTTCATCCGTTCACTTATCTTCTCCCGTCGCACCTATCAGTAGACATATTGAGTTGATCGGATCATTAATTTGAATAACTGCAACTCTATTATAGGCTATAACAACAGTTGCACATTCTGATCTCTGTAATACTCAGTGACTAGACTATTAAGGAAGCATCCAAAAGTACTTGTGAAAAGTCCATGAGAAGGGTATGAGCTTACTCTTTCTGCGAGGCTATGGCTGTCCGTTGCTTGACCTCTTCTAGCCCTCACATGGATGTAGTCTTTTGGTGGCTCTTTAGGTGCAGGCTTTTTATCTGCAGACTTGCTAGCGTTCCCTGAATTTGTTCCAGCTTCTGTCCTTCTTCTGTCATTATTTTCACTAGGTGCCATCTGCTTCAACCGTTTTGCTTCTCGGTCAGCCTAAGAAAAAGAATATACAAATACGCATGAATCCATCAAATTGAAACAACCGTCATTTTGCTTTGTGTATTTAAAAACGCCATTGAAATTCATCCCTGCCCCATTGCAAGGATAGAAAGGCAATGTAAATGCCCGTAAGAAACAGAGAATGAGATCAATTAAACGTCACAATCTGCATGTCAGCTACAGGAAGTTGTAGGAAAGACCAAAAGCTGCTGCACTAGCATCATATAAGGAACATTAAACCAGCACAATGCATGCTGTTGCTCACATGGTGAGACAATACAACGATGCCGCAACTACCTATTTGGCCATGGTTTCAGTTTATTTGATTTGATAGCACCCACCAGAATTTCCACATCCATGACAGCAACGTTGGACCAATTGGTTTGAGTAACTAGAAGCTACAGCCTACAGCTTCCATTTATATTACACGATTAAACTACATATGAGCCCAAACGTGTTGTTTTGCAGCAAACCCGAACATGATCGAGTAAAACCCCCTTTCACATGAGGTTGAGCTCACCAGCTAGCTCAACGAGCCAGCAGGGCAGCAATTCATCAGTATCATCAGAACAGTAGAATCACTTTGACTAGCTTTGATTTGGACGGGCTGAGGGCCTTGATTTGAGAACCGTCGCTGCACACTAACTACACCCGCACCCCGCGAACGCCGAGCAGGAACGAGAGTAAATCCGACGGCACGGTCGAGTAGATCACGGCGGCGAGCTGCCCAAGCCACAATTTCCCGGCGTTGCAGTTGCAGTCCACCAAGCTAGCTAAACCCAGCACCCCAGCCCACCAACGCGACACAGATCACACAGCGAGGCAATGCGGCGCGGGAGGAGAGGAGGATTGGAGGAGGCAGCCGTACCGAGTCCCGGCCGCCCGCACTGCTGCTGGCGTCGCGCCGCGGCCTCCTGCAGCTGCTGGAGCCGCCCCCGGAGCGGGCGGCGGCGGTGACGACGGAGGAGGAGGCCTCGAGGTGGGGACGGCTGGCAGAGGCGAGTTGGTGGTGGTGCGGCGGCCGCCAGAGCTCGGCGGCCACCGACGAGGCGGGATCCATGCGCCGCCTCGGGGGAGGCGAGGCGAGGGCGAGCTCGGCTCCCAGATCGGGAGGGGAGGTGGCTGGCTGCCAGCCAGAGGCAGTGGCAGTGTGGGCGCGGAGTCAGAGGCTCAGAGGTCAGAGCTCAGAGGAGACCGGAGGAAGAGATCCGATGCCATGCCGATGCGACTCGCCGATCGCGACTGAGAAAAAATAATTTGAAATTTCCGGTGGGGCTGCTAGCTGGCATCACTATTCACTACTCGGCTGGGCCGCTGCCCGCTGGGGACCTGCCTGCCATATGAACCGCCGGACTGGAAGCAAAACAGTCGCGCGTGTAGGTTTGTGTGGATTTTGTGAAACGGAAATGCTAGGTCAGGACCTACGATCGTCCGGGCGTTCCCGTTGCTGTGGGCCACGACAGCACGAACGGCCCAACTATTCGGACCTCTAATCGGTCGTTTGAAAAAAAAAAAAAAACGGATGGCTGTCTTCTTCACTCTCCATTGGAACTTTTTTCTCATTGGCATCGACTGTATCCGTCGCGACGTTTCCCATCCCCGCACCATGGCCGCCCCGGCCCCTGCTTCGCCACGCCGCCCGCTGCTCCTGCTCCTCTTCCACGCGCGCCGCCAGCCGCTCCTGACGCTGCTCCTGGTGATTCTCCTGCTCCGTGCGTCCGCCCTGCTGCACCTACCACTACTCCTGTTCCGCACGCGCCGCGCCGCTGCTCATGCTGCTGTCCGCCCCACTCGACGATGTCGACAGGCGCCGCTAGCGCAAGGAGAAGCGTCGGCCCTGGCGTGGAAGCCCTCTGGCCTTGCCTCCTGCTACGACTGCGGCACGTCGGCGCCCTGATGCAGATGGCGGAGGAGGCCGCACCAGGATACGATGCATGTTGCAAGTGTATAATTTCAAATGTTTCATTTGTTTTAGAGGTATGTTGCATGTGTGTTCATACGGATGTTGCAAAAGTAGGTCGGGATGTTGCATATATTGTAATGTTTGTACACGTATATTGTAAGCGTCTGTCACTAATGTTTCATCTATTCTTTCAGACCCATGTTGCAAGTGTGTTTATCTCGATGCTGCATATGTTTCACACATATGTTGCAAGTGCTTTTTATCTACATGTTGCGTATGTTAGCAATAGTTTTCAAGTGTGTTTTTTTCAAGTGTTTCATACACATGTTTCAAGTGTTTCATCAGTCTTCGGACGTATGTTGCAAGTGTTGCATCTGGATGTTTCAAAAATAAATCGGGTGTTGCATATGGGATGCGCGTGGGACGCGGAAAGGGGCGCTAGCAGTCCCACGGGCACGGGCGGGGGGCGTGGAGTGCAGGCGTGCCCCGGGGAAATGAATCGGCCCGGTAGTGTTGTACTGAAGGGAAGTAGATCTACATTGTCTTTGGTACTCTCTGTACTGCAATTCGAATCGGAGTATCCTTGAGGTCAAGTTCTTATCTCCTACAATTAAAAAGAACAAAGTGTGGACATCGTTTTGGTACGACAATTGCCTTGGTTTATCCGTCTGCCACCACATGCGATCGATCCCACCTCCCACGCTGTCCAACGGGCGAGCGAGAAAAGGAAAGGAGCGAGCGAGAAAAGAAAAGCCCGCGATTTGTCTCCTTAATTGAATATTGCATGTTTGCAAAATATGAAGTAGAAAATTATTGTGCTATCCATATACACATTGCATGTTTGCATACACCAGCATACATGGCAACGAGCAAAAGGAAAGAGAATTAACACATAAGGAAAGAAAATTAAGACAAAAGAAAAGAGAGAGACTGCTATCAATTCTCTGCTATAAATCATGTGGCCTCGTCAGCTTAGCTCGCCCTCGCTCGCACCGGCCTCCGCGCTCGCGCCCTCCCTCGCCCATGCTCTGACTTGTACATTTTGATTAATTGAACATTATCTTTCCACGATTTATTGACGAATATTTAAACAAGATGCTCATAGATTAGCCAAACTTGACAATTTGCTTCTCAATCTTGTACTTCTACCCTGTGAAAAAAATAGTTATTCTAGTGTTTCTATAATGTATTAGGGCAGTCACAATGCTATACCTATTAATTTCTATAGACACTATATATAGAAACCATGGTCCTAATGGATAGTTTCTACAGAACAATTTTTTATCCAACCACATATATTCTCTCTCTATTCTTTACCAATCACATCCCTTCATGCCTTGGTTCTCGTGTAGACATGTCCCAAGAATCTAATATGTGTCATGATTTCAGAATTACATGCTACTCCCAGGGCTGGATGATGAGTAGATGGTTTCTATGTGCCCAAACTACTTGTACGGAGCAGTGAGGTCTTGGGATCATACAACGGGGAGGTTGTATAGTTTGGAGATGATGGTTTAGAAGCAGAGCTTGTTGAAATCGAGCATAGAATGATGCTTACATGGTGTTGAAAACTTTAGACATTTAGAGGTTGGCTGGAACTGGATGGTGCTTGGGAGGTAGTAAAACTGACAGCCATCGCGCCTCAATGAAAAGTTGACGATTGACTTTGTGAAGCAAATTTAAAAACCTTTGTGTTATAAGGGGGCAAAACTTGAATTTGTGGTTTCTGAGCAGATAATTTCTCCTTGTGAAAGTGTTTCTAACTAATTCAGAGTGGACCGATGAATCTACGAAAAATTACTTTCTCAATTCCAACTTATATGACGCTTTGGCTTTTCTAGATACATAATTTTTTTATATGCTTAGATATACATAATTAAAACAATATATCTAGAAAAACTAAAATATCTTATAATTTCAAACTAAGAGAGAAAATTCCAATTATTATTTTATAGTGAATTAGCTTGTACCAGACACAATGAATGAAAATGATATATTTTGAAGTTTACCTTGTACATCATCATCTTAAAAAACTAGGAAGAATCAAATATACAATTATGATAACCTCTAATTTATTTTTATCCGTCGCTTGCAATAATAATACATATGATTTAACCATTTCTATATATTGCTGATGGTGAATCTTACCATAGACACTCAAGTGGATACCTTATTCTACAGTATATGTCTGCGTGAAATAGTCCTAAAGCCACACATATTTATACAGTGAGTATAACATACTTAAGGTATTATAAGAGATTTTTCAAGACACGCAGTGTTACCCATGTGACATGAATTAATATTTATATATATACTCGAACTTGTGTACATGATGGTATGAAGATGCGGCAGAATTTATTCGTGGATTTATTGGCGTACGAAAGAAATAGATATCAGAGATTTCTTTCTGCCGATATAAAACATTATCTTAGTCGCATCACGGAAAAGTCTATATAGTAGAGTTTGTGAGCGTGCGACGTCGCGCTCCGTGACTGTGTTAATTTCAAGAACTTTGCCTTTTAGATTAAATATCACTTTAATGTCGGTATTTAATTTTATAGTATTGTTATCTTATCGTGTGATCCATGTATTTTTAGTATAAAAGTTTAGCTGTCCCGTAGCAATGTATGGACATGCTACCTTAATGCATATTTGTTAGTTTGGAAGGTTAACTTTCTTTGACATATTACCATTTGCAGGGCCTTGGAGCAGTAGCTATCAAACTCATATAGTTTGTTTAAACATACGGTGTATCCTGTGGCCATTTAAATAGACCATTTCGTCCAATACTGTTGATCAGCATCTAGTTTAATTTCAGACAAGCACGACCACTAGCGGCTCAGTAAAACTGCTTTAGTTTGTTTTAGTTCTTAAGATAATTCAATTTTCAATTCTGAATTTTTTTTTATTATTTTCTAACTTGTTAGAGCTATGGATCTTGCGGATGTAATTTGTCTATTGCATATAAACCTTGGTGGATGTAATTTGTAATTCATTTATTTATGTATTGTTATGAGTAGGAGGTGAAAGCGGTACGGATATTTTTCAACCGTATCCGAGACCGAATCCGTTTAGAGGGTTTAGATCCATCCGTATCCGAGTCTGGATATTCAACATTGGTAATTACTGGCCCACGAAAGAAATGGATATCGGAGATTTCTTCCGACCAATATAAAACATTATCTTAGCCACATCATGGAAAAGATCTATAAAGTAGAGTTTGCGAGCCTGCGACGCCGCGTTCTTCGTGACTTATGTTAATTTCACACACTTTGTTTTTTGGATTAAATGTCACTTTAACATTGATATTTATTTTTTATAGTATTGTTATCTTATCGTGCGATTCGTATGTGTTTAGTATAAAATATTAGCTATCCCGTAGTAACGCACGGGCATGCTACCTAGTGTATTGGTAATTAAGCAAAATTTAATTACCATGTATTGATGTTGTTCTCTCTGTATATTCTCGGGCGGCGACGTCTGGAGTACTACTCCATCCCAAATTATAAGACGTTTGACTTTTTTGTCCCAAGTTTGACCACTCGTCTTATTCAAAAATTTTGTGTAAATATAGTCAAATTTAAGTTATTCTTGAAGAATTTTTATTAATAAACCAAACCACGACGAAAGAAGTGATATTTTACACAAATTTTTGAATAAGACGAGTGGTCAAACTTGGTGTTAAAAAAATCAAACGTCTTACAATTTATGATGGATTGAGTATCATCCAGTAAGCTTCCTTATAGAGCACGGCACACAGCAAAAAGGGTTTCACTCTCCCCACGTCTTGAGTACAAGAAAACAAAAACAAATTTCCATTTGTTTATGTCACAGTACTCTCATCAGTCGATTATTTTTTGGGTGGGCCAGCTTGTCGCTGTGGTGAGAAAATGTTGCTTAGGGTGCGTTTAGATATTGTGGCATTTTTTGTATTTGAGTGTCTAATTTATGAACTAATTAGGGTTACTATATCTCATGATTTCTCACGCAGTGTAATTAGTTTTTTGGGCGTCTACATTTGGGACTCCATACACGTATGAATTGAGAGTGATTCTTATGCAAAAAATTTGGCAACTGAACGGGGCCTTATTCGGGTTTACGGTTGACCCTTGCTGGCCCATTACTATAAGCCACGCAGGTAATGGCTGATGGGCCCACGAAAGAGCAGCCCCTGTACAGGCCGGGCAGCAGCATAGTACTCTCTTGTCTCTTGTAAGGCCATACCATTAACCTATAAAGGGGATGCGCTCCCTCCTAAAAAAACGACGGACAACAAATGGATTATTTCGACTCTCTCTCTGCTAGCTTTAGACATTCTGAGCACTCGAACAGCTTCACAGCTCTAGAACTCTGAAGCTACACAGAGCACACATTCTAATACTTAGCGCACGTAGGAGCTCCCGTCACTCTCGGTCTTTCGGTCCAAAGTGCGACCGGATCTCTAACACCCCCATCTTACTCCCACTCATTTGTAAATCCACAGCAAACTTTGAACACCTGGGCTTAGGAATAAAGTCACCGACCGACTCAAACTGAATGTAGGGCACGTTGCCTGAACCAGTATAAACCCTTTGTCATTGAGTGCTAGGCCATATCCGATCACAAACGATAAATATTTACTTGTTGGTCATTTTTCGCATCGACACAAGGAAAACAAAAAAAAGAAGAGAGGTGAGCTAATAACAAGGCTAGCTGTTATATTAGAGAGAAAAATATTAATTGATAAATATAAAAAGGGAGAGGAGAGTACCTTGCACGCTAAGGCAAGGCATAGGCATATACACGTAGACCAACAGTGCGTGGCGAAGTGGTTTGTTGCTTTATCATGCTTCAACTTGATCGATCCAGAAGCTTGTGCAACGAAACGGAGGAAGCACGGAGTGGTGCAGTAGGAAAGGTCGAAGGGATGGGTAATGGGTTTGCACTGATCTGTTCCCACTTCCCACCAAATTTTTTCACAAGGCATATATTGTGTCATTGTGTGCTACGGGGTACTGCTCAAATCAGGGGATCGGAGAAAATGCATGGCCACGGCCCCAGTCCTAGAATATCCTAGCAGTAACATAACGCATACTGCTATATAGGTCTAGGGTCCACTTTGGGGTGGCTTCTCTTTGTCAAAGAGAGTAACGTACTCCATATATTTAGGCTCTTTAAACTTTGCAAAATCTTCATTTCCCCCATTTTACAGTCTACAACCTGCATGCTTGTTGGGAGAGAAAAAAAAACAGATGTACTCCCTCCGTCCTAGAAAGAATCTAATTCTAGCCCATATTTTGGTATCTTAAGTTTGACTAATTATAGATTTAAAAATATCAATATTTATGATAATAGATAAATACCATATGAGTAATTACGGAATATACGATTTAGAGCCATGAATGTGAATAACATCCACTAGAAACTTAGGAAAACAACCATTTTACATTTTACCTAAAACATAACCCATAGTTGTTTTTTTTTTTGGACAGCTGGAGTACATTAGTCCAATCTCAATGGGCGTTTCATAGCCCAGTTTACAACACACTCATATCTTGGAGAAGAGTTCCATTCCGATCTCTCTACTCCTATAAAACTTTTATCATCTCTCTCTTCATCGATACAGCGTCATATTAGCATATTTAATGTGCATAAAACTAACGTGAAACCCCGTTGAGATTGACCATGTATCTGCAGACTGCAACAGTGCTGGTTGGTGAAAACCCAAAACCTGCCCATTGCAACTCGGTGGTAACACAGTGTTGCCACATTAGTTGTCAGCACTAGCTGTGCCTGCTATCCACACACGCCACATTGGTTGTCAAAGAGAAGCAATTAACACCACTTTTGCATCACATAATCAGAAGAAACGCGAAACGACCGATAACCGAGACCCAGAAGCAGAACAAGAGAGGGATTCACTAATCACTAGGGAGTGCGATGAGCGTCGGCGGGCATGGGACACATGCTGGAGTCTGCCCGGCGGGGCGGAGCACGAGTGAGGGAGACGAGGCGCCCCGTGCCGTGCCGTCGTGATCCGGCGCACGGTGTCGGTGCACTGGCGTTAGGTTAGGCAGGCGTGCACGGGAAGCATTGCCCCAGCTTTTTTTATGCCTCGACTCTTTAAGCACAAGCTGTAGTATTTGAACTCACGCACTAACTCACACCACCACATGTACATAAACTCACACACACCTTAGTACGCAAGCTAGATCTACACCTGACGAAGAGGCTTGCACGTGGCTGAGATGTATCCGAAGTGTTCCAGGCTTCACATATGACGGGCAAGTCATCCTGACCATTATGGCGCATCTACGTGTGAGGCAACAGAATTTATATAGGAACTACCGTTCACGGTGGGAAAATCAAGCGCTCCAACAGGCTCCAACCGTGACTGGTGGCCTCCGCTCCGAGAGAGCACACCAACCGTGCCATGGCTCGGTCCCCAAAGCATTGCACAGCAGAGTAATCACTCTATGCACTACGGATCTCAATAGCAAACTTAGGAAACTTAGACGGGAAAATTAGAGGCCGTGAAACCTAACTACTAAAGAGATGGTTGTTTGGGGCGGGCTCCCCTCTTATTTATAGACCTATTACATATTCCCGATACGTTTTTAGAGCAACTCCAGCAGGTTACATAAACCCACTAACTATCCTGCATTTGGGTGGGTGGGTGGGGGTGGGGGACACACGCTAGCTGTTGTTGGCCCAACAAATTTCTCCTCACACTACCTACTTTTGTTGGCCTAACAAATCAGGCTACCTATTTTTTCCCACCCACGTGCCTCCTTCTTTCCTTTGCATGAGCGCTGTCCCGACTCTTCAAGTACAAGCTGTAGTATGTGAACTCACGCACTAACTCACACCACCACACGTACACAAACTCACACACACCCTAGTACGCAAGCTAGACCTACACCTGATAAAGAGGCTTGTACGTGGCTGAGAGGTATCCGAAGTGTTCCGGGCTTCGCACATGACGGGCACGTCATCATAACCATTATGGAAAATCACGCGCTTGAACAGGCTCCAGCCGTGACCGGTGGCCTCCGCTCTGGGAGAGCACACCAACCGTGCTATGGCTCGGTCCCCAAAGCATTGCCCCAGTTGCTGTCGCTCTCGGCTAGCAGCGGCGCGAGATCCAACAGCTGGCGAGGTGCAGGCTGGACTAGGCGACCGTAAAACGAAGCCCCACGTGCCGTGGTGATAGGGCGATTAAGTAGTCAGGGAAAGGAAACGGTTGGGCGAGAGGCCGGGCCGATGGGAGGGGAGGGCATGACACTGGCATCCGCATACCGCTCTCATATGTGTGTGGCTTGGATCGGAGGAAGAAGCGCAAGTCCTCCTACTCGTACGCGTCGATCGTGCGTACTAGTAATTTCCAAACCACGTGCGCATGCTGTGTACCACGGCGCAAGCAAGGAGCAGAGAGGCATGCGCGCTCGGCAGGAGATGGATCGATCTCGCAAGGAAGCGCGTCCCGTCCTCTACGGTCTATGCTGTGTGACTATACTGTCACGTCGCGTTACGTCCGCGGACGGGATAAATGGACGGTCGCAGTCAACAATTCCTCGCGCAGACGGCATGTGGATCGCGAGTATTATTTGAAAGGGTCTTATATTATTTGGTTATTAGATAGAAAGAAGACGTAGGGTGATTATGGTTACAACTTATCTCAAAATATATATATCAACTTTTGGAATTGTCCTAAGTTGAATTATTCTAAGTTTAGCCACATTTATAGAGAACGACATCAAAATTTAGGACAGCAAGTGAGTGCCGCTACATATACCATAAAATATAGTTTAGTAATCTATTTATTTAATTGGTGTCCTAAATATTTTTATTTATTTTTATTGTGAAGTTAATTAAACTTAAGATAGTTTAATTTAAAATATCCAAGAAATTAACTAATTTATTTTGGAACAAAGGAGTAGTTCGGCAGAGGATTTTATATTAGAAGCCCCAACAATTTCTGCTTTGGTTAACGCTCGTGGAATCGAGCGTGAGGGTAGCTAGCTCCCATAGATGCAATGTCAAAGGGAAATGGCGTGCCTAGGAATGAGCTAGAAGTCACGTGAGTGACGAAGTGCTATACTTGCTCGTGGTGTATACTCGTCTCAGGAGCTGCATACAGAGTTCCACCGTTCGCGTGTCCCGCTGCACCCTGTCCAGAGATACGGGTCCCTGAATCGTGGAAATCCTCGGCTCCTCGCACACGCAGCGCCCAGAATTCTGGCCTCGGTCCTCGCCAAGGTACGTGCAGCCATAGCCATCCGACCACCCTCACACGGCGCGGCGCGGCGCGGCACCTGGAAGCATCGCTGGAGCCACCCGTGGTATCGCGGCGGACGCAAGGGCCGGATCAGAAAAAACTGGCCACCGTCCGCTCTGTTTTTGCTGGTGACTGGTGAGCACCGCCACCGACCACGGTCTCGTTTCCCCCGGGGACAAGATTAGCACCCGTCCGGTCCGGTCTACATTTCCTGGCTTCAGGATTCAGCAATGTCCGGCCCGGCGTGTCCGCTGGCTTTGAGTGCGACCCACCAATTCGACGCCGTACCTCTGTCTGTCCTTGAACTTGAATCACAGCCGGCCACGCACCTGCTGGCTTCCAGTGCTAGTTGGTGCAACAAGCCGCAAAGGGCTAGTGCGTCTGCAGGGCCATTGGCGTAGCCGTAGTGGTATACTCCTGTGCTTCCATTGCTTTGAATTTCTTCCCACATTCCAGTTGCACGTACAACCAATCATCTTGACTACGCGGCCGGGTAGAGCAGCATCCACGAAAGTCGTCTCCCTTCTTCATTTTTCTCACGAATCAACACAAGAAACCTGCTTACCCTCCCTCGTCTTGGGTTCCGACGTGGCTCTACGGACTCCATTTGAAGGTGTGGTAGAATTTATTTATAGCACATTTTTCTTTTGTAATGATGACTAAATTAGATTGCTTATATCATGCGCGTAACGTGTATAAAACAATGATATTGTGGTAGACGCTAAAAACTTGTGTGTGTGTGTTTTGCATTCGTTTCACGGTCACCAAACGTATCATCAAGTTATTGAGATTTATCTAGAAAGGCAAACAATTGCTATCCCTTAAGTTGTAACCACTACATCTACTGATCTACCCTTCCCGTGCACACACCATTTTGGATGATGATTTTTTTTTCTACGAGGAATTGTAGGTGCTGATTCTTATTTGTTTTCTGACACAACCTGCGGGACTGTTTTGCACTAATAAATCACAGAGCATCCAGAAGAAAAATAGAAAAGGAAAAATAAAGAAAATACTTTTTCAGTCAATGTTCTAGAAATAAGAATGCAGTCCTGATGCTACACTTACGATATCTTTGCCCCACCTGAGGATCAACTGATTGTTGATGGAAATTCAGCCATGCTGATTTTCTTCTGATTTTCCCCTAAAAAACTTTTTAACGTGGTACCACGTTCTTTCTTTCTCTTTCTGACAATTGTAAGTTCAGCTTCGCTTTGGTAACCTAACAATTTCTACTATCTATTTCGTCTGGTGACTTTTACAACTTCTAGAGATTCGGATATACACTGTTTCCCATTCACATGAGTATTAACGAACAGCTGGAGACTAACGGCTAAATAACCCATGCTCATATACACACCACACACTGAATACGCGTTAGACGTGGCCAAAAAAAAAAAACATGGAGCGGATAAGCGTGAGGTGAGAAAAAAATAATCTCTTCTCACCAAATTAAAACGGGTCAAAGTAACCAGAGGCTTGCCCATAATTCCACGACCCATCGAGGACCAATTCCACAAAAAACACCCCGTGGCCCGCCGTGGCCCCACCCAACCCGAATTCGATTTCTTCCTCCCCTTTTCCTTTCCACACGCCCTCCCACGGCACCCCATTCCCAGACCCCTTTCCCCTCCTCCCTCCTCCTTCTCGACCACTCCGACGCCCCCAGCGCCTTCCAGCGAGCTCCACCGCATCACCGGCGGCGGCGGCGAAGAGCGGGAGGCTGAGTCCGTAGGCGGCGGAGAAGGAGGAGGTGAGCCGGAGCCGAGCCGAGTCGTGTCGAGGCGATGGGGCAGCAGTCGCTGATCTACGCGTTCGTGGCGCGGGGCACCGTGGTGCTGGCCGAGTACACCGAGTTCACCGGCAACTTCACCACCATCGCCGCCCAGTGCCTGCAGAAGCTCCCCGCCAGCAACAACAAGTTCACCTACAACTGCGACGGCCACACCTTCAACTACCTCGTCGAGGACGGATTCAGTGAGTAGCTTGCTTTCCCTCCCCCTCCCCGTCCGTCGCTCGCCCCGATCCGCCCTGTTCCGCGCGGATCTGCGCCGCCGCGGGCTCGAATCGGGGCTCGCCTCGCTTAGATCTCGCGGGGCTCGCCTCGATCCGCCGCCCGGTGGGGGTGGGGTCTCAGGCTCGGTCGTCTCGAGGTGGTGTTAGGTGGGGTGGGGTTAGATTCGGCGGTTGCTTCGAGGCTAATCTGAGTGGAGCGGGCTGTTGCTTGACGCTCATCAATCGGAGCTGCTGTTTGGACTCCACTTTGAGTTGAGATGAGATGTGTTTTGGGGAGGGTCGGGAGTTGCTGTAAATGACTATTTTTAGGGGGGTCACCTGCTCGGATATTTTCTATGTATGGTATATCGGTATGCATGGTGGGCAGCCCATTGCATCTCATCTGCTGAGATGCGTTATGGATATAGCTTCAAGGTGCCTCGATCGTCCTTGACTTTAGGGAACCTAATCGCAGATTCAGGGGTTTTCTGGATTTGGTGCGGTTGGATTGTGTTCTAGTGCTTTCCGTGGGGGATAAAAGCACTGGCACATATCTCTCGTGTGGAACCATGCGGTTTCTAGTCATTGGAAGGGGTGGCCATTTTGCCAATTCTATTGGTGTTAGTTGATGCCGTGGCCATGTAGCTCAATTTTGCTTTCATTTGGTACAATTTTATCACATAAGAGGTTATGGCATATTATAGTATTATATGCGTATGCAATAATGAATGTTGTAATATCAAGTTCTTAGTGCCTGATATGAGTTAGGCATCCATTTCAGTATATTGTGTTGTTCTAGAGCAAATATACCAAGTTATTGTGCAAAAGAAGTATGCTGCAAGTACCACTGTATGATTACATAATGGAGAGTTTGCATTGGCATTGTGACTTGTGAGTTAGCCAGTTAGTAGGTGCTAATCTTTAGAATACTTTGATTAGCAGTGTTTCTGTACGTATTGGACAGCCTTAATATGGCTGCGCTAATATAGAAGATCCATTATTTCCTTTTCTTGAAGTCATCTTTGGTTGACCTGAAGCAAATATAACTATTTCTTTCTTAGTTATCTATCCCTTGTGAAAGTTCTTAGGTTAACATGAAACATCGGTTAATATGTTTGTGCTTTGATGCTTACTTTATCAATCAACCAATGCTCTAGAACATGTTGATGATAAATATTGTTTGCTGTTTTACAGCGTATTGTGTAGTTGCTGTTGAATCAGTCGGGCGACAAATCCCCATAGCTTTCCTGGACAGAGTTAAGGAAGACTTCACCAAAAAATATGGAGGCGGGAAAGCAGCTACTGCTGCAGCGAACAGCTTGAACAGGGAGTTTGGGTGTGTCCCCTTTGTTCTTTTTACACAACAGTTAATAAATCATTTAGATCCCTTGACTTTCTTGACTAACATCTATTTGTTTTTACCATTAATAAAGATCAAAGCTTAAAGAGCACATGCAGTACTGTGTGGACCACCCTGAGGAGGTCAGCAAGCTTGCCAAGGTGAAGGCCCAAGTCTCAGAAGTCAAAGGAGTTATGATGGAAAACATTGAGAAGGTACTATATTTAATCATCTGAAAAAAATACACATCTCTGCATTATAATGAAAAAGACGCCACACCTCAACAAACATTATTCCTAATTCCATATTACTATTTTGATGTTCAGGTTCTTGACCGTGGTGAGAAGATTGAGCTGCTTGTTGACAAAACTGAAAATCTGCGTTCTCAGGTAATGGATTCCTTTATGATGTCTACATTAGCAATTTAATTTTGGCATGTGTGTAGATCCAAGAAAGCATAGATGAGTTCTTTTGGCTATAAAAAAGTTAGCATAGGTCTTTCACCCTGAGAAGAAAACATGTGTATGGCTTCTTGACCCTTAACATTAAGTGTATAATGAATTTGACTCGATATGTTGTAGAAATTTGATATCTGTGCTACTCAATCCAACTCGAGTGCCAGTAACCTTGTTCGTTGAAATGCCATTATTGCGTTGTAGGGATTGCATCATTTGTTAAATAATTCTCACTAGAACAGGTGTCAGGTGTTGCTTTATCAGTTAAAAGTTGAAACATGATGATTGGTTAAATTAAATGGTCAAAACGTCATGCTGTGAAAACGCCGTCTTGAAGGTCAAGTGGTCAACAGATCCTTTAGTCTGAGTTAACATTTTTCTGTCAGAGAACTAGCAAGCCATCGTGTATGTAGGAATACTCTGCGCTGTCTTGAAGGTCAACAGATCCTTTAGTCTGAGTTAACATTTTTTTGTCAGAGAACTAGCAAGCCATCATGTATGGAATACTCTGCTGTGCTTCTAAGGTGAAGCGGTCTTATGTTAGATGATGACTAGCATGATGTTACATAGCATAAAAACTATATTATTATGCATATATAGTTGATCTCTGGTTAAACTGTCCAATAAGGAAAAATGGCATGAACCAATATAAATTATTTCCACAGATTTGGTAGTTGACTAGCTGCTATGTTACTGGTTCTTCCTGTGTTGTTTTGGCATTAGTTGCACTGTCTGCTTGCTTGAGAATATATGTGGTTCCTATTATGGCACTGGTTAACCATGGAGCATAACTTGCTAATTTTGTTAACTAACTAATGGTGGTTCTGATCTGGTGTATTTGTTTCTGACCCCGAAAATCTATACCCTAGTAATCTGGTGCACATAGATATTTTAGATCCCAATGCCCAAAATCTTAATACTACTGGTGAGTGCGTGTTTACCCATTTGTCTCGTACAATGAGCACTTGGCAGGTATCAAATGCTGAGAAATAGGGAAAGAAACAACAATAAGAAAGAAAACAGCTTCTTTAACTGCAAACTAGGATCGATGGAAACAAGCCAATCTGCCTACATGTAACTTGCGAAATTTTTTTTAAAAAAAACCTGTTTGCAGGCACAAGATTTCAGACAGCAGGGCACCAAGGTGCGACGAAAGATGTGGCTCCAAAACATGAAGATCAAGCTGATCGTCCTGGGCATCATCATCGCGCTCATCCTCATCATCATCCTGTCGGTGTGCCACGGCTTCAAGTGCGGCAGCAAGTGAGGAGTGGGGGTGGGACTTACAGATGGGCCGTGCCTGGCACCGGCGAGAAGAAGACCATGTGGAGTTTTGCTCTTTTAGTCGTCGTGTTGAGTCCTGTGCTGATTATTCTTGGTGATCATCAAAGAGAGTTATTCCTGATGTCGGTGTTGATTGCTGTTGGTCGGTCGGTTGGGAAGTGACTGGGTGAACCGGTTGAAGGGGGTTGTGTCGTGTAATTTTGGATGCTACTATTTTGCATGTATAGCTTGTGTGCTATCCTGGTCCATGCTGCTACTACTACTATATCAGTAGATGTTACTACGTTTGCTCCCCAGATTGCAGGCACTGTTCGACAATGCTCATTTTCCACCTGTGATATGTAAACCGAACTGAAACCGTTTTGAGCACCTATACGATTCTGAAAATCAGCTGTTGGGGGTTGGGGGGATGCCTAGATGCCAGAGCCCAGCCGTGTGTCAGTTTGAATGCTATTTTGTGCCGGCTGGCGGCTATGGGTTGCTTCTGGCGGGGGCCGGGGTAATGCAGTTCAGCACAATCGTTTGCTGGCTGCGAACGTGAGAGGGTGAGTAGCTGTTGTGGCTATAGTGTCGCGTGGGTCAGCTAGGCGGCGACCTGCCACTTGAATCAGGATCAGCAGGTACATCTGGTTGGTGCGCTTTCGATGTAATGACCTCAGTGCCTCACCAATACTAGGAATTTTTCGATTGGGCGGTGGCCTTTGGCCATCTGTGGTTTCGAACCGGCTGAACGTCACCCATGACCAAGGACTACCTACTTGTATGTTAGAGAGGAGAAGACTTGGGAGATAGGAGTAACATTGTAGAGAAATAGAGATGAGCCATACGGCCATACCTCCTAGATCGCCAGATCGGAGACGGATTTGGCAGGTGTGGCTGTCCAACTGGCTATGCAACTTCGGCGAGGACCTGAACCAGTGAGCTGGCCAGACTCTACCTCGGTGGCCACGCTGCCTCTGGCCAAGGGCGCCGGGGCCTCACACGGCAGCCTGTGCGAGCCATGCGTGCGCCGAGCGAGACGTGTGTGAGACCTGCCCTTTTTCTTCCTTCTTCCCGAGAACACGCGCGCGGCGTGAGCTCCGCTGCAAAAGCCTTGTGGAGGTGAGCGGACATGCCGGTACGCGTCACGGGCTCGTCTTTCTTCGGTGACCCTTTCAGGTGCAACTGCAGTCGATCCAAAAGAAAAAAAGGTGCAACTGCAGTCTGAAGCCAATTTTACCGAATTGAATGCAAGGGCTGTCTGCGCATGCATGCAGCACCACCGCTGTATACTTGTGGTGTACCGTAATTCTGCTTCTAGACCGTCCATCGTGGGTTTAACGTTAGCGAGACATTATTTTCGGTTCACAAAATACGAAAAGGAATCACTGTACGCAGGTTGATAACTGTTACATCGATTCGGGTCGTACACCGGTATGGGTCAGATCGCCCAGAGGCCGCAAACGGCCTAGTACGCAGCGAATGGAGGTCTCAACGGTCGACCAGTAGGTCGGCGAGGCCGATTAGACGCTCATTCTTCGTTTGATATACCCACGAACGCCTCCAGCACGACGAGGATGTTCGAGACATTTAGGACAACAAGGTGGTTGAAAGAGATTATGGGTAAAAAAATGGATATGGATAAATTAATAATAGATTGATTATTTAGTTAGATACTTCAATCAGCCGTGTTCTCCATAGTTTGTATGGAGTAGGGTTGGTCTTATACTGTTGCAAAACTAATATGGTACTATTTTTATGTCGTTTCGTAGAGTTTTCCTAGCATGGACCGATTCTAAAATCGGCTTGGGCCCGTGTCAACGATAACGTAGAAACCAAAAGACTAATTACAGCAAGTCAGCAACCAAAGCCTAGTTAGTTACAGCAGACAAGCTACAGTTCCAAACACAGTACAGTGTACGCATCATTCCTACGATGAGTAGTAAAGCCGCTACAGTGGATCACTCTGTTCGCCTAGCTAGCTAGCAGGCACAGATCACTTGCTCTCCTCTGCAAAGCTGTGCAAAACTGGAGGAGCACTTGCGTACTCTCACTGTAACAACAACGTAAAATACGCCTGTTAAACATACAAAATGACAGACAGTGGCGACGTACAGAGTCACAGAGTGAAGGGTACAGACGTACAGTACAGGTCCAACACACATCTACGTACATCAGGGCACACGACGACTCTCGACCGACACGACCAAAACGCAAAACATTGACATGTTCTACATGTACAAACATAATACACCGAGTACACTCTGATGACCCACACATGTATATACGTACGTGGCGTAGGTACACGTACGTACATATAGACACCTTATTACACGCGCACACGCATGCATCCATGCACGCCTTACGGGACGCCGCCGGCGCCGGCGCCTCCGCCTCCGCCGCCACCGAGGCCGGCGCCGCCTCCGAACCCGCCGAACGGCCCTGCGCCGGTGACGGCCCCGCCGAACGGGCCGAACCTAGCGACGCCCCCGCCCAGCGGGCCGTGGACGCCGCCGAAGAGCCCGCCGCCGCTGGTCCGGCCGCCAAACACGTCCGCGGTCTTGGCCTCGTCCACGGCGCCGGCGCTGGCATTGTCGTCGTCGTCGTCGCCTGCGGCGCCGGCGGCCACCGCCGCGTAGGCGGCGGTGTCGCAGTTGCGCGGCATTGATCTTGCCGCCGCCGATGCGACGGCGAGGCAGAGCAGCAGGGAGGCGATGAACCACCACTTTGCTGCCATTGGCCCCTCGCTTTTGCTAGCTCGTCGAGGTGGCTGAGGACTGAGGTGAGCACAGTGGTCACTGGTGGTGGGGGGGTTCAACGGAACTGGACCGCGATAGAGGGTTTTTTAAAGGGGAGGGGAGGACAGGGACAGGTGAAGAGCAGTGGCACCGTACCAATAAATGGCGCGCAAGCAGCTGGGTAGCAGTTCAGCAGGGCAGCAGGCAGCAGCTGCCATGGCGTAATAAATCGGGGACGAAGAGGTAGATAGATCGATGAGGGGGCTAGTTACTGCTAGAGCAGGGAATATACTTGCATGGGCATTGGGTGAATTGCTGTAGGGTTTAATGGCTGCTAGTACTTCACAGTCTCTTACCTATAGACAAAGAGCATGTTTAGAACTATTAGTACTAAAAATTAGCCAGCTAATATCGGTTATTTTTTAGCTAGTTAGTTTTTAGTTGGATCCACCGTGGTTGTATAGTCAGTTGAAGTCACATATAAACTATTAGAACATATTAGCAAACTTTAAACCTTGCTAATGGAACTAATATTTAGCAACTCTAGCTAATAATTCGTAGATCTATTTGGCTCTACTAGTACTAATCTTAGCTGCTATTTTTTAATCCTAATGGATCAAACAGTCCTTAAGGATGAATGTTAGAAGTAAAGACATGTATGTTTAGAAATTAAGACAGAATCCTAGATATATAATATAATACGTAGAACAACTTATACTGTACTTCAAATAAAATGTAATACGTGGAACAACTTATACTGTACTTCAAATAAATTAAGGGTCTGTTTGAACTCCAGCTTTTGGGCTTTTTGTCTCAAAAGCTAGCTTGTTGGTTTTATGTTGTTGATTTTTGCTATTGGATTTTTTTTAATAAACTTTAGCTTTCTCATCTCACCAAAAGTTAGAAAAATTGCTCAAAACGTTTTTTTTCAGGTTTTAGTTTATTTTCTCATAAACCAGCTTTCCAGCTTTTTCAAAAGCCAACTCATCAGCTAGATTGTTTGTTTCAGTTTCTGACTTTTGGCTTGCAGAAGCCAGATAAAAGCCGAAACAA
Source organism: Miscanthus lutarioriparius (assembly GCA_904845875.1). Classification (NCBI taxonomy): domain Eukaryota; kingdom Viridiplantae; phylum Streptophyta; class Magnoliopsida; order Poales; family Poaceae; genus Miscanthus; species Miscanthus lutarioriparius. Next base: position 96,910,527 of record CAJGYO010000003.1, on the reverse strand, counting down.
ATACGACCTTAGAGTCTTACTCGGTAATGTACCAAAGTATTGCTTGGACATGGATCAATTATGCTAACTATATGATGAACAAAGGTTCCAACCTAAGCACTTAACCCGTTTCAGTTTTTCCACACAATGCATAGGAGAGGCGCCATATTATTGTTGTGATAAAGGGAGTACAAAACACTAAGGGCCCGTTTGATCCTTGAAATTGAATTTATTCTAATAATTATAATTTAGACATAGATTAATTAAGCTAATATAGTTGTATATGGAATATATTTGTATATTTATTGTTATGCATACAAGAGACATATTTATATGTTGCATTTCTATTATAGAAAAGTGAGTTGAAGAGTATGCTATAAGTTGAAGAGTAGAATTATAGCATAGTGATCTATAGAATCCATTTCCATCTCCCACCCTATGAATTTGAGATATGCTTATTTGTGAGCTTGGGAATATTATGGAATGTCAAATTCCAAGCCAAATAGCCTAATCCATTAAGTAGATTTCAATTTCTCCAAAATAAAGGGATCCAAACGGCCCCTATAAAATCTAATTGGCCACACAAGTTGGATGTACTTTTAACAGTACCCAATTTTAGGCCCTGTTTGCTAGAGCTTCATCAGCTTTGGCTTCTTTTTGCTATAGTAGTTGGTCAAGAAAAAAATAGTGGCTTCATCGACGTGTAGTTGTTGAGATGAGATAGGAAAAGAGCTTTGTGAACAGTAAGACTATAGTGATCTGAACCGTGCAACAGTAGATGAAGCTTGAGCCATGTGAATCTCTACAAAAAGGACTTTAGTTTGCATTTGCTACAATTACAATGGATCAAGATTAATATAGCGATGGACACAACACTGGTCAACGCAAGACTACATATTACTCTCCATTCCAAAATAAATAAACTCTTAGAATCACCCTATGGGGGATTAAAATTTACTGCAGTCTTAAGGTGATTCTAAGACCAACTTTTTATTTGGTAAGAATAACAACATTTATGTCACCAAATAAGTATATTCTGAAAATATATTTCATGATGTATCTATTAGGATTAAAAAAAAAGCTCATTGAGCTGGTTTGGTGGCTAAGTTGATTTTGAATGACTTTCGACTCAGCTCGTTAAGCCTGATTTCAAGTTGGGTCGTCTTAAACAATTCAGAAAACTATAGTATATATATCAATTTCAAAGAAAAGCTCAGAAAAAATAGTTGGCTCAATATCAACCCCGAGTATCTACTTATACTAATTTTATGTAAAAAAATATTAGTACTCTTTACTATAAATTTAGTTAAATTTAAATTAATTTGAATTAGGATAACTTTAGAAATTGATTTATTTTAAGATGGAGGGAGTAATTCAAAGACGATGAAGGTTCATCTTTTTTTTTGAGAATTCGATGAAGATTCATCTAAACATGGACGTACACAGTTCCTCTGAGTTATGAGCCTTCTTCAGACCGCTTTAATTTGCTTTGGGCCTCTTCGTAGTCTTGGAAGAAAAGGAGAGAGAGAACCGTACCACATGTGCTTTGGAAGGTTGGAGCTCCTCTTCTTTTCCTTTAGCTCTCTTTAACTATTGTCTATCCATCCTCCCTTTATCTTGTCCCCATACATGCTTCCTGCTAGTTATTAATTTTCTGCAGTAAATTTATTTCATTTTTCTAGGATGGGGGACTAGCATAGAATGGAGGGTGAAATATAAAGAAAATTATGTCAAACTAAGTATGAAGAAAATTACATTGAGGATTACAGAAATGTGACCACATTTTATCTGGAAGGTAAGAGGTTCAAAGGCTGACTATGTCAAACTCTATATAAGGTTTCACGTTTGCCTTAAACACATGTTGAAACTATGTGGTTATTTGCAGGAACATGCTAATATATATTAGATAGGCAAATTAAAAGCACCTTTAGCAAGTGACTTTGCCTGGGTGCTAGCTCGGGCCATAGGTCGCAAATGGGTTTCACATCTCATCACAAGACAGATCACAAACAAAGCTTGATATTATTGGTCAGTCTTATCTCTTTACCTGTTCCTCTATAGCAAACTTGCAATGTGCTCTTCCAATCAATACAACAAGGAACCAAACAAACAGGGAAAAAAGAATAAATACTACTACACACATGTGCAAAGCAAAACAACTAAAGGAGCTCTTGCACATCTCTCTCTGCCCAACCTTTAATCTGATGCATGTCTTTCGTGAGAGGGAAGCGACAGTGCTGTCTTTTGAGTCTTTCCAAACCATCATCAGTGGAGTGGCTTTTGTTTTGGGAAAAGCGAAAGTTTTTATGCCAAAATCATCATAAATAGCGGTGCTTAGAACGTGACATCCCGGAGCCAGACCCACCACAAAACACAGCCCTGCAACACAATGAGCAGAGAGAGATCCAGAGCAAGTATTTCAGAAACTTCCATTCTTTGGGCGGCGTTCCTACGCTCGTCCTGGTGGGCTTCCTGATTCTCCAGCTCCCCTGGAAGAAAGAATGCACAACTGTGAGCCTTTGGAAAATAGGTGAAGGGAAACTGGGAAAGAGTTGGAACACCATGTAAGTGTTGTTCAAGGTGAATTACACTGCATCATTTTGAGCTTTTGATTAACTAATGGCTAATTAGCAATGGCATGTAGGCGCACTTTGTTTGACAGCTCCTGATATTGTTGACTGATCATTTAGGGTATGATACGTGCATGCAGGGTACTCATTAGGGGAGCCAGGCTAGATTTGCCTTTGCAAAGTGTTAGCCTACTATTGTCATCAACTCATCATTTGAACTGGGGAGATGTTGGTGCAATGAGGACAAAGAGTGTAATCATCTTTTTCAATGACAGTATCTTGGTAAATTTTTATTTTATACTGATGACATTTAAAAAAAAACAGCAGGAACACTGTTATATCATATAGGAAGGAGAGCAAGCCAAGTCTTACAGGGGTTCGATTACAAAATGAAATAAGTTCGATTACAAAATGAAATAAGACAAGTCCAAATTCTGAAATTAAAAGTATATATCAGAAGAGGAGAACACTGTTATCATATAAGACGGAGTGCAAGCCAAGCCTAAATTCTGAAATTAAAAGTATAGCCTGATTTGCTCAATGAAGAAGTAACTATACCACGGATGCCATAAAATGGGTTCCCGGTTTAATAAATCAATGCTATAATAGGCACTGTCGTAGTGAATGAAAGAAAAATAGCCAAAAAGAACAGTGATTATAGGCACTGTCGAATCTACAGAAAAAGGTGAAAGAATAAGGCCTGAAACCAGAATTTAAGCAGCTCTTTTCACTTCAGTCTTTCAGATTTTTAGGACTCTCTAGTTTATCACCTTTGATTTAGTCTACAGTTCACCAATGATATTAGAAAAACAATTAGGTCTTGTTTGGATGCACTCGTATCTACAATTAAATCTTGTTTGGATGCACTCTTCCACCTCATTCTATGTGTATTGGAGTGGACTAGGGTGGAATTTAGTTTAATCTTCACTCCAATCACCTCCAACACACGTATATTGAGATAGATATGTGTGCATCCAAAACAAGCCCTGAGTAGTTTAAACATGACAAAAAACTAGATTTTTTTAGACTAGATATCATTTCTTCTCATCTTCTACCATTTTGCCATTGAGTGTCAAATGAGAATGTCAAGAGGCCCATGCAAGAGCATGAATAGGAACTTGATTTGTAATGTGAGGACATCTCAAGCTACTATTGAGGCTGATTCTTTTTATATGTATTCAGCTTGAATTTGGTGAAACAAAAAAAAAGAACAGAAAGTTTTCCCAAAAAAAAGGAGAGAGAGGGAGAGGGAGAGAGAGAGAGCATTCCATGTTTGCACGCAAGAAAGAGAAGGTACCTGTTGTGGATTGGATCCGGTCCATTGGGCACCCTCCTCTTGCTGCTGCTCAAAGGATCATCACCATCCCTCAGGTCCTCCACTGTCCTCCTCTGATCAGCCAACCTTCCATTATTGGCTCCGATCACCATCCTTCTACCACCCACTGCAGCCGCGCTAGCTGGTGATGGCGTCCTCGCACCCCTCTCTACCACCAAAGACATCAGAACAAGGCCTCCAAGCAGGATGGCCACCGCCGAGGCCGCCAATGCCTCCCTCGCAGACCAAGCAGGCCTGCTCATAATCCTATGCTACTTTCAATTTCTTTTAAATTTTGCACTACTTCCACCGCCACCAGCTTCTCATGGAGTGGTGCAACTGTGCAAGTGCAAAGGCCACCTCTCTCTCTCCCTGCACAATATATTGTGGACAAACAGGCTGTGTGTTTTCTTCAGGGTTTCTTGTTTCTGCAGCAGGTTCTGATGTGCTTTTGAAGGGCCTAATGTAATGCTGGGGGGTCAGGGTAGTACCAAAGCAAGCCAGCACTGCCATGCCTTCTTTTGTCCTTTGCTTTTTGAGTCGTGTAATTTTCTACCTTCTCCTTTTCCCCTCCTCTTAGATCGATCTTTGAATGGTAGGTAAAAGAGAATGAACAGGAGTTTCAGATGGCAAACTGGCAGTGCTTTCTGGTCCATGATTACACACTACACCTTGGTTATCTTTCAAGTACAGCTAAGATTAGAGGATAACCTATATTACATGAAACTGATTAGAAAAATGAAACGAACGAGAGATGTGATCTTTGAGTAAATCTAGGAGGAGGCATGACAGGTGAGAGATTGCACTGGCAAAGTGAGGTCCAAAAGCCGCATCAAAGGAATGGAATACACATCTCCTTGCTACTACTTCCAGGTGATAGGTCACTATCCTTTATTTATTTATTTATTGGATCTTGACTAGTATGCACTACATTTGAGTTCCATTAAAAAAAGTGCTGCAAACTCCTTTTATATAATAATAAGATGTGATTTATCAATCTTTTCTTTTGGGGGAAAACAAAGCTTGTCTGAACAAAAGCAGAGGTGATGAGGCCGGAGAGAAAGTCCACACAACTTCTATGTTGTGGAAAGTGCCAAAGGAGTTTGTTATTTTTTATGCAGCCTGCGGCATCCCTGACACACTGCTGGCTGTCCTGAAATCCACTGTGATGCAAGCCAACAAAATTAAAAGTGGGACATGGAGTTCCATTGCTGCTGCCACTGCCAGTGGTAGGCCAGATTCCATTACATTCCTTCTGAAGAACCGTAAACACCAAAACTTACTTCATCTTCCCTTGCAGTAAATTAGAAGATTCCATCAAAACACAAGAAAAGGAAGCAATCTATCTTTACTGCTGTTAATTGTCTGAAAACTCAAATAACTGTCTCATGTCATCATGTGAAGAAAACTTTCACTAGTTATGTACACATCAAGTATAGAAAACTGTCACTAGCCATCTGAAAACTGCATTTCGAAACAAAAGAAAAAGAAAATGCAAAGGCGCGCGCCTACGAATCACAGACTTTGCAGCTCATCCGGCACTGCCCAGGCGACCCCTCGGCGCCTACCATGTACACCGGGTTCTTCCCGCACTCTCCCGCCGCGGCCCACTCCACGCAGTGCTCGCTCTTGTCGGCACACCCTCGGGTTTCCTTGAGGACTACCGGGGGATGCTCGTAGGACCTGACGTGGATCCACTTGGGCGCAGACCATTTCTCGCCTTGGATCACCGGGCAGCTCCCGTGGAGGCTGAGCGGGTCCGGCACCCCGTCGACGTGGAGGCTGAAGAAGAGCACGGCGTCGCCTTTCACCGGTTTCACTGCACGCCATGCGACAAGCAAATCTATCAGCCTCGCCATGTTCAGATTTCAGAGTTTCAGAGCTTCAGAGCCTGATGCTTCTGTTCTTGAAGACGGACATGGCGTGTGCCAGATTTTCATATGGAAGATTACCTGCCAATCCCTTATGTGCACACTCGGAGAAAGTGTCGTCCTTGGGCTGAGACTCCCACCCCTGCATCAGTTGGAGCTGGCAGTGTCAGTATAACTATAACATACCACCAGATTTGCAGTAAATTTGAAGGTTTGAAAGCACCTTGGCGTTGGGGAACACGGTCTCGCCTCCCTTGTGGACGGTGGACAGGTACATGAGCACGGTGGCGTAGCGGTGGCCTCCCCGGACCTGGTTGATCTTGTCGTGGAAGTAGTCGAAGTGCGGCTCGTACTTCTGGCCGTGGTCGTACCGCAGTATCTGCATGTTCTCAGCATTCTCTGATGAAACCAAATCACCCTTATTAGCTTGGTTATGTACTTATGTTATGCCAACAGGCCTCACCCTGAATATATGTACATCCTAATGAACTCAAGCGAACAACAATCTGAGTATGGATGCTATTTCACCTTCAGGAAGAAATGTCCACGCTGCAATCCTCTCCTCAATCCTACTCACCACCGGGTCCTGCACAAAACAAGAAGACAGAAAGAAAACACATTACTGTCACTCTGTCAGTCAATATGATGGAGTTGCTGCATGCAGGTCAGCCGTTGCAAAATTCAGCAACAAATTCGTTTTCAGCCATTTGTACCACCACCCAAATCCTGAACTGGTCCCGGCCGGATGGTGCGATCAGTGAGTGCTGTGCCAGGAAGCATCAGCTGCTGCTGCAGCGATCGTCGTGGACCATGGATGGCTACCGATCGATTCCTGCAGCCTTACTAACTGCTGCACAGAGGGGATGGAGGGAGGGAGGAGCGGTCAGTGGTCCGGCGACTGACGCCGGCCTGGATGTTTACTGGTTGCCGGGGGCGTGCCGTCGGTCGGATTCAGAGCAATATGCAGCTGCTGGGTGGTGGGAGCATTTGACCTTGCAATAGTTGTGGTGCTGTGGGAATCAGAGGAATTGAAACGCCTGGAAAGCGGTTTGCGATCTCGATTGCACTTGGACCACAGCACACAGCAGGGAGGACCGCAGGAGACGTCATGATCAAGATGGCGTCTGGGGTCCGGCCGTGCTCCAGGGATCGTTGCCTCCAGAGGATGAGGCCCCATGGAACAGTGGGTTGCAGTGGCCGCAGGTTTGAGCCAAAATCTTATAGGTTACATATGTATTAACAATTTCACAGTGTTGATGTTGGATCGTGATCCACGAGCAAGGGCTAGCTCGTCCGAGGTTGCAATCAACCTTCAACACGCAGCAAACAATTTTTGGGGTCGACTAAACCAATCTAGAGACCGGTTAGACCGATCTAGAGCTCATACTTCGCCGCAAAAGCCTGAGAACGCCTGACGCGGGGAGGAGCACGCTTAGAGTTGTTCTAGTACCAGCAAGACTGCCTAGAACGCCAATAAATCTTGTGGAGACACTACTATAGAAAAAATTAACCGAGGCGGACAAAAGTGATTAACCGAGGCGAGCATCGCAACCGCCTTGGTTGAAAGATCACGGTAAATGGATATTTCCCGAGGCGGTTGAATTGCCCGCCTCAGTTAATCAATTAAAAAAAAATAAATAAATCCATGGACAGGCCCGGCGAGCCCATAGCATGCCGCTGCCGCCGTAGCTCGCCGGATCCGGCCTCCCAGCGCTGGAGCTGACGAAGAGGTGAAGGAGGAGCGCCGCCGCCGCCCGCGCCGCCACCGTCTCGCCCGCTCCTGGATCCGGCCTCCCCGCCACCGGATCCGGCCTCCCGCCGCCGAATCCGGGCTCCTCCTCACCCTCGCTGTCGGATCTGGGGTCAGGGATGGGCCTGAGAGAGAGAGAGAGAGAGAGAGAGAGAGATAGAGGGGAGAGGGACGCCGCGCTCGGAGGGGAGGTGGGGCGCCGCCGCCGGAGGAGGGGGCCTCGCGGCCACGCTGGAGGAGGAAGAGGCGGCCGAGCGCGCCCCACGCCGGAGGAAGAGAAGGGGGAGGAGGGCCGCCTCGCCCACGCCTCCCACGCGTGGCCCGCCTTGACTCGCCCGCGTCGCCCAACGCGCCACGCGGCCCGCCTCGACTCGCCCGCGCGCCCACGCCGGAGGAAGAGAAGGGGGAGGAGGGCCGCCGCGGCACGCCTCGCCTGCCGTGCCTGAGGGAGAGGAGGGATCCGGGCTGAGGGGAGGGGCGCCCGCCGTGTTGTAGAGAGAACGAGGGAGGGGAGGAGTGCGGCTAAGGGGAGGGGTGAGGGAGAGACTGATTTTAGGGTTTCTAAAGATTTCGTTTATATATTGGAGATGATAGTGGGCTAGTGTGGGCTAGCGGGCTGGGCCTGATTTACCAAGGCGGTTGCTTTAGGATAACCGCCTCGGTTAATTTTTTCTGTAGTAGTGAGAGATGCAACGAACAATAGCAGGGTTGGAAAATGATAAAATTGGGGGTAGTAGATGTGTTTTGACAGTTGAGTGTAGTATCCTTCAATTGATCATGATCCTCTCATATATATAGAGGGGTGGTCTTATCCCAGTAGGAAACAAAGTTTCCCACGTCAAAAATAGGTAAAAACCCGATTTGGAAACCAAACCGGCTTGGAAAAAGTCAAGTCGGCCTAGCTGGTTTATATGGGCCCAATGCACTGTTTTTAGGTTGAAAACAGGGAGAGTCGGCTTAGCCTACTAGGGGAGTCACCTAAGCCGATTTGGCACTAGAAATTCCATTCAAAAAGCTTCCGAAATAAATAATTAATTTATCCGGACTCTAAACGAGGCGATCGATATATGTTATTTCGATCAGCTCGACGAGAGGAACGTAATGGTGAAGTTCATTCAGGAAGTTGGGAAGTCGGCTTAGCCGACTATGGGAGTCGGCTAAGTCGACTTGGTCAGGCTTGCCTTCTTTTTAGCGTGTTTCTTACGCTATTTGTCGTGTTAATCAACTTCCAACACGTCCATGATGATTAGAACTTACTGGAGATGCCCATAATTCATGTTGGGACACTTTTGAGTGTCAACGTATGCTCCCTGTTTTTAGGTGAACGAAGTATCACTACTGCTTGTGGTAGGCCAGATTCCATTCCATTCCTTCTGAAGAACCAGCAAACACCAAAACTTACTTCATCTTCCCTTGCAGTAAATTTGAAGGTTTCATCAAAACATACTATATAAGAAAAGGAGGCGTCTATCTTCACTATTAACTGTTGAAAAAAAACTTTCATTCGTTATGTACACATAAAGTATAGAAGAAAGCTTTCACAAGTTATCTATAAACCGCATTTTGAAAGAAAATCCAAAAGAGCCCAGGGCCGTCCCTGGGGGAGTGCAGCCTGAGCAACGGCGCAGGGCCTCCAAATATATAGTACCATTACCATAAAGCTAAACACAACAGGTATTTGTTGGATTGTTTCGTTGGCCCGATAGGCCGATAGCATCGCCTATTAGCCGATGCCTATTAGCCCGTTAGAAAATGATTTTCCGGCCAGCTGCACGGACGTCATTTTGTCTCCTGACTGCTGCGATCCCAATTCCCAAACCTCTTCGTCTCGACGTCTCCTATCGCCCTATCGGCCTCGACGCCACGTATCGCGAGCGTGACAGACTGACGGCGGGGCGAGGCACCCAGGTGAGGCGCTGAGGCCCTGAAGGTAATTAGTCATTCATATTTCTGTTTTTTTTCAACTCATTCACAATCGTCACAACGAACTATAGCGAGTAGTGGGTTGATCTCTAAATTTTGTTCTTTTGATCTTTTCATCTAGACGTCTGCTGGAATAGTGCTCAAAGATTGATGCCATGTATTCTGCAAATCGGTCTAGAAAATTTGAATCGGGTTGGCAAAAGCATAAGAAAAAACAAAGAATAGAGGATTTAATCCAATATCAGAAAGGAGCTATGGATAGGTTTATTACAAAACAATCACAAGTGCCATCTGATAATCCGACACCTGACCAGGGGCAAGCAATTGACACTAATGTTGACAATGATCCTATAAATCCTCCCGAAAATAATATTGAAGTTGAGGAAGCTCTTCCTGACAACACAAACACTCATATGGACAATAACAGTGATGACTTGAATCCTTCTCCGGATGCCGGTGAGCGTATCATTGAAGATTTCATTTCAAAGAACACAAAAAGAATAATACTATTCAAGTAAAGATTATTCAACATAGGTACCATTCTTGACATATCTTATTGCAATGTAATACATTATGAGGCTGTTCGGTTGGCTGGTTCGTTTTGTTGCTGGTTCGTGAAGAAGTACTGCTGGCTGGTTTGTGTGAGAGAAAAATACTGTTCCAGCTGAAAATTTACGATCGTTTATGACAAGCCACAACCAAACGAATAGGCTGTCATACATCTTATTTTAGTCATATTTTTTCTAGGCTAGTAGGCCTCACTTTTTTAGTTTGGTACCATGCCTCGGATTTCCATGGGACGGCCCTGAAACAGCCTATGAATCACAGACTCTGCAGCTCTTCCGGCACTTCCCTGGCGACCCTTCGGCGCCTACGCCGGGTTCTTACCAAGGGATTCTCGAAGGACCTGACGTGGATCCACTTGGGCGCAGACCATTTCTCGCCTTGGATCACCGGGCAGCTCCCGTGGAGGCTGAGCGGGTCTGGCTCCCCGTCGACGTGGAGGCCGAACAAGAGCACGGCGTCGCCTTTCACCGGTTTCACTGCATGCAATGGAACAAGCAAATCTATCAGCCTCTCCATGTTCAGAATTCGATCAGGTTCTCAGAGGTTTGGAGCCTGATGCTTCTGTTCTTGAAGACAGACATGGTGTGTGCCAGATTTTTACAGTAGGTGTGAGTGAGATTACCTGCCAATCCTTTGTGTGCACACTCAGAGAAAGTGTCATCCTTGGGCTGGGACTCCCATCCCTGCGTGCTGGCAGTGTCAGTATACCACATTCATCAGTTGATAAATAGAGCACTCCGAGTGGACAGACACCGCAAGAACATCGAAATGGAGTCTGTGGTACCTTGGCGTTGGGGAACACGGTCTCGCCTCCCTTGTCGACAGTGGACAAGTACATGAGCACGGTGGCGTACCGGTGGCCTCCCAGGACCTGGTTGATCTTGACGTTGAAGTAGTCGAAGTGCGGCTCGTACTTCTGTCCGCGCTCGTAGCGCTGTATCTGAATGTCCTCAGCATTCTCTGTTGAAATCAAATAACCCTTTGGTTATTACGTATGTCAAAAGGCCTCACCGGCCTGAATGTAGTAAATATATATACAAGTATGCAACATCCTAAACTGAAGAGAATCCATAATATATCTGAGTATGCATTGCATGCTACTAATTTTCACCTTCAGGAAGAAATGTCCATGCCGCAATCCTCTCTTCGATCCTACTCACCACCGGGTCCTTGGCAAAACAAGAAGAGATGAAAACACGTTACTGTCACTCTGTCAGTCAATATAATGGAGCTGCATGCAGCATGCAGGTCACCCGTTGAAAAATTCAGCAACAAATTCATTCTCAGCCATTTGTAACACCACCAAAATCCTGAACTGATCCCGGCCGGCCGGATGGTGCGAGCAGTGAGTGCTGTGCCAGGAAGCATCAGCTGCCGTCAATGGACCAGGGATGGCTACTGATCGATCCCTGCAGCCTGTATCTGCTGCACTGCACTGAGGGGATGGAGGGAGGGAGGGGCGGTCAGTGGTCCGATCCGGCGACTGACGCCGGCCGGCCTGGATGTTTACGGGTTGCCGGCCGCCGGGGCAGTCGGATCCAGAGGAATGCAGCTGCTGGTAGAGCATTGACCGACCTTGCAATAGATGTTCGCTGTGGGAATCAAAGAAATTGAAACTCCTCGAAAGGTTTGCGATCTCGATTGCACTTGGACCACCGCAGGCAGGAGACATCATGATCAAGATGGCGTCCGGGTCCGGCCGTGCTCACTCCACAGATCGTTGCCTCCAGAGGATGAGGATAAGACGCCATGTAACAGACAGTGGGTTGCAGTGGCCGCAGGTTTGAGCCACCAAGTGACTCAGTAGTGTTATTAAAGTTTGAATATTTTGGAGGACCCGTCCCACTTGAGAGGTTATGGAGCTTGAGTTGTTGAGGCTCAGCCACGGTTCATCGGCTGACGATGAAGGTGACAACAGTCAACCTCTATTGGCTGATGTGTCCCTGTCTGCGCAATTGGAGGCGTGGCTATGTATCCCGCTTCAGACAATTAGACCCCATTGATCAGTAAGCCGAAGCTGAGGAGGTCCAGGACACCTTAAGCAGTGATGTCGCTACATCTAAAAGGGAGGCTGGCAGTTAAAAACAAGGCCTCCAGCCCGATTGTCTAGGCACAAAATGTGCTGATGCAAAAAGCTGGGAGTCGCAAACATGACGCATAGTCCGGACCCTAGGGCTTTGGACAGATTCAAGGTCACCTTTGCTGCACCGTTGTCAGCTTCCAGACATGAAGCTCTACAGGTGCTTTGCTCTGCTAATTTCGATTCGGTGGCCATGGAGCTGAACTTCGATGGCCACGAGCACAACACTCCTTAGCCCCTTGTTCAAGACTACTTTGGTGTTTGCCGCCGTGCTTATTCTCTTTATGGTCGCTATGTAGTTCTTTTGTAATCATAACCATGTGAGATTTGGGGTCTGGCTCGGTAATCTTCAATTACCGTCCAACCTTTGTATCGTTAAACTCTATTTCTGATAGAGAGAGCAATGGAGCCAACGACTCAATCTGTATTGATCTCAGTGTATTTGTACAAGCTACAAGGCAGGCAACTGCCAGCGCGAGGTGCGACTGCAGCCGAGCGCACCGCGACGTGGGCGACGTTGTGGGCTGACCAGCGCGGTTGCATGGGCTAAGCAGCGCGGGAAAAAACCTCAGCTAAGCTATGAACTACAAAATACAAATTACACTTTATCACCCCCCGCAGTCTGAAGCTTCATCGGTATGACACAAAGACTGTCCCGGAAAGCTTCAAAGGTCTTCGTTGTGAGGCCCTTGGTCATGATGCCGGCATACTGCTCACCGGTCGGCACATGGAGGACGCGGAGCACGCCGGCTTGCACCCGTTCCCGAAGGAAGTGGATGTCGAGTTCGATGTGCTTCGTTCTCTTGTGATGGACCGGATTCGCGGACATGTAGACAGCCGAGACGTTGTCGCAGAACGCCACCGTAGCTTTGAGTATGGGGGTGTGAAGCTCGCGGAGGAGCTGTCGCAGCCATATGCATTCGGCTGCGGCATTGGCGACAGCGCAGTACTCCGCCTCGGCGCTCGACCACGACACCGTGGATTGTCGCTTGGAAGACCATGACACGAGGGACTCACCAAGAAACATGCAGAAGCCGGAAGTCGTTCGGCGAGTGTCTGGGCAGCCGGCCCAGTCTGCATCGGAGTAGGCCGTGATGTCGAGCCGTGGCGAGGCACGCAACAGTAGACCGTGCGACGTCGTGCCGCGTACGTAGCGCAGGATCCGCTTCAGCTGCACCAAATGTTGCTGTCGTGGATCATGCATGTAGAGGCAAGCTTGTTGGACAGCGAAGGCGAGGTCCGGGCGGCTGATTGTCAGATACTGCAGCGCTCCAGCGATGCTACGGTATGACTTCGCGTCCGGAATAGCGGGGCCATCCGAGGAAAGCTTTCCTTTGCCATCGATCGGTGTCGAAGCAGGCTTACAGTTCGACATGCCCGCGCGCTGTAGGATCTCCTCGGCGTACCGGCTCTAGGAGAGGTAGAAACCGTTCGCCGTGCGCTGGACGTCGATGCCGAGGAAGAATCGGAGGTCGCCCATGTCCTTGACGGCGAACTCAGAGCGCAAGTCGGTGACGACGCGCCGAAGCGGTGTCGAGCTTGAGGCAATGAAGACCATGTCGTCTACATAGAGGAGGAGATAGGCCATGTCAGCTCCCCGGCGAAGAACGAAGAGGGAGGAGTCTGACCGGGTGGCCTTGAACCCAAGCTTGGTGACGAACGTGGCAAAGCGCGTGAACCAGGCGCGCGACGCTTGCCGCAGTCCGTACAAGGACTTGTCGAGGCGGCAGACAGTCTGAGGGTGATCAGGGTCGACGAACCCAATCGGCTGTTGACACAGGACATACTCTTCGAGGTTGCCGTGGAGGAATGCGTTGGAGACATCAAGCTGTCTTGTAGGCCACTGCTTGGACGCAACAATGGTGAGCACGGTTCGTATGGTCGCCGGCTTGACCACCGGCGTGAATGTTTCCTGGAAATCCACCCCAGCACGTTGTGTGAATCCGCGCACCACCCATCGAGCCTTGTAGCGCTCGAGTGATCCATCAGGATGAAGCTTGTGCTTGAAAACCCATTTCCCCGAAATCACATGAGCGCCGGCTGGCTTGTCGACAAGACGCCAGGTGCGGTTCGCCTATAGGGCCTTGAATTCAGCATCCATGGCTTGCTTCCAGTTTGGATCGCGCAATGCTGTCCGAGCTGATGACGGAATAGGCGAGATGGTGGTGGATGCGGCCGATGCGGCCATGGCATAGCGAGGGTTGGGTTTGAACACGCCGGCGCGCGCACGAGTGACCATGGGATGGACGGGGGCGGTGTCGGCGTGGCGTGCGCGGGCACCGGTGATACTTGTGTGGGAGCTGGTGATGCGTGTGGATTGGAGCTGGGAGCAGGCACGTCAGGCGATGGCATGGGCGTGGCCACAGTCGCAGGCGTCAGTATGGGCATGGGCGTGACCACTGGGGAAGGTATGCCAGGGCTGGCACTGGGCGACGGCACAGCGACGCGACGACGCTTGGGAGCTGTGTCCTAGAGGATGAGAGGATCATCGTCAATGGCGTCAGGGAGCGCACGCACTGGCGACGTAGTGGCAGAAGATGGTGCTCGGAACGGGAAGACGAATTCGTCAAACACCACGTGGCGCGACGTGATGACGCGATGGGTGTCGAGGTCAAAGCACCGATAACCACGATGATCAGTGGGGTAACTCAGGAGGACACAAGCACTGGATCGGGCGCAGAGTTTGTGAGCGGCGGTGGCTGTCTGGTTGGGGAAGCACAAGCAGCCAAACACCCAGGGGTGAGTGTAGTTCGGTGGAGCACCCAGGAGCCGTTGGAACGGCGTCACCGGCACCGTGGAGTGGCATGGGCACCGGTTGAGAAGGTGAGTGGCAGTGGAAAGCGCTTCAGCCCAAAAGGAAAATGGCATGCCAACGTGCAGAAGTAGGCTGCGCACACAATCATTCAGGGTGCGGATGATGCGTTCTGCCTTGTCGTTCTGAGCAGAGGTATATGGACAGGAAAGGCGAAAGGAGATGCCGTGCACGGCAAAGTGCTGTGTTGTCAAACTCCTTGCCGTTGTCGGTTTGAAAAGAAATGAGGGGTAACTGAAATTGCAGCAGAACATAAGCATGAAAGGAGATCAAACATTCAGCAACTTCAGATTTAGCGCGCATTGGAAAGGTCCAAATAAAATGAGTACAAGCATCAATGAGGACTAGATAATATTTGAAACCAGAGTTGCTAGGAACAGGTGATGTCCAGACATCGCCATGTACAAGCTGAAAGGGAACATAACAGACAGAAGAAGAATGGGAGAATGGAAGACGAACATGCTTGCCTAATTGACATGACTGACAAGTATGAGCTATGGTTTTTATACAGGTGAAATCAAACTGATCAAGAGTGCGTTTGAGGGAATCACGGCCGGGGTGCCCAAGGCGTTGATGCCACAGATCAGCCGAAGAAGAGGAACTGGACAACTGCGCCTGAGCAGATGAAGGTCGAAGGGGATACAGCTCGCCGTCACTGTTACATAGGAGCATCTCCGTCCGGGTGAGAAGATCCTTGATAGAGAAACCGAAAGGATCAAATTCGACTAAAACATTGTTATCTCGAGTGAAAGCACGAACTGAAATCAAATTCTTGACAAGATCAGGAGAAATAAGAATCTGATTGAGATGAAAGGGAGTTCCAGGAAGGGTAGAGGAGGCAGTATGAGTGACCGGCATGGATGCACCATTACCAACAGTGATTGGTGCTGAGAAGGGTAGGGCGCGAGCAGAAGAGAGATTACCAGAGCCGGACGCCATGTGCGAAGTGGCGCCAGTGTCGAAGAACCACTTTGACGTTTGAGGCCCACCGGGCGGAACACTAGCCGTGGCTAGAGCGGCGAGGAGGGCCTGCTGGTTCCACACATCGTTGGAGGATGAGGGCGGAGCAGGTGCTGGTGTAGGTGGGCTGGCGAAGGAGGCCTGCTGTGGTGGACCGGGTCGCGGGCCGAGGACGCCAACGCCAGGAGCGCGGAATTGCATGGGCCACGCCTGGACCATGCCGGTCCACGGGTTGAAGCCCGGAAGCCACGGGGAAGATGGTGGGCAGCTACCAGCAGATGCGCCCTGGGAAGGAGGCGCGCTGCCACTGCTGCCACCGGGGAAGTTGTTGCCGTGGCCGCGATGCTTCTTGTTGCCGCGGTTGTCAAAACGCGTGTTGGCGCCCACGGTCGGTTGGCTGGATCGAGGAACGCTGGTGGCGCCGGAGCCGCTCGCAGGGGCAGCAGGTCGAGAACTGCTGGCAGCGAGTAGGGCGTGCTGGGCGGCGGATTTGGCGTGTTCCTTATCGTACTGCTCCTCCAGCAGCAAATAGGAACGCACGAACAGGAAGGTATGTGGAGGGTTCTTGGCGGTGATCACCGGAACAGTGTGCCGGTACTTGGGGGAGAGGCCGCGGAGCATGTTCAGCACCTGAGACGTCTCGCGCACTGGTTGCCCGACGTCGCGCAGAGCGTCGACGAGACGTTTGAGACGGCCGGTGTACGTCGTGGTGTCCATGTCACCCTGGACCAAGCTGCGGAACTCGGCCTCGAGGTAGACGGCTCAATGAAGCTCGTTGTCGCGGAACTGGTTGTGGATCGCGTGCCAGATGGTGTACGCCGTCGCCTTGGGAACGCGCACGATAGCGCGAACGTCCTTGGACACGGTGTTGTAAAGCCAGCTCAGGATGCACTGGTCGACCATGACCCAGTCCGGATCACGGCGGTTGGCGCTGGTGGGAGAAGAAGTGAGGTGAGAGCTGAGACCGAACTTGCCGACGAAGGTGTCGAAGAAGCATAGCCACCCGGTGTAGTTCGACTCGGTGAGATCGAGCTCGACGGGAACGTGGTTTTTGATGTTCACCGTCTGTAGCACAGTGGAGGAAGGAGGCTGGACGACAGTTTCGGTGAAGGAGACACGGTCGGCGGAAGAAGTGGAGGAAGAAGACTCGCCATCAGAGAGATCGGCGTCATGCAGGGGGTTAGTATCCATGGGAACAGCAGAAGGTGAGCGCGCGGCAACGCCGATCGCGGCGGCGGGGCAAAGCCGAGCGCGGCGGCGGCGGTTGCGGGGAGGGCAGCGCAGGAGAATAGACCTAAGCGAATGATACCATGATAGAGAGAGCAATGGAGCCAACGACTCAATCTGTATTGATCTCAGTGTATTTGTACAAGCTACAAGGCAGGCAACTGCCAGCGCGAGGTGCGACTGCAGCCGAGCGCACCGCGACGTGGGCGACGTCGTGGGCTGACCAGCGCGGTTGCATGGGCTAAGCAGCGCAGGAAAAAACCTCAGCTAAGCTATGAACTACAAAATACAAATTACACTTTATCAATTTCTGCTTAATGAAAAACGTGCTTGGGCAGGATCGTGAAAAAAAAACTACATTGTGATGGTGGGGACTAAACTAGAAGAAGAAAAGAAGAAGAAAAATCCAGATCCCGCTTGCAGGCTCTCATCGTGCATGCTACCGAGATTTGACTGAACTGTGCGGCAAACTCTATAAATTGACAAAAAAAAAACTGCCAAAAGTAATGAACTGGGCACGAGGGAGGGAGGGAGGGTACCTGGCGCTTCCTGAGGAACATGCCGGAGCTGGTGCGCGCCTGGCTGTAGTAGCTGGACTGGTTGTGCGCCACCATGATCCCCTTCTTCGCCTGTTCAATTCATCAATCGCCGGCCGTAGCCACAGGTAGTACCATCAGTTACTTGTGCTGCAAATAAAGCCCATCGATCGATCACCGGCGGCGGCGCGGTCGCTCACCAGAGTCACGAGGTGGTCGCACTCGTCGTCGGAGAGGAACCCCTTGTACACGAAGATCCTGCATATCGATGCGCCGGAACGAAAACCACGAAACAAAAACCTCATCGTCATGTGTGTCCTCGCTCCTCCTCCTACTACTACGTGCTCGATGTCGCTGTTTATATACCTTGGCTGCCACGAGAGGGCCTTGACACGAGAGGAGTTGAAAGGAGGCACCGGGGCGACGACGGCGTCGTCGTCCTCGCCAAGGAGCAGCACCGGCACGACGGCGATGGCGGCCAGGAGGAGCGCCAGGACGAGCAGCACGACGCTGAGCTTCATGGCGATCGCGGATCACTGCAGGTAGGACGATCCTGTGTTTTCTTGGGCCTAGAGCGAAACACACAATCAGAACCCCAATATAAACTAATTGAGTCTGTCTATCTGTCAGGTGTTTTGGCTCCCGAGAACCCTCGATTTTTGTCAATTGCGTTGGTCTCTGCGCAGGCATGCAACGCGAGGCGCCTTGGCCTCAACGCCAGCGGGCAGCAAGAGTGCAAGGCTGCTTCATCGTTCTACTGGTTATTGCCCATGTACTTTTGGATTAGCCCAAGCTAAAAGCTGTAATCTGATCATACGTGTACAGACTTGCGTTAAAAAAGTTCTTGTGTTTTTTTTAAGATTAAGTCCACTTTTGGTCCCTTAACTATTGGATTTATCTAATTTTGATTGTCAACTACAAAACCGTCTAATGCTGGTATACCCCAACGAGTGTGGGCTGGCTTCTTCCCCACCGCAACGCCCTACTCCCTGGCCTGTCGGGTCCGCAGGCCCTGCTCCCCGGTGACTCCCCGGTCGGAGGTGGCGGGGAGTGGCTGGCACGACCAGCCAGCAGCGGAAGAGGCCGACCGGAGAGGGGTGCTAGGCCCATGTAGTCCCGGGGCCGGCCACAGCTCGGCGGGAGGTGGGCCGTGGCCTGCTGGCTACGTGCGCCGGCAGCCATGGCCGCGGTGATGAGATGCCACAGCGGCGGGGAGGAGCCAAGGAGAGGCGCGCCGGGGAGAAGCCGGGGAGAGGGGAACATGGAGGAGGGCGCGACTGGGGCGGAGGGGGCTCGGCCCGGGTCCGTGCGCAGGCAGCCGTGGCGGCGGCGACGCCATGGCCGCGGTGCCGCAGCGAGCCGGCGATGAAGCGCGCCGCGTGCGGGAGGGCTTGGCTTAACCGGCGGTGGCACTCGTTCGGCTCGGTGAAGGGCGGAGCAGCAGGAACGCGACGGTGGCCGTGGCGGCCTACGAGCACCGAGCAACCATGGCGAGCTTGGCGGGGGCGTGCGAGACGACGGGCGCGGCAAGCTTGGCTGGGGTGCAGGGGGGAAGCGCGCTCTAGCTTGCTCGCGCGCTGGCGTGCTGTAGCCTGTTCGGGCGCCGCTGCCGCAACTTGCTCGAGCGCCGCCGCCGCCGCCGTTGTCTCCTTCACGCGTGTAGGACGGGAGGAAAGAGAGGGGCCAGCGTGGCATGGTCAAAACTGCTGCACATTAGACAAAACAGCCTCACCCGCACCGAGGGGCTACAAATGAACAGTTTTGATAGTTAGGATACCAGCATTAGACGGTTTTGTAGTTGAGGGTCAAAATTAGACGAAACTAATAGTTAAGGGGCCAAAATTGGACTTAATCCTTTTTTTTAATATGTGTGCACATAGCCGCTGGGGCGCCTTGGCGCGGGAAACACTAGTAGAGAAATGACCTTTCATCCATGGCCAAAAAGTATTTAGTCCCGGTTTAAAAATTGCAACCGTGGCTAAAGGGAGGACTGGACCTTTAGTCTCGGTTTGTAATACAAACTGGGATTAATTCTACCCTTTAGTTCCGGTTGTAACGGTTACCGAGGTATGTCAGAGGCACGTCAGCGCGAGAATTTTTAGTCCCGGTTTGAGACATGAACCCGGACTAAAGTGTAACTTTTAGTCCCGGTTTGAGACACGAACCTGGATTAAAGGTACCTTTAGTCCAGGTTTATGTCTTAAACCCGGACTAAAGGTGTCTCCAAACTGAATTTAAAAGGAAAACGTATCTTATCTAAGTTAGATGTGTGGTGGTAGGTGAGATGGTAACGCGTGCAAGAGCTGAAATGGGAGGTCGTAGGTTCGAATCTCCACAGCTGCAACTCTTTTTTACCCAATAAACACCTCTACTCCCGGTTGGAGGAACCAGGACTAAAAATTAAGACCTTTAGTCCCGATTGCATAGTCTCGGTTCCAAAACCGGGATTAAAGGGGTTGAGAACCGGGACTACAGATAGGTTCTCTGCTAGTGAAAACTGCACAGGCCACCCACGTGTTAAGCTATACCATCGCATTTTGTGACATCATTTATGTATTAGTTGTTACATTTATTTGTATCCACGTGTTAGCTAGGTTCACACTCTAGTGCTTACTATATTACTTTTATTCAATATCTTCATTTTATCAGTAAAGTATATTCCAGCCCAATCACTCAAAACTCTCAAGATCTAAGGCCTAAACCATACAAGGATGCACTATAGTGTTTATCCTAGCCTTAGATATGCCTTAAATGTCTTCAAAGGCAGGATGGAGTGTTGCATTCCAGCACAATCAAGCAAATGA
This sequence comes from Miscanthus lutarioriparius, assembly GCA_904845875.1. Taxonomy (NCBI): domain Eukaryota; kingdom Viridiplantae; phylum Streptophyta; class Magnoliopsida; order Poales; family Poaceae; genus Miscanthus; species Miscanthus lutarioriparius. The sequence continues at coordinate 96,890,133 of CAJGYO010000003.1, read as the reverse complement.
GGACACCCCATATATATAGCCTCATTCCCTTTAAAGTGCCGTTGAAACAAGTTTGCTAGTTTCATGCGCACCACTAGATTATCCGCTAGGCGGTCCTGGATACAACACCGCGTCATCTAGCGATGTATATTCCCCAGTCGACCATTGAATCTTCACTTGTGACTGACACTAGGCCCTTTTCACCGATGATCCAACGCTTTGTTATGTGATGTCCACCATATCATCCAGCTCTGATCCTCACGAGATGATCATTCGGGTTGCTCCTATGCTACTCGCTACACCATATCATCAGGCGGCCTTAATGTTCTAGGTCTTCAACTGTGCCAACTCTTGGATGTGCATCGGATGATCCGCTGGATGATTCTTATTTCTAGCGTATCATCATTCCGTAGTCACTATCTTCCTGGCTAACTCAGGGCGTGTTTGGATAGAAGTAACGGTACCGTTTCTCAACTGAATCACCAGAAACGGTGGCAAACAGGTTCGCAAGTGCATGAATCGGATCTAAAACGATTCTAGGTTTCTACGTGAGAACATGAAACAGACACATGCTGTTTCTGCCGATTCTATTCTGGTTTCTTCTATATAATAGTGATTTTATTTTTTGGTTAATCCTTTTGAAGTACTCACTCTGTCCCTAAATAACCGTCATTCTCACTTTCCGACGAGTCAAACTCTTTAAACTTTAACCAAATGTATACAAGAAAATATTAATATTTCTAAGTATATAATTAGTATTGTTAGATAGATCGTTAAATCTATTTTCATAATAAACTTGTTTGGAGATAAAAATGTAGTTAATATTTTCTGGCACGAATACCAAAGCGACAGTTATTTAGGGACGGAGAGAGTACAACATGTTAAAATGGGTTGTAGTTAAGTTGTCTTCACCCACAAAAATGTTTAGAATTTTTTTGAAGCATATTTTTATTTACATAATTTTTTTTATCATAAAAATACTTTTTGGAATTAGAATCCGGTCTAACAGTCAAACGGTTTCATAAAGTGATTCAGATTCTTCACCAGAAACGTTTCTTCAAAGAATCTAGATCCGAAACGTTTCTATGAGAATCTAGATCCCTACCAAATACACCCTTACTAGACTCTATCATATGACCCGGTAGACTTGGCCAAGTGATTCGGTGAATGCTCCAGTGGGGAAATCTTTGTCGTTTCTTCACTATTCAAACTGGGATCTTGATCAAACTTTAACCTTGCATCTATAGGACCTTTTATAACATGTCTAACGTTCTTTAGTGCTCATGATAGTCCTAAGTTTTTTTTATCATCTCGGTCACCAAAACTAAAAGATACGATCATAGGCACATGATCCTTACAAAAGCTCGCATTTAAGTATTTTGGGTCTTACCGGATCCTGCCTAAAGTGTGACACATTGCTTGTAAGTTGGAACTTACTTCTTCGTCGTCTATTCACCTGGTGTTTCACGCCTCTCGGTTGAACAACAGATGGTTGGTTTTGTCCCTGATGACATTGAGCTCTTACGCATTCACAAACGTGTCCTGTAGAAGCGTTTGGTACATTATGTCTTGTTTCCAATTTATCCAGTGTTGATCAAGTGGTCCGGGTAAGGTAATAAACAGCGGATAGACACTTCATACTAGATTATGGTATGTGTATCAAATCAGGAATAGCGGACACTAAGTTAGAATATTAAGAATAGTCAATTTTGAAGCCTATGCCAATACTAATGTCATGTTTGCTTAAAATAGTTACAACTTTTTTTGTTAACTATTACATTTTATGATATAAAATCACAAAGAAGAATCTAAATGAATATGATATAAAGAATACACAGTGAGACAAATTATCATTAAGTTCCTATATCAATTAAATGATATCATTAATTATCTCATCGTTTTTTATCACCATCTTAACATTTTTATTATTACCATCAGAACCCACATTGTCTCTTTGACCGCTTACATAGTAAATAGCGGTCCAACAACAACAAAAGCGGCTTACAATAGCGGACGCAAAGTGCTATAGCGGCCGCTAAGTTCTAATATGCTATTTTTGGTCTACTTAGTAGTAGCTAACGGCCACTACCAATGCTATTTAGTACTATGGGCCAAGCAAGTTAGGAAGATCTAGAGGCTATGCAGCCAGAGACCCAGAGTTCCCTTTTGCACCCGCTTCAGGACTTGGGCTCAACTGGTCAAATGGTGTCTCACGTGGAGGCAAAGTAAGAAGCATGGGATGGACCGAGGACTAGTTCCAGAAAGACGAGGCCCAACAATGGTATCTTGGTTCCTACGTGTCTGAGATTTTTCTAGGAGAGATGGGATGAGTAATCTGTTGTAGTGGTGGGCTCCTATATTCTGAAATGGTTTTAGGAGACTCTTATAAAACAAGGGAGATGAAATATAGGATATTTCATGTACGGAGAGGGCAAAGTCCATGCATGCAACTGAGATAGTGAGATGTCGTAGTTGTTAAATTGCAGAGCGAATTCAGAGAGGAGAGATAAAACAGAGAAACGGGTAGGAGTGTACTATAACTCCAATCCTTGATCCTTCCTCTCCTCTCCTCTCCTGCTACGCTCCATCTTCGTCCGTCCAATTCCTGTTACTAGTAACGCTGGTGCTAACACTGGAGCTGTGTCCGCCTTGCCTGTACCTGTAGGATCTGCTCAAGAGCTTTGATCCCGGCACAGCAGGCTGGAGCTGCTCAGAAACAACGAAATGTTGACAATCAGCAGGTGATGGGGAACGCGAGGGCCAGAATGAGCCGATGCATATTCAAAACGCTGACTATTACAACCGGCTCCAATCATGTTACTTCCTGTTTTTGTGATTCCTGCAGGCACCTATAGTTTAGATTTTTTTTTTGGAACTCTATAGTTTAGAATTTAAGGGTGTGTTTGGTTTAAGGACGAAGTTGGATGGGATATAACGATCCATGGATATTGGGATAAGGATATCCATGATACATGTTTGGTTGGATAGATGTGATGCGCCATTTTTTCTGTTTGGTTGGGTGGATGAAAGTGCTTGGGACGAGAATAGTTGACTAATTATATCTATTATTTAAAAATAATAACAACTAATTAGACACTAACAAATAGGGATGAAAACAGATCGGATCGGTGCGGATAATGCTTTTCCCATATCCTAATCCGTTTTTCTTTGTTGGATTCGGTGCAGAGAGGATAATACACGGATATGGATGAGGATGCGGATTTTTTCGGATGTCGGAAGAGGTCTGGATATGGAACGGAACCGGATCGGAGATGGGTTTAAATAGCCGAGTAATATGTGCACACGTAGAGAATTATAAGCTTGTCAAAAATTGATTTAGTAAAGAACCAAGAACAAGCAATAGATAATAAACTTGCATTGCATTCCATATTGCGGCTATCACACTGATAATTAACACTTAACATGATATTTTCACTAAAAATGATAAGTTATTAGCCAAGAAATAATAACACCTAGCAAACTCTTAATTTAAAAATTAGAACATCAAACAACCACATCACAAAATAAGAGTTCTCAACTAACAAACTTTTTAAAATCCCAAATTCTTTAGTACAGAGAGAGAAACTTTCGGATATCCTATTTTAAACATCGGATAATCCGCATTGAAATTGTAGATAATCCATATCCGCCGGATTTTATCTATTCCACATCCTACCCCACATCCGCACAAAAATCGGATTCGGATTATCCGTATACGCATGGATATTAAAAGTTCTTCTCCATATCCTCAAAATTCGGATTCTGATCGGATCGGAGAATTATCCACACCACTTTCACCCCTACTAACAAATATGCACTAACTCTAATTTTGTCATGATAATCACTAATTTAAAATAAATATGTTAATTAGCACTACTAATAACCTAATTAGCACACTAAACATGCACTAATCAATGTATTAGCACATATCAAAACTAGTTCTATCATCATAATTACTAAGTAATAATATAACATACTAATAGTTCTTAATTTATTTACTAATGACAAAGATTAGAAGGAATCACGAAGACAGGGATAAGCTGGTCCGCGAGATTTTTACAAATCCGAAAATCCAGCATCTTGTGGTATATTCCCTATCCAGAGATCTTCTTATCCCAGTGATCCACTTGACCAAACACTACACATCCATAGATGGATATCCGACCAATCAAACACATCCTAAGGACTTAGTGCGATGCCTTTTGGTATATTGGCACTTAGTGTAGCTAACAAGGCACGTTGATCTTCGATGATCGGAAATTCTGATGTCTGATTGAGATATGAAGTATCGTCCACACAACACAGTATATAAGATAAGACAAAATATAAATAATAACTCTGAAAATACTTTTTATAAACACCGCCAGTATACCAACCCAACTCACCCAAGTCAAAATTTCTAGGTCAAAAAGTTTGACGCAGCTACAATATCAATATCAACAGGTAGTAGTAGTATAAAAGAATCCCCGACCAAGAACATCGATCGGGGCTGTCAGAATCAGCAGCTGAAACGGGCCGCCGACCAAAAGAATGAACGAATCATCGTATCACAGAGTCTAGAGGAGCCTCCTCCTCCAAACTCATCCCCACCGTCACCACTGAGTCGTCAGCCGTCGTTCCTCAGTGTCTAGAGGGCTGTCGACCCGTCCAGCCATCTATCTCCTCTTTGAATCTCAAGAGTGGAATTAGCCGCAGAAATCAGGTTTTCGCCATCGTCATCTCACATTGCAGCACCGGGCACTCCCGGACTGCAGCTTCCGCCACAGGCAGATCATATGCTGCGGGGACTGGTAGTGTGCCGTGAAGTAGCCATCGTAGCAGCCCGACTGGTAGAACCGCACGTCGTGCCGGATCTCCACCGGCCGCCGCGTCTTGTTGAACTTCTCCACCCACATGCCCATGCTCACATCCTCCATCTTAAACAGCTACGCACCAAAACAAAACAAAACCATTTGAGCCATTGTTGCTTATTTTGAGAGCCATGTCTGTTGATTACTTTGACTCAGTTGATAAGGTCAGATATTATGCTTACCCGAAGTGTCTGATTGTCGAATTCAGACACGATGTAACGAGCAATATCAGATGAAATTACATAGCCAGGTCCATTAGCATAATTCGGGTACACTTCTTCCGGCCATTCCTGCATAGGAAGGAGAGATACATTTTCAATGATAATGCCACCATGGCCTTGTTTAGATTGCAAGTTTTTTCACTCTCTCTCCATCACATCAAATCTTTGGACACATACATGGAGTATTAAATGTAGATAAAAAAAATAACTAATTACACAGTTTGATTGTAAATTACGAGACGAATCTTTTGAGCCTAGTTAGACCATGATTGGACAATAATTGTCAAATACAAACGAAAGTGCTACAGTGCCAAATACTGATTCCTAACCCCAATCTAAACCAGGCCTATCTTTTAACTCTCTAGAATGTCATGAAGAGCTGTTGTCCACTACTTGGATTAGACTAGGATAGAGAAAGGGGTGACAACTATGGACAGTACAACTACAGCTGTCACCGGCTTGTGTACATAGGAGTAACTCGCAAGCATACTCATTGTTTGCCACGAATGATAAATAAATGCAAGATTTTCTTTTACTTTTCAAGAGTTCTAAGCTAGTGATACATATTTATTGTCTAAATGGTCATCATAGAGAAAATAAACAAAGAAAACGTGCAGTTGGTCGATACACTAGATGTTTGTTTGCCAGCAGAAGAAAAAATATGGGCTCGATACTGCATGACAAAAATCCTATCACAATTACACAAGAGACAACAATTTACCTCATAAGTTACTGCCCACTTGCCAGATCTTAGTGGTCGATGGAAGTAGTTTATACTTCCGACATAAACGCTTTTATCATTTCGAACTTTCTTCACTTGATCCAGTACCGAATCAATTCTGACGAATGTATCATCGTCGCATTTCATTACGTACTTTGCAGGGACAACGCGCACCTGCATTAACAAAGATGATTAGCTGTAAATATGAATGAAATTGACCTGTAAGGAAATATGGCAGTGCTGCTTGCATGTACATATTACTTGGTTGCCAAATTGAAATCACTTACCCCATACTCAGCAATGGCAACGGTCTTCAATACAACGAGGTCATAGCTATCAATGAAAGGCACTATAACAATGTCCTGGAAGAACTCTGCCTCCTTCTTGAGCTCTGCGTTAACTTCCTTTTTTCCATTCTGCGAATTTTCTTAATCTGGTCAGCGTTTTGCAGCATGCAAATTAGTAAAAACATTTGATGACCAAAGGTGGTAGTAGTTACCAGAGCCACAAAGAACCGAGCTACAATATTGGATGATTTCCTTGTATACATCATCCATGATTTCCTTACCGCCATACGCTCAGCAAAATGGCTGGCTGCAGAAAGAATGCCAATGAAAAGCTCAACAGGTTCAGTGGGCAGTGGTGGGGCTTTCCACTGTTCAGACATCTCAAGGTATCGCTCCGGAGCGAAACTAGGATGCGAATTGGGTAGAGAACTAGCAAAAATTGATTCAATATCAATGTCTCCATTCAGAGATAATGCAGTTGCATCCTCAAGAGAGTAACCCTGGAGAGAGAAAAACGGACAACAATTAGCAATGCATACCTCAGGACCACACACCAAGACTTATGAGGCTTTAAGCCTTTAACGGTAAACTTACAGTGCGGTAAGGAAATGAAGCAACATGCCGCCCATCAACATTGACATGGTAGCCTTCCAAACCAGCTGTCAAAGTCATAACAAATAGCTTGCCTTCTGTGAATGGGTATGGCCAACTGATGTGGACATCCTTTGGTCTGCCAATCAAACGTTTCACCCACCATTTCATCTTTGATTCCTCTGACTTGCTGTCATCGTCGCGAATCCATTTCTCACACTTGAGTTGCCCGTCAACTGAAACACAAAAGCGACATACCCCATGAATCATAATGCCAATGTTGCAAAGCAAAGTCAGGGCCTGCATTCTTTAAGTAAAAGAAGTCGTGGTTTTAACTTCATTTTCAAGTCGAAGAGTTTGGGTAAAATTGAAAGAACTGAATAGCTGGCTGCTGCAAGGAAAGTTTTCTCAGGTACACTTAACACCAAATCTTGGTCATTGCTATGGTGCTCTGCTCACTACAATGACTCAGGTGGTGTTTAAACTCAGTGGCTAAAGTTTAGGGGTGTCACATCAGGGTGTCATATGGGATTGTTCGGATAGTAATAATAAAACAAATTATAAAAGTCCTCAGTAATCCGCGAGACGAAGTTATTAAGGCCAATTAATCCGTCATTAGCACATGTGCTGCATTGTCAAATCATTGCCTAATTAGGCTTAAAAATTCGTCTCGCAAATTAGTCGCAATCTATGCAATTAGTTATTTTTTAGCCTATATTTAATACTCCATGCATGTGTCAAACATCCGATGTGATAGGGAGTAAACTTTATGGAGAGAATCTAAACAAGGCATCATTCAACCATGGTTCACATCAGTCGGTCGCAAGCTTGCTTTAGCAGCATTGAATCATCCCTAACTTAAAAGTAGCTGGAACTCATTGGACACAGGGACTCCTAAAAACACAGCACATGTGACACTAGAAATTGTTTATGTTCGATGAATAAGAGAAGGAACAAATATAGAAATGAAGTTCAGGTTCCCACGTCAGTTGCCTCGTCAAAACTGAACAGCTCTACAACGCGGTTTCAGGTCAATGTGTACTCTGTAAGATTCCACTGATTTGAAAAATAGGACACGTCGCCATCAGGTTCAGGTCCCTCCGCACACATTTCTCCTCAAACAGGAAAAGCAAATCTGGAAATGAATTCTAACCCTTTCTAGAAATTTCCGGCGCGAAGTTTGTACTTTCTATGCTGAATTCCATCAAGCTAAGCTATTCCACGGAATTAACCCCTGAAGTTGACAGTATTCAATTTCCGTAACTACCAAGCCACCCATTCATAGTCGTACCAACCTCGATCTTTGTAGTTTAATTGAGATTCTAAACTGAACCGACCAACATGGCAGCTAGAACATTGGACGTTTGTTTAGATCGAAGAACCAAACTAATCAAAACATCGAATCAAAATGAACCCGGAGAATCTGGATGTCGCTGGAGAGGTTGACGACAACTCACCGGTGTCCTCGGCGGGGCGGGAGGCGAAGCCCTCGCAGCGCTGCGACTGCCCCCACTGCATCCGGTAGCAGCTGTTCATCTCGATGACAGGATTCCGGCTGTAGTCCCCGCGGATCCTGGGGTTGAAGTGCAGGATCCTGGGCGGCGCCTCCCCGTCGACGGCCATGGTGCCCACCAGCTCGACCATGAACTGCGACACCATGACGGCGGCCTCCCCGTCCTTGCGCTCGGCGATCTTGGGGTCGTACTCGGGGCGGGCGGGGCGGGGCCGGGCCACCACGGTGACGTGGGAGCCCACCGCGAGCCCGCAGGGGAGCTCCACTACGCGGACGCCGTGGTAGGGGAGCTGCTCCCGGTGCACGGAGATGGACGCGGGGCAGGTCGGCGGCGACGACGACGACGCGGGCGCGGACGCGGAGATGAAGGCGGGGTTGGGCGTGGCCTGGAGGTGGGCGAGGTGCGGCTTGGCCGCGGCGAAGGCGTCGGCGGCGGTGGTGTCGAAGGGGGTGGCCGTGGCGTTGGGCCGCAGGAGGAGGAGGAGGGACGAGAAGATCGGGAGCCGCGGCGCCGCGGAGCCCGGGCCCGGTGCGGCAGCGGCGGGGAAGGCTGGTTTGGAGGGGCGGGCGGGGGAGAACGGGGACGTGAACGCCGCCGCCGCGGCCTCCAGCTCCCGCCGGCGCGGGTGCTGGAAGGGGAGAGAGGAGGAGGTGGTGGCGGCGGGGGAGGACGACGCCAGGAAGGGCAGTAAGGGGAGCTCGAAGAGGAGCACGAAGGCGAAGTACCCGGCCGCGGCGACGAGGAGGCCCGCGCGGACCAGGCGCTTCTTCCGCGGAGCCGGCGCCGGCGGCATCGCGGGCGGCGGAAGGTTCTGGAAGGCGGTGCGGGGAGGGAGGGAGGGAGGGGAGAGGGAGTAGCCGTTTGGTGCGGGGGGGTGGGCGGGGGGCGGGGTGGTGGTACTAATACTGCTAGCTGAGAGAGGAGGGTCGGTCGGGCCGCGGTGAGCTGAGCTCAGCTGAGTTGAGCTGTGACCGTTGCGGGGGGTCGCCGCGGCGGCGGCGGCGCAGGGCCCTGGTGAGGAGGGAGGAACAGCGAACACAACGGATGGGAGGAAGTATATGTAACGGTTTTGTTGGGTTGGTTAGAAACTTCGGTTATTTTTACTTTTAACCAATTACCAATGTGAAAATTGAAGGCATCAAGGGGCGAGAGACGGAGAGATTTAAAAAAATTAACTGCGTAAGTACTGGCAAACAGTGATATGGAGTAGTTTTTTTTTTTTTTTTTTTTATATAGGCCTTATTTAGATTGCCTCAAAATTCTAAGTTTTTTCACTCTCTCTTCATCACATCAATTTTTGGACGTATGCATGGAGCATTAAATATAGGTAAAAAAAAAACTAATTACACAGTTTGGTTGTAAATCACGAGACGAATTTTTTGAGCCTAGTTAGTCCATGATCAGACAAAGTTTGTCAAATAGAAACGAAACGTATTACAATGTCCAGATTACAAAAATTTATAATCTAAACAAGGCCATAGTGAGATTAGGCAGCTGGCTTCGGATCAAACCTAATATTGGGTTGTAGATTAGCACGAAGAAAAATACATTGGGCTATATTTTTGTAATGCTTTACTCTCACGCTATGGAGTTACTTGTTATGCTAAGCGTATGTATTGATTTTTCTAGATAGCTATAGCTATATATAAATGCGACATTTATGGACATGTGAGAAAGATAATATTTTTTTTTTCTGAACTCATTTCCTCCACTTTCGTAAGGAAATGAAACACGATGTTGAAAACTAATATGCAAAATTAATTGGTTGCGCTCATGAGAAACCATCATTGATCTGAAAATGCATTTGGAAAGTTCTCTGTGTTTTAGTTGCCTCTATCTTACAAGTTCTCTGTTTTGAGACGAAGAAAAGGTGAAAGAGTTAAGACAACAGCTTGAACATGTTACCATGAAGAGTCTGCAACTCCAAGAGTGTGGATCTGTGCTGTCGTGATGTTACTGAGATACTTCCTCCATTTCAAGTTATAAGTTGCTTTTATCTTCTTCTTTTTTTTAAGTATATCCACTTTGCTACGTATCTAGATATAACAATAGGTATAGATACATATCACAATTGAGACCTTGTTTAGTTCGGGAAATTTGGATTTTAGGGTTACTGTAGCATCTTCGTTTTTATTTGGCAAATAGTGTTCAAACATGGACTAATTAGGCTCAAAACGTTCGTCTCGCAATTTTCCACTAAACTGTGCAATTAGTTTTTCTTTTCGTCTACATTTAATGCTCCATGCATGGGCCGCAAACATTCGATGTGACAGGTACTGTAGCAACTTTTTGGAATTTGGGGTGGAACTAAACAAGGCGTGATGTACCGAAAAAGTCAAAATGACTTATAATTTAGAACGGAGGGAGTACTTAACTAAAATATATATTGTATAGTTTAAAAAGATATTAAGTATGTTTTGTATTACATATACTATTACCGAACGAAACCAGCGCAATTTCTTTTTTTGAAGCTGATGATCAACTTTTACTAGTTGATTGAATTGAGTTTGGACGTACAGTCCAAACGTGATTTCGAGGGGCATCTTGGGAATTTTTGCATCTTATATACACACACACACATATAACGGGCGAAAAACTTGGCGGGGGCGGGCGGAACGCGACTTCCACGTGCTGCCGTGGCTGCGACTGCGAGCTGCGCGTGCGCGTGCCTTTGTTGGACTGGACCTGGACGGACAACTCTCCAAACTCGTGGAGACGAACCGAATGCTGCGGACGCGAAGACGGTCACACGCCACGCCACGCGCGCGAGAGAAGAGAACCGTGGCGAGTCAACGTGCTACGGGCGCACGGCTGTGTACGTGAGAGTTCGTTGACGCTAATTTATCTCCTATAGTAGTCGTAGCATACTAGTATACCACCATGTTACGCTTCGTACACCCAGGCGACCTTCTAGAGTAGAGTGGTCGCCAATTTAGGCTCGGCACGTTTCTTAGCGTATCGATCGCGTATTTTGTTCTGGAAATTTAAACTTTTCATAATAATCGATAATAATTAGGAGTAGTCGATATATATGTATGTATTATGTATAGTAAAGTCTGCATCGATATATTTATGTTAAAAAGAGGAAAGTTTTTAAGATGACGCTGATTTTCGTACATACAATACAAGAGAAAATAAATGCCCAACTATGTGGTTTTCAAGATCTTTTGCATGATAACTATAATAAACAAATAAGCCAGCTGGTTGGAGTATGTACTAGGAATATTTATACACTTGTTTTCGTGTAAGCTGGTACAGCCTAGCTAGCAGCCTTCTAAAATAAGTGGCCACTAATTTACATTCTACCCGTTTATTAGTGTGTCACCTATTTTTGTCGAGGAAGGCTAATTTACCGTGCAACGTCAAAACACGTGTCCCCCCTCCCCCCCAAACCCACCCACGTCAAAACACTACTGTCTTTCCAGAAACTTTGCATCTCTCTCCTTCAACAAGATTCGTCATTTCTGCAGGTCAGAGAACATTCTGTGGAAGATTTCATTAGAGGATCGATCTTGGAACCTTCTTCTCTATCCCCATTTTATTCCTAACGTTCCACAAACTTCACAGCACTATGGGCAAACAGAAGAACTTTATGGTAATCTTTGTAGTCGAGTTGAAACCAATAATCAAAGGCCTCCTATATATAAGATTTCTTTGGAACCCTATCCCACCCTAAAGCCTCCTTAAAACAAGTCGTAATGGTTTTTGCCATGTTCAATTGAAGAGAATAATGTAATCTGTTGTTTCACTCACCCCACATATTTTTCTTTCCAACTCCCCTTGTTCAGATTGACCCCAGTCTGTAATCCATCTTGAATAACTAACCACAAAAAGACTTTTAACTTCACTACTAGTATTATATTTTTCCAGAGTTTTGTCATCCTTCCACTGGCCACCCCCGTAAAAGGTTAATTAGACATGCTGTATATTACAGAAGAAAATTTGTATTAAAAAAAAAGCCACGTCCACGTGAGAAGAAACACACGGCATCAGACGACTTATCGGTGGCCAATCTATGCAGCAATCCACTGCCGTAAAGAAAACATTTGTCCATTCCAGATTAGTACACACTCGGCAACCGCCATACCCTGGCAGGCACCGGAACCACCAGTGCCCGCGCGCGTAAAGAAACACGCAGGGCGGCAGGCCCATTGGCCAGCCCATTTGCCCATCATATATAATCTTTTTTTCTGATTAGCCGACGGGCGCCGCAATCACAGGGTGGCATGCATCAATCGTCCCATCACCACCAGCACATCTGCGTCTGCCCGCTCGCCGAAAAAACACCAGGCCCATGGTGGCATCGGACTCAAACATCATCATCGGCGGTTAGGATAACAAACATATGGCATCGAATACTTTGTCAAGGCGACCATGATTAGATATGTATCAGCATGGTTGCCACTTGCGAGCTGTGCAGGGCCTTAGCTAGCAGAAGATCCTCTGATTAGCTATGCCTATGTGCATTATTAGCCCTGTTCGCTTCTCTTACAATCCGTCTTTTTCAGCTTATTTTTTCAGTCGAAACAGTATTTTTCTCTCACAACAAATTAGTCGGAACAGTCTTTCGGTTTGTTTTTTCAGCGAAGCGAATGGGGCCATTATTATTAAGTTAATTAATTAATTAATTAAACCAAAGCACCGGAGATGATGATTTGATTTTGTGTTGCCGTGGACCCGGATCGGAATCGGATGGTGCGGTGCGCCGCCTGTCTGTCCGTACGTGCTCCGGAGCTGGCTCCACTTGGAGAGGAATGCTGTCAGCCAGATCATGGCCGCCTGTAATCCTTCTTATTCCCCTCTCTTGCCCGCCGGTGCTGATCTCTTTTTTCTAACAAGATAGGCAGATAGCCTGAGGTGATCTGGGGTTGGGATGGCCTCCTTATCATAGATAATATACAGTGCAACCGTCGTTAACTTTTGGCACACGCGCAATGTAGTGCTGGAGAAGAGCATATGGAGTCGCATATATTATTCACAATTGGTGGTAGGACTGCCGTCTCCGCGGATGCAATAGCAAATGCCACTTGTTTTGGACCATTGGGTTGATTGAGTGTTCATTACGAATGAGCTCAAATTGACATGTCGTGAAATTAGTTTAGCAAGACAACTAGATGGCTGGAAAACACCATCGATTGATACGTACTTGTTTGCTTGACTTTCTCACTTCACCGACAAATATATTTTGGACTGATTCTCTGCGATCCTATGGCTGGGTATTCTAGTGGACACACACCATAAGGTGATTACACGGGAATAGGGAAAGCATCTGGTGACCCAGCTTTGGCCGGGTCAAGTTTTACAACGGTACTGTATCAATCAAGGACAAAGCAGAGACATTTGGAGGCGCACGCATCTATCTATCTATTGAAACGGAAACTGAGTTATTGCACGGTCACTCAAAGACGTTGGACGAAAGACGGAGAGAGCATCACACACACCATACATGCCAACGAGGCGAATGGTTGGTTTTTTTCTCAAATCATTCTGGAATTTGCTGCAGCTGAAACAGGGCCCCACCAGTAGGCGCAGCCCATAAGCAGCGATTTTCTGTATAATTAATGCAAACTTGTGCCCTTTGCAATGCAGATGGGAGCAACAGCAGGATATTATATAGCAGTAGTAATGCACTGCTAATGTACAACCATGTTTCCACACAATCAGACACTGCTGTCTCCCCAAGGTTTTTGTTTACGTGACAGGAGCAAATCAATCCTTATCTGCCTAGACGTTTAATTTGCTCTGGCAAATCTGGAGCTAAAAGGCATGAGTTTGGAAACTCGTGCCTTTTAGCAGTAATTTACATCTTGGCTTTGGCACCCGAGTAAACACGAGATAAGCAGTAACACCTAGCAGTCACACATCAAGACGGACGGCTGTGCGATTACGCCACCGCGCCGCAGATCAGGTGTTACAGCAGGATGACCACCTCGACGAGGCTGCGCCAGCCTGGTCGGGATCTGGCCTGCTGATCTGAATAGTTGGGGGCTGCATAGTTTGGTGAAAGATTAGAGGTGACGGTTTACGTGGCGATTGATGAAATGGGGATAACAACTACATGAGTACACAAGCTACCTCAGTCGCAGCAGCAACGGTCTCAGTGAGTCTTTGCTTTATGTCCCTTGCCATGGTGAAGAAAACCTGCTCCACGTTTTGATTTGTTTTTGCACTCTGCATACAAATATACAATGGAGCTGAAATGTGAAACTAACCATCTTAGCAACCTGATAATTTCATGAAGAAGCGACTATGACTCAGGAGGTATATCATATATCACTCAGCTTATATGAACAAAATATTACCGTCTCAAAAAACTTGATCCCATATTCATCTGCAAGCTTCTGACCTTGAGCTGTGGACACTACCTGTTAACAGGGGAGTTATTAGGGCATGGAGAAGAAAACCAGTCATGGGAGCCTAGCAGTAGGTAATTTTATGAAAACATGTACCCGCTTTGCATCCATATCAACCTTGTTGCCCACCAAGATCTTGTTGACATTATCAGATGCGTGCTGCTCTATGTTGCGAATCCAATTTCTAATGTCTACAAGTTAATTAAGAAAAATAAATAAATAAAGTGACTAGCATTTTCATCTTCTGTCAACAAATGGGAATGCACATGCATGTTGCATACTATTGAAGGATGATTCATCTGTGACATCATATACAAGCAGAATGCCCATAGCTCCTCTGTAGTAAGCTGCAAAACAGGGGAGAAGAAAAGAACAATAAATCAAGGAGCAGATATTTTGCTTAGAAATCAACAAAATGAATTGCTACTTTACATTCACTAGACTATGGAAAATATATGTGATCCAGTGGCCAATAAAATATTGCTGCTTTACCATCCCATACATGAAATATGTCACCATTGAAAGATTTACAGATGACCAGCGTATAACAGTTATAGTTTTAGAACTCTTCATGTGAAACTAGTCAAGAACAGACGTGGTAGTGGCATGCACTTGTCTGTGTAGGCTTCATGGTCAAGGTGGGCTTTAGCTCTTTCGGTTCCAATAATAATAAACAAGATTTACTAATAAGGCATAGCTCACCCAGCCCAGGGCCAGGGCCATTACAAATCAAATCAAACTATTTTCTATTACTTCCTCCTAAAAAGTACCAGACATGTATAATTTCAAGGCACAAATAAATCTATCAGTTTCTAAGTGTTAAAATTCTTGGTCTAGATTGGGCCTTCTTAAGATCAGGTATAGGGTGCTTCTGAAATTATGCCTACATCTCATCAGTAGTAGCCCCACAAGAGCATCATGGTTAAAAAAAGGAGAAAATAATTACCAGTGGTAATTGTTCGGAAACGTTCTTGACCAGCAGTATCCCAAATTTGTAATTTTACACGCTTTCCATCAAGCTCAACTGTCCTAACCTTGAAATCAATGCTTTACAGAAGAGGGAAAAAGTAAAATTTAGAATATTAACTCACATAAATGAATGAAAAAAAGAGGGATAATATTGCCTGGGTCCATACCCAATGGTGGTGATAAAACTAGTTGTGAATGTGTCATCAGAGAACCGCAGCAGCAAGCAACTCTTTCCAACTCCTGGAAATAGAAATGGGGCTCTCATTAGACTGTGTGCATTATGTTATGTGAGGGAGAGTTGTTGCAACACATAAAAGTTGATCAAAACGTATTGGTCAAGGAGAGAAACTACAGACTACAACACACCGACAAGGATGTGGATCATCAGTGAGTACAATCAACAGCAAGGGAATGGAATTCGAAGGGTTCCGACTGTCCAACCAAAACTTTAAGAGGAAGATCACACCTACTTTAATTAAGAAAAAAATATGCAGAATTCTGAGCATGTATATGTATATTGTTGGTAAAGGTGGGGTTTGACATGTCAAGTTTTCAATCAAATGTTATAGATAGGTGTTCATGGTAATCCCTTTGCACAAATCACCATGGTCATCCATGAATTACTCAGTGGAGGAATTTCAATCCCCCCCCCACCCCACCCCCACCTCCACCACACACACATGAATTATACCATTGGTTTTTAAAGTATGATTTGTTTGTTAAGCAAAATAAGACATCTGAAGCTAACGATGCAGCTGCACAATGAAACCCATGCAGCTAACAGCTGCCAACATGTTGACACAATCATGTAGCATGCATATGAACATAAGTGGACAGCGAAAAGAAGATGGAGATGCCGATTTAAACATACGAAGGTAAAACAACAGAGGAACACGTTTAACTGCCTGATAAAAAGTAGAAAAGACAACATACGGTGACTGAAGAACGATTGTATCCCAACTAAACAGATGGTATCCGCAGACAAGATGTGACCATTTGTTGTGCTCCCAATTGTCTCAATAAGAAAGAATCATCATTTTCCTGTTTTTTCTTATTTATCTTTTCACATATACCTAGTTAGTTTTGAATTATTGACCCAGAGAATAATAATCGATAAATGTCCTATCAAGTGTCATAGAAGTTACTAAACCAAATACTAAGCATACTGACACAATCAACTTCAGGATTTGGCATGAACCTGTGGAAGTGTTCAAGGGATCTATCACATGGTTGGGATTCAGAAGTATTAAATTCTAATGTGGCCAGCAGTGTAGATGTAAAATTATAGTGGTACAGGTAGGAGTTATTAGGAGCTAGGAGTAGGTGGTAAAACTAAACAGCAAACCTAACTCAACAGTTCAACACAACCTTAGCGATCCTACCAGAAACACAGTCAACTGCAAGTCCAGTAGAGCCTCTTTATGGAACTGGATTGGAACCCCCATAATAACTAAGCAACATTTCACATCTCGCTACTTTTACGCCACCCGAATTTCTAACCTACCTAACTCAGCAATTGACCTAGAGAATAACTCCGTTCTGCCATTCTAGGGAATGCTCAGCAAACTAAAACTTCAAGCAAGGTGTAAACTAAGCAACAAGATGTGACAATTTGTTCTGCTCCCAATTGTCTCAATAAGAAAGACTCATCATTGTCCTGTTTTTTTTTTTTCTTATTTATGTTTTCTACCTAGTTTTGAATTGTTGATGTAGAGTATAACAATGGATAAATGTCCATATCAAGTGTGATAGAAGTTACTAAACCAAATACTAAGCATACTGACACAATCAACTTCAGGATTTGGCATATGAACCTGTGGAAGTGTTCAAGGGCTCTATTGCATGGTTGAGATGCAATCAAATGTATTAAATTCTAATGAGGCAAGCAGCGTAGATGTAAAATTATAGTGGTACAGGTAGGAGTGATTAGGAGCTAGGAGCTAGGAGTAGGTGGTAAAACTAAACAGCAAACCTAACTCAACAATTCAACCCAACCTTAGCAATCCTACCAAAAACACAGTCAACTGCAAGTCCAGTAGAACCTCTTTATGGAATTCAATTGGAATCCCCATGATAACTAAGCAATATTTCACACCTCTCCACTTTCACGCCACCCGAATTTCTAGCCTACCTAACTCAGCAATTGACCTAGAGAATAGCTCCGTTCTGGGGAATGCTCCGCAAACTACAAATTCAAGCAAGGTGTAAACTTCGTCCAGCTAGAAAATCTCGGATGATCACACAAGAAGCGTGTACAAAAGAGCATCTGTAGGGGAATTTCGCCTGTGTGGCCTCCTGAAAAAGAACAGGTGAAGGAACGCACAACTGCAAGAGTATAGTACAAATTCAGCTCCGATGCATAAATAAAAGGCCATCCATGTCTAGGACGGCGCCTCCCACCCGACCAGAGGACTGGTGTGTCAAGTCAAGCATAGCAAGCAGCAACTACTACTCTACATCAATAAGGACGCATTAACAGCCACGCATCGCTCGTGAAAAGCTTCAACCATGGGTTGTAGTACATGTACATCTAGCACTAGCAGTCCACAAGCAACAAAGGCAGTAGAAACAAGACCCTGTTCCTTCAGCCCTGGGCAACAAACAGCCCCGTTCCGTTCCGTACAGCCGACCGACTCCTCCGGGAGATGCAGAAAGTACCAGTAAAAGGAGGGATTCAGCAGGCAAGCACGCGCGCGAGCAGCAGCCGCCTACATCGCCAGCCAATCGAGCTAATTAATCAAGCGAGCGACACATGCGGAGCCGAGCCCCGCGCGCAGGAGGAGCGGTAAGAGCCGGAGCCGCGCGGAGGATCGGGGGGCAGCGTGTTCTTCGGGGGATTAGTAAAGGGGAGGGGGAGGGGGGAAGTACGCACCGCTGTCGCCAATGAGCAGGAGCTTAATCAGGTGGTCGTAGTCGCCCCGGGACCTCGACGGCGGCGCCGCCATGCTCCTCCTCCTCCTCCGCCTCGCGCTCGCTGGCGGCGGTCTCCGGGCTCCCTCTCTCTCTCTCTACGACCGAGGAAGAGGAGGTGGAAGCGAGGGGACGGAGGCGAGGCGAAGCAGGCAGCAACAGCCAACAGCGAGAAAGGATTCAGTCAGGAGGTGGGGGAGGCGGCGTCCAGCTGTACGCGACGAGCGAGAGAGGGGAAACGGAACAAGACAACGAGGGAGGACGGGAAGGAGAGCTGGAGGTGGACTGTACAGTATCTGTATGTACCAGGACGGTAGAGTATTTTTGTACTCTTGCCGCCGCGCCGCGCGGGCGTCGCGGTCCCCATCGCATCGGCCAGTGGTGCGCTGCTGCGTTGGATTGGTCGGGTCTGGTTGGTTGGACCTGGCGGCGGCGGCGGCGTACAGCGGAACGGAACGGGCGTTGCCAGTTTTGTAGTTGCCTTGCCTGCCGTTTCGAAACTGCCAAATTGGGGCTCGGAGCGATGGTTGCAAGCCAAAAACTGAGGGGGCTCAGTAGCTGTGATTTGGCTCCTCCCGTCACTCAGTCTGTTTTTTTATTGGTCTCATCCATGGCTTATCAGCTAGCTACAGAGTTTTTCTCTCATAATAAATCAACACCAGTCAGACTTATCAGTCAAGAAACTAATCAACGAACAGTCCGACTGATTCACTACCAACGGAACGGGGATCCTTTGGGACCCAAGAGGATCAAAGTCCAGTTCTCATTCCGTTGTCACGTGGCCTGTTTGATCCAGAGCTAATAGTTAGCTGCTAATAATTAATTCTTTTAGTTCTAATCAGGTTTAGCTAATACCTCATAGTATTAGCTGCTATTAGCTAGTTTGATCTAATTACCGAAATCAATCTAGTGAAGGGTATTCAGCTAACAATTAGCTAGACCCGTTTGAATGCAATGAGCTAATTATTAGCAGCTAACTACTATCTCTATGGATCAAACAGGACCTTAATTAACAACTACCTTACTAGTTGACAAAAACAGCTAGCAGTTACCTGACGAGTAATATTAATTATGAGTTATTAGTTAGCTAACTATCAGCATGCATGGATCTGTCTAAAACCCCCCTATGTATGCTTCATTTTACACCCCGTGAATCAAAATGAAACAAACATAACTTAATCCGAGTAAAATTAATCCATAATAACTCGATAAATACACATACACCAGCAGTCTGGGACAGGGAAACGAGCAACAGACTGCAATGAGTCAGCACCGAGCCATGGAAACAACAGCTCAAAAGTACTGCCTCTGTCAAAAAAAAATGCAATTATGAATTACGTGCCACGTAAAATGATTTATGTTTGACAAGTTACTAGTAAATAGTATTCACGTTTATGACCCTAAATTAATTTATTATGAAAATATATTTTATAATTAATCTAATAGTATTTATTTGACATTATAACTATTGATATTTTCTTATCAATAATTAGTTAAACTTAAGATGCTAAAACGTAACACTGTTCTAGAATTGAGAAAAGCAACACACGCCCTTTTGGACTGGAGGCCACTTGCAGAAACACAGCCACTGTCCTGGCTTGTACAACAACACACGCTTTTTACTTTAACAGGTGTTCTGGGAAAATGAAAAAAGTTCGTGGTAATATGCTTGTAGCACACCTTATTTCCCATTCCTTAGCAAGGAGGTTCTCATAGAGTTCGGTACATTCAAGCATCCGACTTTACTCGGGTGAACAATGGGAAAAACAAAGCTCGCTCCCATCGTGCAACCCATCCATGCGCCACCGTTAGAGACGCTTCAAAGATTATCTTACATGTTCATGACAAATCCGTACTTTTGACCCTGTTCGTTTTTCTTATAATCCGTACTTTTTAGTTTATTTTTTTCAGCCGGAACAGTATTTTTCTCTCACAACAAATCAGCTGGAACAATGTTTCGGCTTGTTTTTTCAGCGACGTGAACAGGGCCAAAATTGGCCCAAATTACAAGGACAACTCACATATACCAGGACCTGAGAAACATCGTATGGTATGACAGCTGCAGATACAGCAAGCCATAGTCAAAGTTGCAATAATTTGTGCATTGTTCTTGTTCGATTACTCCTTGACCCAGCTCATCATAACGGCCACCAAGACCTCTTACCCTCAGTTCTATATTTCCTTTACATATTACCTTGCAATATAGGTAAAGTGTTTTGTTTACACACAGATGTATCCGATTGGTCCAAGTCAATTGCCCATCACGGTTTTGGAGATACAAAAGCTACGAGGTTTACATTTGGTCAAATAGTAACTCTGGACATTTTTAAATTTATTTTATTTTATTAATGGTGCATGTAAGTCCTATGCACATGCTCCACCAAGCAAAACTAGAATGTTCTGTCCATCTTGTCATAATAAAAGATAAAAAGATTCAAAAGGACCATGGCTTCGATGGTTAAAAACACAAAATAAAAGCTGCCATACATGGCTCGGCAGTTTACACATGTGTCTGGGATTCACCGAGTGAGAGATAACCCGAATTTGTTGTCTTCAAAAGCTTAAGATACTCGGTATCGAAGGCATATGTTAAGTATGCTTCTGAAAATAAGAATGTATGCTATGGAATAAACTACCACTGAATAAAATAACCCGTTAAAAAATTGGCTGAAACCTTGAAGGTTGCCCTGCAACCTGGCGAGTTTAGCTGAAACTACAATCAGATCTTAAAGCCATATTGTAAATAGTAATAACTTAACTGAACCATTTCAAGTCTTCATATTTACAAATGAACTCCTTAGGCATCTCCAGAGCACCTGCGAACTTCTAACTATCTGGTTGGGGCCGAAAGAGAGCACGATTACTGGCGTGCTGTCTCACCCTGTCACCCACTGTTGTAGCTAACTAGGGTCAATTTTTAGCATGTGAGACTCAAGGAGGATAAACTATGTATGAATTAATCCCAGGTAATGGACATTACTTTAACCTTCTAACTTCTTGATTACATGGGACTGGCACTATAGATGAGGGTCAAATGCTACTCATTCTTAATTGCTACTTTCTTTTCTTTTGAACTATGCCATCATTGTTATCTCATATTGCAACAGTCTGGTCTTCCTTCCAGTAACTTTTGCCACATGCATAACATCAGCCTTGGCGATTGGTAATGAGCAGTATAGTAGTCAGGGACGCATCCAAATGGACAGAATTTGTCGCTGTGAATGTATTCAACAGGTCTTGTCCTATTGAACTGCTCAACCCACAAACCCAAGCTCACGTCTTCCATTTTGAAGAGCTGCATAGAGAGTAATAGTAAATTAGCTTCTTCATTACTCTGAATTACCATTATGAACTCTATACTTGTAGAAAGATAGTTTATCAGTTTTCAAACAAGAGATTAAATCAAGGCTCATACACAAGTGTTATCTCCAATTAGCCTACTAGTCAGCAAATATTTAAAGAATCAAATAAAGCGTGTAGGAACCAATATAAATAATCCATTGTCTCTCTGTTCCTTATATTGACACATTGGCTAATCTGCTATATATAAAAACTAAAAAGTGGCATTTTGGCAAATTTGTACTCCGTATTCGAAGTGCTATTTTGACAAGTGTCTGACATTCAAATGGCACTTTCGTGAACTGTAAAAAAATAATGCATGGAGGGCCTGTTTGTTGTGATGATTCTACGGAGGATATTTTCTCAAGAGGAAAATATAAGATTGTACCGTCAACTTTTGCTTCATGAATTCTGACATGATAAATTCAGCAATATCAGATGATATAACATATCCAGGGCCATTCG
The DNA here is from genome assembly GCA_904845875.1 of Miscanthus lutarioriparius. Taxonomy (NCBI): domain Eukaryota; kingdom Viridiplantae; phylum Streptophyta; class Magnoliopsida; order Poales; family Poaceae; genus Miscanthus; species Miscanthus lutarioriparius. The sequence continues at coordinate 96,867,934 of CAJGYO010000003.1, read as the reverse complement.
CATATGACGGATACACCTCTTCTGGCCACTCCTGTGAAGTGATAAACAAGATTAACAATATCCACACTATAAATTAAAACTAGTGTCAAAAAGAGCATCAAGTGTAAGCTAAAACATTTAAGCTATATCCAGTCACAACTCACAATATGCTATCAAAACATGTACGAACAAGATACAATAGCCCAGCTTCTGTAAACATATTCCGTAATGCTGACTTGTTAGCTAAGTTGCACGGATACGGATACGTGTATCGGTATCGGAAGGATACGGATACGCGGATACGGCAATTTCTCAAAAGACCCGATACGCGGATACGTTTACTATTTAAAAAATAAAATAAAAATAAGAATAATGTGGACCACAGAAACAGCAGCATCCACTCAGGTCCAGCCCAGCGACGGCCCACCAAAGTCCACGTAAAGAGCAGACTTCACTTCAGTCAGCCCCCAGCGGCACCACGCCACCACTCGTGACTTCAGCCAGCCCCAAATCCCCAATCCGCTCTCAGGTCCTAACCCTAGGCCAGCCTCGGAGCGCGGCGCGAGCAGCTTCAGGCGGCGCGGCTTCCGGCGAATCGGCAGTCGAGGCCGACGGCAGCGGCTCGTTGGGCCAGGCGAATCGGCGGCAGTGCGATAAGCAGCTCGGAGCCGAGAGCGGCGTGGCGGTACCTGTGAGGCGAATCGGAGAGCTCGGAGCTCGGAGCCGAGAGCGCCGAACGGGGATGTCGCGGATGCGGGCAGCGGAGCGTGCGGCATCTGCGACCCTGTCGATTTGTTCCTCACTTCCTCTTCCTTTTTCTGCTCTCCCTGTCGATTCGTTCTTCTCTAGGGCGTCGAGGGCAGAGGAAGGGTTGTTTACTGGGCTGGGACGTATCCACAAGGCTGATACGTATCAGCCCACGTATCCATAATTCGCGAAAATAAAAAAAAAATTGGATACTCCGAGGATACGTATCCTGGGCGTATCGGACACGTATCCGTATCCGATACGTATCTGATACGCGATACGCGGCTTCCTGGACGTATCCGTGTAACATAGCTTGTTAGATGAGGAACTCTACAACATGAGTATGGGTCTGACTGACCATAAAATGCTATCATGCTGCCTAGATAGCTAAAGATGTTAACAGCTAAACAATAATGCAAAGAATCATATGCCAAGTCTCCAATAATTGACCTTCGAGGGGCCTGTCGTCACATGCAGACATGCAACAAGTGATTTTCCAATTCAGTTTACAAAGACTGATAACTTATTATATGAACAAATAAAGAACAATATGGTAATTTCCAAATAAATGTATCGGGGAAGGCATCCAACATCCCCATCTTGACAAGGATATACTATGGTTTCAGTGCACAAATCTCTGAAGATAATGTGACATTGGGTGACAGAAGAGAGAAATAGAATTCCAATTCACTTATTGTGAGACAAATTAGTTGCATTCGAAACAGAATAAATGTTAAAGTAAATAAAACAAAGAAATGCTGCAAACTCTGCACTTCCACAAAAAAATTGCAAACACACAACCCAATGTTAAAAGAATTCAATATCAACTATATCACTATATGAACATAGGTTTAACCAGTCTTATCACAGTTAACACATCAGTCCAGTACAGAACTACAGATGAACATAGCTTTTATGGAATCATGACTGCAAAGAAGTAATTTAGCTTTTGCTCCAAGTTGTATAAGAAATGTTAAGGTGGTGCTTGAAGAATGAAATCTAATAACTGCTACGACAAACATTTCATAAGCTTCACCTCATAAGTCACGGCCCATTTCCCATGGCGTAGCGGCTTGTGTTGTACATTCATACTCCCCATGTAAAGACTTCTCCCACTTGGTACCTTCTTAATTTCAGTGACTACTGAATCAATTCTCACGAAAGTATCATCATCGCACTTCATTACATATTTAGCAGAGACAACATGAACCTGAGCAACCAAGTTCACTACTGTCAGAAAAATGTGAATACAACAGCTACAGTACTCCAAAGACGATTTAGTTCAAATAGCACGAAATTCTCTGCCATACCCCATACTCGCATATTGCAAGAGTCTTCATAACAACAAGATCATAGTTGTCCAGGTAGGGCACAAAAACAATGTCACCAAAAAATTCAGCTTCCTTCTTCAGCTCCACATTCACTTCCTTTCTGCCATGCTGGAGTTAAGAAACACCTTCAGCACAAGCACACAAAACAAATGAAGTAAGCTAAGCCTTTGGGATTACATCGAAGTGTTTACCAGTGCAACGAAAAAACGAGCCACCCTGTTTGGTGACTTGTGGACAGCAGACATCCATGTCTTCCTCACACCCATACGCTCAGCAAAATGATTGGCTGATGACAGGATGCCAATGAAAATCTCAACTGGCTCATCAGGCAGCGGAGGGGCCTGCCAAACAGTAGAAAACTCCAGATAATTCTGCGGCGCAAAGCTTGGGTGTGTAGTGGGCAAAGACCCTGCAATCACTGAATGCACATCGAGGTCCCCATTCAGTGACAGGCCTGTAGCGTCCTCCAGCACAAACCCCTGCAAGGGCCACAGGAAACATAAATTAACTGGACAAGTAGAGGCCAAGTACTGATAACCTCAACTGTCCCCAACCACTAATTATTTGAACTAACAGCAATAGATAGTGCACGGCAATTAACAAGCATTCCCCAACATTTGAACTAACTGCATGAAGTGGGAAACATATGCACTTACAGTGCGGTAAGGAAACGAAGTGACATGTCGCCCATCAACGCTCACATGGTAACCCTCCAACCCAGCACTGAGAGTAAGAACAAACAGCTGGCCCTCCACGAAAGGAAATGGCCAACCGAAATTGACCTCCTCCTTCTGCCCGATCAGCCGATTCAGCAACCATGCTGCTGTCTTTGATGTTGTCTTCGATTCCTCCAACCTGTCATCATCATCCCTAATCCACTTCTCGCACTTCACCAACCCATCCACTGCACATCAACAAAGACATTCATTCATTCAGCATGTTCTGAACAACAGAATCCACCTGAGGTCGGTCAAACAATTGAAAACAAATGAACTGACAGGGGTCCCCAACCAGTCTCCTCATCCGGGCGTGACCTCCACCCATCGCATCGCTGCGCGGCGCCCCAGTTCATTCGGTAGCAGGTGTTCTGCTCGATCACGGGGCGGCCGCTCCAGTCCCCGCGGAGGCGCGGGTTGAAGTGGAGCACGCGGGGCGGGTCCTCGCCGTCGACGGCCCTGAGCCCCTGCAGCTCCACCATGAACTGCGACACCATGGCGGGCCGCTCCCCGTCCCTGAGCACCGCGATCGCGGGGTTCCGCTCCTCGTGCGGCGCCCGGGGCGACGCGGCGACCGTGACGTGGGACCCCAGCGCGAGCCCGCAGGGCAGCTCCACCACGCGGCGGCCCCCCCGCGCGCCGAGCTCCTCCGCGGTGAGCGCGATCGAGTGCGGGCACCTGGTGGCCGTGGCCGCCGCCGCAGCGCCGGAGGAGGGCGCCGCGACGGCGGCGGCGGAGGGGTCGAGGCCCTCGAGGTCGGCGAACGCGCGGGCGCCCGCCGCGACGGCGTCCGCGACGGACCGGCGGAGCGCGCCGGAGCGCGGGGAGTCGAGGAGGCGGACGTCGAGGCCCGTGGCGAAGCGCGAGAGCCGGCGATCCTGTCCGGCGCGCGCCGACGCGCCGCCGGGGACGGAGACGGACGCTCTGCCCGCCACGGGGCGGGGCTCCTTGACGTGGCGCGCGGGCGCCCCGCGCTCGCCCGCGCCGAAGGAGAGGTGGAGCTTCCGCGCGGCACCGGCCCCGGCGCCGCCGCCGGAGAGCGAGGTGGAGACGAACGGCGACTCCAGGGCGAGCACGAGGACCGCGTAGAGGAGCAGCACGGCCGCCAGCCCCTCCATCGCACTTCGGCGGAAGGAAGCCCCGGCCCCGGCCCCCACCCCCGCCGACGCTGCCTGCTTCCTCATCACTCGACGCAGTAAGAAACCAACCCTAGCCCCACCACTCGACGGCGTCGCGGGCGCGCGCTGCTACGGCCTAGTCGCGGCCGCGCGGCGGGGGCGAGGGCGGGTGCGGGTGCCGGGACGGAGCATGAGGAGGAACGACGGGGCGGGCGGTTTACTTGTAAATAAAAACAATGGCGAAACGGGCGATTAATGAGCTGCTTCTAAAAGACGGGGTTGCTTTTGAAAGGATTTGATTATTGCTTAGCAGCGATCCTCCCCTTGGAGGCCTCGCTAGATAGCTGATCGTGGCGTGTTTAGGAATGGGATTACTCGATACGCCGCCGCGACGGCGGTGTGGCCGGTGCGGTCCGGTGAGCGGCTGGCGTTCCGCGTTGGGTTGAGCCGGAGGGGGGATGTGGCGCGTGGACTCAGACCGACGACGAGGCAGGGGGGCGCGGCACACGCGACCGAGAGGCGGGGGAACACGTTGTCCAGGCGTATGCCGCTGTTGCTTTGGGGCAACGACGTGGACTGCGTGACGTGGTCAACGTACGTCGCTAAGAGAAATAACGTTAGCGGTTCTACTTTTTTAATTATATATTATATATAATCACAAAATTTGTTATAATAGCTATGGTTTGGTCCAACGCGCCAATTATTTGTAAACCGATGGAGTAAACTTTTTGTACTAAAATAGCTTTACTTTGGTGTACTTGTTGTGTTCATCATTATGCAAGGGGAAATTTACTTACTCCCGTATCAACGGAAACATTTATTTATTTTTTCTTCGTATTAATTGCTACCTCCCCCCACCCCTTTTTCCAAAATTGTAGGTTCTTTAGTTTTATCCAAATCAAACTAGTTTAATTTTGATCAAGTTTATAGAGAATGGATCAACTCTAGCGCATATCAAAGTAGTTTCATTCAAAAAAAGAAACTATTATTAGAGGCGGTGTCACTGTGTGTCTCAACCTCTTCGTCTCTATTAATCATCAAGGGATACACTAGTAGTCTCTACAATGCCCGCCTTCATTAATAAGGAAACAAAGGAATAGTCTGTGTGTTGTTGTACGTGGGCAATTCCGATTTCATGGTCCTTCCTCTTGTTTAGATGAACTGCGGTCCATTATTCCTTTGTGTTTCGTTTTGGTTTGAGGTAGTCTTGCTAGCTTCTTTTGAGTTGTTGTAATGTCTTAACACGGCAGATTAGGGAAACACTATATATCAGGTACTTGTTTTTTCTTTTCATCCGGGCAACAAACCAGGACCGTTGGATCTTCATCATGTGGCTACGGAGTTGTCTTCAACAACCTCCAGCAGTTTGGCTTCTTCCAGTGCTCATGGCTGCAACGCTCGCCCCCGCCTCCCGCTGGCTTGCCCTGTCAATGACGACCTCCCGGCCATCGTGTCCAACCCCGCTATCCCCCGCCGTGCTAACCCGGCATTGCTAGGCCATAACCTGGCTCCCCCGCTGTTGATGGTCACTAATACATATTTTTACCATCAACATTCCACCCAAAAGCATGATAAAGTGAGGTAAATCATCATCATACATGTTGCATTTTGTTTATAATTCACCTAGTTCCACTTGTGCTTGTAGAATTATTTATGCAGAAAAATATAGCAATAATATGCAAAAAGGTGACAAATATGGACATATGAACCAAGTGGACGTGGCAGTGGGGCCAGAGTCCCACATGCCACGCCGGCTCGCTCCACAAGGGGGCCGTCCAGTGTGCCATGTGGCCTGGCCACGTCACCGATCCGTGGGAGCTGCTCGAAGCAATGCCAAGCGTTTATCTAAGTCGGGTTTGCACCGATGGACGAGATGGAGTTGACGTAGATCCACTGGCCCACCGTCGTACACTTGGGAGGCTCCAACCGATTTACAAACTGCCTTACCTACCGAATTTCGACATGTGCCAATCCTACAACCACCTTTGGGAGCCAACCAGCACCGGAGGATCAAGAGGCGGTGGATCCAAGGGCCGCCCGGTGGCCCCTAGCCGTCGCCCGGTGCCCTAAGGTGGCCACCGACCTCATGGCTGCCTACAAGTACCCCCTCACTCTACACTACAAATATGGGGTGTGGAGCTCGGTGGAGAGGTACCCCCATTCATTTCCAAGCTCTCCAAGCTTTCTAGCTTAGCTTAGCTTTAGAGTAGTAGTCTAGTAGTGGAAGCAGAGCAAGAGCGAAGCATCTCTCGGAGTCCAGAAGAGTATTTTGGGTCTGGTATAGCTCTTTTATAATTCTTTCATTTCGTATTTACTTTATTCAGTACTTTATTTCTAGTACTTTATTCTAGTATTATTGCTTTACTTAGTTCAAGTTCTAGTTCATTATTGTTCATCATTAGTGAGCTTAGGTGCTTGTTACTTGGCATTAGTAGCATAGGTTATCTCATTATTAGTAGTCTTTCGTTAGTACCGGTTCCACTGTCTAGTTATAGTACTTTGATCTCATTTCATTGGAGCTCGGATCGAAGTAGTAAAAGCCTATAGATTAAGCGAGGTGCTTAGGCTATAGATTACCTGTGGATACGGCTAGGCCTCCGGATAGATTGTGGTAGTTGGCAAGTGGTGACAGCCTTGTCCATCCTCTGTATTCCACCACGTTAGGTCTAGTTATTAAATCGTAGGGCTCGTGGTAGACCTTATTTATTTAACTCTCTGAGTTTGTAGGCGGACTGTGCCCCGAAGTACTAGCGTATTTCTCCTAGTCATTTGTTTACCCTAGTTACTGAAAGATAAATCGCTTGCTCTCCTACCTAGCTATCTCTAGTGTAGCTTGTTTAGTAGTTTAGTAGGTAGTTCACACACAAACCACCATTATCGTTCACCTACCTAGGATACACTTAGGCTTCCCTTTAGCAATCCTAACTAAAAATATAAGTTCTAGCCTTCCACCTGAAGGCTCTAGTTTGGTTTTGGTAAATTGATAAAACCTTATGTGCTAACCTTTGCTCTAGTGATCATGAGATAGTGTTTACACCAAAATTTAGAAGAAGAGTCGTAGGGACTCGAAAACTCCCAAGATCATGTCATCAAGGAATCAATTACATGCAGATCGAAACTAGCTGATTCGAATGCAGCGTTGGAATCGGCTTTCTTCAGGTAGCGCCAGTAGATAACGACAAAGGCTACGATCGGCGCCGGGACAAAACATGTTGGACTCTAAAAAAGGGAAAGATTAGAGTCCAAGTTATCTTAAATTAGGAATGTTTTCTCTTAGGGCCAAAGATTATGACGAGTCGTGCTTAGATAGGAGTCATGCGTAGGTCCCGGGTATAAATATCAAACCCGACTATTGTAAAGGACACACAATCAATCAAATACAAGTTATTTATTTTTTTGGCTCCGGTCACCCCTTAGGAGTAGGAGTAGAGTAGATCTCATGAGTTCTTGACAAGTATGGTGCATCGATCCGGTCGACCTCCACTTTGCTTGTCCTGTAAGTACCGTCATGGCTTATATCTCTGTCAGATGCAATTTGCATCGATCCGGGTCGACCTCCACTGCGACTACGGTATAAGTTAGTTATCGACTCTTGTCTAGTTCAAGTAAGGTTGCATCGATAAATTTAACCTCCATTGCTCGAACTAGATTAAGGTTAAGTTATCGGCTCTATCTAACGGTATGCTCCTTCCGGATAGATTCATTAAGTTACCGATATTGCTTATTGCTTCCATTATTTATTTAATTACAAAGCAATATCACTTACCGATTGGGATTGATCTAGATCGGCCTTATATCATTTTTAACCCATCGTTTGTTAATCTAGATTTGATCTAATTTGTACTTTAAATGATGAGTTATGTTTTATCGGCTGTTTTATATCAATCTTGATCGTGCATAGCGTGCGGTTAAGGCGTGTCTGATTTTGAGTAGATCTATTGGCTAGCGAAAACCGTTCCATGGCCTGTTATCACGGCCTGTGTGATTCTGCCTCACACCCCACTGTTAGCACCATGGAGTGGGGATCGTTATTTGGTAGATCTGTTCCTGAGAGGGCATGACCTTAACTGTGCGCTATACCTGAATTGGCTGTTTTAGCCGATATCGAACGCTTTCATGAACAGTTCACATCACGAGATCGTTGAAGTAGAGATAAGTTGAAAGATGTGTTAGCCCCATGATCTTATTATTGTATTACGGCCTGCATGATTCTGCCTCATGCCCCACTGATACTAGTAATAAGTTAGGATCGTCGAGTCTATTGTTGTTTCTATGGCCTACATGATTCTGTCTCATGCCCTACTGGTCATAGCGATAGATGAGATCTAATATATTCATTAGATTTATCTTTATTAAATGGTTAAATGATGATGAGCTATTTCATTTATACAAAAGGGGTTCAGTTACTTATAGTCATTGGCTTAGCATAAACTAATTATTGTTGACATCTTATTGCTAAGAGCAAAAGAGCCGGTATGGTCGCCTTATGAACTTGTGCATGGCTATGATGCAGTCTTTCCTTGGGAAGTTCAGACTGGGTCAAGGCGTGTTATGTTGCAGAATGATTTGTCAGTCGAAGTCTACAAGAATCTTATGATAGATGACTTAGAAGACTTAAGTTGCCTTCGGTTGCGTGCTCTTGAGAAAAAACATTGAAGCCCATAAACTGAGGATTGCAAAATATTACAATTAAAAGGTCAAGATTAAGCAATTTTCTAAGAGGGACTTGGTCCGGAAAGTAAAATTGCTGATCAGATCAAAAGACAGTAAATTCGGCAAATGGTCACCTAACTGGGAAGGACCTTATCGGATCAAGCGTTGTGCGCCTGGTAATACTGATATTTTAGAAACACTGAAAGGATTCGGTAGAGCAATCAAATGGGGAATATTTAAAGGAATATTACCCTAACGTTTGGATTAATACTTGACAACCAATTTGCTCGGTTGTCGGCTCTAATAGCCGATACCAGAAGGGTATCACCTCTAGTGCAAAAATAAACCCGAAGGGGTAAAAGCCGATACAATATGTATCGCCCGCGGGAGCAAAGCAAACATGGATAAAGTGATGCATATAGTATGAAGTACGAAACAAAAGAAAAATCACTCAAGATGGAGAAATTGTTTGCTAATATCACCTATTACAAACTACGGCCGGAAAACACTTTGGCTACTATATCATAGGCCTTAGAGATAAAGGCTACGGAGTTAGCAGCACTGAAAAAATCCTCAATCAGGCATTCATAATCCCCAGGGTGCTCCGTGGCTGGAAAGCCATGGGGAAGGAACCGAAGTTCGTGGCCAGAATGGGCTTGCGCAGAAGCGAACGCCATGGCGGCACCATGGCGAACGCCATGCAAAGCGACCTCCCTGACACAGTTCGGGATGTCATGTAGGCGAACCACCGGGACGGCGCCTCTGGCGTTGACGAATCCCGTCGTGTGCTCCACAGCCAATCGGAGGCTCTCCAATTGGGCAGATAAATCTAAAAAGATTCAAAGGGTAAAGGATCAGAATCTTGAGGATGAAATTGAAAGGAAGCAAAGGTTATGACAGATATCTTACCCATGATTCTGGCCTCGGCCTTGGCCAACCTATCCTCCACCGAATGGGCCTCGGGAGGTGATCGACATCGAACCATGGCTAGAGCCGATTCTGCAAGGGAGAGACATTCGGCGAGACCCTGGCCATGTCGATCAATGGAGGCAAGCAGATCGTCATTGTCAATCCACCTCCTTTGATAACAAGGGAGCTGGCGACGAGCTGTTAACGAAGGGGGCCCTAAAGGCCGAATGGAGTCGGCCCTATCCCTCGAGGCAGTGGGGGCATCACGGGTTGTACCCTCTTGATGATGAAGGCACTGAGGCGATGATGCAGGTCCGTTGAGGGCCTCCTCAGCAAACCTCTTGTTGTTCTCCATGATCTCAAACCTACAGAGAAGTAGGGACTAATACTAAGGACGTGGAAGGTTTGAGACGAAGTGAGTTGTTTTTCGATCCCTAGCCATGGCCCGTATATATAGCCCGGAAAAGCGAGGAGATAGATTTCGCTGGGGATGTGAAATTGAAATCAGATATGGAAACGGATCGACGCTCTAGAAATTCAGGGGACAGATAACGAGGAGATAACAGATTCAGGCTTATTGCTTCCACAAGTCACATAATATCGTGGGATGGATACAAAAGATTTACGTTGATCGGCAATTAGACCACCAAGGTTTCTTTGCATTGAAGGGAGTTCGAGTCCCCGCAGGGCTGAAAGTTATCATAAAACAAGTCACATCAGCCCGTTAATAAAATTATGACGGAGAAGGGGAAAAGTCGCCTGCCCAATAGATGCCCAGCTGATTTCTCGGTGACTGGGAAACCGCTGGAAAGAAGCTTGTGGTTTTCCCAATGGGCATTTGATTGAGCAAACAAGGGGAATGTGTCCACACATTTTAGCCCTTGCAAACACTAGAACAGCTCTGCGAGCATGGAGAGAAGACCCAGGCGATATCACAAGATTCTTCTAACCACAGTAGCTGATTCTCTTGCTCGACAAGGTGCTAAGATGAGCGACACAAGCACCCTATGCACAAGAATTCTTCTAACCGCTCAAAATCTTCATAGCAAAAAGATAGACCATGGCGGGTGCGGCAGAGTCAGAAGAAGCACTCGAAGAGGCAGATAGAAGAGAAGCATGGCTGAATTATAGAGTTGCTCTCGCCAGGGTCGGATAGACATTTTATAGCCGGCCTGGAAAGATGAATCCAAGTGCCCGTAAAGCAATGATGCTCTCATAAAAGTTTTGAAGCATGGCCTCATGAGCTAACACAGGCGGCGATAAACAGTAGACTCTAGATCAAGATTCTCTATCCGAGACTATAGGCCTATTGGGGGTACAGACGTGATAATTTTGGAATAAAATTACTTTTATCCTAAAATTGGGGGGCATGTGTTTACACCAAAATTTGGAAGAAGAGTCACAGAGACTAGAAAGCTCCTAAGATCATGTCATCAAGGAATCAATTGCATGCAAATTAGAACCAGCTGATTCGAATGCAGCACTAGAATCGGCTTTCTTCAGGTAGCGCCAGCAGATAATGACAAAGGCTACGATCGGCGCCTTGACAAAGCATGTTGGACTCTACAAAAAGGGAAAGATTAGAGTCCAAGTTATCTTAAATTAGGAATGTTTTCTCTTAGGGCCAAAGATTGTGATGAGTCGTGCTTAGATAGGAGTCATACGTAGGTCCCGGGTATAAATATCAAACCCCGGCTATTGTAAAGGACACACAATCAATCAAATACAAGTTATTTACTTTTTTCGGCTCTGGCCACCCCTTAGGAGTAGGAGTAGAGTAGATCTCGACGAGTTCTTCGGCAAGTACGACTGCATCGATCCGGTCGACCTCCACTGCTTGTCTGTAAGTACCGTCATGGCTTATACCTCTGTTCGTACGGCTGCGTCAATCCGGTCGACCTCCACTGCGACTCTGGTATAAGTTAGTTATCGACTCTTGTCTAGTTCAAGTAAGGCTGCATCGATCCGGTCGACCTCCACTGCTTGAACTAGATTAAGGTCAAGTTATCGGCTCTATCTAAGGGTGACGTTCCTTCGGATAGATTCATTAAGTTACCGATATTGCTTATTGCTTCCATTATTTATTTAATTACAACAATATCACTTCGCCCGATTGGGATTGATCTAGATCGGCCTTATATCCTTTTTAACCCATCGTTTGTTAATCTAAATTTGATCTAATTTGTACTATAAATGATGAGTTATGTTTTATCGGCTATTTTATATCAATCTTGATCGTGCATAGCGCGTGTGTTAAGGCATGTCTGATTTTGAGTAGATCTATTGGCTAGCGAAAACCGTTCCATGGCCTGTGTGATTCGGCCTCACACCCCACTATTAGCACCGTGGAGTGGGGATCGTTATTTGGTAGATCTGTTCCTGAGAGGGCATGACCTTAACTGTGCGCTATGCCTGAATCGGCTGTTTTAGCCGATATCGAACGCTTTCACTTAAGCAGTTCACGCCACGAGATCGTTGAAGTAAAGATAAGTTGATGTAACACCTCGGTGTTAAGCAAGCATTAACATTTTGCAAATCATGAGCATGATCATTATTATGCATCCATAAGCATGACATGAAATATAGAATGGAAACATACTAATGAAATGTGTGAAACATGACTATGAAACAAATGTAACATTTCAATTGTTTTTCATTATCTCAGTACATACAGTGCTTGATTCTTGGGTGACCAGTGTGTGATGTGGCTAATAATTTTCTTAAACCACTTAGTCACACCTAGAATGTCATTTGGAACAATGTTCATGTTGACCATTTTGCCTAATTACACTTCCAAGTAATAGTTTGACTTGTGTTGACCCCTGACGCTCTTGTGTTTGACTGTTTAGAAAGTGTAGCGTAGAGTGTTTGCATGTCGGAGCAACCTAAAACAAAGTTGTAGCAAATTTTATAAGAAACAAACTTTGTTTAGAAGCCAACTCATGAAAACATGCACAACATGCTCAAAATGGTCCCGCAAGTCAATTTTGGGGGCAATTTGGTGACTTAGAATTTTTCTAAGTTCGAGCACTGATTTTCAAATTCTAGTATCAATGTTTGGAGCCTTGTATCTCCATAACCAAGCCGAACCAGCTCGAGCTCAAATTGTACAAGTTGTAGTTCACATGTAGATGTTCAAATTTGTCAATTATACCTTGTGCTATATCATCACGGATTAGGAGTTAATCACTGTCAAACTTCGCTTGCCAGTCGGTTCATTTGGAAACTGAATCGAGTTTCAGACACGCTACAGTGCTGATCGGGTTCAGAAAGCTACCGCCGCGTGGGGGGACACTCGTCGTCGATCGCCTGACGCGCAGGCCATGCGCCGCGGCCGTCCTGGCGCTGCTGGCCATGACTTGAACTCGCGCCCGCCTGCCTAACGCGCTCGCCATTTCATTTGTCCCTTTCTCCGCTCGCTCGAAGCTCAGCAGCTATAGCCGCAGCAACTCCAACGAGCTCGTGCTTGCTCACCGCCGCAAAAACGCGAACTACATCTTCACCATAGCTCCGCCGTATTCTCCTCTACCTCCTCCATCTCTTGGCGGAGCCGATTGAGCTTTGGTAAGGGCGCATTGACCATTCCCACCACCGCCGCCATGGGCGTGTCCTCGCCGGAGTTGAGGCCGCCGTGGTCAGGGTAGCTAGGAACTCTTCCGTCCTCTTCTATTTGTTTGGGTAGTAACGTGGTGACCTCCTGAAGCTCATATCGAGCTTAGCCGTGTCCCATAGGGCCGAACCTCGCCGGAGCACCGTCGGACTGCGCCGCCGTCCGCCATGCACGCCGTCGTCCTTGCTAGGGTTCGATAGAGGTTGAAGTGAGGGCATGAATGGGTTCACATCGTTGTGGGGAGCACGCCGGTGCCGTCGGTTTCGCCGGAGGAGCCGTCGTCGGCGAGCTTCGCCGTTGCCACGCCGTCGCGTGCGCCTCCCCTATTTTCGTCTCACTGATAAGCGGGTCCGGCTGACACGCGGGTCCCACGCGTCAGTGACTGTTGTTCATAGGGCTAGTTCGAAATTGCTGATTTGAATGCTGTTTTGTGAATTTTGTAACTCCAAATGTGTAGATCCAAATGGTGTGATTCAAATTTTGTTAGAATCACAGAGAAGTCTAGTATTTAAGAAAAATATGATATGAGCACATGATGTAGGAATTTTGGATGATTTAAATAGGAACTTGAAATGTGTTTTTAAATGCATGCAAACTTGTTTACATTATATCTTGAGTTTCTGTGCTCCAAAAATTATGAAATTTTGTGGGTGAGCTATTCTTGCTTAGTAGAAGCTCTGGTAAAAATTTGAGAATCATTGCATGTATGGTTTTTGAGTTATAGATTTTCCTTTCATCATTGATTGGTACTTGTGTGAATTTTTGTGAATTATCTAGGAATCCTATGACCATGAAATTTTGTGGGGAGTATATCAGTACCTTAAGGATGATAGAAAAAATATGAAATCTGTTGCTTGGCACTTCTAACTAAGGTTTCCTATTTATGCCTTTTTAAGTATTTATGCCTTGTCATTTTTGTGTAGGCTATTTTACTTATCTAAATGCCATGAAAATTTTATGGTAGTCTACTTAGAGTAGTACTAGACTACTGTAATTTTATCAGATTTTTATGAGCACCAAAAATATATGTTGTTGTGGTAGCCCTAGTTTAAAATGAAATAAACAAATCTTCCTTAATGCATGATTTGTTAATAATGTTTGCCTTGGTGTATCTTTGAAGCATCTTAGATTGCTGTGATGACTTGGCATGTTAGTACAAGTGGTTGTAGTAGTAGTATAGTAATACAGGTTCTTGGATGATGTTGGCTACTTTGTAGAAGCGCTTTACTTCTACTATGTCCAATAGAGTTAAACATGTTCATCGACATTCCATGCATCATGATTATTACATGTCATCTCTCCGATGCACCTCTGCATTAGCACTTATACATCTGCATCATACAGGATCACAGGAGGAGTTGTTAGTAGCAGTTCAAGAAGAGCAGACTGGGACAGATCCACAAGAAATCCAGGCACAAGAGGTGCCAGAGGAAGACGAGCAAGGAGAAGACTTGCCCGAGTGCGTGGATCATCAACCTAGTTCATTGGAACGAGGCAAGCCCCGGAGCATTCTAAGTCTCCTACTTTATAAAAGCAATTCTTTCTATATATATGAGTTTATATATTATTGCATTAAGTTATAGGAGTTGATTGAAACCGTTGATGTATTTATTACTATCCTTGCCTACGTTATTACCTTTTACCCTGTTAGGTCAGGATCGAATAACTGCTTAGCCTTACTTAGACCGGTAGCGATCGGTGATACCCGGTCACCTACATTATAGGTGGTTACCGGAAGAAATTGGCTATGGAAAGAATGATATCCTGGAATTAACCATAGGTGATGGAAAATTTGAGACCGGATAGAAAAGTTGGAGGCAACCAGACAGTGTTCTGGGGTGCTGTTAGTTTCTATCTGTGTTGATTAAAGACCGATCATTGCTCGTCCCTCTTGTCCTGTTGAACGCATGCCTCACATTTAGCTGGCCGAATAAAGTACCTTTCGACCGCGAAGCTAGTGGCACTATTCGGGCTGGGATCTACACGAGTGCGCGTATTGGTGCTGATGGGGGTATGACAGGGGCGCGAATAGTGAGCCCAAGGGCAGGTGCAACCTGATTCTTGGCAGTCGGGCGGTCCTTGGGTACTGTGGCTCTAGATTGTTCCGCGGCTACCTGAAAAGTGTCATTGGTGATCTGTAGCTCACTTGATCGGTGAGTGTGGTTTGTGTGAGGAATAAATCACTAACTGGTTAGGAATCGATTCGAATCGCCATCGCTCCTGGATAGTGAGCACTTGACTCGAGCTACGGCATCATAGTAATTATGATGGAACACTAAAGGTTATCTAGATGATATGAGCTATGCTAAATCTAAGTTGGTAACTGGATGTTATTGATTAATCAAGTGATTGCTATAGTACAGGTGCTTACCTAGATGGATAGGTCATAATAAAGATGATGCAAAGTATTTTAAATGGTTTCTTCATGATAGCTTATGCTTTTCGTAAACAAGTCAGCTAGCCCACTAAAGAAAGCCTTGCATAATCCTTGGTGTCGCTTTATTTTGGTTTAAGATGGGTAAGTCTAGCTGAGTACCTTCTCGTACTCAGGGCGTTGTTCCCATTGTTGTTGCAGATGGTCAAATGTACTACGACTATTGCATTAACTGCCTGTACACGGCGATGGGTGACAACTAGGACCATGGGCAAATGGTCACTCCGTATCTCTCATCTGATGCTTTTGTTGGAAATGACTACCTACTGGCATTGTATCTGAACTAAAAGTGTGTGTGTGGCTTTAAAACTATTTGCTTCCGCTATTTCAGATCGAACTTGGGTTGTAATAACTTTATGTTCTAAACTCTGATGTATCCACTATCATTATGAACTTTATGTAACATGTGACGGTACTTGCTAAACTTGTACGATCTTTGTTTGTATGTCGATTGGTTTGAAATCCTTCGTGGTTTCACGGACTACCGGGTTATACGGGCTTAAGTTTGCTAAATTATCTGCTTCGGCGGAAGATTTTCTTACTTAATCTCGTATAATTGGTCGGTTCTGTTACAGCTGGCATCAGAGCAAGGTTTAGCAGGTTACTGTTCATGCGTGGATTTAAAACAAAAGGGTTTTTGTGTTACAAAACTAATTACGAACTTATAGTATACAGGTGTTTCAACCTTTAATTTAAAACTTAATAGTGTGCCAGTGGTCATATTCTGTATGTCAGTTAAGGACTCTAGGTGGCTTATTTAAGTACTGACTTGGGGGTCTTTGCATCATATTTCTATTTCGTTGCTCATACGGCGTGCTATTGTATGAGTGCCATTCACTTGAGTGGTAATGTATGGTTCCATTGCCTCTACACCTCGGTAAGTGAGAGTTGTGAGAGCATGATCGGATACACTGTCGATCTAGGGAAGTGCTTATATGATGCCGGACTATTTACATGCCATACGCGTGTTTGTATGAAGGTATCCAATGTGTGGGGAATTCTGTCCTGTGGTGACGATGCCGTCGATAGGACGATGGTTCGAGTAGTTGCTACCGTTGTACGCGTATCTGGGGATGCGTGTAGAACGAGTAGATTACTTTACTGCTTTCATGCATAATTTTCATAATGTCAGGGTTTGGGCTGAAGTGGATCTTTTGTAGGTACATAACAGCGCTATCGTGTAGTACGTATTAGCTACGTTTATGAGAGACCATTGTATGCCACTGTCTATGCCACTAGCAATTGTTATTTTCCTAAGTTTGTGAGGACGTACGGAACGTGCATGTATCTTGTTGTTACATATAATTCATGGCATTGTTCCTCCCCTTATAAGTTGATTATCTCATTTTGATAAAAATGATAACTTAACCTTGTTCTCACGTGAGTAATAAAACAAATTTGCTACAGATGGCACGCACAAAGCAGACCGCTCGCAAGTCCACCGGAGGCAGAGCTCCCCGCCATCCGCTTGCTCCACGTACCCGTCAGCGCCACACGTTTCTTGGAGAGTTTGGGATGCCTACACTCTTGTGGAGAGTGCTCAGCTATGTAGGCTATCCTGATGGAATGGAGCCCCGCTATTTCTGGGCAAATGAGCAGTTGGGGGAAGGTCTCTTGGTTACTGTGGAGGCCATTGTTCGTCCCCGAGGTGATGGTTCTGAGTGGGCTGGTTGGCGTTATGAGTCAACTGGCCGGACCGCTGAAGAAGCAGCTGACAGGGCAGCCTTTGGGATACTGAGGCATATCATGGATCGTTTTCCTCAGGCGTTGGCAGCTGCTTTAGTTGGAGTCTTTCCGAGGGGCAACCCCTCCACTGACTCGTGGCAGTAGGCAAGAGGAAGATCTTTGGAGATTGGTGCAGCAGAAGGACAGAACAGTGATAACCCTACCATGAGCGCCATGTTCGCAGTGATGAAGGCTTTCCATGGAGTAGAAGGTAGCCTGAGACGTGTGTCTGGTGCTCTTGGTCAGGCCTGCGATGACCGACGTCAGCGTCAGAGGGATCACGACGCTGAGATTGAGAGGCTCTATGCAGAGATGGCTCAGTTGACTCGTCAGAGGGATCAGGCGACTCAGAGGACTGGAGTCTATGAGGGAGACGTACGTGCACTGAGAGAGCAGATCGAGCATCTGACCACCGCCAACAGGAACGCTGAGCGCATGTTGACCCATGTGCTCCACCAGAGGAATGAAGCCTGGTCCGTAGAAGATGTTCTAAGAGCTCGATAGGTTGAGCTGGAGCAGCAGCTGGCCAATGCGGAAGAGTACAACGACAACCTGCATGAGGAGGTTCATCAGCTGAATAACCAGCTCCACCCTTACGTTCCTCTGGGCGCAGCAGAGATGGATCTAGATGAAGACGAAGATCCCGAAGAGCTTGAGGCACCAGCTGATGATGACGACGATGATGTGGATAGTGACAATGTCGACATCTCCGACTTAGACAGCAACCACGATGAGTAGGCTAGTCGTTGTTGCGCTAGCTACTAGGGTTTCGTTTGCGATGACCTTTTGCATGGTTGGCATGTCTGGCATGTAATAATGAGTAGAAAGACTAAGACCTTGATGTAATGTTGGAAAACTTGGATGTGTTTATGGCGATATCTGAATGTCAAAAGTCCAGTGTATGTATGCTGGCAATTTGGTTGTATTGGACGCGATGTGTGCGCTTAAGTAATCTAATTAGTGATGTTGTGTTAATTGGAATGACTTATTATGCCCCTGTTTTATTGTATGAATCTATTCTCTCCAGTGAATTTAGTACGGTATAATTTTTCATTCACCTACAATTTCTATAACATCGCCTAAAAATTACTGTTGCTGAAATATGCAGATGCCGAACACTCGCCGTACTATGTATGACGCGACTGAGGCAGGTGGTAGTGCCGCTGGGAATGAGAACCGCGATCCACCACCACCACCACCTCCTCCACCGTACACCGTGGAACAGTTCTTCACACAGTTCCTTGGAAGTCAACGCAACATGGAGGGCATGCAGCAGAACATGGAAGCTGCATTGCGCCACATTGCTGACAACACCCGCCGTGGGTTAAACCTAGGTGGACATGAAGCGAATCAGCATAGCAGTTTCAAGGACTTTATGGACACCAGACCACCAATTTTCAAAGAAGCTGTAGAGCCATTGGATGCAGAAGAGTGGATAAACACCATGGAAGATAAGTTTCGTGTTCTAAGGATGACAGAAATATTGAAGACTGAGTATGCAGCTCATCAGCTGCAAGGCCCTACGGGAATGTGGTGGAAGCACCACCGCACCACTTTCCCCCCATTGCCCACATTACTTGGAGGGAATTCACTGAGGCTTTTCGTGGAGTTTACATTCCACCTGGTTTGACAGAAATGAAGTTTGGAGAATTTCTAGCACTGAATCAAGGCACCAAGACTGTGACACAGTATCTACATGCATTCAACAATCTAAGTCGCTATGCCTCTGACATGGTGAACACCGATGCCAAAAAGATCACTAGTTTCAAGAGAGGTCTGAATCCCAAGATGATGAAGCACATGGGTACCAACACCAGAACTGGTTTCAATGACTTTGTTAGTGACTGCTTAAAGCAAGAAAAGAACAACAATGTATATGCTACATCCAAGACTCGCAAGAGGGCTTTTGAGTCAGGTCCGTCCTAGTTAAGGGCCCCGATGGCAAATCGATCGGCGTACCATTCGCCTGCCCCTGGTGCAAGGTTCAGGCCACCCCAACGGAGGAATCAGAATGCCCAGCAACCTCAGAGGAATCAGAAGCCATTCAAGATGGCGGTGCCACAAGCCAAGACCGGACAAGGCAGTTCATCTGGAGCTGCTACTCAAGTAAGAGGACCGTGTTACAACTGTAATCAACCTAGGCACTTTGCGAAGTTTTGCCCATATCCCAAGAAGCCGCAGAATCAGTACCAAGCTCGTGTGCACCACACCACCATTGATGACATCCCAGAAGGAGAGCCCGTGACAGCTGGTATGTTTTCTATCAACAATCATCCTACAGTCGTTTTGTTTGATTCTAGATCATCTCATTCATTCATAAGTCAAGCATTTGTAAGAAAGTATGGGCAATAGATAGTTGAATTGGAATGTGCTTATCGGATCAGTTCAGCGGGGGCTGATCTGTTAACTAATCAGATAATCCGGGGGGTAACCCTGTGTATAGCAAACAGGCAGTATAAGCTTAACTTGATAGTTATGCCAGGGCTAGTTCTGGATGTGATTATGGGAATGAACTGGATGAATAAGATGGGAGTAGTAATTGATGTTGGAGAAAGAAGCATTTCTCTCAAGGAACCTGTTGGAGAAGGTACATTTCAAGTAACCTTACCTCGGAGAATAGATCTGGCCAGTACAACTTGTGCAGTCCAAACTACTCTTCTAGCCAAGATTCCAGTAGTGTGTGAGTTTCCGGACGTGTTTCCAGATGAGTTACCTGGTCTTCCACCAGACAGAGATGTTGAGTTTGCCATTGAGTTAATCCCTGGAACACCATCGATTTCAAGAAGGCCTTATTGGATGCCTCCAAATGAATTAGCCGAGTTGAAGAAACAACTCCAAGATCTGTTGACTAAGGGTTTAATTCAGCCAAGTTCATCAGAATGGGGATGTCCCGCACTGTTCGTGAAGGAAAAGAAGGATAACTCCTTATGAATGTGCGTGGACTACCGGCCATTGAATGCGGTGACAATTAAAAACAAGTATCCTCTACCTCGGATTGATATCTTGTTTGATCAATTGTCAAAAGCCAAGGTGTTCTCCAAGATAGATTTGAGATCCGGGTACCATCAGATCAAGATTAGACCACAAGATATACCCAAAACCACGTTCTCCACCAGATATGGTTTGTACGAGTATCTTGTCATGTCCTTTGGTTTGACAAATGCTCCTGCATACTTTATGTATCTGATGAATTCGGTCTTTATGCCGGAGTTGGATAAGTTCGTGATTGTGTTCATTGATGACATTCTAGTATACTCAGAGAACAAACAGGATCATGAAGAGCACCTAAGAATTGTCTTGACTAGACTCAGAGATCACCAGCTATATGCTAAGTTTAGTAAATGTGAGTTCTGGCTGAAGACAGTTCCTTTTCTCGTCCATGTGTTATCTGAGAATGGAATCTCAGTGGATCCTAGTAAGGTACAAGAGGTTATGGACTAGAAGGCACCAAGTACAGTTCATGAGGTTCGGAGTTTTCGTGGATTGGTCGGTTGCTATCGTCGTTTTATATCGGACTTCTCGAAGATTGCCAAGCCAATGACAAGTTTGCTACAAAAGGATCATAAGTTCGTTTGGACAGAGGAGTGTGAGGCAGCTTTCTGCACCTTGCGAAATTTGCTAACCACTGCTCCTGTTCTAGCGCAACTGGATATAGAGAAGCCATTTGATGTGTTTTGCGATGCATCAAAGAATGGTTTAGGATGTGTTCTGATACAAGATGGAAGGGTCATTGCTTATGCCTCACGTCAGTTGAGGAAGCATGAGGTTAACTATCCTACGCACGATTTAGAGCTTGCGGCCGTGGTGCATGCTCTAAAGATTTGGAGACACTACTTGCTAGGGAATGTGTGCAATATCTTTACAGATCATAAGAGTCTCAAGTACATATTTACTCAGTCTGAGTTGAATATGCGACAGAGAATATGGTTAGAGCTGATAAAGGATTATAATCTGAATGTGCACTATCATCCGGGAAAGGCAAATGTAGTAGCAGATGCCTTAAGTAGAAAGTCACATTCTCTCGCTGTACAACCGTTGTTTGAAGATGGGTTCAATTTGTTGCATCCTGCTGTGTTGCATAATATCCAGGTTAGTTGTACCTTGGAGAGCAAGATCATTGAAGGTCAGAAAATAGATAAGGGAATATTCCATATCAAGGAGAAAATGAAGAAAGAACCGACTCAGCACTTTAGAGTGGATGAACAAGGAGTGTTATGGTTTAAGGACCGTCTAGTTGTACCTAAAGATCGAGAGCTCAAGAACAAATTGATGGATGAAGCTCATCACTCTAAGCTGTCTATCCATCCTGGAAGTGGCAAAATGTACCAAGAATTGAGACCTCATTATTGGTGGACGAAGATGAAGAAGGAGATTGCAGCGTATGTTGCTTGATGCGACATGTGTTGTAGAGTGAAGGCTCTTCACATGAGACCTGCAGGAATGTTGCAACCCTTGTCAATACCAGATTGGAAATGGGATGATATAAGTATGGATTTTATCATCGGTTTTTCCACCACACCAAAGGGAAATGATTCGATTTGGGTAATTGTAGATCGCCTTACCAAATCAGCTCACTTTTTACCAGTCAAAACAACATTTCGACCACCTCGGTATGCTGAGAAGTACATTGCAGAGATTGTCCGATTACATGGTATACCCAAGACTATCGTGTCTGACCGTGGGTCACAATTTACTGCTCATTTTTGGGAGCATCTTCATAAAGGTTTGGGTACTAGCTTAATTCGGAGTACAGCTTATCACCCACAGATAGATGGGCAGACAGAGCAAGTTAATGCTGTTCTAGAAGATATGCTTAGAGCTTGTGTGTTATCATCTAAGGGTTCATGGGAATCATGGTTACCTTTGGCAGAGTTCGCTTACAAGAATAGCTACCAAGAGAGTATCAAGATGGCTCCATTTGAAGCATTGTACGGCAAAAAATGTAGGACACCATTGAATTGGGTCGAGCCTGGAGAAAGAAGGTTTTACGGAGTCAATTTTGTTGACGAGGCTGAGAAAAAGGTCCATATTATACAACAAAACATGAAAGCGGCACAGTCACGCCAGAAGAGCTATGCCGATAAGAGAAGGAGACCGCTTGAGTTTGAGGTAGGTGACTACGTTTATCTGAAGGTCACTCCAATGAAGAAAGTACAACGGTTTGGAGTAAAGAGAAAACTTGCTCCTAGGTTTGTAGGACCGTATAAGATCATAGAGAAGAAGGGTCCCGTGGCCTATAAGTTACAGTTACCAGAAGCGATGAGTTCGATCTTTCCAGTCTTCCATGTATCACAGTTGAAGAAGTGCTTGCGTATTCCGGAAGAGAGAATAGAACCTCAGAGCATTCAGCTCAAATTAGACTTGGAATACCATGAGCAACCGATTCGAGTTTTGGACACTAAGGACCGAGTCACTCGAAATAAAGTGGTGAGAACCTATAAGATATAGTGGAGTCATCACGATGATGGTGATGCGACGTGGGAAACAGGAGAATATCTGCAAAACGCTTATAAGAATTTTTATAACAAATGGTTCGTAACTCAAAATCTCGAGACGAGATTCTTATAAGGGGGGAGGGTTGTAACACCTCGGTGTTAAGCATGCATTAACATTTTGCAAATCATGAGCATGATCATTGTTATGCATCCATAAGCATGACATGAAATATAGAATGGAAACATACTAATGAAACGTGTGAAACATGACTATGAAACAAATGTAACATTTCAATTGTTTTTTATTATCTCAGTACCTACAGTGCTTGATTCTTAGGTGACCAGTGTGTGATGTGGCTAATAATTTTCTTAAACCACTTAGTCACACCTAGAATGTCATTTGGAACAATGTTCATGTTGACCATATTGCCTAATTACACTTCCAAGTAATAGTTTGACTTGTGTTGACCCCTGACGCTCTTGTGTTTGACTGTTTAGAAAGTGTAGCGTAGAGTGTTTGCATATCGGAGCAACCTAAAACAAAGTTGTAGCAAATTTTATAAGAAATAAACTTTGTTTAGAAGCCAAGTCATGAAAACATGCACAACATGCTCAAAATGGCCCCGCAAGTCAGTTTTGGGGGCAATTTGGTGACTTAGAATTTTTCTAAGTCCGAGCACTGATTTTCAAATTCAAGTATCGATGTTTGGAGCCTTGTATCTCCATAACCAGGCCGAACCAGCTTGAGCTCCAATTGTACAAGTTGTAGTTCACATGTAGATGTTCAAATTTGTCAATTATACCTTGTGCTATATCATCACGGATTAGGAGTTAATCACTGTCAAACTTTGCCTGTCAGTCAGTTCATTTGGAAACTGAATCGAGTTTTAGACACGCTACAGTGTCGACCGGGTTCAGAAAGCTACCGCCGCGTGGGGGGACACTCGTCGCCGGTCGCTTGACGCGTAGGCCACGCGCCACGGCCGTCCTGGCGCTGCTGGCCATGACTTGAACTCGTGCCCGCCTGCCTAACGCGCTCGCCATTTCATTTTTCCCTTTCTCTGCTGGCCCGAAGCTCCGCAGCAACTCCGACGAGCTCGTGCTTGCTCGTCGCCGCAAAAACGCGAACTACATCTTCACCACAGCTCCGCCATGTTCTCCTCTACCTCCTCCATCTCTTGGCTAAGCCAATTGAGCTTTGGTAAGGGCGCATTGACCATTCCCGCAACCGCCGCCATGGGCGTGTCCTCGCCGGAGTTGAGGCCACCGTGGTCGGGGTAGCTAGGAACTCTTCCGTCCTCTTCTATTTGTTTGGGTAGTATCGTGGTGACCTCCTGAAGCTCATATCGAGCTTAGCCATGTCCCACAGGGCCAAACCTCACCAGAGCACCGTCGATCAAGGCTTGGCCGTCCGCCATGCACGCCGTCGTCCTTGCTAGGGTTTGGTGAGAGGTTGAAGTGAGGGCATGAATCGGTGCGCATCGTTGTGGGGAGCACGCCGGTGCCGTCGGTTTCGTCGAAGGAGCCACCGTCGGCGAGCTTCGCTGTTGCCACGCCGTCGCGTGCGCCTCCCCTGTTTTTGTCTCACTGACAAGCGGGTCCGGCTGACACGCGGGTCCCACGCGTCAGTGACTGTTGTTCATAGGGCTAGTTCGAAATTGCTGATTTGAATGCTGTTTTGTGAATTTTGTAACTCCAAATGTGTACATCCAAATGGTGTGATTCAAATTTTGTTAGAATCACAGAGAAGTCTAGTATTTAAGAAAAATATGATATGAGCACATGATGTAGGAATTTTGGATGATTTAAATAGGAACTTGAAATGTGTTTTTAAATGCATGCAAACTTGTTTACATTATATCTTGAGTTTCTGTGCTCCAAAAATTATGAATTTTTGTGGGTGAGCTATTCTTGCTTAGTAGAAGCTCTGGTAAAAATTTGAGAGTCATTGGATGTATGGTTTTTGAGTTATAGATTTTCCTTTCATCATTGATTGGTACTTGTGTGAATTTTTGTAAATTATCTAGGAATCCTATGACCATAAAATTTTATGGGGAGTATATTAGTACCTTAAGGATGTTAGGAAAAATATGAAATCTGTTGCTTGGCTCTTCTAACTAAGGTTTCCTATTTATGCCTTTTTAAGCATTTATGCCTTGTCATTTTTGTGTAGGCTATTTTACTTATCTAAATGCCAAGAAAATTTTATGGTAGTCTACTAAGAGTTGTACTAGGCTACTGAAATTTTATCAGATTTTTATGAGCACCAGAAATATATGTTACTGTGGTAGCCCTAGTTTAAAATGAAATAAACAAATCTTCCTTAATGCATGATTTGTTAATAATGTTTGCCTTGGTGTATCTTTGAAGCATCTTAGATTGTTGTGATGACTTGGCATGTTAGTACAAGTGGTTGTAGTAGTAGTATAGTAATACAGGTTCTTGGATGATGTTGGCTACTTTGTAGAAGCGCTTTACTTCTACTATGTCCAATAGAGTTAAACATGTTCATCGACATTCCATGCATCATGATCATTACATGTAATCTCTCCGATGCACCTCTGCATTAGCACTTATACATCTACATCATACATGATCATAGGAGGAGTTGCTAGTAGCAGTTCAGGAAGAGCAGACCAGGACAGATCCACAAGAAATCTAGGCACAGGAGGTGCCAGAGGAAGACGAGCAAGGAGAAGACTTGCCCGAGTGCGTGGATCATCAACCTAGTTCATTCGAACGAGGCAAGCCCTGGAGCATTCTAAGTCTCCTACTTTATAAAAGCAATTCTTTCTATATATATGAGTTTATATATTGTTGCATTAAGTTGTAGGAGTTGATTGAAACCGTTGATGCATTTATTACTATCCTTGCCTACCTTATTACCTTTTACCCTGTTAGGTCAGGATCGAATAACTGCTTAGCCTTGCTTAGACCGGTAGCGATCGATGATACTCGGTCACCTACATTATAGGTGGTTACTGGAAGAAATTGGCTATGGAAAGAATGATATTCTGGAATTAACCATAGGTGATGGAAAATTTGAGACCGGACGGAAAAGTTGGAGGCAACCAGACAGGGTTCTAGGGTGCTGTTAGTTTCCGTCTGTGTCGATTAAGGACCGATCGTTGCTCGTGCCTCTTGTCATGTTGAACGCATGCCTCACATTTAGCTGGCCGAATAAAGTACCTTTCGACCGCGAAGCTAGTGGCACTATTCGGGCCAGGATCTACACGAGTGCGCGTATTGGTGCTGATGGGGGTATGATAGGGGCGCGAAGAGTGAGCCCAAGGGCAGGCGCAACCTGATTCCTGGTAGTCGGGCGGTCCCTGGGTACTGCGGCTCCAGATTGTCCCGCGGCTACCTGAAAAGTGTCATTGGTGATCTGTAGCTCACTTGATCGGTGAGTGTGGTTTGTGTGAGGAATAAATCACCAGCTGGTTAGGAATCGATTCGAATCGCCATCGCTCCTGGATAGTGAGCACTTGACTCGAGCTACGACATCGTAGTAATTATGATGGAACACTAAAGGTTATCTGGATGATATGAGCTATGCTAAATCTAAGTTGGTAACTAGATGTTATTAATTAATCAAGTGATTGCTATAGTACAGGTGCTTACCTAGATGGATAGGTCATAATAAAGATAATGCAAAGTATTTAAAATGGTTTCTTCATGATAGCTTATGCTTTTCGCAAACAAGTCAGCTAGCCCACTAAAGAAAGCCTTGCATAATCCTTGGTGTCGCTTTATTTTGGTTTAAGACGGGTAAGTCTAGCTGAGTACCTTCTCGTACTCAGGGCGTTGTACCCATTATTGTTGCAGATGGTCAAATATACTATGGCTATTGCATTAACTGCTTGTACCCGGCGATGGGTGACAACTAGGACCAAGGGCAAATGGTCACTCCATATCTCTCATCTGATGCTTTTGTTGGAAATGACTACCTACTGGCATTGTATCTGAACTAAAAGTGTGTGTGTGGCTTTAAAACTATTTGCTTCCTCTATTTCAGATCGAACTTGGGTTGTAATAACTTTATGTTCTAAACTTTGATGTATCCACTGTCATTGTGAACTTTATGTAACATGTGACGGTACTTGCTAAACTTGTACGATCTTGGTTTGTATGTCGATTGGTTTGAAATCCTTCGTGGTTTCACGGACTACCGGGTTATACGGGCTTAAGTTTGCTAAATTATCTGCTCGGCGGAAGATTTTCTTACTTAATCTCGTATAATTGGTCGGTTCTGTTACAGTTGAAAGATGTGTTAGCCCCATGATCTTATTATTGTATTACGACCTGCATGATTCTGCCTCATGTCCCACTGATATTAGTAATAAGTTAGGGTCATCGAGTCTATTATTGTTTCTATGGCCTGCATGATTCTGCCTCATGTCCCACTGGTCATAGCGATAGATGAGATCTAATATGTTCATTAGATTTATCTTTATTAAATGGTTAAATAATGATGAGCTGTTTCATTTATACAAAAGGGGTTCGGTTACTTGTAGTCATTGGCTTAACATAAACTAATTATTGTTGACATCTTATTGCCATTGACTAATATTTGTCTAAATAATGATATTCATCTTGAATGATAACCGATTCTTCTTACACAACCCCATGAGCTTTAACCGATTTATTCTTATGAATATGCTGGAATCGACTATTTAGTCGATCTTCTTTCATATCGGCTCTCAGGGCCGCACATTCGGGACTATCTGGCAACACCGGCATGTTCCGCCCTAAATTACTGATAAACTTTCTCTTCTTGTCAATTGTAGGGTCAAATTGACTGGCACGTTTCCGGAGGAATGCGCAGGATCGACTATCCCTGCGCTGAAGCTAGGCGGATCTCCAGCTCCATCGAGCGGACCCTTCCGGCTTGGTCATGTGCCCTCGGCACGGGACAAAAATTCCGTGTCGACACACATTTCTGGCACGCCCGGTGGGACCCCACAATCGCCTGATGGCGGCTCGCGACAACAACGACATCCTTGTGGTACATTATAAAGATCTGCCTGATGGAGATAAGGGTGTCATCAGCAAAGCTATAGAAGAATTTCAAAACAAGTGTTTGTTGTCGTACACCAAAACACGTGGCAACACAATTGTTCAGAAATTTTCACTACCAAGAGTTCGTTTCTTTACGGAAGTTGTAGACAAATCTGTTCATGATGCCATATCAAGCCATAATGAAGCCTTCTTGGACACATTCCACAACGCCATGAAAGAAGCGATTAATGGGTTTCCAGTTGGTCAAGGTGGGCCGGCTTATTACAACATTCCAGATCCATTAACCCAAGGGACTAATCAAGTCGGTACCAGCCATCAAGAAACAACACCAGCTAGTGATAATGATGTCTAGGCAGTTCAGGGTTCATTGGAACAAGCTCAAGGAACTACTATGAATCAGATATAGTATAATCCTAGACTACCAGTACAGCATGTGCAACAGCCAGCGGGGCAAGGTCAGAACCAGGTGATCAATTTTGGCACATCAGGCCACATACTGTCGTCGGCTCAAAAAATAGCACCCTCAATTCAAAGGATCCGTAGAGATAAAGATCCTTATGTCTATAATCAGAGACTTTAGGCAGCAAGCCAGCAAAGGACCCAGCAGATAGAGATTCCACAAGGATATCACTATGGAACAGATTATAACACCCTTCACATGATTCCAAATCCAGGGTATCAAGGCACACGGGATTTTGATTCACAGATGGGTCAGCAGGTGTAGAGAAATCCAAATCCACAAGCTGACGAGTTGTTGCTGAGGGTGACCGAGATGATGAAGAACCAGTTCGGTTTGAAGCCAAAAGGGCTGACCTTCTCGTACAAACGCCCATATCCAAAATGATATGATTTGGTCGCTCTTCCCACAAATTACAGGCTCCCAGAGTTTGCCAAGTTCACTGGCCAAGATAATACAAGCACGATAGAACATATTAGTCGATATCTGACGTAATTGGGCGAGGCATCAGTTGAGGATGCCCATCGAGTTTGTTTCTTCTCCTTGTCCCTGTCAGGGCCAGCCTTCACTTGGTTTTCATCACTACCAGTCAATTCCATTGCCAATTGGGCTAACTTAGAGAAGAAGTTTCATACATATTTTTACACTAGGACTGGAGAAAAGAAGATTACCGATCTGACAACTATAAGGCAGAAGACTAATGAATCGGGCACTGAGTTTCTTCAGAGGTTCCGAGAAACTAGGAACTTGTGCTTCTCCTTAAACTTGGCTGATGATCAACTAGCTGCTTTAGCTGTTCAAGGAATGCTGTCAATGTGGAAAAAAAACTATTGGGACAAGAATTTGATAACTTGGGACAATTGGCTCAATGGGTGGCTACGCTCAATAGCTAATTCCAGAGCATGTGCAGGGATACTCGATTCTAGAAAAGTACCACAGTGGCCGAAGCTTATGATCCATACTTAGTCGATGACGGCTATGAAGATGAAGAAGAAGAGGTTGCTGCGGCTAAATGGAATTAGGGCAAGGAAACAATAATGGTGCCAAATCCTTGGGGAAGAGGAGTCGAGGAGAGCTATGACTTCGATGTCACCAAATCAGACAAGCTCTTTGATTTCTTGCTTGAGAAGGGGCAGATCAAGTTGCCCGATGGTCATGTTATGTTGCCCCTGATCAGTTGAAGAATAAGAAGTTCTGCAAGTTTCATAACACTACCTCTCATTCCACTAATGAATACAGAATCTTTCGGCAACATATACAAAGGGCTATTCAGCAAGGAAGGCTAAAATTTGATACGCCTCGGAAAATAAAAGTTGATGATAATATTTTCCCAGGAGATCAAAACATGGTCAATGCTAGGCTGCTCAAAAGAAAGACTAAGGTCCTAACATCAACCAAATCAAGAGAAGCTAGAACAGTTGATCCCAAGATGCAAATATTGGCTGACGAGTACAGAGAGATTAGAAGACGTTGCGCTAAGCAAAAGTGCCGATATGAGCAGGGGGAAACGTCAAAAGATGGGGCGATAAAGCCGTGAGTTACATCTCGGATCCTGTTGAATAAGTGGCAGCGGCAGAAGGAAAAGAATTATCAGCGTTGGTTAAAGGATCAAGAATACAAGCGTCAACTGGAAAAAGAGAGGTATGAGAAGAAACAAGCCGAGTCACATTGGAATTATCCTTTCTTCAGACATTGCTGGAATGAAGGTTTGAAGTTGCTTACCAGACATGACTGTCCATAATACAGCAATCAATATTGGGAGTTTAGGCAATCTCAAACCAACCGCCGGTCTATCCATGCTCAAGATGCATATCATCATAATAACATGGATCGGCGCTTAAAAAATAAAAGCGTTCATGATCGGCTTGGAAAACGAGTTGTTGACCAAGATTGGGCTGATTATGGAGAGGAAGACAGCGAAAGAGAATATGTTTGGCAGGAAGGCCAATGGTGTCCAGGAGGTTTGACAAGAAGCCAAAAGAGAAGGGTGCAACGCCTAAGGAATAAAGAGTTGGAACAGGCTCAGGCATCTGGTAATCCTCAAGTATGGCGTACTAAGCAAACAGCCGATAGAAAGCAACCATCGGCTAATATCTAAATGGCTTTTCTGTTGCTATCAGAATTCAGAGCTCCGACAAATCAAGAAGTTTATTCGGATTTTGATGAATCGGAGTATGAGGAGATAGTTGCCAAGTTGACGGTTGTACAAGAAGCAATATTTGATAAACTAGTCAAGCATCGACACTTAAATGCTTTATATATGAAAGGTTTTGTTGATGGGAAGCCGATGAACAAGATGTTAGTGGACGGAGGTGCTTCTGTCAATCTTATGCCTTACACCACTTTTCGTAAACTTGGCAAAGGACCAGGAGATCTGATGGAGACTGATATGATGCTTAAGGATTTTGGAGGTAATACATTTAAGACCTAGGGGGCAATAAACGTCGAACTAACAATCGGGAGTAAGACTCTGCTCACCACATTCTTCGTCATCGATGGAAAAGGGTCGTACAGTTTACTCCTTGGTCGTGATTGGATTCATGTGAACTGTTGTGTACCATTGACCATGTATCAGTGTTTGATTCAATGGCATAGGGATGATGTCAAACTGGTTCGCGCTGATGAGTCTGTGAGCATTGCAACAGTCGATCCAGTCTTCTGGGAACTAGGAGACTTCGAATGCTTTTCTAGCAAGTTATGGGAAGGAGGCTTCATCAAAATCAGCAATGAAAGCCAACAGCCGATGCAAGCGATCAGCTCTGAGAGTTTGTTTTAGTGAATAGTCACGGCTTCACTTCGACCATTGGAATAAAGAAAAATAAGCATTAGTTCTGAGTACGGGTTTAGGCCAACGTATGAATGCTAAATGGAATCCTAAGTGCGGATCAGGATTGATGGATTTCTTAAACGAAGTTTTGGTGCACTTAATAAGATGCTTGCTCTAGATCAATCGATCGTTTAACCTTTGGCATGAAAAGTTCTATGGTAAAAAATATTTAAAGGGATGTTATCCTAGCAGTTGAACAACACTTGATAGCCGATTCATTTAATCATCGGCTCTAATAGCCGGTACCAGAAGGGTATCACATCTAGTTCAAAAAATGAAGAAACTTAAAAGGCATGAAAGCCGATACGATATGTATTGCCTCCAGAGCAAAGAATAAAAACAGTCATATACAAAGGCATTGCACTAAGACACATTCATGAAAGAACATGAGTCTTTGTTCATCGGATTACCCTAAGTACAAACTAATCGAATACCTTGTTCACTACATCCTGAGCGGATGTAATGTCTACAACGGCCTCCACGATGACGATGAATTCTTCGAGCAGGTCCTCATGTCCCTCAGGGCCGTCGCCAATTGGGAAGCCAACCTCCATGGCATGGAGGTCATACCCGGTCTGGACTTGTGCCACGGTTAGCGCCACCGATGCACCGTGACGAACGCCGTGGAGGGCGATCTCCTGAGCGTGGGCCGGGATATCTTGGAGGCGAGCATTGATGAGGGAACCCTGGGCGTTGATAGCATCTGCGGCCGTGTTCGCTGATAGTTGGAGGGACTCCGACTGCCCCGTTAGGGCTGGCGATCACAGAATACTATCAAAATAAAGACGGTGGAAATCAGAATAGGAGCATTCATGGAACATGTCTTACCTGCCACCGCGGTGTCAGACTCAGCCAGCCACGCTTGGACGGCACTGGCCTCCTCCTTAGCCACATTAAGGGCCGCTTGGAAGACCCCTAGATGGATCTCAAGCTGGCCATTTTTCCGAATCGCCTCGGAATAGCGGTCCTCGGCAGCCCTCCATTCTCGGAAGAAGCGCCAGGCATCGTCGCCGTTATATGAGTTGGAATTCGACGACGAAGCCGGCGCGGAAGATGCAACGTCAAAAGGATTGCCGGCCCTAGGGAGGGGACAAAAGCTGTCATTTACGATGAACCTATAGGCGAGTCAAGAAAGATCATCATCATGAACAGAGGATGTCAATCTTACCTCATGCGTCGGAGGCGCTGGCTCATCGGCATGTCTTCCTCTGGGACTTCCTCCGCTACGTGTTTGTCGCGGTTCTCCTTACCGACCATGGAGTTTATCGGGTCTACAGGAAGAGAGAAAACCGCTACAGGGTTTTGGCAGGCGGAGGAGAGCAAAGAAACAGTTGCGAATGAAGATGTGTTCGAGACAGAAGCCCTCAGCTGTTATTTGAAGACGTGAAGTGAATAGGCGGACACCCCGGGATGCGCAAAAGGCAACCGTAGTTAATAGAAGGCAAAGTGCCACTTCACCAATGCCAAGAATACGGCGCTGGGTGATTAAGGGCGGAAGATCGAGGGATTCGCTTAAAGAAGGCCGTGTTTTCAGACTTAGTTGGATTAAGATTGGAAGTCTTGGATCGGCTGTATCAAATTGGTTCTTTAGCCAAAACAAGAAAGTGCAATTAAATAACAGAGAGTATGATCGATTCTACACAGGATGCGCGTTAACATGCATATTTTAAGTCTGGAACATCCTGGATCGCTCTCAACACTTCTAGCTGAGTAGCATCAGCTTCTGCGAATCTGTTATTTGTCTTCTTCGGCTGATACAGGAATGCTCTCGAGGCTGCTTCGGATGGCTCTATCTTCTCTGACTTTAGCCAACGGTTCCCGTTTCTTTTGTTGAATGGCGTTAGGTATTTGAGCCAGGATGGACTTATGACGATCAATGGCAATGAGACTCCAGAGAAGGCTGGGGATGGATTACCCTTGATGGCCAAGAGCAAAAGAGCCGGTATGGTCGCCTTATGAACTTGTGCATGGCTATGATGCAATCTTTCCTTGGGAAGTTTAGACTGGGTCGAGGCGTGTTATATTGCAGAATGATTTGTCAGTCAAAGTCTACAAGAATCTTATGATAGATGACTTAGAAGACTTGAGTTACCTTCGGCTGCGTGCTCTTGAGAAAAACATTGAAGCCCATAAACTGAGGATTGCAAAATATTACAATTAAAAGGTTAAGATTAAGTAATTTTCTAAGGGAGACTTGGTCCTGAAAGTGAAATTGCCGATTGGATCAAAAGACAGTAAATTCGGCAAATGGTCACCTAACTGGGAAGGACCTTATCGGATCAAGCGTTGTGCACCTGGTAATACTTATATTTTGGAAACACTGAAAGGATTCGGCAGAGCAATCAAATGGGGAATATTTAAAGGAATATTACCCTAACATTTGGATTAATACTTGACAACCAATTTGCTCGGTTGTCGGCTCTAATAGCCGATACCAGAAGGGTATCACCTCTGGTGCAAAAATAAATCCGAAGGGGTAAAAGTCGATACAATGTGTATCGCCCGCGGGAGCAAAGCAAACACGGATAAAGTGATGCATATAGTATGAAGTACGAAACAAAAGAAAAATCACTCAAGATGGAGAAATTGTTTGCTAATATCACCTATTACAAACTACGGCCGGAAAACACTTTGGCTACTATATCATCGGCCTTAGAGATAAAGGCTACGGAGTTAGCAGCACTGAAGAAATCCTCAATCAGACATTCATAATCCCCAGGGTGCGCCGTGGCTGGAAAGCCATGGGGAAGGAACCGAAGTTCGTGGCCAGAATGGGCTTGCGCAAATGCCAACGCCATGGCGGCACCATGGCAAACGCCATGCAAAGCGACCTCCCTGACACAGTTCGGGATGTCGTGCAGGCGAACCACCAGGACTTCGCCTCTGGCATTGATGAATCCCGCCGTGTGCTCCGCAGCTAATCGGAGGCTCTCCAGTTGGGCAGACAAATCTAAAAAGATTCAAAGGGTAAAGGATCAGAATCTTGAGGATGAAATTGAAAGGAAGCAAAGGTTATGACAGATATCTTACCCATGATTCTAGCCTCGGCCTTGGCCAACCTATCCTCCACTGAATCGGCCTCAGGAGGAGATCGACATCAAACAATGGCCAGAGCCGATTCTGCAAGGGAGAGACATTCGGCGAGACCCTGGCCATGCCGATCAATGGAGGCAAGCAGATCATCATTGTCAATCCACCTCCTTTGATAACAAGGGAGCTGGCGATGAGCTGTTAACAAAGGGGACCCTAAAGGCCGAACGGAGTCAGCCCTATCCCTTGAGGTAGTGGGGGCATCACGGGTTGTACCCTCCTAACGATGAAGGCACTGAGGCGATGATGCAGGTCCGTTGAGGGCCTCCTCAGCAAACCTCTTGTTGTTCTCCATGATTTCAAACCTACAGAGAAGCAGGGACTAATACTAAGGATGTGGAAGGTTTGAGATGAAGTGAGTTGTTTTTTGATCCCTAGCCATGGCCCGTATATATAGCCCG
Organism: Miscanthus lutarioriparius; assembly: GCA_904845875.1. NCBI lineage: Eukaryota > Viridiplantae > Streptophyta > Magnoliopsida > Poales > Poaceae > Miscanthus > Miscanthus lutarioriparius. The sequence continues at coordinate 96,833,483 of CAJGYO010000003.1, read as the reverse complement.
AGAAAGCGAGGAGATAGATTTCGCCGGGGATGTGAAATTGAAATCAGATACAGAAATGGATCGACGCTCTGGAAATTCAGGGGACAGATAACGAGGAGATAACAGGTTCAGACTTATTGCTTCCACAAGTCACAGAATATCGTGGGATGGATACAAAAGATTTACGTTGATCAGCAATTAGGCCACCAAGGTTTCTTTGGATTGAAGGGAGTTCGAATCCCCACAGGGCCAAAAGTTATCATAAAACGAGTCACATCGGCCCATTAATAAAATTATGACAGAGAAGGGGAAAAGCCGCCTGCCCAATAGATGCCCAGCTGATTTCTCGATGAATGGGAAACCGCTGGAAAGAAGCTTGTGGCTTTCCCAATGGGCATTTGATTGAGCAAACAAGGGGAATGTGTCCTTTATAGTCCACTCCCCGAATATAGGTATACAAGTAGGATCTAGTTACGAAGGAAGATAAGCTCTGTTCTTAATCTTCCATAGTAATATCCCATATGTGTAGATATGAAGTTGATTTTCGCTATGACTACTAGGTGTAATTGCACTAATCAATGTATGCTTTGACTTGTAACTAAGAATGACTTAGGAATTATTCCTCTAATATTCTACTTAACCATGCTAATGCCATAGAAAGGAGTACTCTGAGTGATCAGTGATTAGTTATTACTTATCATTCATATACATTTATCTCTTGACCTACCCCTGTTGAGAGTAGAATATTGGTTATGGTTTATTTCTCCATCATGTGTATAAGTTATCAATATATTCCAACTGTCCGTCCTTCCATGTGGTAAAAATATAAATAATGATGCCTAGAATACTCCTGGGTAAAGTGCTACAATAGTATATTATCTTTGCGCTTGCAGATTCTTTTCATTTATATATTCTTCCTAGTCACACGAAATATTAAAGTACTTCTTAGTGTCATTCTAGAAGTGGGACTAGGTAGTACCAACAAGTATTTCTGGCACCATCACTAGGGATGACAACTTAGTTAAAGGTGCTAAGGAATGTCAATAATATAGGGTGACTACTTAAAAATAAGTGACACGTTAATAAATACCAACAGTGGCCATGGTGATCAAGTGCTCGGCTTGGAAAAGAAGAAAGAGAAAAACAAAAATCTCAATGCAAAGGTGAAACTTGATAGGAGCTTTTTGGTTTGGTGATCGAGACACTTAGCGAGTGTGATCATATTTAGGATCGATAGCCGTACTATTAAGAGGGGTGAAACTCATATCGAAATGCAGTTATCAAAGTGCCACTAGATGTTCTAACTCATTGCATATACATTTAGATTCTAGTGAGTGCTAACACCCTTGAAAATATTTGTTAAAATATGCTAACACACGTGCACAAGGTGATACACTTGGTGGTTGGCACATTTGATCAAGGGTGACGAAGTTGGTGAAGTCGGGGAGCTCACAGGAGCTGATTGGATGCTGGATCGGACGCTGGACCTGCGCGTCTGGTCAGTGGTGGCTCAGTAGTGCTGCTCTCGGCCTGTGACCGGACTTAGGCGAGGGCAAGCGATCGGACGCGATGGTGGTGAGTCTGGTCGAAGCTGACATACGGTGATGTAAGCGCTGAGAAGAGGAAGGATTGAACGAACGCTGGCGTGGGTCCGGTCACGTTGACCGGACGTGTTAGGTCCCGCTCGGGGAGCTTACTGGAAATGACCTGACGCGCGTTGGCGCAGCGTCAGGTGATCCAGCGGCGTGTCCGGTCAGGTGCTTAGGTGCTTGCGTGCGCGTGTGACCTAACGCTAGGTTGGTGCGTCCGATCGGAGCATGGAGCGTCCGATCGTGACTTAAGCAGGGGCGTGAGCCAGTTGACCATTGAAGATCTACGACTCACATTTGAAGGCAGGGCCACGTGGCGCTCATCGGGCGACCGGACGCTAGAGGCGTGCGTCCGGTCACCTCTAACCGGCGTGTCTGGTTGTCCAACGGCTCTATTTCGTGGGGGCTCCTATTTAAGCCACATGGCCGGCTCAAGCTCATTCTCTTGGTCATTTGTATTGACATAGCAACCTTGTGAGCTTAGTCAAAGCCCTCCCACTTATCTCCATTATTGATTCATCATCTTTGTGAGATTGGAAGTGAATCCAAGTGCATTGCTTGAGTGATTGCATCTAGAGGCACTTGGTGATTGTGTTTCGCTATGGGTTTCGCTTGTTACTCTTGGTGGTTGCAGCCACCTAGATGGCTTGGTGCAGCGAGGATCATCGAGCGGAGGAAGGTGCTTGTCTCCGGCTCCGATCGTAGTGATTGTGAGGGGTTCTTGACCTTTCCCCGGTGGAGAGCCAAAAGGTACTCTAGTGGATTGCTCGTGGCTTGTATGATCCTCATCTTGTGTTGGTTGTGCGGCACCTGATTGCGGGTTAGGCGTGTGACACCTATAAGTGCGTGAACCTCCGAGTGAGAGAATCTTCACAACGAGGACTAGCTTACCAGCAAGCAAGTGAACCTCGGTAAAAAATCATTGTGTCATCATTGTTCCGAGGATTTCTTGATATTCATTGTGATTGATTGATTTCATCTATTGATTGGCTCATTCATCGACACGGCCATATAACTCACTATCCATCTCGTGTTTTACATTCTCAGTGTAGCTAAGTTCTTTAGTGTAATTAGTTTTGAGAGCAAGCTTATGTCAAGTCTAGTGGTTAGTGAGGCTCTTTATTTAGTCTTTGAGAGCTCACTAACATAGTGTAGTGACATAGCTTTTGTGTGCTTAGAGACTATAGAAACTAGAATTGTGGTAGGTGGCTTGCATTTTTAGTAGGCTAGCACAAGAATTGTTTCGCCTCATATTTGTCTAACCACATTGCTTAGTGTTGTTGTATAAATTTTTATAGGCTATTCACTCCCTCTAGCCATTAGGACCTTTCACCGCCTTCTTGTGGGAAAAATATAAATTTGGCACTCGGTACTCACTAGGCGAAGTGCTTCACGATAATTCTGTGCGTTTACGAAATTCTTCGACTAGTCGTTAAAAAGTATCAACACCCACCCCTACCTAGCTCAATCGCAGTCCTCCACCGCCCCGGTCGGCCTTGCCCTACCATCCTGCGACCGCCGCCTCCGTCTGGCTAGTCTGCCTCCCCGAGCTCTTTTCTAAGGCCGCAGGGTGCAACACCCCCCAACGCCAGTCTCAGTCGCCTGAAGGATGTCCAGTTTTTAGGCAACTGAACTATAGGAGATGTGGGCGGATTAAACAAAACAATGGAGCAAAGTCTATACTATGTTACATTGGTTATCATTCCTCTGTTATTGTAAGCCTGTTTTTGAAAAGTGAGTAGCCAACCGGTATGAAAGTTCTCATAAAAAAACGTTCGAAAGAGACAAAACAGATTCTCCATTTCCTTGGGAAATCTTAAGACGACATCCCTTGTTCTTGGTTTAGTCGGGTATGTCGATCATATAACGTATTATATTCGAGGCTCATACTCATGGATAGTATTATTTAATTATATTATACTTTATTATACATATGACGACTTAGGAATTTTGGTGTCAACAGACTGCAATGAAATGTTTTTCAGTTATATAGCATAAAAAATATATTAGAAATGTTTTAAAAGAATACCAATCACTCACATAAGACAGATACTATGTCAAAACATCTATTGTACAACATTCCAAAGGTATAAATAGTCATTATTATCGTCAAAACCTTCAATTTCTGGAGTTAAAGCTGAGCTCCAAGCCAAACAAAGTGCACTTGCTCCATAAGGGAAGGCTAACTGCACAATGAAGCTGTTCTATAGAGTTAGTAGAGTGCAGCTATTTTTTTAATAGAGCACAGTAGTTTCAAACAGGCCTTAGTAATAGATGAGCCTACAATACATGTATATATATATATATATAAAAAAATCCAGCGATGGCTCTCCTATATGTGACAATCAACATTAACAATCACATCAATCAGGGAATCAGCAGTAAGGCACAGTCATTAGAGCTGATGGAAGAAAAACTGAAGCAATGAAGCAGTAAGACACAGTTATTAGAGCTGGTGGAAAAAGAACTGAAACAATCAAGCAGTAAGACAGTCACTAGAGCTGATGGAAGAACTGAAACATCTAGTAAGCACAAGTGGTGTTTACCAATCATTAATCCGCCTTGCAATCCACAGCTTGAGCATTGAGGTTGCCGCGGAGCAGGATATAGCTATTCTAGCGACAACATATAGCTATGTGTACCGACAAGGACAAGCTAAGGAACACACTTATCCAAGACCAACAGGAATCAAATCCCGCGTAATGCTTGTAAAAGTTTATAGGGCCAAACCAAGTGCTAAGTACCATGTCTACGAAGGCTATGTTTGCTTCTCTCATAATTTGTCTTTTTTTTTTAGTTAGAATGGTATTTTTCTCTCACAACAAATCAACTGAAATAGCATTTCGACTTGTTTTTTCAGCGAAATGAACAAGGCAAAAAAATAAAAAAACTCCAAATGACCAAATCCAATAAAAAAAAAGACCACCCAAGTATATGAGTATGCTAAGTATAGTATTGGGCCTGTTTAGATTCTAAAAAATTTTGGGCAGTACCCGTCACATCGAATCTTACGGCACATGCATGGAGTACTAAATGTAGACGAAAACAAAAACTAATTGCACAGTTGGGTGAGAAATCGCGAGACGAAACTTTTGAACCTAATTAGTCCATAATTAGACACTAATTACCAAATACAAACGAAATACTACAGTGAACCAAAATCCAAAAATTTTTGGATCTAAACGGTGCCTTAATCAAAATCAGTATTCTGACAGCATGCCGCCTGTATAAGCACCGACGTGGAGGCAGTTGGACATCTTCAGCACATCCACGCACGTGTTGTCCGCCGGATCGTACATCCGCAGCAGTCCCTGCCGGCCTTCCTCCGTCGACGAGTATGATTCCCACACCCACACGGTCACCCTCCCGTCAGCCATCTCCCACAGCGGCTCTGCATCCCGGTGGCTGTCGTTTGGCATGATCGCGTCGTACGGTATCGCGTACCTCCGGCTCCAGGACGCCTCGCCGGCGGAGCTCTCCGTCCGGAACCACAGGTCGAGGGTTTTGCCGTCGTCGTTGCGGTGGACCACGACGAGGTGGCCGTTGAGCGCGGCCAAGCTGACGTGGCTCTTCCGGCAGTAGGAGATGGCATGCTCCTCCGTGCCGGTGCTCGGCGGCCCGCCGAGGAGCCGCGGTGACCACTGCTCCACGGCGAGGTCGTGGAAGGTGTACCCGTACGGGGCGCCACGGCGGCCGCCGCGGCCGCGTGGATCCACCAGGAAGTAGGCCGTCCCGTCGACGACGGCCGCGTCGGGGAAGCCTGCTGGCGTCCAGAACAAGAGTTCAGTCGGGGGCGCCTGCCGTTCCCGCCAGCGCGCGCGTCCGCCGCCGCCGCCGCCGTCTCGGCAGATGGTGACGACCTCGCAGGTCTGGCTGGCGAGGTCGCCGCGGATGCGAACCGCCTTGTGCTCCCCCGAGGCGGCGCGGCCAAGGACAAGCCCCGTGAACCGGTGCGGGGGCTTGCGGCGGCGGCGGCGGCGCGCGTCGTCGTCGTCGTCGTCCGTGGGCGCGCCCGCGCTCGCGCTCAGGTGTGGGTCCCTGTCCTGGAGGCGGCTCGGAACGAAGGACACGACCCCGGAGGCCAGGTTGACCACGCGGAGGCGGAGGCACCGGTCCTCCACGGCGACGGCCGCGAGGTGGTGGTCCGTGCGCACCATGACCTTGGGCTTGCTGCGCCACCACCCCGCGGGCACCTGGTTGAGCAGCGCGCCAGACGCGCGTCCACCATGTCGACGCGCATCGTCTTGCCCCACGCGGTGGCCACGACGACGCCCACGGCGAAGAGCGGCGCCGGGTGGCGGGGACACGTCTTGTGGGCGGCGGAGGCCGGGTCGGACGACGAGAAAGGACCGCCACGACCGGCACGGGCGCGGAGTCGGCAGAGCGGCTTGCCCGGAGACGACGAGGATCTCGCCCACTAGCCGCAGGGGAGGACACGGCCATCCTCGTCGTCGGAGGTCGGCATGTGGTGGCGTGGCGTGTGGTCGTCCGGCGCCATGGAGATCGAGGATCGCGACGTCGTCATTGCCTAGCCAGCGCTGAACGATCTGGGCACGACTGCTCTGCTCTCCAAGAGATGCCGAGTTCGAGACCAATTTACGGGAGATTTAACTTTTTACCATTATAACACCTCCTCAGATAGCATCTCAACGGTTGCCACTACGTTTTTACCAGCAAAGACGGAAAACAGATACAAAAATACCACTTTTGCTCACGTGGCACGCCAGCCCTCGCGTCAGTAGGGATCCAAGTCAGCGTACGGGCATCAAATGCCTCTCCTGCCCCTGCTCTCTCCTTCTCGTCGCACGGCGTGGCTCCCTCTCTCCCTCGTTGCACAGCGCGCCTCTCTCCCTCCACTCTCCCTCTCTCTCGCAGCTCGACGGTGCTTCCTACTCTCCTCCTCGCTCTCCGCGCCCACGCTCCCGCTCCTGGCCGCCGCCATCGCCGGGGCCAACCTCTCTGCGCCCACTCCCGCCTAGCCCGAGACCATGTACAACCGCCCCATTTGGAAGCCCCCGCCTCGGCGAGCGCGGATGCCCTCTCCGCGTGCGTTCCGACTCACCCACGACATGGTCACCGCCGCACGCGCCAGCGACGGTGTCATCATCGTCACCTTGCCGGCAACACGCCTTCCTCGACTTCATCCTCACACAGGTGCGCCACCTCACCGACCTCGGCGTCGACAACATCCTCGTCGCGCCCATGGACACCAAGCTGCGCCCGGGAGCTCTACTTTCGGGGCGTGCCCGTCTTCGACATGGGGCAGCAGGATGGCCACCGAGGACGCCGGGTGGGGCTCCCCCACCTTCCACAAGATGGGCAGGGAGAAGGTCCTCCGCTGTCGTCCTTCTTCGCTGGGGACCCGCTCCTCGACGAGCTCCGGTGCGGGAGCAGCTCGCGTTCCTCGTTGACACCGGTCTCGGTTGCCCCGCTTTCGACGTCGGCTTGAGGAGATGATGACGCAGCGTCGTCATTTGGCGAGGAAGAGCACGGCGGCGACGACGTCGTCCGCTTCGCGAGGCGCCCATGCCCTTGAGGTTGGCGATGGCCTCCATTGCTCGCTCAAACGCCTCGCTTCGAGGCCCATGTACCTCATGGTCGGTGGCGTGGTGACCCCAGCGGGAGACACGATTGACGCGGATGCCGTCGTGCCGCCGAGCTCCACCGCCACGTTCTCCGTCGGCGCCACGCGCGTGCAGCCAGCGCATGCTTGTCTGCGTGACGATGACACGCCGGTCACCACCGCCACGCGCTCGCGCGTGCCTATGATGCGGCCGTCGCGACACGCTGGCACCATCACCCGCGCCGTGTGCTTGGTGCCGAGGAACGGGCCCACCAGTTCACGGCTAGCGCGCTTCGAAGTCAGCCTTGCCGCTATCCCGGGACAGAGCACGCCGCCCGCCGACTTCCGCATTGTTGAACATGATGTCCAGCGCGACGAACGTCGCCACGGCGTTGTCCACCATGACATGACGTCGTCCTCATTGGTCACGTCGCGATGGATGTGGTGGCGGCTCAGCGCCAAGATCGGTCGATGACGACGCTACTGGCCTCGTCCGGATGCGTGGGCCAGAGAGAGGAAGAGGTGGTGAGAAGGAGAGAGCAGGGCATGAGAGACATTTCACGTCCATATGTTGACTTGATTCCTTGGGCGCGAGGGCGATGTGCCACGTAAGCAAAAGTGGCATTTTGTATCTCATTTTTCGTCTTTGCTAGTAAAATGTAGCGGCAACCGTTGAGGTGCTATCTAAGGAGGTGCCAATTGTTATAATGGTAAAAGTTAAATCTCCCCAATTTATCCGCCGTAATAAATCGTTAGTGCGGTTGGCGAAAATTATCCGCTGAGGGTAAAAAGTTTCTATACAAATCTTTGGGAGGCGGACCCACCTCGACATCAAAACCAATAAATAAATATATGATATCTTTCTAAAAAAACCAAAAAATGTGTTTATATATCATATGTAGTATCGCTTAATTCTAATCCTAGATTATAAAACATTTTGACTTTATATATGTACGTATTACTTTTACTGTATGTGTAGATAGATATAGTATAAGTGTACAGAAAGTCTATGTATCTACTAGGACAATTGGAGTCAAATTAGATGGACTCGGAGCATCTTTAAGAGCTTTTCTAAATCTTACTTTTTAAATTATCATTTATAGAGTCATTTGCATAAAAATTATTTTTATATATTTTCACCTTTGAACAGTTTTTTTATATTTCATGGGTACTCTAGGGAGCTATTCTCGTCTTCTATTTTTTACTAATGAAAATTTTGGAATAGAAGATTTTGGATTACCATTTAGAGAAAAGCTGTTGGACCGGTGGTTTTTCATCGAAATCTTTGATTTGATTCGGAGAGTGTCTTCGAGATCCTCTTTCCGTTCGCTCATTGGCCGGATAATGGGCCTATCCTAATGAGGCAGTACAGCCCAGTACTAGGAAGCAGTACAGCCCAGTGTTCACTTTGTCTACTTTGTCTATCACTGTCAGGTATGGATGAAAACGGTACGGATATTTATTCCACCGTCCGTTCGACCGAACAAATATGAACACTTATCTAGATAGTTACTCGGATATCCGTAATTTTTTTCGGATACGGATAATAAAACGGATATCTTAGGCGGATATCAAATACGGATGTAATATCATCGATATCCGGCGGATATCAAATACGGATGTAATATCATCGATATATATATCATACGTGCGCAAACCATTACACCACTCTATGAGTCCATAATCCATCTAGATTAAGCTGAAAGACTAAAGAGTAAAGCAACAAATAAGACAAAGATACAGATACATCATACATTAAACATCATACAAGCACCAATCTTCGCGGCATGAGTAGAAATAGCCAAGCTCATGGCTTCATGGGTCTCATGGAGTCATGGTCATGGATTCAAGATCTACAATCCTTATATAGGCCATTTTTTTATTTGAGAAAGTTTGAACAAAATGTAGTTCAAATTTCACAAGTGTTTGACATAGTTTTAGAAAGTCTATATGAGATTCAAGAATTTGTGACTAGTGTTTGATAAAACTTTCTCAAATGGGAAAATGAGCTATGTAACAATTGTAGATCTTGCTGAGATGATCAAACTTGGTATTCAGAGTTTTTTCATCTGAGGTCATTTAGTGTCTCATTTGAGCAAGTTTGACCAAGTCAAATTTGGTCAAATGAAAAAACAACACTTTGAATCTAGTATTATGAACTCTAAATGACTTCAAATTAAAAAGTTTTGAATACCAAGTTTGTTCAACTCATCAAGATCTACAATTCTTGTTTTGGTCAACTTTCCATTTGAGATAGTTTGGACGGTTCAAATTTGTGATTTTTAAATTTTGATGTTTACAAACTAGTTTTCGGAACCCTAGATTGTCTCAAATTGAAAAGTTTTGAATACCAAGTTTGTTCAGCTCATCAAGATCTACAATCCTTATATAGGCTATTTTTTCATTTGAGAAAGTTTGAACAAAATGTAGTTCAAATTTCACAAGTGTGTGACATAGTTTTAGAAAGTCTATATGAGATTCAAGAATTTGTGACTAGTGTTTGATAAAACTTTCTCAAATGGGAAAATGAGCTATGTAACAATTGTATATCTTGCTGAGATGATCAAACTTAGTATTCAGAGTTTTTTCATCTGAGGTCATTTAGTGTCTCATTTGAGCAAGTTTGACCAAGTCAAATTTGGTCAAATGAAAAAACAACACTTTGATTCTAGTATTATGAACTCTAAATGACTTCAAATTGAAAAGTTTTGAATACCAAGTTTGTTCAACTCATCAAGATCTACAATTCTTGTTTTGGTCAACTTTCCATTTGAGATAGTTTGGACGGTTCAAATTTATGATTTTTAAATTTCGATGCTTACAAACTAGTTTTCGGAGCACTAGATTGTCTCAAATTGAAAAGTTTTGAATACCAAGTTTGTTCAGCTCATCAAGATTTACAATCCTTATATAGGCTATTTTTTCATTTAAGAAAGTTTGAACAAAATGTAGTTCAAATTTCACAAGTGTGTGACATAGTTTCAGAAAGTCTATATGAGATTCAAGAATTTGTGACTAGTGTTTGATAAAACTTTCTCAAATGGGAAAATGAGCTATGTAACAATTGTATATCTTGCTGAGATGATCAAACTTGGTATTCAGAGTTTTTTCATTTGAGGTCATTTAGTGTCTCATTTGAGCAAGTTTGACCAAGTCAAATTTGGTCAAATGAAAAAACAATACTTTGACTCTAGTATTATGAACTGTAATGACTTCAAATTGAAAAGTTTTGAATACCAAGTTTGTTCAACTCATCATGATTTACAATTCTTGTTTTGGTCAACTTTCCATTTGAGATAGTTTGGATGGTTTAAATTTGTGATTTTTAAATTTTGACGTTTACAAACTAGTTTTCGGAACCCTAGATTGTCTCCAATTGAAAAGTTTTGAATACCAAATTTGTTCATCTCATCAAGATCTACAATCCTTATATAGGCTATTTTTTCATTTAAGAAAGTTTGAACAAAATATAGTTCAAATATTTACAAGTGTGTGACATAGTTTTAGAAAGTCTGAGATTCAAGAATTTGTGATTAGTGTTTGATAAAACTTTCTCAAATAGGAAAATGATCTATGTAACAATTGTAGATCTTGCTGAGATGATCAAACTTGGTATTCAGAGTTTTTTCATCTGAGGTCATTTAGTGTCTCATTTGAGCAAGTTTGACCAAGTCAAATTTGGTCAAATGAAAAAACAACACTTTGACTCTAGTATTATGAACTGTAATGACTTCAAATTGAAAAGTTTTGAATACCAAGTTTGTTCAACTCATCAAGATATACAATTCTTGTTTTGGTCAACTTTCCATTTGAGATAGTTTGGACGGTTCAAATTTATGATTTTTAAATTTCGATGCTTACAAACTAGTTTTCGGAACCCTAGATTGTCTCAAATTGAAAAGTTTTGAATACCAAGTTTGTTCAGCTCATCAAGATCTACAATCCTTATATAGGCTATTTTTCATTTAAGAAAGTTTGAACAAAATGTAGTTCAAATTTCACAAGTGTGTGACATAGTTTCAGAAAGTCTATGTGAGATTCAAGAATTTGTGACTAGTGTTTGATAAAACTTTCTCAAATGGGAAAATGAGCTATGTAAAAATTGTATATCTTGCTGAGATGATCAAACTTGGTATTCAGAGTTTTTTCATCTGAGGTCATTTAGTGTCTCATTTGAGCAAGTTTGACCAAGTCAAATTTGGTCAAATGAAAAAACAACACTTTGACTCTAGTATTATGAACTGTAATGACTTCAAATTGAAAAGTTTTGAATACCAAGTTTTTTCAACTCATCAAGATCTACAATTCTTGTTTTGGTCAACTTTCCATTTGAGATAGTTTGGACGGTTCAAATTTGTGATTTTTAAATTTCGATGCTTACAAACTAGTTTTCGGAACCCTAGATTGTCTCAAACTGAAAAGTTTTGAACCTTCTCCGAATCCGATTCATACCGTATTCGATACTCATTATTCGTATCCGTAACCGAGTCAATCCGTATTTGTATATGTATCCGAACGCTATCCGTGTCTGAATCCGAATCCGAACAGAAATATAAAAACAAATATAATATAAGTGATATCCGTTCGTATCCGATCCGTTTTCATCCCTACTGTCAGGCAAGGAAGGGTGAGCTGGACGACGGCTTCATGGGCGTCGCTCCACTTGCAAGTTGCAACCAGCGGAGCTTGAGCAAAATTCTAAGGAGGCCATGGATGAATTGGAGGCCACTATGATGCATGGACCAAACTAGCCGTGGATTCCTATTTTGGTCATTAGAAAGTGAGCTTAGCAACGTAGGGAAGCCATGGGCCCAATTAGTCTTACCTATCCTCCCTCGGGTCAACGACCCAGTGGGTCGACCCGGCCCATTCCCATCCTGAATCCTCCGCTTCTGCTTGCAAGCAACGTACCTCATCTATGGATAATGGCAAAAATCCTGTGCTTACCAGCCAATTTGTTGTGACACCTCCACATTGGATATTGCTGGGAGAGCCTCAATCTCACCTTCGAGCAACTATTCGTCGTATGGTGTCGTTCCACTGTGTACGGACATGCTCATCAACAACGTCAGGACCAGGAAACGATCATATACACTTGAAGCGCACACATGATTTTTTTTTTGATAAAAAAGCGCACACAAGTTGGCCCAAACGTCGCTGGAAGGAACTGTACTTTTGAACAATTTTATCGGGCTCAACATTAATTTTCATAAGAGTGAGCATTTATGTTACGGAGTCATAATATATTGAATTTAAGTCATAATTCTAGATTTGGATATCCAGTTGACGAAAATTCAAACGTCAAAAAGACACCGTCACAAATTCATTATGTGATGTCTGTATATTTATTGTCACAAGCATATGACATTGATTTTAATGTCATATAAACATTGGTTTGTTGTCACAAAATGATTTTCGGCCTGGTAAAGCCCACGTAACAGGCATCCTCTTCATGGGCCACAAACTTTTTTGGGGCTGTTGCTAGCAGGCCCATTATTTTTCAATTTTTGGCCCATATTTATTTTTGATTGCAGCCCATATTTGTTTTTGGCCCATATATAATAAGTAATAGAATTAATGATATAAAGTAGTAATGAAATAAATTAATTTATTTCACATCATTGTAAAAAATGAAGTGAAAATAACACAAGGTTTAGGGCTGATTAATTAACAAGTTTTCCAAGAGTATTTAACAAGGTGGCAAAATGAGAGATGTAGCACAAGTCACATGCATATACTTTCTCTTAAACTCTAGATTTTCAATACTTCGGTAAATTTTGTAAGTCAGACAGAGCGTACATCTTTATTTTACTTCCATCCATATACAAATTGTCCAATGTTGCAAACTAAAAAATCGTAGTGGATACTTTGGCATTGATTATGTGGTTAAATTTCGTTGAGCGTTCATTCAATACTTTAATGCAGATTTTAAGGGTTAACTGCAGTTGGAAGTTGGAACCAGGGGAGCACCCAAGTATAGAAAAGTTATATAGAAGTTTTTGAACCAAACAACAGTGTCATCTATGGTGTTTAACATGGTGCAGACCAAGTTGAGTTAAACTTAAGTGTGAACCGCGTTCTACCTAGTTAAACTTAGCAAGGATCTATAAATCTATAAAGTTTAGTCCAGAACCTAAGCTTGTATAACAGTAATAAGTAGCAGTATTCATAGAAAAGTTTAGAAAGATTTTGTACAAGAGTTTGACAAAAGGCTAACACAAAAGTTGAAGTCTAATCTATGATCTTTCATTTCATTTGAGCTAGACATTGGTCTGCATTTATCTAGTGTTGGTACTTTTCTACTTAACTAAAGCTGACAAAAAACATGCCTGTTAGCTTCTGAACTTTAAACTTGAATTGTGCCGTTCACCAATATTCAGTGACTCGAAGCTCACTAACCAGTGGTTAATCGACCTAAGAATCTATCAAAAAAATTGTAGGTCTATATACTATATAAAAATTCTTAGTTTAGTTATTCAGGGAGTTTGCACACAAAAATCACGCAGAGATCTATGCCTAAGTCGTCGGTTCAGTCAAGCTTGTAGTTCTGAATCTGAACTCTGAAAAACAGTGAGTCGTGTCAAAGTTCAGGAGCTTGAGTCTTCCAATCCAAATGGATGGTCATTTGATCTTGGCACTTAAATAATAATTACATAGCTATACATATCATCATCTACAATTATATTGATATATATTTCAGCAAGTTAGTAACTGAATTGGAGAGATAATCATTAACAACAGCTCGGAATCAGCACCTGAGCTTCAACTCTGAATCGCAGAGTCTGAAACCGCGCGCTGAATCAACCGAACTTCAACGTGCTCCATCTCTCAATCCTTTGATCCTTCGACCTTAGTGTTTTTTTTACATAAAGTTTGGTGAATTAGTAACCTAATAAATCGTGAGTAGAGCGAGGTTGAAGTCGCCGGTTCGTTTGAGCTCACGACTCTGAATCGAGCTCTGGCTCTGCAGGCCCTGTTCTCCGTCAGCTGCTCTGCTTTGCCACTCAGGCTCAGCGCCGCGTCCAATGTCTCCTTGCCACGCTCCCGTGCACGTAGTAACAGCTCAAGCAGCTGCTGGCCACGCAGCAGATGAGCAGAATCGCCCTATTAAAACAAGCCACACGCCGGCAAGATTGTTCCTCTGCTCTTCACCTCAGTCCAATTAAAACCATCTACGACTGGAGCTTCCCGGAAGGAAATTGGCGGGTTCCATCTTCGACGAAACCAGCACTATGCTCTGCCGCTACCACCGCGAGACCATCTCCGTAGCTCGAGTAGAGACCAACAGGATCCCAGTGGAGGCCAAATGCCTAATCACGGGACGGGAAGTGCGGCCTGTGGGGCTGTGGATTGCAAACGTGTCCGTATGCCACAAGGCAGCCAGGGACGGGGTGGAGAGCCGCGGGTCATGGAGGATGCCGTAGGAGTTAACTCTTGTCACTGGCAAGCTCGCCATCGGCGAGTTAGCTGGGTTATACACCGGCATACCCACACTTGGCATGGTCAACCATTGTGGTCATTGGTCGATGGGCCCCAAAAAGTATGTGAGGGTGGGTAGGAGAGGGTGCGTAAGAAACGTTTTCTGCTCTGAAAAATCGAGTTAGGTATTTTCGAAATTGATTTAATCGTTTGAGAACTTTGACATTGCAAAATCCTAAAATTGTATCCAGTTTTGGCAGCTTTGTTGTGACGTGCTCTATTACATACTCCGTACATCTCAAATTATAAGTTATTCCAACTTTCTTGCAGAGTCAAAGTATCTTAAATTTGACTAAATTTATATAATAAAATAATAACATTTATAATATCAGATAAGTCTCATTAGATTTTTCATTAATTATATTTTTATAGTGTGCCTATTTGATGTCATAAATCTTTGCAATTCTGTCTATAATTTTGGTCAAACTTGAGATGTTTTGACTCTCCAAAAAAGTTAGAATGACTTATAATTTGAAATGAATTACAAATCATAAAATCATTTTTTCGCTATAAAATTAAATAGAGTTAAATACATCAGAGGTCCGTTAACTTGTGTGTGTGTGTGTGGGGGTGGGGTGAGGGTTCAGTTCAAAACATCAACTATAAAAGTACATTTCTAGGTCCACAAATTTTTAAGTTGTGCTACTTTGGAGTTTGGTCCATACCCCACCACGTGTGCTTCTCATACTGATGTGGTGTGGTGACTTGGCTCTTTAAAGCAAGTTCTGACTATTGTATTTTGTCAAACAACAGGTTATGGGCGACACGAGCTCCACCATCGACAATGTCCCCGATGCGCTCTCCCATGAAGAACACCACAACAAGCTTTAATAACCATCAATGGTGGAGGACAGATAAAAACCAAGGTATGGCCTTAGTATTGACAAAGCTTGATTAATGACACAAACATTATGAAAAACACATGATGCAGTCAGGATAAAGAAAAGCAAAACAAATTTGAGGTAGGGCAGCTGCCACACCTAGTCCTACCGAGTGCTCCGCCACTGATCACCATGCCCATTGTTGTGAGCTCAGAGGTGTGGATTAGCTGTGGTGACCCCATCCCACCCGCTCAGAAGCAATGTTCCTCCTCGTCGAAGGATAGGTAACAGATGCCAAGGTAACTCTTGTTTGGGATACCGTTGATGATCTAGGACCGGTGTAGCCCCAGGTAATGGTTGTTTACCACTCTAGCATCAATGCGGGAGCAAATTGGTGGAGAGGTCATAGGAGCAAGCTCGTGTTCGAGTTCAAATACTGGTGACGCCACCCCCATATGAGCATTGGAGATCAGAAGCAGAGGCACTCCATGACGCACCACCACGGTCCCTCGTTTTTCGTTCTGTGGCAATGTGAGGAGGGATAGCATGATCATCAACCGCCGGCGATGGAAATGACTTTCCCTCATCCGTAGTGCTAATGAACATCTTCAATCCATGCTTTAGAGTTCAAACAGAAGCCAGGGCAAGCAACAAGGTCGGTGACGTCATGCGGTACCCTGGCAGCGACGTTAGTGGTGATGTGGCATGGAGCCCTGCCTCCAGGTCCCATCATGAGGAATCACTAAGGAGGAGCCCTCTCGTGGATCTCATAGAGGCCTCGGCGAATGGCGCTCTAGAGCATGTGGTGGCACACCGACGCAGTTGGTGTGAACTAGGGTGATATCCACGGCGTCAACTAGTGTCTCCACTATAAGGAGTTCATGTAAGGTAAGGGCATCATCATTCTGTACTACGATGGAGGCCGATGCCTCCTCCCTTCCTTCACATCAAGTTCTCCAGTGAAGTCCTTCGGCGAACCGCTAGAATGTGCCTGATAACGTTTGAGAAACATAGCACCAGCGATCTAGTGAATAATTGTGAAAAATAAAAACTCTTGTATTGCTGTGAATAGTATTGTACTTGTGCACAGGGCCAAAAAAACGGCCGTTTGCTTGTTAGAGAGCGTAGATCCATAGAGAAGACAATATAAAATTTATTACAAGTACAGCAGGACTGGTACTAAAAGAATAGGAAAAAGGAACAGATTATATTAGAGTTTACTTTACTAAGTAAGTACTAAATTACGAGCGTACTAGTAGTAATCTTTTACAAGCTACTTCCACTAGTAGGTAGTAGCAGTACGATAAAAATGGTCATAGACCTCTCAGGTCTGCACATGCACCTGACTGACGTAGGGCGGCTGGATAGGACAAACTACGTGGACGTCATCACCGTCTCATGTGTCCATCTGTACACAGTCGTTACTTATCAGCTAAACTTTGTTAGCCTTCTGTGTTATAGAGATATATATCTACAAATCATGACTATTCAAATACAGAACACCAATAATTTGTGCTTTGATGTCATAACGACAATATTGAAAACTACAAGAAAGACAAAGTTTGTCTGGTCTAATTGTTTCATCACTATATTTACTATAATACAATATTGGATCAATCATCACATCCTAGTCAACTTAATTTCTGCAATAGAGTTTTACAAAAAAATATGTAAGAAGGAAAGAAGCTAAGTGACCAAAATTATGGCAAATAAAGGAATGGAGTGTATATAATATTAGACATTGGACTAGAACTAGATAATTGTTTCCCATGTTATCACTTCTAGCACCTAAATGTATATACTTTCTAATAAGATGGTTGTTTGCCAGTTGTGTACACATATCTGGATCAGGGAAGAATAACAAAAGACATCATATTTTCTGTGGTCAAAACTAGCTTATTTTTCTAATAAGTTGGTAAAGTAGCGCTAGATTCGCGGAAAGAGTTCCTTGCTTCCAGAGATGCATAGTAATGTGAGCATGCATGATACTAATGGAGTATATACATTGAACCTGCCGGCACCATAATATATACATACCCTTTTTTATGACAACATATTAGTATTGTAAATTATCTGTTCGGTGCTCAATCAGGTGTGTAGTTGCTAGGTAGCTGCAAACACTGCTAGTTGGGTTTCTTAGGTCAGTGCAAATCTATAGCTAGCTAGGTTTTCGTAACTTGACATTTTTTTCTTAACATGAGAATACCTATAACTAGGTACTATTCTTGGAAGTATATTGAATCACTCTTTATTTGAAAATTTTCTGATATGGTATATTCAAAATGAGCTCATAGAAAGAAAGAGAAATAGACCATGAATGATTACTTTTGACTTTTTTCTTATCAAATTTATGGAATGTGTAGTTTTTCTATTCTCTTTTGTATATGGTGACAAAATTAAATCTGATGCTGTAATTTTATATATGCATGAGGAGAGGGAGCTCATGCAGACCCAATTGTTTACCTCACTTGGATTGGATTTCACCTCTGCCTGTGCGTGAGATCCATTACCACTGCCTCCTTGGCTTGCTCGCGAGAGCCGCTCTTGCATCCTACTTGACGCATGCATGAGTTCCAACACCTCCTCCTCACGAGATCCACCACCGCCACCTCCTCATGAGATCTGACACTTTGGCCTTCTCACGAGATTTGTCACCACCTTGTCCTTGGCTCATACGCGAGTTTCACCGCCGACACCTCCTTAGCGCGTGCCGCTGTGGAGTTGGGAGTCTGTCCGACAGGGATTCGTCGCTAGCTCCTTATAGGAGTAATTGGGAGAGGTGGTGCCAACCGTTGAGCTAGGGGGATAGGCACTGGCTTTGGAACTAGGGAGAGGGAGCGCCAGTTAACAAGCCAGAGGACGGGGCTCGGTGATATGGAGTGTAGCAAGGAAGGGAGTGCGGTTGCTTGAGAGAGAGAGAGAGATCTAGCGGTTGCTTGAGAGAGAGAGAGAGAGATCTAGAGAGAGAGAGAGAGAGAGAGAGAGAGTTGTGTGGTAGGGAGGGGAGTGTGTGAGACTTGTGTGGTAGGTGCTAGAGTTAGTGTTACATATGGGTTGTGCTAGATTTTCACATATAGGGGTTAGATATGGACCGCCTTTGTAAATGAAATGTCATTCTCCAAAAAGGATCTGCATTTTCAGCGATGACCATACAAATGTGCCACCTCTGTTAATGAAAGTAGGAGTCTCCAAAAGTCGATTTTGTAGTATTATTATTAATTAAAGCTTAAGAAGAGACCGGCAATAACATCGTTGTGTCCTATTGGTCAGGTTTCTAGGAAGAACAAGGTGACCGATCCATGACTAGAACAAGCAAAATTAGGATGGTTAAGACGATTACAAAACAATAGAACTTTATAACAATTTCTAACGGATGTACAAAATATATTAATAGTAGTACTAATTTTTCTCTCACTCCCTGCCTCACCCATATGTAGTTCAAAATAACATTAGATTCAAGTAGAACTCCACATTTGTATTGCCTATTGTGATTTTATACTAAACACATAACATTATTAGGTGATAGAGAGGTAAGAATTGATTTGTCATAGATTATTGAAGGGGTACTGCATCCCTAAACATGCACACTTGAAAATAATTAGTAGTCATGCGCAATTCTCTAACAGTTTACAACCTTTCGATGTATATCAAACGCAGCAGAGAAAAACGAAAAATGTATCCGTTATGGCAACCATAGTTGAAACAGCAACACTAATGAAAACATCTAAGCCAAATTGCATAAATTGCAGGAATGACCTTAAACATGGCAATGCATAGGTGGTAAATCTGAACCAACTGATAAATTGCAACCAAAGGTGATGCTTCATTTCGATTGATCGGTTCATCGTCATGGAATCTAGCAAAAATCACCTACAAGATTATTACCACTTCTCAATTTGCTGCTAGCTAGCTAGGCATGTGCGCTACAAGATTATCTAAGCCTAGCTTGGAAGTCTTTATTTTGGCCCAAGTTAGAGAATGAAACAGAACAAATCAATTTATTAGCACGATAGGGTTGAATTGAACCTAGCAACAAAATTCTAGCAAAAGGGCATGCTCATGAGTAGTGATAAATGTGTATACCACTATACAAAGCATGAGTGCATGACACGTGCGCGCGCGCGCGTGTGTTTGTCCTTGTAATCGCGCACAACCGCAGAACAGAACATCTACTTGAGCACACGATAATTCATGCATGTGTCAATGATGGATGACACAGATGATTTGCTCGGTGAATTTTCCTCATTGATCTGACAGGGCGAGCAGCTGCTCCAAGTAATCCGCCCCAAGGTCCTCCAGCTCCATCACGCAAGAATCTGCCTGCTTTTGCATGACATGCCCATGTCCATGGCAGCTCGTCACCACCTTCGTCTGTTCCTTGCCAGCCGCCTTCTTGTTCTTGGGCAAGCGCTTACGGATGCAGTGGCGCCGCTTCAGCGCCAGCACTGGGGAGTCCCCCGCGGCGCCGCTGAGCCCCAGCGCTTGCAGCGATTCCTGCACGTGCTCGACGGGGAAGTTGAGCACCGCGGCGGGGCCGCGCATGGAGTAGGCCGCCTGGTCGTAGGCGAGTGCGGCGGCCTCGGGGGTGTCGAAGGTGCCGATCCACACGCGCTTGCCATTGCGCGTGGAGTCCCTGATCTCGGCCGCGAACTTGCCCCACGGCCGCTTCCGTACCCCGATCAGCGGCGCTCCAGCCGCCTCCTCCTGCAGGTAGCCGCCGCAGCTGGGGCTCGACGCCTGGACGACGGAGACGGCGGCCGGTTGCACCGTTGCTGCCGGCAGGGAATATGCCGCTGGCGTGCTCGTCGTCGAAGCACTGCTGGAGATGCCGCAGGCCGCCCCCATGGGAGCGCTGAACTGATCCATGTCCACCTGCTGGCCCGTGCCATCCTCCTGGTAGCTGTAGTATTCATATTCATCAACGCCGCCGCTGCCGCCGAAATGCAGCTGCTGCGGCTGTTGTTGGTGGTGGTGGGAGGTTGTGGTACCCGACGACGATGACGACGCCCACGTCGTCGACGATGAAGAAGGGTAGTGGTCACCACTGTAAGCGATAGCAGCATCGTCGTAGTACGCGGCCGAGGAGGGCTGGAAGAAGCCGGAAGAGGCCATAGTGCTGGTAGAGTAGTAGGGGCTGTCGTCGTAGCCTTGCAGGGCGCCGTAGTGGTGGCTATCACAATGCACGTAGGCGGCGGAGACGGCGCCGGCATCATGGCTGTAGTAGTAGCTGCTGCTGAATTGGGGTTCCATGGATGGATGCACTTGATCACTCCACAATTTGTTCGAATTTGTGGCCAATCGATGCGTAGAGCTAGCTAGCTAGCTGGCTAGAGTAGTATGGTATGGTCCAAGTTAACGAACGAGCTAAAAGTAGCTAGCTAGGCTTGTGTTTACAATTAAGCTCGCGGTCTAGGTGCTTATATATACAGTTCTCGTACTAATGACATGCTTTAAAAAGTAGCTAGCTCGATAGGACAAGTAACTAATGACAGCCCTAATTTGATGGAAGACTTTGTTCGATAGTC
This sequence comes from Miscanthus lutarioriparius, assembly GCA_904845875.1. Taxonomy (NCBI): domain Eukaryota; kingdom Viridiplantae; phylum Streptophyta; class Magnoliopsida; order Poales; family Poaceae; genus Miscanthus; species Miscanthus lutarioriparius. The sequence continues at coordinate 96,812,527 of CAJGYO010000003.1, read as the reverse complement.
GAGTCCATCGAATAAGATGCTACCTTGGCAGGGGGACAACCGCAGCTATACTACTCTCCACTTGCATTGGTCTAATATTTCTTTCTAGTGCAGTACATGAGATATTTTCAGAAGAGGATTATTGCTCGTTACTAGCTAATTAACAAATGTGTGGAGCGAGATATTGGACGATGGCTGCGTACGGAGCGAGGGAAGAAGCACCGCAGAATTGTCATGGATGCTTCCATTGCATGGCTACTGTTCATAGGAAGGAACAAGGGCCCCTGCAGGCATGTAGCTAGGGTACGGTAGGCTGCATCCTGCATATGGCAACAGATGCAGCTTATGGTATCAGATTCATCTCATCAACACATCATGCGGAATAGTAGTCAATGTTCTACTGCAACCTTGTGTGAACACGCAGCAAGGGAAGGCGGTGTCGAAAAGGCCCCCTGTTGTGATACTGTAGCCGCTGCAGGTGTAGGCGCCGCACAACTCACCTGCAGCACTATAGCCACATGCAGAGGCCGGCGCCATAATCAGCCCTATTGTGTTATCTAGTTCCTGTAGCAGCATGATAGCTGCACTAGACTAGATGGATAGAGTTGTATATATAGTTTGCCACTGCAACTCAACAAAGAGAGTTCAGTTTTGCCATCTCATATACAGGGCTCCGGCCAACGCTGGTGTCTCAACCGTGTGTGTATACTCTGTTCTCTCTTCTTCCTCTACCTCTAGCCATAGTGTGTGTGGACGCACAACGCTTCTTCGTGGTCGACACAGCTAGTGGGTGCTCGACAACACTAGCGGGTGCTCGGCAAGACCGGTGAGTGGTCGACTCACCTAAGCCGGTGATCCTGTGTGGTGCGACACTACACCGCGCCGTACTCGCCACAACAGAATGGCGTGGTGGAGCGACGGAACCAGACGGTGATCGGCATGGCTCTATCCATGATGAAGGCCAAGGTAATGCCGGCAAGATTCTGGGGAGAGGCGGTGACCACTGCGGTGTTCATCCTCAATCGCGCTCCCACCAAGGCCCTGATGGGCAAGATGCTGTTCGAGGCTTGGTATGGGCGGAAGCCGAGCGTGTCCTTCCTCCGGACATTCGGCTGCATCGGCCATGTCAGGAAGACGAAGCCGAACCTCACCAAGCTGGAGGACAGGAGCACACAGATGGTGTTCCTGGGCTACGCGGAGGGTACCAAGGCGTACCGGCTCTACGATCCACGCGGAGACAAGGTGCTTGTCTCGCGCGACGTCGTGTTCGACGAGAAGGCGACTTAGAACTGGAGCAGTCCGAGCACTGGGGAAGCTGGTGGTTTCACCAGCACTTTCGTCGTCGAGCACTTGGTCATCCACGGTGGTGGAGACGCTGGGGAAGAGGTGCTGAGCACTCCAGAAGGAGTGCCGAGCACTCTAGCGATAGAGCCAAGCACTCTTGGGGCAGTGCCGAGCACTTCGGGAGGGATGCCGAGCACTCCGGGAGGAGTGCCGAGCACTCCTGGAGGGACGCCGAGCATGCTAGGAGTGGTGCCGGGAGGTTCTGCAGTGGCGGCGACCACTCTAGGACGGGTGCCGAGCACTCCCGTGGCAGAGCCAAGAGGTCTTGCAGTGGTGCCGACCACTCCAAGATCGGGAGGCACGAGCACTCTGATCGTCGTGCCGAGCACTGCAGGAGTTGAGACGAGCTGTCCAGGAGTAGTGCCGAGCACTACATCTGGGGTGCCGAGCTCTCCAGATGCTATGCCGAGCACTCCGACGGAACAGGGAACTCCATCGACGCCGATCGAGTTCGCCTCGCCTCCAAGTGACATCACTGAGTTCGTGGATGCCTACCACGAAGGTGAGGAGGTGCAGTTTCGCAGGCTAGACGACATCGCCGATGACACAGGTCCCTCAGGTCTAGCGGGTAGGCTGCTCAATGATGTAGAGCTGCTACTCGTCAGTGTAGAGGAACCACCCATGTTCGCGCTAGCCAAGCGCGATGGAAACTGGCGACGGGCGATGCTGGAGGAGATGAAGGCGATCGAGGAAAACAAGACTTGGTAGCTCATCGATCCACCTCTAGGATGCCGTCCGATCAGCCTGAAGTGGGTGTACAAAGTCAAGCAGGACGAGCAAGGCACCATTGTCAAGCACAAGGCGCGCCTCGTGGCCCGAGGCTTTGTATAGCGCGAGGGCATCGACTTCGAGGAAGTCTTTGCGCCGGTAGCGCGCATGGAGTCTATCCGTTTGCTACTAGCTTTGGCAGTAGTAAAGGACTGGCACGTCCATCACTTGGACGTTAAATCGGCCTTCCTCAACGGCGAGCTGGCGAAAACGGTCTTCGTTAGGAAACCTCCAGGTTTTGCCGTCAAGGGATAGGAGCACAGTGTGCTCCGACTGCGCAAGACGCTCTACGGGCTACGGCAGGCTCCGCGAGCGCGGAACGCCAAGCTTGATGCCACGCTGGGCGAGCTTGGGTTCAAGAGGTGCGCAACCAAGCACGCGCTCTACACGCGGCGATGGGGGAAGGAAGAGCTCATCGTCGGCGTGTATGTGGACGATTTGATCGTCACCGGTGCACGTGTGGAGGAAATCAATAGCTTCAAGCGCGAGATGGCGGCTCATTTTCGAATGAGCGATCTCAGGGCGCTCACCTACTACCTCGGCATCGAGGTGAGACAGGGGAGGGAGGCACTCACGCTCGGTCGGAGCACGTACACCTCGAAGCTGTTGGAGCGGAGCGGCATGGCTAAGTGCAAGCCATGCGTGACTCTAATGGAGGAGCGGCTGAAGCTGACAAAGGCCAGCACCGCGACGAAGGTGGATGCAACACTCTACCGGAGTATCGTTGGCGGTCTGCGCTACCTAGTCCACACGAGGCCGGACATTGCGTTCGCCATGGGCTACGTCAGTCGCTTCATGGAGGATCCCAGAGAGGATCACTGGGCTACAGTGAAGCGGCTACTACGCTACATCAAGGGGATGGTGGATCATGGGATCGCCTTCCCCAAGACCGGCGGAAGTAGGCTACAACTCACTGTCTTCAGCGATGCAGACATGGAGGGGGACATCGACGGATGGTGGAGCACCTCTGGCATGCTCGTCTTCCTCGGGTCGGCCCCAATTTCATGGCTATCGCTGAAACAGAAGATGGTGGCGCTATCTACGTGCGAGGCAGAGTACGTAGCGGCGGCCATAGAGGCGTGCCAAGTTGTGTGGCTGCGCCGGCTACTGGGTGAGCTGACCGGCGTGGAAGCTCACCCACCAGCACTGATGGTGGACAACCAGCCCACCATCGCCCTAGCGAAGAATCTAGTTCTGCACGACCGGAGCAAGCACATCGACGTGAAGTTCCACTTCCTCAGGGACTGTGTCGATGGAGGGCAGATCGTCATCGAGTTTGTCGAAACTGGTTGGCAACTCGCGGACGTCCTCACCAAGCCACTCGGATGTCTTTGACTCACGGAACTAAAGGAGATGATCGGCATGGAGTTGGTACAAGGGTTAGCAGTAGGATTAGGGGAAGATTGTTAGATAATCTACTGCTACATTGTGTGAACACGCAACAAGGGAAGGCAGCGCCGAAAAGGCCCCCTGCTGTGATACTGTAGCCGCTGCAGGTGCAGGTGCCGCACGGCTCACCTACAACACTATAGCCACATGCAGAGGCCGGTGCCAGAGTCAGCCCTGCTATGTTATCTAGTTCCTATAGCAGCATGGCAGCTGTACTAGGACTAGATGGATAGAGTTGTATATATAGTTTGCCACTGCAACTCAACAAAGAGAGTTCAGTTTTGCCATCTCATATACAGGGCTCCAGCCAACGCTGGTGTCTCAACTGTGTGTGTATACTCTGTTCTCCCTTCTTCCTCTACCTCTAGCCATAGTGTGTGTGGACGCACAATGCTTCTTCATGGTCGGCACAGCTAGTGTGTGCTCGGCAACATTAGCGGGTGCTCGGCAAGACCGGTGAGTGGTCGACTCACCTGAGCCGGTGATCCTAAGTGGTGCGACACCACACCGCGCCGTACTCACCACAACAGAATGGCGTGGTGAAGCGACGGAACCAGACGGTGATCGGCATGGCTCTGGGGAGAGGCGGTGACCACTGCGGTGTTCATCCTCAACCACGCTCCCACCAAGGCCCTGATGGGCAAGACGCCATTCGAGGCTTGGTATGGGCGGAAGCCAAGCGTGTCCTTCCTCCGGACATTCGGCTGCATCGGCCATGTTAGGAAGACGAAGCCGAACCTCACCAAGCTGGAGGACAGGAGCACACCGATGGTGTTCCTGGGCTACGCGGAGGGTACCAAGGCGTACCGGCTCTACGACCCAAGCGGAGACAAGGTGCTCGTCTCGCACGATATCATGTTCGACGAGAAGGCGGCTTGGGACTGGAGCAGTCCGAGCACTGGGGAAGCTGGCTGCTTCACCAGCACTTTCGCCGTCGAGCACTTGGTCATCCACGGTGGTGGAGATGCTGGGGAAGAGGTGCCGAGCACTCCGGAAGGAGTGCCGAGCACTCTAGCGATAGAGCCGAGCACTCCTTGAGCAGTGCTGAGCACTTCGGGAGGGATGCCGAGCACTTCGGGAGGAGTGCCGAGCACTCCTGGAGGGATGCTGAGCATGCTAGGAGTGGTGCCGGGAGGTTCTGCAGTGGCGGCGACCACTCCAGAACGGGTGACGAGCACTCCCATGACGGAGCCAAGAGGTCTTGTAGTGGTGCCGACCACTCCAAGACACTGAGGCTGAGCACTCCTGTAGTCGTGCCGAGCACTGCAGGAGTTGAGACGAGCTGTCCAACAGTCAACACTTTCGTTCTCCTCAGTTCGTAACAAGCGGGAGTAACATTTGATAAGACTTAATGAATCCGTCTATCACTTAATCACAGTATATTGTTTGAACATTTTCTAATTTTACCAGTCTAAATTTATAGTCTTCGATCATCCATGACAAGATTTAGTTTACAGTCCAACCATCCATTACACTCATCATCGTCTTGCCACGCCACGACTTCTATGAAACTCACATAGCTGTACCAAGCTTAATATGTTTGTATCATATAGTAGCTAGGCCTAACTGCAATAAACTTGTGTCGTCCCAGGAGGGCCGGTGAGTAAATTCAATCAAAAGATTTGCTGGTTCCAGATGATTAAATATAGCTAGTACAATCAAATTTGTGCTGTATTTATTAAATAGCTAGTATACTCAAGTCACGTAGAGAAATTAAGATTGTGCATCACTAATAATGCATGTCCTCTCTAGCTAAGAATATTATTACTCATGCATCTATTGCTCCATGGTGCATCTCCAAACAAGTGACCTGCTTTATGTACTCAACAAACCCCCAACTCCTCCCGCAACGTCATGCATGCATGCGAAAGAATTTTTAATAGGCAAAGACTTCAATTCCGTTGGCTCAAAGCAAAAGAATTGGCAACCCCACGGCTCCCCACAACACAACTAGGGTGGTGAACTTTGAACTCATATATATAATTGAGCAAGGGATAATCTCCAATCCAAATTAAACATTTTTATTTTTTTTCCACTACAATCATACAACTTAAACTCTACTGCATACTTATGTTTGGTATACAATCTATATCTTGCATGTCATGCATAAAAAATTGCTTTTAGATGATGATGGGGTGCCGAAAATAAGGGTCAAATAAAGCTGAAACAAACATGGTCCATCTAGATTCCAGGTGTGTTTATGTTATAGCTTACATTGGATTGCTGTTTGTGGGCTTCCTTTAAGGCAACCTGGATAAAAAAAAAACTAGTATGAGTTTTGGATTGTTGGACTGTGGAATCAAGGGGAGCGGTGGTGGATTTGTTATTGGCATTCCCTAAAAAAAAGATATTTCAGCCTGGGTAATCCACTATATATCTCCATCTGAAACAAACAGGGACTAACAATAAAAAAACGTATCACCTCGGTATATATATGACCCACACTTTGAACTCAAACCTTTAAACTCTGCACGCAGCAGCCGACATCATCTGATATTCTGAAACTTTTCTCAGATATATACAGTTGCCTCAGCAGAGAGGAGAACCGGCCTTTTAGAAGTTTGATGGAAATGTAGCTAGATAGTACGTAGTAGTGTAGGCTGCTGCTCCCGCAGTCCAGCTCGCATATCTCTGTATGTACTTACAGATAAGTAGATTTTGCATAGCATATCACAAGTAGAGAAACAACCTTTGATCTAGCTCAAAATTTGGCTTTAGTCCTGGTATTTTTTACGCCCAGGACTAGAGAGACCTTTAGTCCCGGTTTGTACCTCCAACCAGGACTAAAGGTTCCTGCCCAACGGCTACTGCGGCAGGCTTTTGCTGTAGGGGACCTTTAGTCTCAGTTGGAGCTACCAACCGAGACTAAAGGTTAACTTTTACTCCCGGTTGGTCCCTCCAACCGGGAGTAAAAGTCTACTCCCGGTTGGAGGCTCTATCCGGGACTAGAAAGGGATCTTTAGTCCCGGTTTCTGTCTTCAACCGGGACTAAAGGTCCCCTCCTATATAGCCCTTCTTCCTCCCCGAGCCCGAGCCACTTCGAGCTCAGTATTCTTGCTTTATCGCCGACCTCTCTTCTTCGTCATTGCCGGTAATCATAAGATTTCTTCGATTCCTCCATCGATTCTTCGGTTCTAAAGGTTACCAACTTTATACCCTCATGTTTCATCAGTAGCATATCTTATTTTGTGGACTAGATATATGTGATTTTTTATGGTGGATTTTTTTTATTTGTAAGCCATTTAAGCTCAAAATCACTTTAAAGTTTGCATATTTGGATGAAGGAAGGTTAAATTAGTTATTTAAAACTAGTATTCAGCTTTCATTTCTAGCATGCATAGCACATTTCATGGTTTAGAGATATAGAGAATTTTAGAGTTTTTTTAATTTTATTTGTTTATAAAATGAGAAATTTATATTATATTAAAAATGAGTATAGAGAGTAGATGTCAAGCGCTTCTGTGTCCTCGGCCTCTCATCGGGTTCCAAAGCGATCGAGGCGGACCTCCCTCTCATTGCATGCGGCAAGTGTGAGGAGAAGATTGTGATGGAGTACGGGGGTGAGGAAGGAGTGTCCCAACAAGGGCCGTATCTTCTATAAGTGTTCGGATCGCAATGTGAGTTATTTTGTCGCATTTGATGATTATGGTTAATTTATACTTATTTTCATGATGATTGTGATTAAAGTTCTAATTTTTTGTTTTAATTTCAGTGGGATGGCACTAGATGTTCAGGCTGGTACTGGGAGGAAGAGTATGTTGAACACGTGCAAAACTCTCTTGCACAAAGTGCTCCAATGGTGATGAGGCGATGATCATCATGGAAGAAGCCCATAGATGTTGAACGAAAGCATGATCTGTCTGTTTTAGTTGGGATTGGTCGCGAAATCCTTATGCTGCTGAAGTGCATTTTAGCTTTAGTTTTTTTAGTGGTAGTTGGGGTTGTTTACATTGTAGCGAGACTTTCATAAATTAATACCTTGTGTGGTGGCATGCATGTCGTATAATTAACTAATTATGTTCTAGGTTTTAATATGGTATGTATGTCATGTAATGCAGATGAGCCGGCATTGGATGTACAATGCTGATCGCCGCTCCCAAGAGTTCATTGAGGGCGTGCATTCTTTCTTACGTGTGGCCGAGGCAAACAAACATGATGGTTTCATGTGCTGGCCATGTGCCATATGTAAGAATTTGAAGGAATATGCTAGCTCAAGGAGTCTTCATTCACACTTGTTGAAGTCGAGTTTCATACCAAACTATATTTGTTGGACGAAGCACGGAGAAATCGGGGTTGTAATGGAAGAAGGTGAAGAAGAACAATGGGACGATGATGACATTATTGCTGAATATGGTGCCTTCAATGATACTGCAATGGGGGAAGTTGAAGAAGATGTAGTGGCAGAAGATGAGCCCGCTGATGATCTTGGTCAGGCCATTCGTGACGCACAAAGAGAATGCGAAAGTGAAAAGGAGAAGATCAAGTTCGAGCGCATGCTAGAGGATCATTTGCTATACCCAGCTTGTGACGCGGGACATAAAAAGTTGGGTACCACACTGGAATTGCTGCAATGGAAGGCAAAGAATGGTGTATCTAACAAGGGATTTGGGGAGTTACTAAAAATCCAAAAAAAGATGCTTCCGAAGGATAACGAATTGCCCGTTACTACGTACGAAGCAAAACAGGTAGTCTACCCTTTGGGATTAGAAATCTAGAAGATACATGCATGTCCTAATGACTGCATCCTCTACCGTGTCGAGGAGTACGAGAAGTTAGATGCATGCCCGATATGTCATGCATCGCAGTAGAAGATCAGGTGAGATGACCCTGGTAATGTTGAGGGCGAACATCCCACGAAGAAAATCCCTGCCAAGTTTATGTGGTATGCTCCTATAATACCACGCTTGAAACGTCTGTTCAGAAACAAAGACCATGCAAAGTTATTACGATGGCACAAAGAAGACCGTAAGGTAGACAATATGTTGAGACACCCTGCTAATGGGTCCCAGTGGAGAGCAATCAATAGAGAATTCCCAGAGTTTGCAAATGATGTAAGAAACTTAAGGTTTGCTTTAAGTACGGATGGTATGAATCCTTTCGGGGTGCAGAGCAGTAGTCATAGCACTTGGCCTGTTACTCTATGTATCTACAACTTACCTCCCTGGTTATGCATGAAGCGTAAGTTTATTATAATGCCAATGCTCATCCAAGGCCCAAGGCAACCTGGCCACGACATCGTTGTATACCTGAGGCCACTAGTTGAAGAACTTCTACTTTTGTGGAACATACCAAGTGTACGTGTGTGGGATGAGCACAAACAGGAGCACTTTGACCTGCGAGCATTGTTGTTCGTAACAATCAATGATTGGCCTGCTCTGAGTAATCTTTCAGGACAATCAAACACGGGATATAATGCATGCACGCACTGTTTCGATGACATTAAAGGTATATTCTTGAAAAAATGTCGAAAGGTCGTGTACCTTGGCCATCGTCGATTTCTTCCTATGAATCACCCCCTAAGAAAGAAAGGCAAGCATTTTAAAGGTAAGGTAGACCACCAGACCAAGCCAGGCAACCGAACTGGTGATGATGTACTCAATATGGTCAAGGATGTGAAAGTAGTATTTGGAAAGGCACATGGCAGCGAACCTGTTCCGAATGACGCCGACAATCATGCACCCATGTGGAAGAAGAAGCCCATATTTTGGGAGCTACCCTATTGGCAAGTCCTAGAGGTCCGTAGCGTGATTGACATGATGCACCTAACGAAGAATCTTTGTGTGAACCTGCTAGGCTTCATGGGTGTGTATGGGAAGCCTAAGGACACACTTGAAGCATGATAGGACCTGCGATGTTTGAAAGAACGAGACAACCTACATCCAGAGAAAACAGATGATGGACGCCATTACTTAAGTCCTGCCAGCTACACTCTTAGCAAAGAAGAGAAGGAAAACATGTTTGAATGCCTAGCAAGCATCAAGGTACCATCTGGATTCTCCTCGAATATAAAGGGTATAATAAATGTGCCAGAGAAGAAATTCCTAAACTTAAAGTCCCATGACTTCCACGTGCTCATGACGCAATTGCTTCCAGTTGCATTAAGAGGAATTCTACCTCTAAATGTACGTCTAGCCACCGTGAAGCTATGTGCATTCCTCAATGCAATTTCTCAGAAGGCAATCGATCCAATGGATCTAGCTAAACTACAGAATGATGTGATTCAATGTCTTGTCAGCTTTGAGTTGGTGTTCCCTCCTTCCTTCTTTAATATCATGACACACCTCCTAGTTCACCTGGTCAAGGAGATTAGCATTCTAGGTCCTATGTTCCTACACAACATGTTCCCCTTTGAGAGGTTCATGGGAGTCCTAAAGAAAAATGTTCACAACCATGCTCGGCCAGAAGGAAGCATCGCCAAGGGCTATGGAGCAGAGGAGGTCATTGAGTTTTGTGTTGACTTTATTTCCGACCTTGACCCGATTGGTGTTCCTGAATCGCGACACGAGGGGAGACTAAGTGGAAAGGGGACACTAGGGAAGAAAACATATATTGGTACGTAGGACAATTATTTTAATAAAGCACACTACATAGTTTTGCAAAACTCCTCCTTGGTGGATCCGTATATCGAGACACATAAAGAGTTGCTCCGATCCGAGTTTCCAGGGAAGTCTAAAGCTTGGATTACGCGTCAGCACATGGAAACTTTCAGCGACTGGTTGCGAAAAGAATGTCAGGGTGATGAGAGTATTGATGAGCAACTGTATTTGTTGGCTAGGCAGCCATCATTGCATATCCTCACATACAAAGGGTACGAGATAAATGGGAATACATTTTATACAGTAGCCCAAGATAAAAGGAGCACCAACCAAAACAGTGGTGTCCGCATAGATGCCACCAACCCTAATAAAAATAAGCAAACATATTATGGCCGCATAGAGGAGATATGAGAACTAAACTATGCACCTACTTTTAAGGTACCTTTGTTCAAGTGCCAATGGGTAAAGGCGACTAGAGGCGGGGTAGCAGTCGACAACCAGTATGGAATGACAACCGTGGACCTCAACAATATTAGGTACAAAGACGAACCGTTCGTCCTTGCCAAGGATGTGAATCAGGTGTTCTATGTCAAGGACATGTCTACAAAACCGAAGAGATGGAAAAACAACAACGACCCAATCAATGAGCCAAAGCGCCACATAGTTCTTTCAGGGAAAAGAAACATCATCGGAATTGAAGACAAGTCAGACATATCAGAAGATTATGAAAAGGATGACCGAATTCCACCCTTCACAGTGAACAAAGACCCAAGCATCCAGCTAAATGATGATGACACTCCATGGTTACGGCGCGATCATAACCAAGGGATATACGTTAAGAAGAAGTTCACTACTGTGCCCGCTTGATATATATAGTGATGTTTAATAGTGTGTATTAGAGGTATTATGTAATAATTGTGAATTCAGAGATGTTTATTAGGTGTTTGCTTGTTAAACTCACCATCCAGGACAACAATCTTAACTTGAATGGAGGATAAGGGTCCATTTGTGATGACCCTATTTACTTAGTTTGACCCAGAATCCCTAGTATATGTTTGTGAAACTGCTTTCATTGCTGGCGTCGCTTCTTTGGCATTCCATTGTCACCTTTGGCAAAATGTGAATTTGATGCCATTGTGTTTGCTGAGCTTGATCCAAATTACTGTTTGTCAAAATCTCATGGTGTGCCGCTGCAGTCTGATTATTACTGTTTTTTAGTAAAGTCTAAGTCTCTAACATGTTTTTTGGCTATAGGAGCTGGACCTCGCGTTTGACACCTTGGATGTGAGCCACCGCCGCCACCATATATAATCCGTTTATGATGGATTAATTGCTCCAACCTTTTGTAATCGGATGGATGCGTGTGCTGAGCCCTCGTGCCGGCAATCTTGTAATGCGATTTTGCGCTGAGCCATCAAGCTCAGTGGAGCACGGGCGCGGCCCGGTGTCTCGTCGTTTCCTCCTTTTTGTGCGGTAGCTTATGACAACTAGTTAGAAAATTGTAGAAAATCCATACTAGTTGAACTTGCGGACCGTGTTCATGTTGGCTAGCATGTTCTCTGCCGAGCGGTAATGGACGTCAAGGAGGAGCTTTGATTCTACGAGGGAGAGCGGCAACAGTCGTGGAAGACCGTGTTCCCTTCCTTGTAGAATTGGAGCTCTTCCATGGCCAAGTACGGTGCCATCCGGTGGAGAAATGCTCACCGAGATGATCACATAAGCAAGGTCAACTAGTACGGATAGTTATTTATTCACACGTCCCGATATCGTCGCAGTAGTTTGTCAATCACCGTACCCAAACGTAGTATATATATAAATATAAACGATAAATGATTATTATGTGTGTACACTCCCATTCTTCTGTTAACCTACAGAAATATCATGTGAATTACTTACCTGCCACAATGACCATGGCCACGGCCATGAAAAATGCCAACGACACAACACTAGCAACCTTGTCGGCAAGCACCATTGTGTTGTTGGGGACGAATTACTATATGGAGAGAAGCACTTGTTCCTCTCTGTCTAGATGGGTTCTTGTTCATTCATTGCTCTCCTCTTCCCGGCCGGGTTATATATACCTAGAGTGCTGTTATTACATTTGTTGCATCAATATCTTACTTTTACCAAAGTCTCCTTTGACGAACTTTCCGGAAACCGTAGAGTAATCAATAGAGTCTACTGGAGTTACATATTTATGCCACCACGATGTACATTTACAACAGGTTTCCTTGTCCATTCTAAACCGCAGAGTAGTATTAAATGCTCTGGAAACCTTTAAACTTTGTCAGTTAAGATTTCCCCTTCAAACAAGCTAGGCACTTAAATAAGGCTTATGCTAGATTCTATCACTAGTACAGATACAGAAATGATTTTTACAAATGTTACTATCCTTGAGGTGACACGTCCTGCAGGAGTTCATTTTATAGATATAGTTTTTATTTTTTATAGATATATCTGGTGGTGTAAAAGCTAGATAGCTGCCCCGAGAGACAACATGGATGAAGAAATGATGAATATTATCAATACCGGCACTCAATTTGCCGATGGTGACCAATAGGATGTAGATGACGGGAGTCAATACCTGGCTCTTGAAGATAACTAAGAAAATATTGTGCAAGAAAATACTGGCGAGCTATATATATTTATATATATATTTGAATATTATATATAAATATTTGAATATCTATCATCTATTATGTGTACACATGATATTGATTTATTCTTTTTTATACGTAGCCCTCTAGATCGATGACCACAATGACGAAAAGAAAAAAAATTCGAGGCCCGAAAAAGCCATTGGAGGGGCGCTACATAATATCGGAATTCAATATCGAGACAGATGAACCACTTGGTCCACATGCAAAGAAATTTATGCAACACTGTGGGTGCCTTGTAAGGGACAGACTTCCGATCAGTGCCCGTGAATGGAAGCAAAAGATCAACGAGCCTCATGTTAGTTTTGTCTCTGATCTTGATAAGAATTTAATTTGGGATGATATCCTTCAACATTTCACGTTGCAAGCGGATGATTATGATGCTATCAACGATGATGAATTGAAGGAACTAGTTCAAAAGTGGGCTATGAAGAAGATGGCCACACAATTCCAGACTTGGAAGAAATCCCTATACACGAAATATGTCAAAAAAAACCTAACGCCCAATTTCAATACTAGCGGCCCGCTCGCGAAGTTGAGGCCCTACTGGAATGATTTTGTACAGTACAAGACATCGGAAGAGGGTGAGGAACGGGTGAGAAGGAACCAAGAGAATTCCTGACAGAAGGTATACCACCATGGCATGGGATCAGGTGGCTACGCGACTACCATTCCCAAGTGGGAGAAAATGGAAGCGGACATTCTTGCCAAGGGTATCACACCAGAATCACTCAATTGGCCCAAACATGTGAAGAATTAGTTTTTCGCTCATGGGGAAGACTGGACCTAAAGACCGGGAAGCTGGTTCATGGCCCAAAACTCGAAAGAGCAACACAAAGATTGTCTTATGCTCTACAAGCTAAAGCTATTGGTGCATTCAGGCCCAATAGAGAGAAGGATGAACTGACGTATGCTATCGGGACCGCTGAACACAGTGGCCGAACGAGAGGTTTAGGACGAAACATTTCTTGGGAGCATGGTTTCCCTAATGATAGAGATACCTACAGAAGCTGGCAGAGAAGGAAGGATGAGGATGCAGCACGGATCAGCAGGTTGGAGGAATTGGTTCGTGAGTCACGGGAGGCGTTGCTTCAAGCACATGAGCGCTAAAAAGACATGCAAGCTAGAATGCAGGACGAAATCATAAAGCAAGTGCAAATAGCAATGAGTGCCCAAAGGCAGGCATCAGATCTAGGAATCAACATTAATATTAGCCCCCCTTATTAGTTGAAAAGCAGCTACGCTTCCACGGAGTTACCAAATCAAGATGACGCAATGCTACGTTTCCCCGTGGATGACATCACTGCACCGTTTACATCATGTGAGCTACATATTCCAAAATAGAATGCCACAATCATGGTGGTTCTCGGTGTTTTTTCTCCTCCAGATCCTACCAAGATACTAAGAATCCATGGGGCAATAATACCACCTGGATATGTTAGCGTCTCAGTGGATAGAGTTAACAAAGGTTTTAGTGATCTGCCTCTTAACATTCCAGGAGGTGATGGGGAGAAGACTCTAGGAGAAGCAGAGAAGATATTCATACTATAGCGCAAGCGCTACATCATTATTCCCGGAGTCTCTAGTCCACCGCCGCCTCCTCAACTGCCAGACAATAGGTGCGGACAAAAGTGAACGAAACAATTTTTTTCACAAATTTTCTATTGACATGCATGATTAATAATAACAATTTCCTATACCTAATTATTCTTTTTTGTAATCACACAGCAGGGCCTCCGCCAACCTAAGTTCAATTATTCAATCTCCAGATCATCATAGTGCTCTGGGCAATGATTATGCAACACCACCACTGCTACCACCTCCAAGGAGGTCTCCAACGCCTCCAAGGAGGTCTCTAGCTCCTAAGAGGTCCGCCCCGCAAACAAAGCCGTTAGCCCACCAGCCGGCAAAGAAGAAAGCCTCCTCTAATCCAGTTATTCCCCGAAAACTGTTTTACAAGAAAAGTGAAAAGGAATTAAAGGCTGAAGTACAAAAAGATGTGAAAAGTTTCTTCGAAAATGTAAGAAAGCAACGACAAGCGAGGGAGAACCCGGAGAAACCGTACTTCTACCTACCTCCAGATCTTCAAGAAAGAAGGTGAACCAGAAAAAGCGGGAATCTCAAAAGACCCAGCCAAAATCGGACTACGAAAGATCTCTCACCAAGTTATTTGAGGCGGTGCAGAAAAAGACTAGAGCAGGGAAAGGTGTTGCACAACTCGGACAACAATCGCAACAATCAGTCCCCCCTCTTGTCATTCGTAATGAATATGGTTCAAACTTAGACTTACTGGACATCGATTATGAGGAACAGGTTCGATTTTACGAGGAAACTGGTTTGGACCTTGCCCAAGTGCTCGCTGAAGGACCATCTGCTCCGAAAGTGGATCCTTGGAAGAAATTTGAATATGGAAAGAGTCTATATAACCCTGAGGCCTTAGGTGAACTGGGTAAGCAAATGTACCTGCTAAACAAGTGGTACATGGCGGTGTGTGAACGAGGAGAGACCTTTGTTTCTGTCAGAGTTAGAAACCAACATTACTTCCGTGGCAATGACATTATATATGCCGAGTTTTTAGAATTACACCAACTATGCCACCTGGACTCTCTTGACAAAAGTCTCATTAGCTGCTATTGTCTGTAAGTGTGATTATTTTCTACTATTAAAGTGTATATATATAAAGCTATATGTATATATATATAAATTATATATCCTCACACTATATTTTTATACATGCAGATATGAGATGACAGAACTCAGAAAGAGAAAGGATAATGATGTTGGTTGCATTGATCCAAATGTCGTATTCAAACACCCTGATCCCCCGCCTCAATGGAAAGCTGAACTCGAGAAAAATCTCATGAGGTTCTTAGTGAACCAACAAAACAAGGACATACTCTTCCCCTACAAGTTCAAGTGAGTGTTAAATAATTAATGTCAATCATATGGACATTTGTTCAATTATTTGCTTACTAGCTAAGCTATCTCCCATTTATATATATGTTGACTCTAGTTAATATCGATCATATTTGTGTATAAAAACATATGCAGCAATCACTGGATATTGATGGTCATCAATATGGCCAATAGTGGGTTGAGCATCTTAGACTCGTTAAGAAAAGAGCAAACAGAGTAGCAAGACATGATATATATTATCCAAGGGTAATTTGGTCTCTCTAGCAACTATATATACCCCGATCTCTTAACTGCAACAATTATTAAAGGCCAAATTAATTTTTTATTTTATTGGGCGCAGTGTTTGGAAAAATTTCATTGAGGAACACCACATGAATCATTGCCAAGCGCCACTGGATGTAATCGCACACAAAGTAAGTACTAGCTATATATATATAATTCAATTAACATCATGCACGCTTTCAATTCACCAGATCTTTTTTCTCATAAAAGTGGGTTCTGAGGCAAGAACAGAGGAACAACTACTGCGGATACTATGTTTGCGAGTTCATCATGGCGTACTAAAAAAGAATTCCTGAAGAGAACCTCAAAGTACGTTATATAAATATATTCATATATTCACAATTTCTTTTATTGCTCATATATATAACGTGACCAACACACACACACACACACACACACATATATATATATATATATATTAATACTTTTCCTTTAACTTTTATTGAAGACTCTATGGTTGAAGAAAAAAGTCATACGACGTAACCAACTGGAAGCAATTCAAGAGACCATAGCAGGATTTCTTAATGACGAAGTCCTAAACCCCGCCGGCGAGTTCTACAATGACGTGAACGAAATATGAAAGCCAAACCAGATAGATGAAATTTGTTATCCCAAGAATATGATAGAATATACAATACAAGCTTTATTTATAATATATATATACATATTATATGTACATAAAATAACATACAATATATGTATATGCATGTAATATATACGTTAGTTTCATACTTTAGTTTGTACAAAATGTTCGAACATTATAAACGTGTAGAATACATAATTTAGTTTCTACAAAATGTTTCCTAGCACGCACATTTAGTTGCCATATACATGTATGGTTCTGGGAAGCAACCGGTAGCTAGCACGTGAAGGATCTCGTATATACGAAGCTGCGGACGGCTGCTACACAAAGCTATTAATAAATATACGTAACTCGATATATATACATATACTATTGTTGCTACGTTTATAGTAGTAGTAGTAGTAGTATGTGTACAAATCGAGATGATGCTTAAATTAAAGTACATGGTACGTAGTACCTGTAGGTGATACTAAAAATGTTTCAGATTATGTATATCGTTTGACATATATAGATGTCTCTTCTCTTAGCAAGTTATGCATATGTCGAATAGGCAGAGTACTACCTTCCTTAGACAAATGTTTTCATCAGACACAAAAACATGCATCTACAGTACTAGAAAACATCATATATTATATGCATATGAATATAACCATGCAATGATGAATGTAGTCATACCGAAGTAATAAGGGGGAAGTTACTTGATGCAACACTATGAAGATGGAATGTCCATGCTTAAGGCCACATGCCCACATGCCATATCCTCATCATGGATATAGGTTTTTTAGCACCATAGTTTGCTAGTACACAGTGTTTAGGACAAATTATGCATATATGATCCTCTCTTAATCGTGTGAAAATAATGTGATTGGTGCAAACTGAGCATACATAGCTTAGCCGGTTGGTTTTCAAGTCCTCGACAGGTTCAAGTGCTCAACTTGACGTAGGTGCTCGCATTTTCCTGGATTTATTTCAGGATTTAACGACATTGTTCTTGTAATTGTAGGTGATGGGCATGTATGAGCTAGTGTCTATGTCTTTACTGTGATTTGAAAAAAAAATAAGTTGGGGGTTACACCTAGAATATCTTGAAATTTAGGACAAGTTTTGAATTTATGATAGAGAGTACTCACCTACTTTTCCCTCGAGGATTAATTTATACTAACAATAACACAAACAATATATTTATATCTGTGTGCCAAATTAGAGGAGATTCCACATCAGGGTTTCCTCCTTAAAATAACAACAAAAATCCTACTGCCAGCTTATCATATACATATAGCTTATTCGCTTGTTCATTGGACTGATGAACCACGCAGGCGGCACGAACATGATGAACTAGTACCGTGTATCTGCTGTTATTATGGCCCCGTTTGGCAGGGCTTCTCCATCGGTTTTAGGAGTCGTTTGGAGCTGTTTTCTACTAAACGGGGTAAAGTAAAATAGCTTTACTTGTGAAGCCCCTAAAAACATGCTCTCAGAGTGGTTTGGGGTGGGATGGAGCCAAAAAAAAGTGGCTTCTCTCGGCTCCTCCTCCAGGCCCTAAAACATGCTCTCATAGGAAAGCCATTTTACCAAACGGTTTAACAAAACCGCTTCAGCTCCACCGGTGGAACTGTTCGTGGAGCTGAAGCAAAAAAAAAAAAAAATGGCTTCACTAATGAAGTGAAGCCCCGCCAAACGGAGCCTAAATATTCATTTGTGGTGTCTTCATATATAGAACCTATATAAACCTTTCTGGTGTCTTTGCACTTACTAGTTACTACATTGTACTTAATTATATAGGAGTATACTATCTGTGCCCAAGGACGAGTGCATTGTATCTGCCCATCTGTTGTGCTAGCTAGGCAGTTGTTACGCATGCAGCTCCATCCATCTATTGGCGGCATGCATGCATTTCTTCTTCTTCAAACTCACTCAAATCTCAGCTCCTTGGACTGGTAGTGCATGTGCATATATCGATATGATTCTCTCCAGATGATCGATCGCCACCGAAGCGGTTAGATTAGATATATATGTATATGCCTAGATTGCAGTGCTGCTGGCTTCCTATTTGGTTCCAAGAATACACATATGAAGCTGCTTTCAACGGCCTCTAGCTATATTTCAACTGTACGTAATCTGCCGTAAATTCAATTTTAATCTGCATCTCGCGTGTGCTTGCATGTGAACAACCTAGCTTGCCAAAGAAAGATTCCCCCAGGAGATCATGCCGACTGCTTGTATTATATTCCATTAGTAAATTCATCGAGCTTGTTTCTTTAGTTAGGTGATGACTGATGACCTTTTGGATCTGGATCGGTTAATAACTGTTTTATTTCAACAGCTGACAACTATGCTGGACCATTGAGATGATGCTCATCACATCAATGATTCTCAAATAACTGAGGTTTTGGATTACGGGACAATATCTCTGGCATGCGACTTCCCAGTCACTATCTTTCACATTTCAATGTGTGGTACTAGTATTTTCCCAAAAAATGTGAAAAATATATAGTAAAAGTATTTCTCACAACAACATTGATTATATTTACATATGTCCTTGTGACTAATAGTGCAAACTGTTTTATCAAGCCAATGGGTATATACAGAGGTTTGATTATTCCACGTTCTTTGAGATATCATATATTTGCTTACAGATGTATTATGTATTTCACCCTTGATCTAGGGCCAGAAAACCTCTCCTAGCTAGTAAGTTATATTGAGGAAGTGTTTGATATAGGCAACTAATTTTTAGTTGTTAGTTGGGAAAACCTGGCTAATTAATAGCTATTACCTGGGCTAATTAGTTTGGCTTTGTTTGGGGCCTGCAGCTAATAGTTAGCTATATTTAGTTAGGGGAGCCACCCAATTAATTTTTACTCCTTCGTCTCCAAATAATGTAATTCTAGGCCTAAGACCAATCAATCTTTCTTAAGTTTGACATATTTTATAGAAAAAAATATCTATAAATAGATTTACTATGATTTTTTTCATAATGAATCTAATGATCCTTTATTTGATATAAAAATGTTAGTATTTATTCATACAGAGGTGGTCGAAGACTCAAAGTTGAAACTGGATGACTCCTAAGAAAGCAAAAATTAAATTCTTCTTGGGACGGATGGAGTATTAGCTTAGTAGATCAGTTTAAGCTATTATTATTATTAGTTGGGCGAACTGGGGTTTGCTCAGTTGATTCGATTTGTTGCGGTCGAATCTTCTCATTTGGCTTCGAGTCCTCAGCTTGGCATGGGTGATTGTATTTTTCTAGTTTCATTCCTTGATTTAATGACATTATTATTTTCGTGATAGATGATTTGTCTGTCGATAGCGAGGCGTCAACTCTGACTTTGACCACCAGAGATAGAGAGAGCCTTACTGACTTGTTTTTAACCATCAGTACAAATATTTTCTGTACTAGTGGTAATGAGTGTTGTTAAGTTATATATATGTGTGATATGTAACAATCTATAATAATGCAGAGTCATTTGAATCTGGCGTTGGTCAAGTCGGCGTATAGATATTGATGTCTCTCTAAACCTGTCGACTGTCGTGGTGGCTGCAGGCTAGCTAGCTTCGTTCTATCTTCTTGGTTGGTGGCTGTAGGCTACTTCATTCGATCTTCTTAGTACTTTCGATCGGTTTTCGGTTCAACTGCTACCAGTCTACTGCTGCTGTTCAACTGCTACCAGTCTACTGCTGCTGCGTGCTGCACAACAACTATTGATTAAGGCAGGATGATATGATCCATGCATGTTGTATGGCAATTTATTTAACTATTTCCGGCCTATTTTTGGCGCGCGTATGGTACCCGCAAACTCCAACCGTCTCAAAACGTTAAAACAAAGCAACGCGCGCTTCCTGCCGTCTTTGGCACAGCTAATCTTGTCTGTACTTAAAATTGTTGGACAAACGCACAGAGATGGCAGGCTCATTGTTGGAGTGTTGCCGTGTTGGGGTTTCGGCTGCTGATGTTGGGTTTGGACGACTGCGGCTGCGGTTACTCTCTCCCTCTCCTGGAGACGACACGTACGATTATGCTCACCGGAGGAACTGAGGAAGTACCTGTTCTTTTTTTTCAAAGTTGTTCCAACACAAAATGTAATATATAGTACCTCTGTACAAACACTCCATTAATTCCCTTCTGTACGCAGAGGAAGCTACCTAGCAAGTAGCAACTGGCAAGAAGCTAGCATTTTTTTTTCTTCGCAAAAGAATAAAAAGAACGGCAAGCCAAGTGCCTGTACGTCCGGACACGGCTCCCGTTTGACGCACCCGTCGCGCCGCCTCACGCAACAGGAGAGCGCCCGCCTTCCGTGCCCACGTCACCACGCACCTGCGCCCCTGCTCCCAAACCGTGACGTATGCAGCCCACTCTGCCCAGCGCCTATCTCGCTCCGGAGGCAGCGTCCGTCCGTCCGGAGCTCCTCGCTTGTGCCCGACTCACGTAGCTCCCTCGTCCCGCGCCCATCACCCATCCCTCGTTTGTTTGGATGCCGTGCCGGCTCCGGGAGAGATGATGCAGAAGAAGGTGGGAGGAGGAGAGATGCAACACCCAATCTACTTTTAAAACATCCAAATACAACGGTCGCAACATACGTCTCAAGGCAGTTAAAACACTTAAAACATACTTATGAAACACTTGAAAACACACCTGAAACACACTTGAAAACTATTGCAACAATACACAACATCCGAATAAAACACATGCAAAATATGTGTGGAACATATGCAACATCCAGATAAACACATTTGCAACAAGCGTCCGAAAAACACAGATGAAACATACCGCTGAAACATCTGAAACACTTGAAACATACTCTTGCAACATGCCTATGAAATAATTGCAACATAAGCAACATCTCCGGATCTACTTTTGCAACATCCATATGAAACAAATGCAACATACCTCTGATACGTCTGAAACAATTGAAACATACAATTGCAACATATGGGGGAGAGAGAGCATGGCGCGGGGGGTGCCATGGCCGCCGGATCTGCGGGCATTGGGGGCTCCCGGTGGGGGAGGATGCGGGTGGGGGGAGGGCACCATCGGGGTGGGGAAGGAGCCGCCAGGGGTCAAGGAACATAGGGGAGGGGGAGGTTGTGCCAGTTGCCTGTGCTGGAGCTGTGCGTCCCATGCCGGAGCAGGGCCACGTACCAGCACCGGATCGGCGCCCGTGTGTCCGGCCGGAGAAGAGGAAGGGGGTCGTTGGGGTGTCTGCGTGGATCAGTGCTCGTGCTTTCATACTGGGACGCCACCGCGGAGCATCGGAGGAGGGGAGGGAGGCGCAGGCGCGGCAAGCTCGGCGACTGCGTGCGTGCGAAGGGCGCTTGGGGCGGGCTCGGCGAAGGAGTGTTGCGGCGTGGAGTGCGATGGGTGCGAGAGATGCCACGTTGGGGGAAGGGACGCGGGAGGAATGAGCTGCTGCGGAAATGAGCGGACGGAGGCGTCCATCCATCTAGACGTCTGGTATATATCATTATAAAAAAAAGAAGCTAGGGTTTTCGTAGATGAAGAGAAGGCAGTACGAGAGCAGTATTTTTGGTATTGCCAAGGACGAAGGAAGCATAAATTGACTGGGTTTGACCTTGACAATGGTCAGGTAAGAGTAGGGATGAAAACGGATCGGATATAGACGGATATCACCGATATTACATTTGTTTTCATATTTCTGTCCGGATTCGGATTCAAATACGAATAGTGTCAACTATGTTGGATAGGATACGATTGGATATCGACATCATAAATATGCGATTTGAGTATTCGGATATGGATACGGTATCGGATGTTGGATATCCGGACTCGGATACGGACATATCTCAAAACCTCTAAACGGATTCGGTTTCGAATACGGTCGGAAAATATCCGTACCGTTTTCATCCCTAGGTAAGAGGCAAGCCACCGAGATTTTTTTTCAGTGTCGCTCAGACAAGTGAATGGTTGTAAAAAAATTGTGATCATTATTATTAGTTCCTGTTAAAAAAAGAAATTACATTTTTTCTGTGAGTCAAACAATCCTGAATTTAGCTAAATATATAAAAAAGTATTAATATTAATGATGCACAATAAGTATCGCAAGATTAATTTTAAAATCTATTTTTTGTAATAAATCCATTTGATCATATAAGTATTGATACTATTAGTTTTTATAAACCTAGTTAAATTTATGACGTTTGACTCCTCAATAAGGGAGATTTTTATTGTTTTTGTGACGAAGGGAGTAGAACACGTACTAGTCCATCTCAACCGTGCACGTGCTCCTGTACAAGGACAAACGCACAGAGATGGCGGGCTCATTTGTTGGGGTTCAGCCGCTGATATTGTCTATATACTCTCCCATAGACAACACCGCTACAAGATTCTCCAAAATTACTTTTGGTTTCGACGGCCGAAGTTTTTTCCTAACAATTGATTAATAGTGAGAAAAATTAAAGTGTTCAACCGTGACATGTGGGACAGGATGGCATATCTCTAATTTAATAAAATTATAATGGCAGTCTTCAAATTTAAAAATTTGCCATTATAATTTTGCAAAGTTGGAGATTTGCCATTGGTATCTCACTAACACGTGGGGCACACATGAGTTAATGACATGTGGGATATGATGGCATATCTCTAATTTAGTAAAATTATAATAGCAGTCTTCAAATTTTCCTTTTCTTTAATCGAGAACACAAGCTAACAAAAATTGAACCAGGAAGATTTTTTTATAAATTGTTAAATTAAAACATAAGTTTTTTCACATTCTCTAAATCTTCTAATGTAGTCGAGAATAGACTCATGACGTCCTTGCTTAACCAATGTTAAATTATACAATTTTATCTCATTGGTTCCGTTGTAAAATGTTCATGAAACTTTTTTTTTCCAATTCTGTCCAAAACCATTAAAAAAAGATGGTAAAGAGAAAACAACAAAAAAACAGTAGCTGTAAGAGATAATAAAAGTTATGTATTCTCATGTGGTGCAAAAAATAAGCTAATATGCTCCATTGTAGTTTTATTATCTTCACCACTAAACTTTAAAAAGTCGGGCACTCTTCAGCCATCAAGAGCTTTCATGTAACCAAAATATGAAGGATATGGCTTAGAATAAGTATTCCCAACTGATTTAAAATGTACACCTATACTTTCCTGTAAAGATTTATGCAAATCTTTCTTAAATTGGCTTAATGCTTCATCCCATGGGGTTGAATTGTTGTTGTGAAGTACATGCATATATACATGCATGTTGGCTTGTTGGGTCCTTAATGGTGTCTTAGGAGGTTGTGGCAGCACTGTAGTATGAGCCAAAGAGGGAGCAGTGCTGTTGTACCATGATTTGCCTAGGTGGTAAAAAAACAAATTTAGTGTGAATGTAACAACATGGAGCGTGGTTGCGACCCATAAACTGGCCTTATCGGTTTCAATCGCTGAAGGGGCCAATTTGGGGTTGGCTAGCTGAGGCATAACTTGTTTGCCCTCGAAAAAAAGTTAGACAGTGCCCCATATTAAGGTTGGCTAGCACCAGGGGTGATTCGCTCGCAGACACAACATGAGAGAAAATAGAAATTTTAGGCTTCTTTTCCTCCTCCTTGTTAAATTGGCCATAAATTTGCTAATTGTCATGTAGGTAGGTCCAAATGGAAAGGTAGACTAGCTAGACTGTTGGCGAGGCTGATTTGACTAGCTATTCATCTAAAACACCAACAATTGCCTCCTGGGAAGATTCTTGGAGAGATGCATAGTGGAAGTGTCCTAAGATCGGCAAGAGCAAATCTCGTTGAGAGACATGTTAGATAGAAAGAGGCTAGAAAAGCTAGGGTTTGAAAAAGATAAAAAATAAGGTAGATTTTTGATCGATTGGATAGATCCGCTTATGTAAAAAGAGATATAAGAATCCTAAAAAGAATGTTTTTTACAAAAAATGGACGGCAAGAGCAATAGAAAACAAAACACAAGAAAAAGCAGTAAAACAAATCATAGAAACTAGGGCCTCATAATAAGGGGGAAAAATCTCTACACTCTACAACTTAGCTTTGTCAATTGGGTTTTCACACCTATGTGACCAAACTAGGTATTCCATTTTGGAAGGTAGCAACACCAATGTTCAATGGTTGCGGCAAAAACGGAGAGTAGAAATCAATTGAGGTTGCTCGAGCGCATTTGTCCCCTTTTGAAAAAAGAAATTATGACTTTTTTTTGAGAAACAGAATTATATTACCTCGTGGCTATGGCTGACGTTTGACGAATCGATGTTTAATCATCAAAGATTGTCGGTGGCTGCTGGGCAAAACTTGAAGGCTAGCCAGACTTCCAGGAGATCGTGTTGTGGTAGAGAGCACAGCCCAAGAAGAGGGCACATGACTGTTTGTTGCCGTTCAATGTGTTCACTCAGACGAGAAGATATGCAAAGGCTATGGCGTGGAAGGTTCTAGGACAGGAAAACGAATATGGCACTGGACTAGGGTACAAAGGCGAAACACTCAAAATTAGGAGATAAATGCGAAGATGACGGTATACCTTAGCTCTGAATACCACTTGATGGGAATGGGGGATCCCGATCTTCCATCAAGTGATGACAACTATCGTTTTGTTGGAGCACGACACACCGATCCGGCTTCAGATCCAAAGACCCGAAACCCTGCAATCTTAGCACCACGACTCCTCTAGTTATCAACCGTGTCACCAAACTAGTTGACCTCGCCAAGAAGGCTAATCTCTGCCTGAGAAACGAAGAACACAAGCAAGAACTTGAAAGTACACAGCTCAAAGATTTGGGACAAACGACAGATGTATGATTAAGCACACGAGTTGGGGTTCTACAAACCGATAGACGACGACTGCCAATGATAGAATGATCTAAGCAAAACCCAAAACCTAACGATGGCGGCGGCGAATGATTATAAAGGATTAAGGGTCGTCGCTAGCCCTGGACGCCCCCCTAATGGGCTCAAAGGCGATACACGGCCCAACGGACCAAAAGCGGTGGCGCAGCACCTAATAGATTCTGGACGCTGACTTGTTTCGACAATTCCCTTTGACTCTGGTGGAATTTGGGCTTCAAGCCAAAGCCATTGGTTAGCTTATGAAATTATGTTTCTATCGATATGTGGATCGTCAAAAACAGAGTCCGGATGCGTCCTAGGCGTCCGTTTTAATGTAGACTGGTCCTGAAGGTCGAGGCAGATTCGAAGTCGAGTTGGGCTAGGTCTTCCACTTGTGTGGGACGTCCTTGCTGGTATTCTGTGCCTCCACAACTTCCTCCAAGTTCTTCATGACCCTCTCCATTGTTCCTAAGCAAGATAACATCATTAGGTAGTAATATATTCTCAAAAGTATGAAAATAATCGCTTAAAAACAAGCTCACCTCTAAATTTAGTTGGCGCATTCGAGCTCGGGTCATTGGACCTTGCATAATGGTTGGAGGATCAATGGGTGCATCCAAAGGAGTGATGTCCTCATCAGATTGTCTCTGGAAATTTTAAGTGTCCATTAGAAATGGGTTCCAATAAAGCCACAAAGAGAAAAAATGCACCAATGTTGTTCCCTTCATGAAAATTACCCACACTTGAAGTATTTAGTATCAACCTAGCCTCTCCTTGTGTAGCTTCTTTACCAACTCCACTCATACTACTACAAAATTGATTTTAGGAATCTAGTCCTTTTATTTATAGAGGTGTTGGGATGGGTTCTTGGCAGCATGACAAGATCTCATTGCAAGGAGGTGGGGGGTCATGGAAAAGAGGATGCCATAGGACCTCTTAGGAACATCATGACCACCAAGGATTCCATGCTTCGCCCTCGACCCGACGCAAGCACTACAACTATGATGGTGGTGCCCTAGGATTGGTGAGATGAGCCTCTCATCCTCTCTCTCTCTCTCTGTAACACGTACCTTAGGTGACAAAGAAGCCAAGGATGTCACTACACGTCCCTTCCCTCAAGCTGGAGTAAAAGACTCAATAGCATAAACCCATAAACAGAGTAATTAACGGAAGCAAAAACAACAACAAAGTATAACTAAGAAAAGTTCCACCATAAACATTTCATTAAACACGAAGGGTCACCATGACTGTTGAAACTAAGTTTATTACATCAAGGAAAAAGGCATCATTATTACTATAAAGAAAAGTGTGGGTAAGTAGAGTAATGAAGTGCGCCTAATGTCATCACTTCATGCAAAGCATCCGATCAAACACATTGAAAGACAAAGGGGGTAAGAAAAAATCTCAGTAAGTAAACAACCTAAACATGTCATTCAAGCTACAAGTAAATTAGGCATTGTTGGTTTCCTTTCCTCGACCCTCGTCAACAAATGTGCGAGGGTGGAGAGTGGAGGATCCGGACGAGGAAGAACAAAAAGAGTAAAAGAGTGAGAGTGTAAGGCTCGGGAGTTGAATCTAGAATGATCCAATCTATCCTATTCAGTTACACTGGTGCCCGCATTTATAGTCAAATTATGGTCACATATGGTCAAATTAAAGTCATATTATAGTACATAAGAAATATTCCATGCATGTCTGGGGCCATTTAGTCTTTGGGCACTTCAGATCCAACCACTCCCTGCGACGGTCCTGGGTCCTCAGTGCCCCCTTGAAGGGCTCCAGATTCTCCTCAAAGGTCTCCTCTCCCCATTTCTCGGGTTCGATCGAGGCCACATCTATTTTGCATCATCCACCATTGGGAAATCCTGCAAAAGAAACCTTGACATAATGTGGCTTTTAGGATGAATAAAAGGAGGGGCATCGGGGCGAGGGTGCTCTCCCCAACTGGCAACAATTTAACAAAGAAGATATGACATAAGATAAACAATAATTCATAGTCAAGTTACTTATCCAATGGCATTGCCATAAAGAAGTAAACAATATTATGGCGTTTAATAAATAGAACACCACCATAAATGAAATAAAACAATGTATGAAGATTCACCATACCCCTCCTCTAGCGATGCTTCATAAATAATGCAATGCATATGTCATATCCGCTGCCATCCTAAATAATGCAATGCATATGCCATATCCACTGCCTCCATACGCAACAAGGTATGAAGATTCATCATACCCTTCCTTTGGCGATGCACTATGTACCATATCATAAACATCTAACTGACCTCATGAAGAAAGACATATGACAAACAAATCAACACATAAGATCGTATTGAAGTTCTTTAAAAGCATAAGTTACATATTGATTAACTATATCATATTGATTTGGTTAGTTTTTGACAGTGTATGTAGGTACAATAAACAACAAGTCAAACTGTAGCAAACCCCCACTACGTTTGCTTGCCTCAACATGATGATGTAAGAACGCGAGCTAAGAACAATCCAAAGGCACACCACCTATTCTAATATCACCACCTAAGAAAACATACTCATACAAAAATACACAAGTATAACACATAAATCGCTTGTATGGCCTGCGCCATTGTTTCCCTCAAAACAACAACCAAACAATCAATCGACAACAAGAGCCTTGTTTCACATTTTTGCATTGGACAAACAACTATTGAGTTATGACTTTTGGATAAAGTAACCAAATTAAGTCTGCAAACTAATTGAACCTTTTTATGATTAAAAAACAATAGCCAACTAAAACAAGCATAACTGGAGTTCTGCTAAACATCTTGCAACATATTATACACCGTTGGAAAGCTTATTGAAAATCATACAACTTTGGTATTCATTGAGAAAACTATTTTGACCTCTGACATTGATAAAACCTAAATCAATCTATTACTATCTAGAATATTGTTAGAACAACAACAACCACACTACAAATACCATAGCTCGTGAAATTTGATGAGCAAAAGGATCATAGGAATATATAGAACTTTTGTATTCATAGGCATGGCCAATTATGCATCTAAAATAGAGAAAACCAACACCCTAACTAAACGGCTCAATTTGAGAATTTGGAAATACGTGCATAATGAATTGGATCTAATAGTGTCTTAGATATCCAATACCGTAGGTTTAACTTGCCTAAAACCTTGTATTAGTGAGGGGAAAAGGTTATAGATCCTCACCTAGGGTTCTCCGTGGATGAATCACAATGAGAAGATTGTGGGGAAACACCAATGTAGCATTACTTGTTGGTGATCTCCACGTACTTGTTCCATTTTGCATCTTCTTTTATTTATTTTTCAAGCAACCGAGAAGGGGTATGGTGGGGCTATGAATAGGAGGCACAGGGGACAGAGGGTAAGCCAAGGGAGGCCAAATCATGAGGAGAAGTAAATGGAGAAGAGGAGTCATAGTGCTTTGAGTTTCTTTCTCTATTCATCTTGTCCCTTCATTCTTTAATCCTTCGAATCACCATTATTGAAACTCCGAATACAACATATGAGTAGTCAAATGGAATGCACTCGATGAACTCTACACATCTATGGTCTTTGATCATCCATCCAAGCAAGTAAGCAAGAGAAAATGACACTTTTTTGCCATTCATTAAGACTCTCGATCAACTATTTAACCCTTTGTGCTTTCTAACACAAAAATGTATTATGGGTGTTACACATTCCCTGTCCTCTCTCAATCTAACTCACCATCTCTCCTCTCTGAATCTCTACCCCCTCACATATGTACCACAAGACGTGAGTGGTGGCAAAGTCCAACGGCCTCCTGGACCTCTCCTTCCATCGCTGATGACTAAAACGGTGATAGGGGACACAAGGGCCTAGGGAGGCAGACATGGCAAGGGGCATGACATATTGACTGGTGTCACGACAGATCCATCAAGGCAAACGATCTTTGTCGGTAGTGGTGTGAGTGGGTGGTCAGCACTGGCTCGTCAATGGGTTCAGCGGGCCTCATTGATGAGCTCACCGGGCCTTGTTGACGGGCTTGTTAGGATTTTCTATTTTTATTTATTAATAGAGACAGGCATACATTACCACCTCTAGAAATGTGATTAACATAGACTCTAGCCAAAGGCGGGTGGCTTGCCCGCTTCTGTTGTTTCTTTTTGACTGACTATGCAGATGGTTATTGCAATAGTGTCAAAGTATTTCGTTACTAGGGTAGAGATGCTGATATTCTGACTTCACCTCTCCTGTGACATTCGACCTAGTTTAAATTTGGTCTATAGTGGCCCCATGTGTATATTAGTGTATGGGGTTTAATCCCAACTTAAATTTTGATGGTGGGTTAGACCAACATATAAGGCTTCTAAAGTCCATACTACAATTCTAGGGTTAACCTTTTTATGTGAAGTGAGGACTAAAGTGTAAGTGGGTTGGTGGTAGTGTGTGTTCACTTATTGGCAGAGTGGATATGAGCTGTTTGAACTCTCAGCCTTACATCTCTTTATTACCTTGTGTTGCACATTTAGTACTCTAAATCATCTTAATATAAATGGTTGTGAACTACAAAGTTATAGATTTCATCAAATACAACTTTAATATAGAGGATGTCTTCATCTAGGGACATTTAAAGAATTCAAATTTCTTTTATTAAAGTATATTAAAAAATTATGTCAAATGAAAAGGTTGTGAATTACAAAAGTTTGGATTTCTTCAAGCTTTATATCTCTAATATAAATTAAATTTATCTTTCAATCTTTTTGTGGAAAAAGATATTTATTTATATGTGTGGTCTACGTTTCTAAAGCTAGTTGCTTAGAACATGACTGCACCTAGAAATGTAATTTCAAATATTGCTATTTCTAGATATGGCCATCTTAAGTGACTGTTGGTATTTCTTACGTTCACAGATAAATCCGTAAGCGCGCGAAATACCGCTGTAGCAATTCACCGGGAGTATTCTAGGTATCGTATCCATAGAGAAACATGTGAGATTAACAACAGACTAACTTAACCAAGGATAGTGACAAGGTTAAAGATAAACAGGAGTATAGAGAGGACTTCTAAGAGGCTCTTAACTTCTAACTTAAAGATGAGTTGTATTCTAGTGTTCACCTAGGGACATTACTAAGGAAGAGCATAGCAGAAATATAACATCTTCCATCGCAACATAGGTCCTAATAGGCCTACTGGACGGGAGGTGGACTACAGGAAGATCAACGAGACTGTCACTCTTGTGATCTACCACACATTTCACTGTGGTGCATCCACAAGTAGCCAAAGTCTAAGCACCACGCTTATACTAACGATTACTACCTTAGCCCCGCATGCAAGGATTAAAGCACTCAAACGAGTCGTGATCCTGATGAACACAAAGAACACAATACTTACTTTGGATTAGAAATCAATTACCAGGGATGTCTCAGATGCAAGATCAAGAAAAACCTAAATCTGCTAAGGTACAAGTCAAAGAGAGAGCACCGACAAACTTGGTACTTTCTCCAAACTCTTCCTCACTCTCTATCTTACTATTTTCTATGTACAAAGAACAGAGCCTACTCTAGAGGACTATTCTTCTCTTCAATTCATGCCTTCTAGAGGGGAGACTGGGGTCCTTTTATAAGGGGCGTGTAGCACCCTATGGGCCCATGAATCCATGGCACGACTTCATCTCAACTCTCCATCCAAAACCCACTTGAATACATGGTGGAGATTGATCCTTAGAGGCGGTGGAAGATCCCTAAAGCTGGCTGGTGGGGCAAGGGGGTCGACCAACCTACATGGGGTCACCGACCCACCTCTGCTCCTCATTTGTGGAGCTTTGTCATTATCTCTTGGACGGTGGATTAGAGCCTAGTGGAGTCGGTTCCATTGCGGATAAACTTGATTTGTTGAGATATAGCATGGCCCACTTGGTCCATTTTCTAGACACACCCTCCTGCATTCACAAAATCACCAAAACTTTTAGAAATACTTAGTTTAAACCACTACACCTATGTTGGTGATAGATTTTAAGAATAAATATAAGTCATATTGATGGTTTATAGTTGATGTTAACGACCTTCAATAGTGACTACCTCTAAAAAAGGCATTAAGAGACCATCACTTAAAATCATGCTATTTCTAACTGCTTTTACTTGTACTTGCAACTTTGTCCTTGTGTTGAGTTTCTTAGATTTAGAATGTGTAGTTGATATGATTATACTAAAACTAACTTTCAAGTTTTTTTGACACAAGAATTGTCACACTAGATAAACTTATAGCACATTTAGACTAAATTGATATAGGTATATCTTGTGTTGTTTTTGGAGCCTTCAATTTTACTATCTGTTCGTGATCAATGTAGCAAACCACCCAAAAAAAGACAAGCACCAGACAGTCCGGTGCACACATGCCTAGAGCACTAGATTGACCGGTGTGTGCATTCAAAATGGGTCTGAGAGGGACTCTATTTCCATGTTTGTTTCGGGTTGTTTTATCCCATGTATTCGGACTCCGCACATGGGATAGACCTCGCACCCTATATATAAAGGGCCATGACTGATTGAATTCTATAATTGATCAACCATACAACTTTTATCTTTTTTACTTTTACTTTTATTCTCCTTTTTGCCCTAATCTCATCCAAACCTTAATATGATGTTTTCAAGCTTTTTGACAAAGTTTGTGCCTTTATCACTACTAGAAATATCCACTTCTATGACGAAAATCTTAATGACGAATCGAAAATTGTCATAAAAATCGCTTTTATGGCAAATATTTCGTTTTCATTATAGATCATCGTGATGATCCTCGAACCCCCTTATCTATGATGAAATGAAATATCATCACAAAAACATCATAGAACAACATATGGTTTCATCACAGACATTTCATATGATTGTTCCGGCTCATCTATGATGATCTTATTTAGAACTGTGGACGACCGTGGCTTCGCCATTGAACTAATTACACATCCGTGATGAATAATATTCGATCTCAGAACGTAATGGCACTTCGTCATAAATCTCCACACGGTCCTTTCTCCATCCGATGTGTACATGTGGGACCTGCGATTTACTCATCCATGATGTTAGCAATTGGTCATAAATGTCTCCGCTCAGTCCTTTTTTGTCATAAAAGTCTCCGCTTGGTCCTTTCCCCATCCGACGTGTACCTATGGTACCCTTCTCCATCTGATCTATGGGACCCCTGTGGGACCTAACGGCTTCCGTGTCACGTGTACCTATGGGACCTTTCTCCATCTCCTTCCGACCTGTGGGACCCGACGGCTTGCGTGCCACTTGTGGACCCTTCATCCGACCTTTGGGACCCGATGGCTTATGTAACAGAACCGACCAAATTATAAGAACGTAAGTACAAAAACAATCACCGAAGTGATCAAATTCCTGTACTTAAGCTCCCATAATCCCGGTAGTCCGGAAATCACGAAGGATTTCAAACAACTCTCGACATACAAACCAAGACCGTAGTGATTCAACACAACACATCATTCATTACAACATTTCACAAGTGGCATTCGGATTACATCCATCAGAGTGCAAATAAAATATTACAAACCAAGTTCAAATTTGCGGAAGCAACATAGTTTAGTACATAACTTCATAGTTTCAAATACATTGCCAGATCTTAGTCATGTCCTACAAAAGCATTATCAGGTATGAGAACTAGGAGAGACTGTGCCCAACGGTCTAGTCTTCATCCCTAGCGGGAGAAGGCAATACTTAAAGAACCAAGTAGAAGCTGGTCATCTACACCAGCAAGGTGGGAGATAAACCACAGTACGAGAAGGTACTCGACTAGACTTACTCGTCAAAACTAGAATTAAAAGACACCAAGGGTCATGCAAGGCTTATGAGGTGGGCTAGCTTGACACAGGTTGCATAAAAGAGCTTATGAATATAGTGACCAATTTAAACTTAGCATCAAGCTTATCATCATTTACCTATCCACTAGATTAACACCTGTACTAGAGCACTCACTTATTAGGAGCAATCAATATTAACCATAGCAGGTATAATAAGGCTGTCATCATCATATCATTATTTCTGAACCATTATGTTATTTAGTGTATCTACTTTTGGAGATAAGCCCGTCAAGTTCTCACTAACCGAGAGACGCGACTCGAATCAATTACAACTCAAATTGAGGGGGTATTCCTAACTCTCACCCCTGTCATACTTTGCAAGGGTAGCCGTGGGTCACCTTTGGGACAACTCAGGAACCAAATTCGCAGGTTCGATCAGCGCCAACACTCTCAGGGATTACCCTTCTGCCAGGACGATCAGGACTTTTAACTCACCTATCCTTGAACTCACGCCTATGGCTCCTTCCCGATGTGTACTTTATACTTATCGACTCTCCGCCCTGAGGTGAGCTACTCCGGTTTCGTGGTCGGGTCTCCGGACCCAGCCAACTAAGAGAGGCATCGCTCAACATGAACAGGAAAGGCTTCAAAGATTTAGTCCTTAAGTGACACATGACGGAGTTACTACAAACCGACAAGCCTCCACGGTCTTCATTTTCAAATTAAGACGAGTTCTTTCCACGATAGCAAATATAGCCAACCGTGTACATATGTATATTCCTATATCTCGTGGGTGACAGGAAATCACTGACTTCTACCACGTTTAAGGTGGCTAACACTACACTCAGCCTCGAGCTACATAGGATTGTGGTATCAATATCGGACAAGGATTGGATAACCAATGCGACGAAGTGTTTGCATCCAACACCTAAACTTAATGCAACAATATATATATGTAACAATAATACTTTAAGCTGTATTTTTGGAAATTAGGAGGCTTAATATGCTTCGGGCTTGCCTTTCACAAAGTTGCACTGACGGTGATCTGGGCACTCAACGGCGACCTCATCCGCACTTCCCCGAGGGTCTGCACTCTCCGAACCTCCGGTGTTGAGCTGGCTGCGCCCCGCGGTTCCTCAATTCCAGCGATGTCACTCCTTCCGTACACCTATTGCATGCCGATGCACAAGATAAATATCATGGATGCATAAGGAATGACATGATGCTCATGATGAATGGATCACAGATAAGTGTTTAACGAAAACATCACCGACACTCGTTTACCCGATTAAGAATAGCTCTATTCAAATCACTTTAAAACATGTATCTAACTTAACTTGAAGAACGAGATCAACTTACCTAACTTGCATAACCTAAGATAAAGATGCTCATCTTCAGTTAAAGGTCTAACACCTAGGAACATTACCACAAGCTTAGGAATAGTAAAGGTATACTTAATTCAAAAGTTAAGGTTTCACATGCAAACGAGCAGTTTCTTAATTCAATCACAACAAGAGTTCTATAATTTCAAATGACTTGCAAGAGGACATTCTGGAAAGCTTATGAAATTCTCTACAAATTGTTTGTAAACATCAAAGCATGATTCTTACGTTAACCAAATCGAATTAAAGTAAACATAGAATCTGTCCAGAAATGACATGTTTACTAAATTAATTATTTAGTGATGATGCAAAAGCATAATTGGACCAAACCAAGTTTACCAACTTGTTGTACATACCAGAGGAACATCAGAAAGTATAGTGCCAACCTCTAAATAAATTATTTAATGTCCTTTTCTAATTTATTTAGTTAATTAGGTGCTTAAAGCAACATATAGTAAAACTATACATAAAAATCTACAAAAATTACAGTAGCTACCTCATGCTTCACATAGACTACCATAAAAATATCAAAGCAATTGGACGAGCAGAACTTGCTGTATCAAAAATAACAGATGGCGGGTCTATTTTTAGCATAATTAGGGAACCCTATTGAAAAGTGTCAAGGAACAGATTTCTCATTTTTTCTAGTATCATTCTAGCATAAGAATAGCATTCACCAATTTTTACCTTTACTGGATCTATAGAAAAATTATGAAAATTCACACAAGATCCATCCATGCAAACAAGAGATTTACCCAACTCCTACATACAGTGTCCAAAGTGTATGAAAATTTAACTACAAGCTATTCATGATATGATCAGTACATTACCATAAAAAATTTCATGCCATTTGGAGCTACACAGTAAAAGATATAATTACCCCTATTTCCACATGATTAAAAAGAGATAATTAGCAACTCATTTTCATAACAAAACATGGCATAAATTA